>OX344720.1:106940712-107586546 GCA_947034835.1 Ballota nigra | reverse complement strand
TTATTTTTTAATCATTTTTACATTTATTTAAGGTATTAAAGTTATGTAGGTCCAATTTGTTTTAGGTCCTGATGAATTACTCATTTTGATTTTGGTCCTATAAATTTAAAAATATTTTAAAATCAATCCTTTTACATGCTCCAATCGGTAAGCTATCCAGTTACCTCCACATAAGATATTTATTTATGGGAAATTCTGGTGCGCCCCTGTGGCATGTATGCCCCATTTGACTCTTTACCATTTTAGCAGGTAATAGGTAATATTTGAAACTGTGGGCCCCACGTGACAATAATACCAATCATTGTTTATCCAAGATAATCACGTGACTCCCTCTTAAAAGTAAATAATTATGAATTCAGATTTTTTTTTAAAGTAAATATATTTAAAATACCTTTTGAAAATATAAAGTACTAATTTATAATTCAAATACTGTTCAAAATTATAAAATCAGATTTTTATTATATTTTTTTAAGTAAATAAATACAAATTTTGAATGGAATAGATAATCCCTTAAAATCCTCCCCAAGCTTTTAATCCGTAAATCGTTCCATATTCTCATCCAAAAAGATAAAATAAATAAGATATATTATTTTTGGTTATGTAAAATAATTAAAATTAAATTAATTAGAACATTTATTAAAATTAAGAATTCCACGTTCATACCCATTTTCTCAACCAAAACTTCAGTTGCAGCCATGGCGAGAATGACAGGCAATGGCGGTGAAGGCTACCCCAGTCATTGAAATCACCATTTTAATTACCGGAATTTCGAGTTCAATTTTTCAGTGTTGGGGAAGAAGACAATACAGTGTGACGAAAATTATGCAGGGTTTTTTTCTTATTTCGTTTCGGGAATGGTGGCAGGATTTTATAACAGCCAGCGGCGGCGGTAGAATGATTTGTTCTCTCAATCTCGACGCCGAAAAAAAAAACTTAGTAACCCCTTCTCCTCACCGGGAAACGAAGCCATTGAATGAGTCAATTGAAAGAAATCACCTCCACCACCTTCGAAACACCATCGCCGGGAATGGCTTCGATGTTCGTCGGAATTAATGGAGTCTATAGCTAGAATTAATATAGTCGTGTCGGGATTCCAAACTTGCCGAGAACAAAATTAATCCGACCAATTAAATTGAAAATTCTGAAAATCGATGATGGACAATGAATCTCCTCTGAAATGTCCCAAAAAATTTACAGATGATTCCTCGAGATGTCCCAAAAAAATTACAGAAAAGAATTGATGTGAAGAAAGAAAGGAGGGGAACAACAGCAGAGGAAGAAAACCGGTTAAATAAGTAGTACATAATTTACTTTTTGACCAAAAAAATCTAACGGTTCATAGTAAAAGCAAATTTGATCCAAATGATGATATTAATTGGGTTAGTAAGTCCCTTTATTTTCATTTTATTTTTTGTTTATCAAGCCATGTGGAGTTAAATCATCATAAAATATATAAAAGGATTGGGTTCGGGTCTGGATGTAGGGTTGGGTTGAATCATCCAAAATTTTAATTTCAAAGAAAAAATAATTCAGAACTAATACCGTTCATCTTCCCACCTCTTCCTCCGACCCCTACACCACTTCTTCCCTCTCTAAATAAAAAATCAACCACATTTGGCGGCACTGCTTAGATAGTGCCTGAAGGTTTGTGTTGATATGTCTTGAATCACACACTTCTCTGAGCTGTACGGGAGTCTCGCTGCTCGGTCAGCGAGTCGGGGGGTCAAGGGGGGCGACGTCCCCCTTGCCTGGGGGTCCGGGGGGGCGGAGACGCCCCCGGCCCAACGGTATGCAGTATTGGGCCTTAAGCCCAATTTATTGGTGAACCACGTAAATCTCTTGTCTTCTTTACGTTTCTTGTTTATGCTCTATAATCCTATTCTGTCACAACAAACTGGTATCAAGAGCCTGGTCGTTTCGATCAGGGTTTTTTCCGCACTATTAGGGTTTTTTGGAGCCGATCGAGAATGTCTGCTTTCAACGTAAAGGTTGACAAATTCACCGGGAGAAATAGTTTTGGCTTATGGCAAATCAAGATGCGATCTCTGCTGAAGCAGCAGGGTTTGTGGGCGCCGCTATCAGGAAAACCTAAATCTGAGGATGCAGATGAAGAAGAGTGGAATACCCTAGAAGAAAAGGCCCACTCGACTATCATGCTATGTCTGTCTGACGATGTTATCATCGAGGTTGCGGATCAGGAAACTGCCGATGGTCTCTGGAAGAAGTTAGAGAGTCTCTACATGACGAAGTCTCTAACCAATAAATTGCTTTTGAAGCAACGTCTGTTCCGTTTACGCATGCAGGAAGGTACACCCCTTCGGGATCATCTAGATAAATTAAACAAAATTTTACTAGACTTGCGTAATATTGATGTTAAAGTAGAAGATGAGGACGCTGCTTTAATTCTGTTAGTATCTTTGCCTGAATCGTATGAGAATTTTGTTGAATCGTTTATTACTGGGAAAGATACTCTGTCTCTGGAAGATGTTCGATCTGCCCTCCACAGCAGAGAAGATCGTCAACAGGCAACTGGCTCGGCCACAGAAAATCAGGCATCGGGGCTGTATGTCACGGGTAAGGGACAAAAGAAATCTGGGAAGAAAACTGGAAAGCCGAATCAGAAAGGTTCAAAAGGTCCTAAACCCAATGACATCTGCAATTACTGTAAAGAACCAGGGCACTGGAAGAATGATTGTCCTAAGAAGAAGAGGAAGCAGGAGAAGAAAGAGGGTGTCGGCGGTTCTGCAGCTGTTGCAGAAACTGATACGAATTATGAAGATGATCTGACCTTGGTTGCAGCTGAACAGTCACATCGTAATGATGTGTGGGTTCTTGATTCTGGGGCATCATACCATATTTGTCCTAACAGGGAGTTCTTCTCGACCTATGAGCAGATAGATGGAGGAAATGTTACCATGGCTAACAGTGCTGCCTGCAAGGTGGTTGGGATTGGCTCAGTCAGGATACGGACACATGATGGGGTATTCTGCACCTTGGATGAAGTCAGGCATGTTCCACAGATGACGAAGAATCTGATATCATTGAGTCTCCTTGACAGCAAGGGTTTCAGTTTCAAAGGTGAAGGTGGAGTTATGTATGTTTGTCAAGGTTCAAAGGTGGTTCTGACAGGCTTGAAACGTGGTACCTTATATTATCTGCGAGGTTCCACTGTGACAGGTTCTGCTGATGTTGCATCATCTGAGGTTCAGACCATGGATATGACCAGGTTGTGGCATATGAGGCTCGGTCATATGGGAGAAAGAGAGATGCAGATTTTGTCAAAGCGGGATCTTCTATCTGGGCATAAAGTGCAGAGTCTTGAATTCTGCGAACATTGTGTATTTGGGAAGCTTCATCGCAGCAAGTTCCCAAAGAAGACAGTTCATCAGACCAAGGGGACTCTTGACTACATTCATATGGATTGTTGGGGTCCGTCATGTGTTGAGTCTATTGGAGGCCACATATATTTTGTGTCTATGATTGACGACTACTCAAGGATGACTTGGGTAATTATGATGAAACACAAGCTTTCAAGAAATTCAAGCAGTGGAAGGCGTTGGTAGAAAATCAGACTGGGAAGAAGATCAAGAGACTGCGAACTGATAATGGCCTGGAGTTCTGTTCGTCTGAGTTCAATGAGTTCTGCAAGGATGCAGGGATTGCTCGACACCACACTATTCGACATACATCGCAGCAGAATGGTGTGGCAGAGCGCATGAATCAGACATTGCTGGAGAGAGCAAGATGCATGCTCTCGAATGCTGGTTTGGCTAGAAAGTTCTGGGCAGAAGCAGTAAACACGGCGTGCTATCTGATCAACCGTGGTCCTCACACTGGCATTGATTGCCAGACACCTTATGAGGTATGGTCTAATAAACCTGCAGATTATTCTTTGTTGAAGGTTTTTGGTTGTACTGTTTACTATCATGTTAGTGAGGGTAAATTATAGCCAAGAGCTAAGAAGGGTATATTCGTTGGTTTCGGGGATGGAGTTAAGGGATATAGAATCTGGTCACCTTCAGAGAATAGAGTTATATTCAGTAGGAATGTGATTTTTGATGAGAATTCTATGTTTAACCCCACTGTGAAGTCTGTTTGTACAGAAAATTATAGTAGTGTTGATAAACAGGTGGAGCTGCAAGTCACTCTCGATGAGAGTAAATCACAACTCCAAGGTGGAGAAGATCAACATACTCCTGCTGAAAGTACAAGTTCTAATGTTCATCCAGAAGCTCGCCAGACAAGCATAGTTGTTGATAGAGCTAGGAGAACTGGCGTGAAGCCTCCTGTGCGGTACGGTTTTGAGGATATGGTGACTTATGCATTACAAGTCGCTGACGAGGTGGAAGAGGAAGAACCATCTGCAGGTGAACCATTCACCTACAGAGAGGCTGTTTCATGCAGTGAGTCGGCCCAATGGCTCACTGCAATGAGAGAAGAGATGGAATCGCTTGCCAAGAATGAGACTTGGGAGCTGGTCAAACGGCCTAAGGAGAGGAAGATTGTTACTTGCAAATGGATATTCAAGAAGAAGGAAGAAACCACACCTGGTGAGGGTGTGAGATACAAAGCTCGGCTAGTTGCAAGAGGGTTCACACAGAAGGAGGGGGTTGATTATAATGAGATATTCTCACCAGTGGTCAGACACACTTCCATCAGAGTGTTACTAGCAATGGTTGCACATCAGGATTTAGAACTTGAGCAACTAGATGTGAAGACAACTTTTCTACATGGAAAGCTCGAAGACGATATCTACATGACTCAGCCAGAGGGGTTCCAGGTTCCGGGGAAGGAAGATTATGTTTGCAAGTTGATGAGGTCTTTATATGGGCTAAAGCAGTCTCCAAGGCAGTGGTATAAGAGGTTTGACAGTTACATGATCCAGTTGGGATACAACAGGAGTCCGTATGATTGTTGTGTGTATCACAACAAAGCTGATGATGGTTCCATGATCTATCTTGTCCTGTATGTGGATGATATGCTCATAGCTGCAAAGTCCAAGTCTGATATTCAGAAGTTGAAGGATCTGCTCAGTGCTGAGTTCGATATGAAGGATTTGGGTGCTGCCAAGAAAATTTTGGGTATGGAGATATATAGGGAAAGAGAGAAGAAGAAGCTTTTCTTGTCACAGAAGAGTTACATTCAGAAGATTTTGTCTAGATTTGGCATGTCTACCGCCAAGCCTATTGATACTCCAAGTGCTACAAATATTCATTTAGCCACTGATCATGCACCAAAATCTGTAGCTGAGCAGGTGTACATGTCTCGAGTCCCATACTCTAATGCAGTAGGGAGTTTGATGTATGCTATGGTCTGTACTAGACCAGATCTTGCACATGCTGTTAGTGTTGTCAGCAGGTTCATGGGACAACCTGGAAAGGAGCATTGGCAAGCTGTGAAGAGGATTTTTCGTTATCTCAGAGGTACGTCTGATGTTGGTCTCATTTATGGAGGTGATGCTCACATTTATGTGACTGGTTATTCTGATTCTGACTATGCTGGAGATGTTGATAGTAGAAGATCTATGACTGGTTATGTTTTCACTTTTTGTGGTTCTGTTGTTAGTTGGAAGGCAACTCTGCAGGCTACAGTTACTTTGTCTATAACTGAAGCAGAGTATATGGCACTGACAGAAGCTGCTAAAGAGGGAGTTTGGTTGAAAGGGCTTGTAGGTGATCTTGGTCTACATCATGATCAAGTTATTGTATTCTGTGACAGTCTGAGTGCAATCTGTTTGACCAAGGATCAGGTCCATCATGAGAGGACAAAGCATATTGATGTGAGGTATCATTTTCTGAGGAATGAGCAGAGAATCAAGGTGATGAAAGTAGGTACTGCTGATAATCCTGCTGACATGTTCACCAAGCCAGTCCCGCATAGCAAGTTTCGACATTGTTTGGACTTGCTAAACGTCACAAGCTGTTAGTTGCCCAAGGAGGGCAAATCTGAGGCAGAAAGGAGGAGTCTGTTTCATCTGGCATTGTAATGATGCATCTGCAAGGAAGATTCAAGTCAAGGTGGAGATTTGTTGATATGTCTTGAATCACACACTTCTCTGAGCTGTACGGGGGTCTCAGTGCTATATATATAGTCTTTGAGATCTGTAATCTGTAACCTACATCAGTAATAAAATCCGTTCTCCTCTCTGCCCGTGGACGTAGCCAATTTATTGGTGAACCACGTAAATCTCTTGTCTTCTTTACGTTTCTTGTTTATGCTCTATAATCCTATTCTGTCACAACAGTTCGAACAGGGATTCACACACGGGTTTAGGGTATGGAATCGAGCCCAGCAGAAAAGAATCGCGAACGGCAGTGTTTACAATCGCGAGAGGGTAGCACCGCAATTGGAAAGCCACGACGAACGCGGCGCCGAGATCGCACCACAGAGGTGGATCTTTTAACCTCCACTTACCCACGACCACCGACGGTACGACACGCTGGGGCCCGTGCACAGAGTTGGCTGGAGTCGCGGTACTCCACAGACAACTTTCAGATTTATTCAAAATTAAATCAATAAATCACCAAACCAATATACCACCTGTTTTTTTAAATATATCTATCACGCAACGACCAAGGGCGGCGGCGTCGAGGAACATAACCGGCAACACCGTGTCTATGATGCGATTTTTTTTCTTCAATTCTAAGGTTTTCTGGCGAAGTTTTGATAGAGGACAGCAATTTTCACGAATTGAATTCATTTGGGTTCGATGCATATATTATTTCAAGATAGGGTATTGTTCATCAAACAAACCCAGATGTTCCTTATTGCTTTTATTTTTCAAAGTATTAAATTAGGAAATGACCATATTTTTGGAGAATAATAGTTTGAGATTTGGTGAAAAATGATCGAAGAAGAATAATTTTGGATTTTGAAACCGTGCGTTTGTGATTGGGGATTTTCAATAGAGCCAGCAAAATGGGCGGGTCGGGCCAAACACTATTCATGTGCCGGGCCGACCCATTTGCAATCGGGCCACTATAAACTCAGTCCAGCCCAGCCCACCTTAGCACACGGGCTAACGGGTCAGCCCGACCCGTTTCAATTTTTTTTATATGTATTAATGATGGAATAGGCATTTAGGATTCAGGAGCATATACTGCCATACTGGAGGCATTTAAGATTTAGGCTTATAAATTAACAGGAGACATTATTAAACCATTTCCATAAATTAACAATGCAACTAATAGGAGGCATTTAGTGTTGATAGGCGAACATCAATTACTACTTGGCGAACAACAATTAAAGCCTAAATGGAGATTATGAGACAACATATCCTAACCAGAAATGGCTAACAAGAATAAACAGAAAGGAAGTGCATCTATCAACTCGGGAGGTGTATTAACCGACAAACAACACTATTGACGAACAACATTCTTGCGAACAAGTTAAAAGGCCTGAGGCCAAATCTGAACCCTACATTAGGCCATAAATGACGAACAACATTGTCAAGAGGTGGAACATCTACCAGCTAAAGAAGTGTACAACATAAAATCTCATAACAAACCGGCTAGATACAGGACGAACAAAGAACAAAGATCCTGGGGTCTGCCTACAAGGAACACAAGGGCGAACAACTTATGAACCACAACCTCAAGAGGCGAACAACTCTTACCAAAAGAACGTATTAGACCAACCAAGCCAACCACGACGAACAACAATGAATTCGAGATAAGATCAAACACAAGACTTTGTAACTAAGTTTTAGCTTAGATAAGGTCAAACAAGGTCAAAGGACACATGTCAAGCATGCAAGCTTGGTAGTCCAAGAGTCATGTACACCTCCTACTTGGTGGACAGTATAAATAGTTGTTCTCCAGCAATAAAAATTAAGTTCAAATTCACAAACACTCCAAATACACACACTCATACACCTAAACATACACACATGCGAAATAAATACGAATTCAACTCTCGTATCTATGATTTTATAACCCGAACTATCTAATTTACCATTTACGGTGGTAATCAATCACACGTTCTTATTTGGTGATTCTAAATTCGGTTTAAAACAGCCACTAATCCACATGATTAGAACCGATCACCAACAATTTGGCGCTAGAAGAAGGGTCAAACCTCCGGATGAAGTGTGATTATCAAGAACTCCAAGCTTAAAACTTGAAGATTTGAAGGAATCCTCAAGAAATCCTTGAAGATCCAAACAATAATGTTCTTGGTGTTCTTCAATATCAAATTTGAAGATTCAAAAGTAGAAAAGATAATTCAAGTGAGGATGCCTCAATCCAAGGAAACTAGGATTTCACATCCCTCGATGGGAGTCTCCCCGACCCGGGTCTCGTCCACTGATCATCAAGATCGTGATCCACGCCATGCGAACAAAGTTCAACCTTCGGTGGCAGCTCACGTAACGTCTCCAGATTTGGAAGCCTTTGCTAAAAACCCCCAGGAATTAGCAAAGACAATAGCTGCTCTCCAGGAAATTCAGAAACAACAACAACATAGACCTTCACAAGCAAGGTCTAAGTCTCGCCACCTAGAAGTAGTGAGAGCAAGGTCTGTTCGCGGCGAGCAACATGAAGTCAACAGTGCCCAAAATCGAGGGGACAAAGACAAAGCTAAAATGGTCGACCAAACCGAAGGACAAGCTGAGTCTGCCCATGGGGGAACAACAATGTCTAGCCATGGAACATCTCATTCCAGTGCACAAGACAGACTTGACCAACCTCAACTCCGATAAAAAGTTGCTCGCCAGGGGGCAGGGGATGGGCGAGCAACTTTTGAGCAGGCTTGTCCATCGGTACATGAGAGACTCACTAGGTCCGCCTTTGGGCGCCTAGGGCCAAATGCGGCGAGCAACCCTAGGAGACAACCTCAGGAGATTCTTTCTCCAAGAGAAGGATTGCGACGAGCAGAAGGGCAAACGTCCTTGCTCGCCGAATAGCCTCCAAGTTAGGGGGCATCTCTTGATGAATTGTCAAGCTTAAGAAAAGCTGTGAAAAGCATGCAGGGACAGCTTGACCAACAAAGAGGAGTCGGGACGACCAGCATGCCATCTTCACCTTTATCGTCAATTATACTGATCCAGAAAAAGATACAATTTCCGACGAGCATACAATACGAAAGCATTATTGATCCCCAAGTCCATCTAATGAAATATTCGGACTATATGATTTCTGTGGGAGCCAGTGACGCTACCCAATGCCGGAATTTTCCCCTAACTTTGGGCGACAGAGTACACAAGTGGTTTTCAGCAATGCCACCAGCATCCATTCACTCATTTGCTCAATTAAGCCGGGAATTCCTCTCTCACTTCTCAACTGCAGGATCTTACCTTTCTCAAAAGCACCGACTATTAGATTTAAAATAAAATGATGGTGAATCGGACCGGGCTTTTATGGAAAGGTTCGATAAAGTATTGCTGGAGGGAGAACCGGTTAGTGAAGATACGAAGATCGTAGCTGTCATGGTCGGGCTGAAAAAAGGGCCAGACCTATGGAAAGAGGTACGTCTAAAGTGCCCAAAAGGTTATGCCGAGTTCAGAAATCAAGCCGGCATATTCGTCTCCATGCATGAAGTTTTACAAGCAAACTTGGGGGACAAGGCTGATCCAAAGGAGAACAACAAAAAGCCCGGGGGAACAGGCTATCGGGCCCCTAAAAACATGAAGGCATTCACTAAAGGGACAGAGCTAAAAGAAAAACTTAACCAGATGCTAACAGTATCTATCGATAATGTATACAACAACGTAAAGGAGAAAGAGTTGCTCTCCCCTCCTCGAAAAATTCGTCAAGAGACTGGCAAACTCAACCCAAACAAGTATTGTGCCTACCACCAAAGTGTGGGGCATTTTACGAGTGAATGTAAAGATTTTCTCAAAAAATTGTATCAATTCTACGAGGAGGGAAAGCTCTTCAAATTCGTCAAAAGACAGCCTGGGAAAAGAGGCCAGGAGAGCAGTTCGGGAGATGAGATTGACAATCAACCTCCACGAAACAACAGACTTGAACGATAAGCCCCTGCCGCAGCTGCTCGTCTGGTGGAGGATGTATACATGATGGAACCCTCAGGACCTGCTGGAGGGTGTTTTGATGGACGACCACCAATATCAAACCGCAAGAGAAAGGCGGAGTTGCGAGCAATTGATCATGTACAAGAAATGGGGGTTAATCTGTCCGTCCTACAAACATCGGAATTAACCTTTACTGAAAAAGACTTGGAGGGAATATTAACCCCCCATAATGACTCTCGCGTAATTTGTGCTAAGATTATGGGGACCAGGTGCATCGTTTGTTGGTGGATACAGGGGCTTACACTAACATCCTCTTCAAAAAGAAACTTGATCGATTGGGGGATTATGCAGGCTATATCCGAGACTCAAATCATCGTATCCTAGGCTTTGGAAATGCTGAAACAATTCCTCTGGGAATAATTACATTGTTTGTGCAACTTGTAACGGCCGAGGAACCCGAGAAAAATATCACAAGAATGGTAGATTTCTTGGTTGTAGATCAAGAGTCGACTTATAACGGGTTTTTTGGTTGACCTTTTTTTAATGAATTCAAGGCTGCATGTTCAACCTACCATTATTGCATAAAATTTCCAACAGCAAGTGGAGCTGGCTCAATAAAGGGATACCAAAGAAAAGCTCGTGAATGTCTCCTACAAATGCAATCAAAACAGGGACGAGTTTCCATGATGGAAGCCGCCACCAGCTACCCAGTTAATGAACCATCAATGCTGGAAGACATGATGGAGGCAGGAGAGGATCATATGGATCTGGACGAGCAACTCTTACCTGCTGACGAACAACTTTTGGGCGAGCAACTCATCAACACCAAGGAGGCACCTTCACCTGACGAACAATATTGGGGTGGCGATGAGCAACTTACTACCAGTGACTTGGAGGGCCGCAATCTAGCAAACAATGGTGAGCCAAGGCAAGCAGGCGATCTTGAGCCCCGTCTGGATGCGGACCCAATGAACATCGAAAATAATTTCGACCAAGAGGGACCAATAATAGATCCTCGTTGGAAAGGGCAAAAACAACGAGCAACTCCAGTTGAAGAACTGGAGGCTATTAAAGTTAGCCCTGAAAACAACTCCCTGAGCCATACAGATCCCGAATGGAAGAGTTCCTAAGAAGAAATCTAGATGTTTTCGCATGGTCTCATGCGGATATGGTGGAAATAGATCCAAAATATGCTTGCCACAAACTCAATATCAACCAAGCAAAAAGGTCAGTCCATCAAAAAAGAAGGAAATATGGCCCAGACAAATATCAAGCTTGTTGGTCCCGGTACAAGACTGAGGAATACGTGTATGGGGGGGGGAATACACGTATACCGATTTTTTATACTTAAACTGACTGAGTCCCCTTCACTCAGAGTGGTAAAGAACTAGGAGCTGATAATACACCCACTGACTACACTTGGTGCGGGTCAGTTGGCTAACTATCAGTTCAAGTTCAGTGCGGAAATGTTTGAGCCCTGATAGTTTAAAGTCCTGTTTAGTTTGCTTTCTGAAAACTTGTTTTACTCAAAACTTAGAAGTGTTTAGCAAGGCAGTGTACTTTAGAAGATCAGGTTGATTGATCCAGACCTGATAAGCTTGAATGCAATGAATGAATAAGTAATATGGCAGGTATGCACAATATCAAAGCAGTAAGAACACAAGGAGTTTAACGTGGTTCAGAGTCTCAAGCTCCTACGTCCACGGCCTGACTTAACAGGAAATCCACTCAAGGGATTCTTGTTTTTAACGTGCCAAGGTGCACCAAGACCAGTTACCTCACTGATCTATACAAACTCCTCTTACTATCACACTAACTGACTTACTCCCAACAAGCCTAACTTAGGGTTTTGGTTTCAGTTTGGATTCCAACTAAGTTGAGATTATCCTTACAAGGCAAAGCTGTGCTAAGGATTGGATAATCTCTCTAAGCTTAAGATAATTCTAATTAGCTCTTGGAATACAGAATAGCTCTCAGTTGCTAAGAAACACTTGGGAAATTTAGAAGGTTTCGAGTGTTTCTCTTAAAGGCTGAATGCTTTGATTGCTTGAGAGTTTTGAGTAATTTCTGGCTTGGAAATTTCCCGTAACCTTGAATGGGTTCAAGGCCTTCTGTATTTATAGGTGGTTTTGAAAAACTATCCGTTGGAGAGATAGCCTTCTAGCCATCTATGTAGAGTGGCTTCAAACGGACATATCTCTATGCAGCAGCCGCCTTTGCATGGATTTGGTATTTGCATTTAATGCACATTAAATGCTTGCCCGTTGAATATGCAGTCTGAATTCAGTCTCTGTGTCAGGTTCCGTACGTGCGTGTCCTCCTCGGATTGGTCCACGTCATCAGGTTGGTGAGAATGTCAGAACTTATTCCAGAGCTTCAGGCTTGTCTTATTAAGTTCATTTTGTCTTGAGCTCACCGGTCTTGTCCTGACGCTGAAATTCCTTTTGCATTGCTTGGCTCTACTCCAAGTCTTCCCATTTACTCAGTGACAACCTGTACCCTTCAGGACTGAGTTAGTAATGACCTCAGGGTCATACTCTTCATCACTGACACTTACTCAGCCAGCTTAGACGACTGCCATAAGTTCAGGATGGTGCTCTTCGTCTTCAGGCTCTGAGTCTTGATTGTCTCCAGTGAGTTCTCCTCTTACTGAGTACCTGTGAAGTGTAAAATGACTAAGTACTAATCCTAACCAAGACTAGCCTGAGAAAGACAGATTAAGGCAATCATCTTTTCAGGGGCTTTTGGGATCTAAATCAAAACTGACAATGTCCCAACAAAGCTCTAAATGAAGAGGTGAAAAAGTTGCTAGACAATGATCTAATTCGGCAAGCACTTTGTCCACAATGGGTAGCAAACCCAGTCCTTGTGTGGTAGCCAAATAGAACCTGGAGGCTATACATAGATTTTACGGATCTGAATGCAGCATGCCCGAAGGACAACTTTCCTCTCCCACACATTGAACAATTGGTGGACAACACTGCTGGACATGAAATGTTAACATTCATGGATGCCTTTGCCGGGTATCATCAAATCCCAATGCATCCGGACGATCAAGAAAACACAGCATTTTATACAAACAAAAACTTGTTGTGCTGGAAAAGAATGTCATTCGACCTTATCAATGCGGGAGCAACATATCAGAGGTTGGTAAACAAGATGTTCGACAAACAAATTGGAGATACTGTGGAAGTCTATGTAGACGATATCATGGTCAAAAGTCCCCAAAAAGAAGATCATCTCCAACATTTAACCTAGGTGTTCGAAATTCTTCAACACTACAATATGAAGTTGAATACAAAGAAGAGCAGCTTTGGAGTTCATTCAGGGAAGTTCCTGGGCCATCTTGTTAGCCAACGGGGAATTGAGGCCAACCCAACAAAAGTCAAAGCCATTGTGGGTATGCAACCTCCACGTTCAGTAAAAGAGGTGCAAAGACTTACAAGATGCCTAGCAGCAATGAACCGGTTCATATCCCGATCGGGAGATAAATATCGTTTGTTCTTCGAAGCCATTAAGAAAGGAAAATTTACATGGACGAACAGTTGTCAAAGTGCATTCGAACATCTTAAAGACTACTTGGGAGATGTCAAAATTCTATCAAAGCCAGTCTCAGGTGAAAAGCTTTATTCATATCTAGCAGCGTCGGAAGTGGCGATCAGCTCTATTCTGGTGCAGGAGGATGGCAAATTTCATCAACCAATCTACTACGTCAACCAAGCCTTACATGAAGCGGAGATCAAATATTCTCCAACCGAAAAGCCGACATATGCACTTGTTATGAGTGTAAGAAAGTTAAGACCATACTTCTTCGACCATCAAGTTGAAGTGCTAACAACTTTCCCACTAAGATAAATTCTCCATCGCCCAGACACAGCTGGTCGTCTATTGAGATGGTCACTGGAGATCAGCCAGTTTGGGGTGACCTATGCTCCTCGAACAGCGATCAAAGGGTAAACTTTGGCCGACTTTATTATCGAACTAACTTTCCCTCCAGATCCGACAAGAGGACTAGATCATCCCTGGCATCTCTATGTCGACGGGTCTTCCACCAACATGGCCTCAGGGGCAGGAGTGGTTCTTATTAGCCCCGACAAACAAGTCTTCACCTCGGCCATCAGATTTGGTTTCATGGCTACCAACAACGAAGCTGAGCTCTGTTCTGGTGCGGGAGGATGGCAAATTTCATCAACCAATCTACTACGTCAGCCAAGCCTTACATGAAGCGGAGATCAAATATTCTCCAACCGAAAAGATGGCATATGCACTTGTTATGAGTGTAAGAAAGTTAAGACCATACTTCTTCGACCATCAAGTTGAAGTGCTAACAACTTTCCCACTAAGGCAAATTCCATCGCCTAGACACAGCTGGTCGTCTATTGAGATGGTCACTGGAGATCAGCCAGTTTGGGGTGACCTATGCTCCTCGAACAACGACCAAAGGGTAAGCTTTGGCCGACTTTATTGTCGAACTAACTTTCCCTCCTGATCCGACATGAGGACTAGATCATCCCTGGCATCTCTATGTCGATGGGTCTTCCACCAACATGGCCTCAGGGGCAGGAGTGGTTCTTATTAGCCCCGACAGACAAGTCTTCACCTCGGCCATCAGATTTGGTTTCATGGATACCAACAATGAAGCTGAGTATGAAGCTCTTATTGCTGGTCTCCACTTATCCCTTGCGGTATGTGTCAGACGTTTACAAATATTCGGTGACTCACAATTGATCGTGAACCAAGTCCGAGGTGTACACGAGGCAAAAGACGATCACATGATCGAATATCAACAAATTGTTGCTCACCTAATATCCTTACTGGATCAAGTTTTCATTGAACAAATCCCAAGGACAAGCAACACTCAAGCAGATGCATTGGCTCGACTAGCAACAAACGAAAGACCTGAGGAGTTGGCAGATATTATAACCACAAATATGAACAACCCGTCAACGACAAGTTACAATGTCAACCAGCTAGATGAGCAAATAAATGACGAAGATTGGAGAACAAATATAGTCAATATTTGAAAGGTGGAGAAAAACCGAATAACTCTTTTGAAGCTGCCAAGCTAACAAAGCAAGCCGCCAAATATACCCTGGTAGGCGAGCAGCTTTACAAAAGGGGAATATCAATTCCACTTCTCAAATATTTGCCTAGGGGGCAAGGACGAGCAATACTCGAAGAAATACATGCTGGAGTATGCGGAAATCACACTGGGGGGCAAGCCTTGGCATACAAAACTATCAGACAGAGTTATTATTGGCCAACTTTACGTCAGGATGCAATCAAGAAAGCAAAGACTTGTCATCAATGCCAGATTTTTGCCCCGAACATTTACACCACGGCTCAGGAGCTCGTATCAGTTTACAACCCGTGGCCATTTGCAAGATGGGGGATAGACATTATTGGTCCCTTCCCAACAGGAGTTGGAAATGTTTGATTTGCTGTCGTGGCAGTCGATTATTATATGAAATGGGCAGAAGCAGAAGCCATGGTGAAAATCATCGTTTTGGAGTTTCACAAACAATTGTGACAGACAATGGTCCGCAGTTCGACGGGAAAGAATTGAGAGACTTCTGTACAAAGTGGGGGATCAAAAAATATTATTATACTCCCTATCATCCCCAGTCAAAATGGACAAGTCGAAGTTGTTAATAAGATTATCAAGCATATATTAAAAGTACGATTGGCGGAAAGCAAAAGTAGTTGGTCTGAAGAACTTCCGGAAGTCTTGTGGGCATATAGAGTTTCTCCCAGGTCGAGCACGAGAGAAACACCTTTTGCAATAGCTTTCGGAACAGAAGCTGTAATACCAATTAAGTTAAAAGCCAATACAATCAGGATGGCCAAGTTTGATGAACAGACGAACAACTCTGCTTTAGCTACTGAAATGGATTTGCTCGAGGAAAACAGATTAAATGTCGAGCTAAAAAATGCTACATACAAACAACGAGCAGAACGTTATTATAATTCCCATGTCAAAATCAGGGAATTCAAAGTTGGAGATTTGGTTCTAAGAAAGTTGTTCGCCCAACCTCCAGGTGTATTGGGACCGACTTGGGAGGGCCCGTATTATATAACGGACAAATTCCTTAATGGTGTATACGATATCGAAGATATGGAAGGCAAACCGGCCCAATACTCCTGGAATGCGGTACATCTGAAGAAGTATTATCAATAGGACGAACAAGTTTAGTCCTTGGGCGAGCAAGTATTTGTGGGGGCAAGTGAATCAAATGAACCAAAAATTTGCCTAATTTTTTGGAAATTTGGCTTAGTATAGAATGAAAAGTTGTTCAGCACATTGTATAGTTTGGTGTTGTTCAAAATTTTTGGTTCTAGATAGAATTGCTCGGCAAGAATATTATAAGCGAGCAAGAGTTTCTGTGTTAGTGTTCAAAGTTGTTCGTCAGATTCTATATGTTAATGATGAACAATCTTAAAACACTTGTAAATTTCATGATGTAAATATAGTTGTTCATTAGAAGATAAGTCTAAAGCTCAAGGTATAAGTCCAATTTTAAGGATCAAGGCCATTTAAAGGTTGTTCGTCTTCCAAGATGAACAGAACCTAAGGCTAAACCCGTATTCTACTAAAAGGCAAAGTTCAAAATAAACAAAGCTCAATATCATGTGTTATAATTGCAAAAGCATTAAATAAAATGTGAAAGCAATTAACATATGAAAAGGAAATGAGCGAGCAAAGAACATTTTCATTAATACTAAAAGGCATTAAGCCTAAAAAAATAGTACAAAGATTGTGGAAGAGTACTACAAAAAATGACGAACAACTATTACAAAAACATCAGGAGATTCTAAGTCCTAGCAGAGGAATCTAAGTCCTACTCCTGATGTTGCTCGCCTTGAGGCAAATCCTGAGGCTGATCAGCAGAAGGGTTGACCAGCATATCACTAACCATCTCTTCAGCCGCTTTCTTTTCCTGCTCAGTAATATCTTGCTAGGCATTTGTTGTTTGCTCGTTTTCGCAGGGACTGGAGGGCGGGTAATGATAATACTGGGATCAAGTTTGTCAATCTTAATCCCATAATCTTCCATGTCCCCCAGCTGAAGTTCGATGTTGTTCGGAGGAGGATAGTGCACGACAAACTCCGCCAGATCTTTTCCCATCTCTTCAACCAAATTGGGTTTCTCGTACGAGTTGGCTAGGCGGATGCAATCGGCGTATGCACAGATGTACCCCAGATTTATGATGGGCCCCGATCGAATTTGTAACTCGGCCTCCAGCTACTCAGTAGTAAGCATGTTTTTTATCACCTCATTGAGGCGAGCAACCTCAACCTCAGATTCAACTAGCTTCTGCTCGGCAGCAGACTTTCCTCTCTTCTCCTCCCCAAGCTCGGCGTCCTTATTCTTAAGCTCTGCCGAGAGCAGTTGATAGTCTTCAACATGCTTCTTCTCGATGTCATCGGCAAGCTTGAGTTGGTTATTCAGGCGAGTAATTTTAGCCTCGTACTGACCAACGAAACCATCTTTCTCTTCAGTCAGTTGTCGAGTAGTGCTTGCATAGCAGCGAACAGCTTCTTCCAGTTCGGTAAGCTGGGCCATCCCCTTTTGGGTCGTTACAAGTGCATTGACGTGCTGCATCATGGAGAGATGGAAATTGTCCGCCACGCCTTGCATGGAGATGGTATTCTCCATGGGTCTGGTCCAGGCCCGGGCGATCAACTCGGTGGCCCTGCAGACATGATCGCCTGGAATCTCCCTAATGTTCACCGGAGTTTTCAAACAGGCATATTGGTGAACAGGGCTTGCTCGCCCAGGATGGCTCTCTGCCCGGTATATGCGAGCAAGAACATAAGACATAGTTAGAAAGACGTCGAAAGTATAGACTGTTCAAAAAGATTAAGTCGGAAAAGATACTTACTCGATAAATTTCTTCTCGTCCCAGCCAAGGTGGGTAATGTCTTCCGGACCTCGGGAAGGAGTAACATCTTTTCCAGACTTTCTCGCCTTTTCAGCAGGCTCGATCGAAGTTTGGCGAGCAACTTCTCCTTCCTGATGGGTGCGGGTTTGGCTCTTTCCTGTTTTTTCTTTCCCCTTGTTGCCGGGGGGAACAGCCTGGGAGATATAAGTCATATCCCCTTTCTTTAACCGCTTTCATCCGTGAGGAGACAGGGCTGGGGGAGATAGAGGGGTAGCCGATGAAGGTGGGCCAACTTGCCGAGCAGCGGTGGCCCCGACAGGTTTATTCATCATTGCCAAAACCTTAGATGGTGGGTCCCCCTTAACCTTACGTCCTTTAAGAAGTGCCATTTCGTGGACTCTCTGTTCGAGGAGACCAAAACAGGGAGGAACAACTACCGTAACTTGCTAGGCTAAAAAAAGAAAAGTATATTAGACGAGCAAGTTTTGAAGTGATTGACGAACAAGTTTATGCTTGGGAGTTAGAATTCTTTATACCTGGGGGCACCTCAACTTTTGCTTCAAGATGATGGGGGTACGTGAATAGGCGAGCAACTTTTTTACACTTCTCTTTGTTCACGTGCTCGATGGTTCTATCGGTTTTGTCTCTCAGGGCGACCAAACACGAGGTGAAGAGGAACTCTGAGCCAATCTCTCCTCGGTGTTCCACTTGAGTAATCGGGGACATGCGAACAAACAAGAAGAGTTAAATTAGAACAACTTAATCCAAAGATGAACAAAAACAAACTTACGTCTAATCTTCCCATAAGTGGTGGGAGAATATATGTGCCCAGCACCACCGTGTGGACCAGAAGATGCTCGCCAATCGCCCCCGATGAAGAAGAAGTGCTCTTTCCAATTTCTAATTTTGTTCGGCACTCCTTCAACCATTTTTAGTCCAGTCCGTGCCTTCAAATAGTAGTAGCCCTCTTCACCACTTGGACATTTGGTAATCATCATTAGGTAGTTGACCTCTTCGGCGGTAATACGGTCAACATACCCTTCCAGGGCGAACAAACCCATGATGCCGAGCAAGTTCATCCACCCTATTGGTGTAATTTGGGTGATGGCAAGGTTGGTCGTCTCCAAAAAGTGACCAACAACTGGAGGCAATGGCAACCTTAGCCCCGCGATGAGGGTGTCGATGTTGATCGCCGTACATCCTGGCGGAGGCCGATCAGCTCTCTCCTTTTTCTTCGGGGCCCACATGTGGATATCAAAGGGAATTTGATATGCCTCCCGGATTAGGCCAAGTTCATATTTGTGAACAATACTCTGAATCTTGCTCGCCTGGTAATCAGTCTTCACCAGGTCCAATACTTGTCGTGGGGGGCAAGGATAGCTGTTCGCAAATTTAGCAACATATGCTCGCCATTCGAAGGGGCGAACAACACCGGAGGGGATTTCATTTTCGAGCATCTTGGGACTTGGGAATTCTATCCCCTCCAGGAATTCTTGAGTTAGTTCGTCAAACTCTGGATCAAACTCATCAGATCCAAAACTTGAAGAAGACTCTTCGTCCGAATCTTTGCTCGTTGTAACCGTAATCTCCTCGCCAGACTGACGAGCACCAGTATCCTCCAAGGATCGAACTACCGAATCCACACCAGGGGGAATCACTGATGAAACTTCGAACGGTGGTTGCCCCTCAAATGTAACGATCGGAAAAAAGGGATCCACTCTGTCCTCGGAATTTTGGTTACTCGAGTGAGAGGACATGGGTTTCAAATCTAAAGAACGAATTTGGAGAATTTTGGAGGAAGATTGACTAAATGGCAGATTCCGGTGGGATTTTGGTGGTGAGAGAGGGTGGTTTTTGCAGAAGGCAGCGGCACAACTCTCACACGGTGGTGGTGCGACGACGGTTCAAGGAGGAAAAAGAATAAAGACACGCAAACAACAAAATGAAGTAAATACCTTGTGATTCGGAAAGAAATACGCCGGAAAAGCTTGGGAGTCACCGGAGATGGAAGTTTTCGCCGGAGATTTCTATAGCAAAGAGTGAAGAGTGGGAATTTTTTTATTTTCCACTCGATTTTATACCTATGCAAAAAACGGGGTACAATGTGTAATTTCCAGAAAATTATGGGTCAAAATTATGAAAGAACGGGGCTCCGAATAAAAAGTGTTAAAACTTGGAGGACCTAGCTGTAATTATAGGGGGGCGTGGCCTCGGGCCTGATCGCGCGTGGGCGGCGCATAATCATGCCGCCCACATCATCATTGGACGACTCCCAGATCTTGGGAAGATGGAACGGTGGCCAAAAGCTACTCGTCTAAGGGAAGTTATTCAGCCCAATCCTTACCGAGATAATATCCTGACTACAGTTGCTCGCCACAAGGTTGCTCGTCTGAGACAACATCTAGCCAGGATAGAGGGCAATTGTTGATAGGCGAACATCAATTACTACTTGGCGAACAACAGTTAAAGCCTAAATGGAGATTATGAGACAACATATCCTAACCAGAAATGGCTAACAAGAATAAACAGAAAGGGAGTGCATCTATCAACTCGGGAGATGTATTAACCGACGAACAACACTGTTGACGAACAACATTCTTGCGAACAAGTCCAAAGGCCTGAGGCCAAATCTGAACCCTACATTAGGCCATAAATGACGAACAACATTGTCAAGAGGTGGTGCATCTACCAGCTAAATAAGTGTACAACACAAAATCTCATAACAAACCGGCTAGATACAGGACGAACAAAGATCCTGAGGTCTGCCTACAAGGAACACAAGGGCGAACAACTTATGAACCACAACCTCAAGAGGCGAACAACTCTTACCAAAAGAACGTATTAGACCAACCAAGCCAACCACGACGAACAACAATGAATCTGAGATAAGATCAAACACAAGACTTTGTAACTAAGTTTTAGCTTAGATAAGGTCAAACAAGGTCAAAGGACACATGTCAAGCATGCAAGCTTGGTAATCCAAGAGTCATGTACACCTCCTACTTGGTGGACAGTATAAATAGTTGCTCTCCAGCAATAAAAATTAAGTTCAAATTCACAAACACTCCAAATACACACACTCATACACCTAAACGTACACACATACGAAATAAATACGAATTCAACTCTCGTATTTACGATTTTATAACCCGAACTATCGAATTTACCATTTACGGTGGTAATCAATCACACGTTCTTGTTTGGTGATTCTAAATTTGGTTTAAAACAACCATTAATCCTCGCGATTAGAACCAATCACCAACATTTAGGATTTAGGATTATAAATTAATAATGAAACTAACAGGAGGCATTTTAACTTCTAATTCTAAGTCCCTAAATATATTTTTTTTAAACAACAACACTAATTATAAATATAGAATAAAAACCACAAAGTCAAACATAACTTCAAACCAAATTAATAATCATCACAATACCAAATAAGTTGAGAATCCTAATAGCATTAAAAATCATTCATAACTCCAAAGTCCAAAAAAAAAAATTAAAAAAAACATTAGTGTCTCAAACTAGTCATCATCAATTATAAGCCTAAACCCTAACATTAGTGTTCTCAATTTCCGACTTTCTGTTGTTCTTTACTTCTTTTATTCTTTCACTTAGTTTAATTTTTTAATAGCAGATTTAATTTAAGAAAAAAAACAAAATGGTTGGGCCAGCCCGTGGCCCATCGCGGCAAATTGGCCCGATTTCATTTGGCCTGTCGAGCCATAGGGCCGGGCCAAAACGGCCAGATTTTTTGGCCCACTATATTCTTGGCCCAGCCCGGCCCATATCCCGGGCGGACCGGGCCCATTTTGTCAGCTCTAATTTTCAAGAAAGATGAAAAGTGCGTGTTAATATACAAAAATCCCATGTACTATGGCAGATCCGATAGGAAACCCGACGGCCAAACACCCAGCCTGTTTTTATTAACTCAAATACAATCAAGATATAAAATAATAATTTATCCATGTGGCGTATAAAACAAAAGGCAAAATGAAATTGATTATCTCACGTGGCGGTAACCGGCTAGTTTACCTGCTAGAGCCGATAAAAGGACTGAAATCAAAACATTTTCAAACCTACAGGACCAAAATCAAAATAAGTAAACAGTGGGGACCAAAATCAAACTAGTGTCAAGTTACTGGACTTTAAAAACTTTAATTCCTTTATTTAAAACAAATGTCAATTGGAACTTGGACTATTTTTTTTAATACAAATAAGCACTCTAAATTTTAAAATTGAACAAACAAAGGTCATCGGTTGGGCCCTTTTTATTTTTATAATAATTTTGATATTTATTTAAAACAAATATCAATTGGACCTTGTACTATTTTTTTATACAAATAAACACTCTAAATTTTAAAATTGAACAAACAAGCCTCTCAATTAACAAAATGAGGTGTGAAGGTCCTTTAGTTAAATGACATTTGTTTAAAACATTTTGATAAATTTCAACCCTTTTTATTTTTCTAATAATTTTGACATTTATTTGAGGGAAAATGGTTTTTTTCGTCCTTTATCCTACACTTATTATGCTTTTGGTCCTCTTGACTATTACTTTTTGAAAAAGATCTTTTAACTTACAAGAAAATTAGTTTTTCGTCCTCCAACCTTCTACAGCAGGTCACCTTTCCGGTTTTTTATGACATGGCACTCAATTTTCATTTTATTTTATTTTTATTGTGATAAACTATCTCATTTGGAATAATTTGATTGGCTGGTGCTTATATGTGACCATTTACTTTGAGAAACTCTAAAATTAATAGGAAAAAAAAACCTTTTTTCATCTCCTTTTTCTTTTAATTTCCTACATTGTATCATCTGCAATTTTCAATAAAAAATGTTGCACCAACGGTATTATTAAAATCATATAATCCCTATCAAATCTTCAATATCTTGTGAATAAGAATTTAAAGGAAATCCCAAATCTCCTCTCCTGCAATTTATAATTAACAGTAACTTGAAGTAATTCTTGTTGACAGGCATTTCGTATGGATAGATGTGTTGTGGCTATTGGGGTTATGCCCGACAAACAATAAATATAAAAGAACACGAACGATAGGGGAATAATCGTGTTCTTCCCTCGAATATGAGAGTTTTTCCATATATGATGAATGTGGGGAAAATGTGAACCTTTACGAGAGTGCTTTGAGAGTGCTTTGGCCACGTGGGGCAGTGACTTCAAGAATACGAGATTGACTAAACAATCAATGAATTGATTAATCAATGAAAAACTAGTGAAATGCTTTAGCCGATTGACGGATAGCGACTTCACGAATACGTGATTGAATTAACAATCGATGAATTGATTAATCAATGATAAAAATAGTAAAGTGCTTTAGCCGATTGACGGGCAGGGACTTCACGAATACGTGATTGAACTAACAATCAATGAATTGATTAATCAATGATAAAAATAGTGAAGTGCTTTAGCCGATTGACGGGCAGCGACTTCACGAATACGTGATTGAATTAACAATCGACGAATTGATTAATCAATGATAAAATAGTGAAGTGCTTTAGCCGATTGACGGGCAGCGACTTCACGAATACGTGATTGAACTAACAATCGTTGAATTGATTAATCAATGATAAAAATAGTGAAGTACATTAGCCAATTGACGGGCAACGACTTCACGAATACGTGATTGAACTAACAATCGATGAATTGATTAATCAATGATAAAAATAGTGAAGTGCTTTAGCCAATTGACGAGCAACGATTTCACGAATACATGATTGAATTAACAATCGATGAATTGATTAATTAATGATACAAATAGTGAAGTGCTTTAGCCGATTGACGGGCAGCGATTTCACGAATACGTGATTGAATTAACAATCGATTAATGATTAAACAAAGTGTTCAGGACGCGATATATCATGACCACAAGCGGGCAAAAGTGATGCGGGTTAGTCGATGCCGGTGAAGGCGGACTGGTTGATGTCGTTAAGATGGACAAATCAATACCGAGAAACAGATTAGTTGACGCCGGTGAAGGCAAACTAAACAACACCCCGCCCATTAAGGTGGAAAGACAACGCTTAAAATTCATACTGGATCCACGCCGAGAGGCAAATAGTTGACGCCGGTGAAGATAAACTAATCAAGGTCGAGTGGCGGATCAACTTGAGAAATAGATTAGTTGACGTCGGTGAAGACGAACTAATCAATATGTCAATGCATAAAAGGCGGACTAATCAACGCTGAGAAGACAGATTAACTCGAGAAATAGATTAGTTGACATCGGTGAAGGTGAACTAATTAATATGTCAACGCATAAAAGGCGGACTAATCAACACCGAGAAGGCGGATTACTTCGCCAATCCAGGTGGAACGTCAACACCTAAAAGGCGGACTAATCAACGTCGAGAAGAGGATTGCCAATCCAGGCAGAATGTCGACGCCTAAAAGGGCGGATTAATCAACGCCAAGAAGGCGGATAACTTCGCCAATCTGGGTGGAATGTCGATGCCTAAAAGATGAATTAATCAACATCGAGAAGGCAGATTACTTTGTCAATCTAGGTGGAATGTCGATGCCTAAAAGGCGGATTAATCAACGCCCGAGAAGGTGGATTACTTCGCCAATCCGGGTGGAAAGTCGACGCCTAACAGGTGGATTAATCAACACCGAGAAGGCGGATTACTTCGCCAATCCAGGCGGAATGTCGACGCCTAAAAATGGATTAATCAACGCCGAGAAGGCGGATTACTTCGCCAATCCAGGCGGAAAGTCGACGCCTAACAGGCGGATTACTTCGCCAATTTGGGCGGAATATCGATGCCTAAAAGGTGGATTAATCAACGCCGAGAAGGCAGATTACTTCTCCAATCCAGGCGGAATGTTAACGCCTAAAAGGCAGACTAATCAACGTCGAGAAGGCGGATTACTTCACCAATCCGGGCGGAAAGTTGACGCCTAACAGGCGGATTAATCAACGTCGAGAAGACGGATTACTTCACCAATCCAGGCGGAATGTCGATGCCTAAAAGGCGGATTTATCAACGCCGAAAAGATGGATTACTTCGCCAATCCAGGTGGAAAGTCGATTCCTAACAGGCGGATTAATCAATGCCGAGAAGGCGGATTACTTCGCCAATCTGGGCAGAATGTTGATGCCTAAAAGGTGGATTAATCAACGCCGAGAAGACGGATTACTTCGCCAATCCAGGCGAAATGTCGACGCCTAAAAGGCGGACTAATCAACATCGAGAAGGCGGATTAACTCGAGAAGTAGATTAGTTGATGCCCGTGAAGGCTAACTAATCAACGCCGAGAAGGTGGATTACTTCGTCAATCTAGGCAGAAAGTCGACGCCTAAAAGGCGAATTAACTAGAGAAATAGATTAGTTGACGTTGTTGAAGACGAACTAATCAATACGTCAACACCTGAAAGGCGGACTAATCAACGCCGAGAAGGCGGATTACTTCGCCAATTTAGGCGGAACGTACACGCCTAAAAGGCGGACTAATCAACGCCGAGAAGGCGGATAAATGTTTGCAGTCGAAAGGTATGACCATTTTTAAATATTGGGTTATTTACTCGATGAGCAACCTCATCAATTTTACAAAATTATATTCGAAGTTTTAAATAACTGACTGTATTTATTAATACTCAGTGTCAAATAATTTATTTTTGATATCACAAAATGAACTTAGGATATGTATATCCATGCCGCCGCTTTTAATGTATATGAAAACTTATGAGTTATAATATATAATAAAAGGAAGTTAGCAGATGAAAATTGTATTTCAAAAAGTTGCCCCCACTTTGAATTTTCGAAATACGAGTACACATGCCCCCGCTTTTTAATTTATCGGAATCATTTTTTACTTTTTGGTTTATAATTCCCAAAATAATTTCAAAATATGAATATATGCCCCCGCTTTTAATCTATATGAAAATTTGCGAGTTGTGATATATATTAAAAACAAGTTATCGAAATAAACCTGATGTGAGTGGGCAAAGGACTGCCCGTAGATTTTTTGTTGATGAAGAGGCTCCGAGTGCTCATCACGTTGCTACTGATTTTTTTTTGTGGTGTCGGGGACAAAATACCCCACAACCAAAAAACCCTTGGCCCACAAATTGAAATAAAATTGGACCTGAAACAAAATGCCCCACCACCAAAAAATCCTTGGCCCGCCTAACTTAACTTTGGGCCCAATATTTAATAGGTGAGAGATTGGGCCCAAAATCAAATTAGAAAACTGGCTCAACACTACTACAGTAGATGCGGGCTTCCAGATTGCACAAGGGAAAGAGACTTGGGCAGCAGATTCAGCGATGCGGGAAAAGAATGAGATGTGGTTGGGGGCGTTGCTCGTGGCCGGTGTGATGGCGGCAGAGGCCGCTTCTCAGCGGCACGGATAGGCGCGGGGAGGCACGCTGGTGGCGCAGGTAGGCATAGTGAGGCCACGAGACGGGCCACGTGGGGAGGAGCCCACGATCGGCGGCGATGCGAGCAGGCGTGCGGGCTGGGCGAGGAGCGGCTAGGGCTACTGTGCAGGGAGGTCGCGCGCACCGCGGGAAGGGACGAGTGGCGGTGGGGAGGCTGCGCTGTGCGACGCGAGGAGCCCTTGAGGGCAGCGGTACCGGGAGGCCGCGATTGGCAATGCGGGGAGAGCGTGCGGAGGCTGATGGGTAGCTACTCGCCTTTGGGAGCGCGGCGCGAACAGGCTCGTCGCGGGTAGGCCGTTTGGGCAGCGACGGCGGATTCCAGGGAGGAGGTTGCAGCATTATGTGATGACTCGGGGAGGATTCTGTGATGGGGGACGGTCGGGGTGCGGCTCTGGCTGTATAGCGTGGGCGGCTGCGGGGAGACACCAGTCTCGGGCGGCGAGCGCTGGCCGGAGGCCACTGGGCCTACGCGGGTAGACATAGGCGTCAGCGGGAGGCGACGGGTTGCGACCTCGGCGATGCTCGAATTAAGGCAGGGAAATTTTAACTTTTCAACCTACATTGGGAAGCATGATAAAAGAGGACTGGCCACACTGCACTACTGCAGAAAAGTTGGTGCAACAATCAAGGCGGAGGATGTGGGGATCTAAAAATGAAACAGTAGCTCCTTCATTTTGATTTTTGCTTTGAACAATCAACAACCCTGGGGATGTTCTCTGGCTGGCGGCGGAGGTGGGACGGTGTCATTCCCCTGGTGGTGGCGGTTGCACGGCCTTGGTGTCGTGTCTGGTGGAGTTTTGCTATGAGGGGAGGACGTCGATGAGCTTGGTGGAGGCAGCCTCGGCGGCGGAGCTCCGCAGTGTTTGAAGGTCCGACGAGCTTCATCACTGGAAATGATCGGAACCGGCTGCGTGAGCCCTCTACTGCCGGAAAACAACAGAACATCTATTTCCTCTTCTTTTTCAATTTTTCTTGTTAGCTGCGAAGCTTTCTTCTTGTACATAGGATTGGAAATGGGTTTTATTTTTTGGAAAGTTTTTTTGATGATATGGTTTGGAACAGGTTTAGATTTTTTGTTTGTGGGATTTGTTTGTTATTTTGAGGAGAAGATCTTCGTGTTCATCCATCGAGATGAACATGAATTCACCCTCCTTCTAGTGCCAAATTGTTGACAGGCATTTTCGTATGGATAGATATGTTGTGGCTATTGGGGTTATGCTCGACAAACAATAAATATAAAAGAACACGAACGATAGGGGAAGAACCGTGTTCTTCCCTCAAATATGAGAGTTTTTCTATATATGATGAATGTGGGGAAAATGTGAACCTTTACAATGAGTGGGTGACCTTCTATTTATAGAGGTTTACCCCCAAAGGCCCAAAAGTGACCCTAAACTCGTCTTAACCCTTTATTTAGAGATTTATTACAATTATTAATCTAACGATCAACAGTAGATCTATAGTACATTAAATACTCTTATCTGATGTAGGCCCTCGATCTTGTCGGGTCAGTGTATCTTCGGAAATCTGACCTCCTGTCAGGCGAGGATATTTTCTGTCGTAACAATTCTCAAATCCCCATAATTAACAGTAACTTAAAGTAATTAACAGCATAACAAAAGTAATTAACAACAAAACTATATTATTAAATAATCAAATCCCTATTAAAACTTCAATCTCCGACGAATAAAATTTTAAGTAATTATCAAATCTCCATTATCATCTAACCTCAAATCAACACAAAAATTGGAATTAACACAAAATTTTGAAGGAATTCTAAAAAACTCAGACCATTTAAAAGAAAAAAAAGAGGGTTAAATCTTCTTAAATACTCTCCCAGATTAAAAAATTGTGATAAATTTGACGTCAATCAAAGAAATCCACACTCAGTCGGTTACAGATTCGGAGCTCCCTCCACAATCGGAGACCTTTGCGGCGACTCCGACGAAGCCCTGCTCTATTTCGCCGACGCACTAGCCCTACTTTGTTTCCTCAAAGACTCAGCCCCAATTTGTTTTGTTTAAGAGGTGGTCGGCTAGAGGCTGGAGGCGACGGCGGTTGGAGCTAGCAGCGGCTGGGCTGTGCGGCGGCGCTCGCGATTGAAGCAGCACGACGGCGACTAGAGGCGGTGGTTGGGCGGCGCTCGCGTCTGGTGGTGAGAGGCAACAACTGCACTTGTGTGCGATTGGTGGAGGAGGGAGCCGATGGTCGCCGGGAAAAGAAAAGAGGCGACGGGCGGTGATTAGAGAATTTCAAAGAGAGGAAAAGTGAATTGGAAAAACTGAATTCCTTTTCTTTGGGGATATATATATATATATATATATATATATATATATATATATATATATATATATATATATGGGAAAAATACTTTTAATTAATTAAAAGATAATTTTTTAGTTTTAATTCTCTTTAATGAAATTTTCCACATAAATGGTGATATGTAAGCACCAACCAATCAGATTATTCCATATAGGATATTTTATCACAATAAAAATAAAATGAAAAGTGAGTGCCATGTCATTAAAAACCGGAAAGGTGACCTGCTGTAGGAGGTTAGAGGATGAAAAACAAATTTTTTTGTAAGTTAAGGGACCTTTTCAAAAAGCAATAGTCAAGAGGACCAAAAACATAATAAGTGTAAGATAAAGGACAAAAAAAACTATTTTTCCTTTATTTGAAACAAATACAAATTGGACTGTAAGCAAATAAAATTTGCACCCAATTAAATGGTGACACGTGTACAAATATTAATATCAAATAAAATTTACTATTTTATTTTAAGAATTTAATCAAATTAATTCTTGAATTAAATAGTTAACTTGATATTAAATGTACACGGTACAAGTCGGACAAATTAAATGAGTGTTCGATACTCATATTGGGTAATAAATGCGCTTTATTTACCATAAGAACGAGAATTAAATGATATCTCGTAAAAAATGGAAGCGAATTAAAACAATTCGTAAATCACGTCAATCAAATGGCATTGGTCAATAAGGTGGCGCCACGTGGCGCGATAAGAAAGGAAGGTTTGTAAACCTCCACCCTATAAATAGGGTCATTTCTCATTCATTTGCAACGAACGAAGACGCGGACGAACACAAGCGAACGAGCATCCAGATCCTCTGCAACCGTTCTTGAAGACTCAAAGCGTTCTTTGTCATTCTTCGTGGAAATCAACCAGAAGCAGCTCAAGATCGAAGATCAAGGCTCGAAGCCCCTCTGATCTGGTGTTTCTACTCGAAGATCCAAAGAAACTCCAAGAACGTTCTTCGTCGTTCCTCGTCCAAATCCTCCTGAAGCAGCTCCAGATTGAAGACTAAGGTCCAGCATCCCTTCGATCCGGCGTTTGCCTTCAAAGATTCAAAGAGCGTTCTTCACCAAACTCGAAGGCGTTCATCCAGAAACAACGCTTAATCCAAAATAAGGTGTTTTCACCCTTGGATTAACGTTATAAATATTCAAGCTCAAGATCGAAGTTACATCGATCCAAAGTCCAAGTCAAAAGTCAAAGTCAGCTGAAGAGAAGAATCAGAGGACCAAGTCTAGAGTCAAGAACCCGCACAAATCTTTCGGTTCGATCCGAACAAATTCAAGTTGTAAATTATATTCGTGTTTATTATATTAATAAAATGAATTTTACAGTTACAAATTTGGCACGCCCGATGGGACCGACTCTACCTCTCATATCTTCTCTACTCAAGCAAGCTTAACTACCATGACGACGGATGCCTCAACCATCGAGGAACGACTCGCCAGTCTGCTCAAAGCTGTTGAAGGGCTTACCCAACACGTCAAGAATCACGACGTCCAAATCTCCAACCTGATGAATCGGGTGAATGGCGGCGAAGCAAGCCCTGTAAAAAAAAAGCAAGCCGGGGAGCATGGTGACGAGGATACCTCAACCAAATGCCAAGTTGGTAAAACCGAGACAACTGCCAAGGAGCTACAAATCTCGTCAGATGGAAGGATTCAAGTCGATCAACTCAAGGAGCTCATACTAGAGACGGTAAAGAGCAAATTTGATGACGGCTACAAACCATCCCTCACTTACACCAAGCCTTATACTAAGAGGATTGAAGGCTTGAGGATGTCAACCGGCTACTAACCTCCAAAATTCCAATAATTTGATGGCAAATGAAACCCGAAGCAGCACATAGCTCACTTCGTCGAAACTTGCAACAACGCCGGAACTTATGGAGATCATCTGGTCAAGCAATTCGTCCGCTCCTTGAAAGGGAATGCCTTCGACTGGTACATCGACTTGGAGGCTAACTCCATCGACAATTGGGATCAAATGGAGCATGAGTTCCTAAAACGCTTCTACAGCACAAGAAGGACAGTTAGCATGATCGAGCTAACCAACACTCGCCAGAATAAAGATGAGCCCGTGATCAATTATATTGGTCGATGGAGAAATTTGAGCCTAAATTGCAAAGACAGACTATCCGAGACTTCCGCGATTGAAATGTGTATCCAAGGGATGAAGTGGGGTCTTCGATACATTCTCCAGGGTATCCAGCTGCGAACCTTTGAAGAGTTGGCCACAAGAGCTCACGACATGGAACTAAGCATGGCTGCAAGTGGATCCAACGAGCCACTAGTTCAAAAGCATTGTGATAAGACTTCAAATAAGGAATACATAACAGACCTTCCCCGCGATAGGGGGCAAAACGGGTTGACTCTGAAAGAGATGCGACAAAAGTGATATCCTTTCTTAGACTCTGATATCTCTGGGATATTTAATGACTTGATCGATGCAAAACTCATCGAGTTGATTAAGATGAAATGACCGGAAGAAGTTGGACGCACCGACGATCTAAAATACTGCAAGTACCACTGCTTAGTGGGCCACTCAATTGAAGACTGTTTTAACTTCAAGAAAAAAGTCATGCAATTGGTCGAGCAAGGAGATATAGTGCTCGAAGAGTCTATCTAAAGTTCTCCAAATCAAATGAAGCTCCTTGATACGAGCATAAACTGTCTGTGATGCTCCTCTGATACGAGCATAAACTGTCTAAAATTCTCCTTGATAAGAGACAAAACTGTCTAACGCTCTCAAGCTGGAGATCAAATTGAGGTTTCCATCAAATCTATTTTCCTTGATAAGAGATAAAATTGTCCGATGCTCCCAAGTCGGAGATCAAATTGAAGTCTCCATCAAATCCATTTGTTGACAGCGATTTCATGAGGATCTCGCCGTCGGGTTCCTAGCGGGTAGGATTAAATATTTATGATAACTAAAAGCAATAAATGTAAGAGTAAATGAGCTCTCAAGAGTTGATTTTCAATAAATGAGTTGTGTCCTACATTTGGACATTTAAAGCCCTATTTATAGTGTACATGGTGGGTTTCCCCACCTTGGGTTGGTGGGCCCGTGGACCTCCCCTATTCCTAGCTGGGAGGCAATGAGTGGCTACAACCTCCTCTATGGGCCAATGAGAAGACGTCACTTGGCACTGTTGCCCTTGTATTGATGGGACTTGGCCCAACTACCCCATCTAACCCTGTCACATCCTCTGAACTGATGGTACTGGCCATACTCTCACAGCTGGCGGAGCTGGGATCGGGCGGTAACCGGGTAACTGGGTACCGAGGGGGTGGCGAGTAGCCCGGGAAACCCTTATCGGGAAGCGGGTAGAGATCTTCCTAGGGCTCGTCGATGGCCGACCGACCTTTGGTCTACCTAACAAGCACGCCCCCCGATAAACAACCGGGGTCTTCATCGGGTAGACGTCGAGCCTCTACCCGCCTACTCGATCGAGCCCGTCGACCCTGATTCCCTCACTTGTGCTCCACTTCGGCCCGACGGGTTGAGCCCGTTACCCGACCAACCGGGTAATATTTGTCGGGTATAACAATTGCCCCACCAGTCCGCCATCGGAGGCCATTGACGTCGGGTGGCGGACTGGTCTATCCGCGGGGTTGAGTTTGAATTTTGAATTCTGGGGGTGACGTTCCGTCTTCCGAGGTGGCACTTCGTATTTTGCGCCTGCTGATGTCACGGGATGGCGTGACTAATGCGCAGAATCCCAGGGGTCACGTCCTCCAAATCTGCCTTCCAACCGTTGCGCGCGTGTCTTTCACGCTCCCCCTAAACTTTTGTTTAATTCCATTTTTGACTCTGTTTTTTTGCAGTTTAGTCCTCCCTCATTTCCCTATAAATAGGGGTTTTCATTCCTCTTTCCCATTTTCACTCCTTGCAACCTTGCCCCCCCTCTGTAAGCTTTCCAATTTTCCGACGACTCACTCCAGAACCAGGCGACCCTTTCCCACCTTTAAGGTAATTATTTCTTGCTTTCTTTCACCTATTCCTCCCTTTCTTTTTTCATTATGAGTGACTCCATTGAGAGTGTCGGGGCCGCCGAAGTTTTCCACTTCCACCGTCGTGCCGCCACCGATGCCGAGAGACCCCTCCGCCAAGCCGGGGAGGGCACCTCCCGTGCTGCCGCCGCCCGTGAAGGCGAGGGTACTTCCACCGACGTCGACACCTATGCCGACGACCTAGAGAGGATGAGCCCTCAACAGGGGGCCCTGCTCTCAGCGTTTTCCCCGTATCCTCCTACCCGCCTCGAGCGGAAATTTTTTTATTCGACCAGGAGAACATGCCCGAGAACGTCGACTATGAGGATAGCCGACTCATCGGGTTTGACTATTCTAAATACATGAGTCGGTTTGTGCGGAGACGCCCTGCCCGCTGTTACCGCGAGGCCCGTGAGACTGAATTTGGGGCCTCTCGCCGCCCTAGCTGCTTGCCCGTGGATGTCGACCTCAAAGAGATCTACTGGACTTTTGAGACGCCATCCGATGTCTATTTCTACGCTCCTCGGGCCGACGAGCGCACATACCAGCCTCCCGAGGGGCTGATCGCCATCAATGCGGATACGCTGCACGCGGGACTCTGCTTCCCGCTCCACCCGGCTATCTCTCGGCTGCTCGCCGCGTGGAATCTGTCGATAACCCAAATCACCCCGAACGGGTGGAGCTACCTGCTGGGCGCCATGGTCATCCTTGGGCGTCATGGTCTCCACCGCATACCGACCCCCGAGGAGCTAAACCACCTCTATTACACGGTGGCCTCGGCCGGTCCGATGAACTTGGGGTACTATTCTGTGAAACCCCGGGGTGGCGACGCTATTGTCTTTGGCATCTCGCCGAAGATGACGGGCTAACATGAAAGGTGGTGGTAGGTCGGCGGTGCCTGGGAGAGTGTGGGTGTCGACGGGGAGATCATCTCGGTTCCCCGGGAATACAGTGCTCGCGATCGTCGAGGTAAACCCTTGGAATTCCTTCTTCCTCCTCAGTACTGATCTAATTTTTGTTTCGTTGTGCAGGCACTTTGGCGCCCCACTAGAGCGACCTTACCGACGAATTTCGGCAAGCCCTTGCTCGTGTGAAGGCGGAGCCCGACGTTAATCGGGACATCGACCAGCTCAATTGCAACGAGCAGCGGCGTCTGTTTGGCCTCCAGACCTTCCCCGCCACTTGAATTTCGGCGGTCAGTTCCTTAGTATTACACATTTCTTTTCGTACTCTCTTACCCGATATATTCTTACTCTACTTTTCTTTTTGTACCTTACAGAACAACGCTTCCCGGCGTCGAGCTCCACCCCGTCGTCCTCTCCAGTTCCATCTCCCCCGGCTCAACCCGAGGCCGGTCAAGCCCCTTTCGTCCCCGTCGTCAACGTCGAGAGCTCCGAGGAGACCGTCGATATGGCCCCCAAGAAGAGTGCCATTGCCAAGCTCTCGAAGCGGGGAGCCGTTCGAGCGGTTGGGGTGACAATTCGCACCCAACCGCAGACCCCAGCGCCGGCAGCACCCTCCTCCCCGGCTGGCGATCGACGCCACTACAAATAGGCCCTGGTAGAGGGCCAGACATCGGTCGAGCCGGCTATGGTGACCGTGAGCATGAGCCAGGCCACCGGCGGATTGGTGGCCGGTTCAGTCGAGGCAACCGCGGGGAGCCCGGCCTCCGCCTCTCGTGACCGCAGCGACTTCTTCTTCCTCGGCTGGGGCAACCATCTTACATAAGTTAGCTTCATCCATGACTCTATTCTTCCCTTATTTTCCTCGCTAACTGCCCATATCGCTACTCGATGCACGCCTGGCCCCCTGCCCCCGACAGAGGTTCTCCAATTCCTGCGCTCGCAGGATCCTCCTTACGCGGAGACCCTCCCCGAGTCTTAGCCAGAAGAGCTTCGGCAGGCTGTGGTGAATCTGCCCCGATCGTGGACTCTCAATTGCAAGAAGGCCTTCCGCACAGTCCCTGTGCCCGACCGGCTGAGGTCTGCCGCCATCCGTGCCGCCCGCGATGCCGTCGCTCTGGAAGGCATCATGCTCGACTACGAGTAGGACGCACGGACTCTGGCCGCATACAAGGCCAGTTTCCAGACCAAGAGGGAGGAAGCTGCCCGACTGGAGGAGGAGAACAAGAAACTCTGGGAGGAGTTGGAGGCTGCCCGCAAGAGCCAGGCGGAGCTGGAGGAGGCCGCCGCCGAGAGAGAGAGGAAGGCGCGTGCCGACGCCGAGGTGAGGGTGGTCGAGGAGGTCCGCCGGGTGCGTGAGGCCCTTGTGACGGAGGTCGATGAACGCCTGGCCGCCGAACGAGCCCACCTCGAGAGCGAACATGAGTCAGCGGGCTCCAGGGCCAACATCAATGCATATGCCGACTCAATCCACTCTCTACTTCGCCGGAATCCCGAGGCCGATTACTCCGGACCCCTGGAGGATCTAAGGAGTTACGTCGAGCCAAACCCCCCCTCTGCAGACTACGACATCACTCCGAAGGATCTGGCTGATCGCGGGGTGGACTTGTCGTTCCTTGGCGACCCGGCGACTTTCCTTTACCCTTTGGCCGACGAGGAGGCGGCTGAGGAGCCGGGGGTAGTGGATGAGGTGGACCCATGAGCCTTTTTTCTTTTCTTTTGTTTCTTATGTTTGTTGGTCGCTGGCCGTTGTAATCTTTTGTCCTTCGAATTGAATGAAATCGTCATTTCTTTTCTGTTGTTTTCTCGTTTGCCTTTGCTTTCCCATTTTTTAATTGAATCGAACAAGCGGGATTGAATTAACAATCGATTTTAAGTTAACCAAATGATTTAATGAGTAAAGTGCTTTAGCCGATTGACGGGCAGCAACCTCACGAATACGAGATTGAATTAACAATCAATTAAAGATTAACCAAATGATTAATGAGTGAAGTATTTTAGCCGATTGACGGGCAGTAACTTCACGAATACGAGATTGAATTAACAATTGATTAAAGATTAACCAAATGATTAATGAGTGAAGTGCTTTAGCCGATTGACGGGCAGCAACTTCATGAATACAAGATTGAATTAACAATCGATTAAAGATTAACCAAATGATTAATGAGTGAAGTGCTTTAGCCGATTGACGGGCAGCAACTTCACGAATACGAGATTGAATTAACAATCGATTAAAGATTAACCAAATGATTAATGAGTGAAGTGCTTTAGCCGATTGACGGGCAGCAACTTCACGAATACGAGATTGAATTAACAATCGATTTTATTGATTACAACTTTGCGCTCGAGATGCGATTACATTGAGGCCGCTCAAAAGGATGATGCAGGCTAAACTATCTCGCCGCTACTGGTAGTATTTTTTTAGTAGGGAGGCGTTCCAAGGGTATTGGGCCGGATTGCCCTCAAGGCTCTCTAGCTCATAGGCACCGTTGGCCAGGCGTCTAGAGATCTTTAGGGGTCCCTCCCAATTCGGGCCAAATGCCCCCTTGGGCCGCCCGACCGTCCGCCGTAGCACCAGGTCCCCGGCTTCGAATTCTCTGATCTTGATCTTCGAGTTGAAGTATTTTTCGGCACGGCGTTTATAAGCTATGTTTCTCTGCTCGGCGGATAGCCTTCTCTCCTCCAGCAGGTCCAACTCGTTTAGCATGGCTTGGTCGTTCTCGGTCCCCACAGGTTGTGAGGTACGGAGGCTTGGGATAATGACCTCGGCTGGGATGACTGCCTCCGTTCCGAAGGCCAGAGAGAAAGGAGTCTCCCCGGTGGCGGTGCGGCTGGTCATTCTGTATGACCATAATACTTCGGATAGCTTGCTCGCCCATGTTCCCTTGCTCTCCTCCAACCTTGCCTTCAGCGTGTGTTTGATTATTTTATTCACCGCCTCGACCTGCCCGTTCGACTGAGGATGGTAGGGTGATGAGAACAGCCTCTTGATTTTGTGCTTTTGGCAGAATTTCTCCATCTCCAACCCGTCGAATTGCTTCCCGTTGTCCGAAATGATTATCTGTGGGAGGCCGAATCGGCAGATTATGTTGTGCCAGATGAACCTAATGGCATGCTCCTGGTCAATTGTTTTTAGCGACTCCGCCTCTGCCCATTTGGTGAAATAATCCACGGCGACGATTGCGTACTTGACGCTGCCCGGGGCTGTGGGCAAAGGACCAATGAGATCGATCCCCCACTTTGCGAATAGCCAAGGGCTCAGGATTGAAGTGAGCTCGGTTGGAGCCTAGTGGATTGCCGGCGAATAAATTTGTTATTTATGGCATGCCCGTGCATAATTGATCGCGTCTTTCTTCAGAGTGGGCCAGAAATATCCTTGGCGGATAACTTTCTGGGCGAGTACCTGGCCGTCGGCGTGGTTTCCGCAGCGCCCCTCGTGGACTTCCACCAAGATCTTCCTTCCCTGCCCCGACGTTATGCATTTTAGGAGAGGTAGGGCGAAGCCACGCTTGTACAACTGGTCCCCGATGATCGTGTAACGGGCCACCCAAAGTTGTAATTATCTCGCCGCTACTCGATCGTCTGGGAGTTTGCCGTTGAGGAGGTACTTCAGAATGAGAGTCATCCAGCTGTCCTCCTCCTGCCCCAGATTGGCCACCCGCTGGTTCGAGCTCGAAGGGGCGGGCAGGTAAGTGACTGTGATTTGCAACATGTCGGCTGCCCCCTCGGATGTTGCAAGGCGGGCAAGGGCGTCTGCTTGAGTATTGTCGAGTCGGGGCACTACCTCTATATGGACTTGATCGAATTTCCCAAGGAGGTTCTTGGCTAATCCTTGATAGGCCAACATTCTGTCGCTGCGCGCCTCGTATTCTCCTGAGATTTGGTATGTTACGAGCTGCGAGTCGCTGTAGACTTGGAGCCTCTTTACTCCCATGGCCATAACCATCTCCAGGCCGTTAATTAATGCTTCGTTTTTTGCCTCATTATTAGTTGCGTGGAAGCTGAACCTGATGGCCATCGTAAACGATTGGCCAGACGGGCTGAGAAGGACAATTCCCGCGCCTGCCCGCACCGTTGTGGGAGATCCGTTGATGTACATTCTCCATGGTGGTTGCTCGATCTTGGACATCGCTTCCGGGTAGGTGAGCTCGACTATGAAGTCGGCCATGGCCTGGCCTTTGATGGATGTTCGAGGAGCGTATGTGACACCGAACTGCCCGATCTCTACTGCTCACTAGAGGCATCTGCCCACCGTGTCTGGTCGATGTAACACTTGACGGAGTGGCATTGTGGCCAGTACTTCTACTTGGTGATCGAAAAAGTATGGGCGTAACTTATGCACACTCATCACTAGCGCGTAAGCTAACTTTTCCAAGGGTGGGTACCGTAGCTCGGCGGCGTGGAGTGTCTAGCTGACATAGTAGATCGGCAGATGTGCCTGCCCCTCAGCCCGCACTAGCACGACGCTGAGAGCTGAGTCTGAGGCCGCCAAGTAAAGGTAGAGCTTCTCGCCGGGGACGGCTTTGGCCAATATTTGGGCATTTGACAAATACGCCTTTAGATTATCAAATGCGAGCTGGCTCTGGGGTGTCCAGTTTAGTTTCCCCTTCCGCATGCTATCGAACAATGGTTTGCACCGATCCCCCATGCGGGAGATGAAACGGCTGAGAGCGGCCAGGCTACCCGTCACCCTCTGTACCTCTTTTACTGTGCGCAGAGCGCTCATGTCGAGGATCACCTGAACTTTGGTTGGGTTTGTCTCGATCCCTCACTGGCTGACCATGTGCCCCAAGAACTTGCCTGACTCGATGCCGAAACTGCACTTTTTCGGGTTGAGCCTCATCCGATACTTTCTTAAGATTTCGAATATCTCGGCTAGGTGAGTGAGGTGGTCTTCCTTCTTCCGGCTTTTGACGATGATGTCGTTGATATACACCTCCATGGTCACCCCAATTTGGTCGTGAAACATGTAGTTGACCAGCCTTTGATAGGTTGCTCCTGCGTTCATGAGCTTGAATGGCATCCGCTTCCAGAAGTACATGTTCTTCTCGGTGAGGAAAGTGGTGTGTTTCTGGTCGTCGGCGACCATCGGGATCTGGTGGTAGCCGGCAAATGCATCCATGAAAGTGAGCATCTCGTGTCCGGCCGTGCTGTCCACCAGATGGTCGATGTGTGGCATCGGGAAGTGATCCTTGGGGCATGCCTTGTTCAAGTCCGTGAAGTCAATGCACAACCGCCATGTGTTGTTGCTCTTCTTGACGAGGACGGCGTTAGATACCCATTGGGGTTTGTCGTCGGGGTCGACCATCCCGATAAGCTTGTTGTCGAGCAATTTTTTGACCTTAGTGGCTATGACCGTGTACTTGTCTGGGCCGAACTTTCTTCTCTTCTGCGAGACTGGCTTGCGGGGTGGGTCGATGTACAACTGGTGGGAACATATGGCTGGATCGATCCCAACCATGTCTTCGTGGGACCATGCGAATACGTCCAGATTTTCTTCGAGGAAGGTTGTCATTGCCGCTCGCATTTCGTCGGTCATCGACGAACCGAGCTGAACACTCACCTCTGGTCGATTCTTCATTGTAACTAAGATTAGTTTTTCGATCGGGCTGGCCCCCCGCTCGCCGAAGTGTGGATCGCCGATCTCTCCTGCCAGGGTGTCGTCGATTTCCATAGGCTCGAAACCGATTCTAGGCTCTAGTTCGATCTGAGTGTGTTCAAAATTTTGTGAATCTTCTTCCATTGGGTGGGCAGTGGGTGGGGTTTCTTCGTCTATTTCCATGTCTCCCTCCCCGATTGTGTAGATATAATCTAAATTTGCAGAATTTGAAATAAGATCAATATACGCTAAACAACCGCGTGCCATTTTCTGATTACCCTTAAGAGTCCCAACCTTCCCGGAGGGGGTTGGGAACTTGATACAATAATAGAATGCTGAGGCGGCGGCTTCGAACTCGTGCTCGAACAGCCTGCCGAGAAACCCGTTATAGGTTGACGGCTGGTCGACAATAATGAAGTCGAGCTGTTTCGAAGCCTTAACCTCAGCATCTATACTAGAAACTAATTCTACGGCTAGCCTAACTATCCCGTAGGGTTTTACAGTGGCATCGCTGAACCCCTTGATGACCTGGTCGCATGGCTCCGCGTATTTCTCAAAGGAGCTGTCCAGTTGGTCAAATGCGGCCTTGAAGAGGATGTTGCAGTAGGCCCCGTTGTCGATGAGCATGCGGTGGACGGTGACGCCCATGATGTTGACGGATACGATCAGGGCATCGTGGTTCGGGTAGATGACCCCAGTGCGATCCTCCTCCTTGAAGGCGAGGAGGTCTGACTCTTTGGCCGTCATATTAATCGGCATGGTGATTTGATGGACATTGTCCATCGCTCGCAGCTTGATCTTCTGTCGGCGGTTGGAGAGCGAGGTGGTGGGCGCGAATTCTCCCACCGGGGAGAGCATGTTGACGGCGCGGCGGGCTTGGTGTTCCGGCATCGGTGGGCATACGAGGGCTACCTCCCGGTTTGGTTCCATGGGGTGGGCAGCGGCTTGTGCCTCCGGCCTGGCCGCCGGCCTCTTCACAAACTCCTCCAGCTTTCCCTCCTCGAAGAGTCGCCAGAGCTGTTTCAGAAGGTCGCGGCACTCACTCGTGTTGTGCCCGACGGTTTGGTGGTAATGGCAGTATTTGTTGGGGTTGAGCTGCACCCCTGGCTTGTGAACCCACGGTCGTGCCTTGGGCACCATGTTTTTGTCCCGGATTTGCACATAGACGTACTCCGGGGTGACCGATAATTTTTCGGCCAATTTCACTTCGACGGAGTTGAAGGGTTTGAACGGCTGGGGGGCCCGGTAGGAAAAGTTCCTCTGCCTCGACGTGGTGCCCGTCTGGGCGCGAGGCTTCTCCTTCTCCGCCGTGGCGCTTTCTCCTAGCCACTGTGCCAGGATGTCAGCGTTATAGCTGATCTTTCATGCCCGTTGCCGGAACTCCGCGTAGGACTTGGGGTAGTCCTTGTTCATCGATTTCCATAGCTTCGTTTTTAGGCAGAGCCTGCCTATTATGCCAACGAGCTTGACCTCGTCCCGACTGGCTCGCCCTCCATGATAATGTGATCCACTCGGTCGATGTACGCCCAGTCTGACTCGTCTTTGCCCTGGGCCAGGTTGGCCATTCGATTGGCGCCAGCCAGATGACTTGAACCGAATATACTAGCTTTCTACTAGTAGCTTCCCCGCAAGCGGACGGGTTCACTGTAGTATAAGTACGTATAATGACCAAGTAGTATCGAACCCAAGGGATGGAGTGTATGCGAATAGATCCCTGAAAATCTACGCGTCGTAGCTAATATGAGTGTAATGTTTTTGGGTTTTTTGAAAGATTAATTAAAAGACTAAAATAAACTAAGTAAACTAAAATACTAAAGAAATCAAATTAACTAAGGGTTGTGTTCTAATGAGAGATGGTGATGCTCAGGATAGGAATCCCTACGTATACTAACGGAGCAGGTACATAACCAAAATAACTGTGACGCGCAAGAATTAACCTAAGTAAAAGAATGCAGGATGAAAGCTCAAGATTCTAAACCCTAATACTTTACCCTAACACTCGACTTCACTAATCCACTAATAAGTTAATAGATTGTGCTTAATTAATGAGACCCTAATTTAAACTAAGGTGATGCGGTCGTCCTCCTTCGCTAAACTGGTAGATGAATTAACCCTTCCTAAACCCTCTAGTTAAGTGTACTCATTGTTAAAGAGTGATACGGTCGTCCTCTCTCTAACACTCTTCGAACGAAATTCAAAGGCAAAGTCTAGATTGATTTTACGTATTCATTAATCAAGAGAATTAAAACCTAACGTCACAAGTTACCCTAATTACGTACCCACAACCTACTTCTACGAGTTCATCCTACCCTAAGCATACAAGGGTTTTAGCCGGACATGGCTTTAACAAACATAAAAGCAATAGAAGGAACAACGAACATAAACATAATGAATTGAACGAAGAAAATAAGAAACATGAACTAGGGTTTAAAGAAATAAATACTAAGAACTGAAACTTAATTAACTAAAATGAAGTTCAAGCGTTTAAAGTAACCAAGCTAATGAAAAGAAACTAATAAACGAAAAGAAACTAAGAATTCGTACGAAAAACCTCAACAAAACGTAAACGTAAACTTGCTTCTCTCCTTCCTCTCCAAAAACTAAGTCTCTATCTCGTGTGTGTGTCCAGTCGTCTAAGTCGTTTTTTAAAACGAGTTTGGAAAAGGTATATATAGGCACCGGGTCGAAACGGGATCTCATGGGCCGAAAAACAAAATTTGGCATTTAAGCCTCGGAGGCGCTCGAGCTGTCCCGGTCGAGCGAGGCGCTCGACCTGCTTTGCTCGAATGAATCAATAGCTCGAATGGGGCGCTCGAGCCATGTTGCTCGAATGGTTCTAGTGGTCGAATGATGCGCTCGAGCTGTGCCCCTCGAGCGGCAAAAATGTTCTGTAAGTTTGGAGTGCTCGACCTACGTTGCTCGAGCGAGGTGCTCGAGTGATGGAGCTCGAATGGGCCCTCATTCCTTGCAACTAACACTTGTCTTCTCACGTACTAATACCAATCGTATTTCTTCGATATCTTCTCATCCGGGCATCCGTTTGAGTCGATTCAAAGTCCTACGAACTCCGTTTTTCATCCTCGATTCACCTATGAGTATCAAAGAGACTAATTCATCAATATATAGAAATAGTACTCATTTGGCTCTAAAAACTCAATAAAATCGACCAAAACTAGGGCGTTTCTAGCTACGAATCATGACAATTTCACGCCTAATCACCAGACGTAGCGCCATTGAGGAGAAGTGCTCTAGGAACAACTCCCCCAGTTGATGGAAAGAAACCACCTTCCCTGCGGGCAGCGAGGAGTACCAACGGTGAGCTCGGTCACCGAGGGTCAATGGGAACATCCGACATTGGGTTGCGTCCGTGGCCCCCATGGAAATCATGTAAGTAATGTACTTACTCAAGTGAGTAACGGGGTCCGTCTCCCCATTATATTGGCCCACAGCGGCCACGTTGATCTTTGACTGGGCGGGAGCCCGCACCAGGATATCCGCGAGAGGGTAGTTGGGCATATGGGCGAAGTGGTGTTGCCCGTCCCGCTTCTCGAGCCTGGCCTCCAGGTCTGATACTTTCTTCAGGATTGCGGCCGCAGGGGGAGATCGGGGACGCGGGTTATCCCCCAGACGATCACGGACCGACGGTCTTGGGACCGCGTCGTTGTGACGTCTGGGAGAGCGTGCCCTCTCTCGCTCCCTAGGCCTGGAGCTGGCATTTGACTCGCACTGGCGGGCAGCTCCCCGAGCCTGGGATCCTAGTCTGGAAAAGATTGATCCCACAGGTCCGGAGATACCCGTTGAGAGTCGGCCTCCTCATCAAGACGTCTTTTCAGGTTTTGAGGACGAGGGTTACTGGCGGCCCTCCCGGCCGCCCCTTGCTCGGGCCGAGGGTTGCTGGTGGCCATGGTGCGGGCAGGCTCCTTTCTGGGGCGATGAGTCCGGATCGGAGCGGCGTCGATCTCGGCCTGTCGGCGCTCAATCATCGCTATGGCCGCCTGGAGGTCCTCTGGAGTTCTTATTGCGGACAAGAACTCGAAAGGGCCTTAGATAGTTTCCACCGTGGCCGGAGCCGGAGTGGCGGCCTCACCGACATCTTCGACTTGCTGCTGGGTTCGTGTAGCTTTCGAAGTGGCCATTTTTAGGGTGGAAACAACTGGGATTTTTGAGAAAAAAGGGATGTAGTGGTTCGTTTGAGGTAACTAGATATATGAAACCGAGTGTACTTCGATATTAGTCACCCTTCTTCTAGCGTCAAAATATTGACAACGATTTCGTGAGGATCTCGCCGTCGGGTTCCTAGCGGGTAGGATTAAATATTTATGATAACTAAAGCAATAAATGTAAGAGTAAATGAGCTCTCAAGAGTTGGTTTTCAATAAATGAGTTGTGTCCTACATTTGGGTATTTAAAGCCCTATTTATAGTGTACATGGTGGGTTTCCCCACCTTGGGTTGGTGGGTCTGTGGACCCCCCCCCCTATTCCTAGTTGGGAGGCAATGAGTGGCTACAACCTCCTCTATGGGCCAATGAGAAGACGCCACTTGGCACTGTTGCCCTTGTACTGATGGGACTTGGCCCAACTACCCCCTCTGACCCTGTCACATCCTCTGAACTGATGGTACTGGCCATACTCTCACAGCTGGCGGAGCTGGGATCGGGCAGACGGGTAACCGGGTGGCGAGTAGCCCGGGAAACCCTTCTCGGGAAGCGGGTAGAGATCTTCCCAGGGCTCGTCAATGGCCGACCGACCTTTGGTCCACCTAACAAGCACGCCCCCCGATAAACAATCGGGGTCTTCATCGGGTAGACGTCGAGCCTCTACCCGCCTACTCGATCGAGCCCGTCGACCCTGATTCCCTCACCTGTGCTCCACTTTGGGCCGACGGGTTGAACCCGTTACCCGACCAACCAGGTAATATTTGTCGAGTATAACACCATTCTCCTTGATAAGAGATAAAACTGTCCGATGCTCCCAAGCCGGAGATCAAATTGAAGTCTCCATCAAATCCATTCTCCTTGATAAGAGATCAAATTGTCTGAAGCAATCAAGCCGGAGATCAAATTGAAGTCTCCATCAAATCCATTCTCCTTGATAAGTGATAAAACTGTCCGATGCTCCCAAGCTGGAGATTAAATTGAAGTCTCCATCAAATGCATTCTCCTTGACAAGAGAATACACTGTCTGAAGCTCTCAAGCTGGAGATCAAATTGAAGTCTCCATCAAATCCGCTCTCCTTGACAAGAGAATAAATTGTCTGAAGTTTTCAAGCCGGAGATCAAATTGAAATCTCCATCAAATTCATTCTCCTTGACAAGAGAATAAACTGTCTGAAGTTTTCAAGCTGGAGATCAAATTGAAGCCTCCCCGAATCAAGCGATACTCTTTGATACAAGTATAAACTATCTACAAATTCAAAATATACTCCTTGATACAAGTATAAAATATCTAACAAATCCAAATCAAGTCACCATGACACACGAGTTAAAACTGTATGTCACTCCTAGTCTACATGAGTATAAACTGTTTATGGCACCTCTTTGAACTACGTTATGATTTGATCCTCTTTAAAGGGGTACGTGGGCAGCTTAGACATCCTCTAAGTTCAGTCATTATTCAAAACTCCAAATGCATATGAGGGCGCAAAATACTTTCATGCTTCATTCACTCCAAGTCAAAATGACCGTGAACAAAGCACGAGGGGGCATTTGTAAGCAAATAAAATTTGCACCCAATTAAATGGTGACACATGTACAAATATTAATATCAAATAAAATTTACTATTTTATTTTAAGAATTTAATCAAATTAATTCTTGAATTAAATAGTTAACTTGATATTAAATGTACACGGTACAAGTCGGATAAATTAAATGAGTATTCGATACTCATATTGGGTAATAAATGCGCTTTATTTACCATAAGAACGAGAATTAAATGATATCTCGTAAAAAATGGAAGCGAATTAAAACAATTCGTAAATCACGCCAATCAAATGGCATTGGCCAATAAGGCGGCGCCATGTGGCGCGATAAGAAAGGAAGGTTTGTAAACCTCCACCCTATAAATAGGGTCATTTCTCATTCATTTGCAACGAATGAAGAAGCGGACGAACACAAGCGAACGAGCATCCAGATCCTCTGCAACCGTTCTTGAAGACTCTAAGCGTTCTTTGTCGTTCTTCGTGGAAATCAACCAGAAGCAGCTCAAGATCGAAGATCAAGGCTCGAATCCCCTCCGATCCGGTGTTTCTACTCGAAGATCCAAAGATTCTTCAAGAACGTTCTTCATCGTTCTTCGCTCAAGTCCACCTGAACCAGCTCAAGATCGAAGATCAAGACTCGAAGCCCCTCCGATCCAGCGTTTCTATTTGAAGATTCAAAGAAACTCCAAGAACGTTCTTCAACGTTCTTCGTCGTTCCTCGTCCAAATCCTCCTGAAGCAGCTCCAGATTGAAGACTAAGGTCCAGCATCCCTTCGATCCGGCGTTTGCCTTCAAAGATTTAAAGAGTGTTCTTCACCAAACTCGAAGGCGTTCATCCAGAAACAACGCTTAATCCAAAACAAGGTGTTTTCACCCTTGGATTAACGTTATAAATATTCAAGATCAAGATCGAAGTTACATCGACCCAAAGTCCAAGTCAAAAGTTAAAGTCAGCTGAAGAGAAGAATCAGAGGACCAAGTCTAGAGCCAAGAACCCGCACAAATCTTTCGGTTCGATCCGAACAAATGCAAGTTGTAAATTGTATTCGCATTTATTATATTAATAAAACGAATTTTACAGTTACATGGACCTTTGACTTTTTTTTAATACAAATAAGCACTCTAAATTTTAAAATTGAACAAACAAGCCTAGGGATGATAATGAGTCAGGTCGGGTATGGTAGTTGATTGCATACTTTAAATTAATACTATATATTATATACTAATGTATATAACGATTGTAAGTTAAGTATGTATAGAGTGAAATTGGTTCGTACATGAATTATTGAAGGATATTAATTATTTTCACTGAAGGGTACTAGTTGTTTTCATTGAACAACTAAGACTCTTCAGTGTACATAAGTAATACTCTTCAGTGAAAATAATTAATACTCTTTAGTGAAAACAATTAATATCCTTCAATAATTCATGCATGAATCAGTTTCACTCTATACTTTGTCTTGTAAGTTATTATGAATTATATATATTATTATATACATATATGTATATTTAAGCATGGGGGTTGGGACTAGGGGTGGCAATTGCGAACACGACACGATAGCACGATACGAATCCGACACGAAAATTGCGGATTAGTGTTGATCTTATTGGGTTAGTGTCCTTATCGGGTCGACACGATAAGAACACGAAAATTTCGTGGCGAGTTAGTGTCGGATTAGTGTCAATACGTTAAACACGATAAAATTAATGGATAACCCATTAACCTGTTAACAACCCGTTAAGCACGAACACGATAGTGACACGAAATAATATATAACACGATAGTGACACGAAATATATTTTAATTATATTTTTACAAAAATAATAATATATAACTTTATCTTTTCAAGCACATTAAAAATTTAGTCTCAAATTCTTATCCCTAACTAAAAACAGACAGAGGAAGCTCAACTCCCAGAACCATCAATTTATAAACTAAGTATACTATAAGGACCAAATTAAGAATAAAAATTACTTTTGGTTTGTAATCGTTTTGGATAGAATATGCTTTCTATGAACATTTGTAGTTTTTTTGTGTTGAAATTTTAAATTTAGCCATCTTTTTTATCAGGTTTATATCGTGTCCGTGTCGACACGGAATGAATCGTGTCATTATCGTGTCGTGTCGACACGGAATGAATCGTGTCCTTATCGTGTCGTGTCGACACTAACACGAAAAATATCGTGTCGTGTCGTGTCGACATGGATTTTATCGTGTTCGTGTCGTGTCGGCACGGATGCTTATCGTGTCGTGTTAGTGTCGGGGCTTATCGTGTCGACACGAAACACGATTTGTTAGCACGAATTGCCACCCCCAGTTGGGACAAGGCAGGGTGGGGCAGGACACAGGAGCCCCTGGGGCAAATATAAAACTCAGGTCCAACCTATTTGCAAATGGAGCGGGTCCGACCCGACCCATTTTCAATATGGTGAGGGTCTGACCTAGTCGATATCTCTCGGTGCGGGGAGAGTACCCACGGGCCGAGTCAACTATGTCATCCCTAAAATAAGGCATGAAAGTCCTTTTATTAAATGACATTTGTGTTAAACATTTTATACAATTTCAAGGGGTGTTTGGTTGAGAGATTTTAGAGATAAAAAATAAGAAATGAATGATAGTTGGTGTTTGATTGAAAGTTTTAAAAGGAATGAAAGGAATTGAAATGAAAATTGGGTGTTTGATGTAAGGGAATGTAATCAAAATTAGAGGTTTAATTCATCACTTTGTGGGAATCATCATTCCTCACCATTTTAGGAAGAATGAAAGGCACTCCACATAAGAATCAAACCTATACCCATTTTTATTCCCCTCAACAAACCAAGCATGCCCTAGTGTTTCAATTTTTGAGTACAAACTGTATCTTAGACTATTTTTTTTATACCAATAAACACTAACTTTTAAATTTAAACAAAGAAGCTCCTTAACTAATAAAATGAGACACGAAAGTCCTTTCGTTAAATTAAATTAGCAAACAACACTGGGAGATTAAATCATTTTAGACCAAATTTTTTTATACATTTGAAAAAAATCATCATTTTATTTACGGATGATTTTGATATATATATATATATATATATATATATATATATATATATATATATATATATATATATATATATATAATATTTTGATTCAATTTTAATGTTTTGAGTACAAATTGAACTTTCAGCTATTTCTTTTAATACAAATAAGCACACTGACGTCTAAAATTGAACAAACAAGCCCCTCAACTAACAAATGAGACATGATGGTCCTTCCATTAAAAATATTGGCAAACACGGAATTGATCAGATGTCCACTGGTGAACACAATATTATACATTCACCGCGAATGTGTTAATGACACAAAAGCAATTATAAATAATCAACTAAAATAATAGGGACCCCCTGTTGATGTGTCATTAACACATTTGTGGTGGGTATATAGTTTTATGTCCACCGGTGGACATGTGATCATTTTCGTTTGTAAACAATGTTATTATGATTGCTATTTAACGAGAGAGTGATTCGATTTAGACAAGATTTTTTTATACATTTGTGAAAACCATTCACTAGTCTCTGCAACTAGGGAGGTAATTGAGTTGAGCCGAACCTTTAAGAATTTGAGTTCGGTGTAATTATTATCGAGTTCAGCTACAACTTAATTATCGAACATTTAAAAGCTTAATCAAGTCTATACCACCAAAACGAGCTTAATAATAAAATTAAATATTTCTAGGAAAAATACACACACATATATATAAGTTTATTACATATTTTTATATGTATTATTATATATATTTAGTGTGAAATTTATAAATTAAAATAAAATTACTCATTATAATTTATACGAATTAGTTCCCGAGCTTACTAACTAGCTTGTTCACAACTTAACGAACCAAATATCAATGAACATGAGTTTATTTGTTTATGTTAACAAATTTATTAAACGAATTCAAACGAATATTGTTTTTAGTAGAGTGTCGAATGGTGCGAGAACCATTTGGTTTGATAACTTTAGTTACATTCCTTGTGTGATATCGAAAAGAAGATATGCAATTGTCTTTCAATTTCTTCCACTAGAATTTTCCAACAACCATATTTCTCAAACACTTTATTTTTTCATTATCGTAAAAACCATCCTCCAGATTAACTTGGTCCGATTTATTTAATCAGAAGAACTTTCGTATCCCATTTTATTAGTTGAGATGCTTATTTGTTCAATTTTAAAGTTTAAATTGTTTATTTATTAAAAAAAATTAGAATCCAATTTTTGCCCGAAACACTAACTCACAGTTCAAATTATATCTTATTGAACTAATTGCAATTTACCCATCTTTTAAAAAATAAAATCAAACACACTTTGCAACAAAACCATCCATCCCATAAATCACAAACAATTTACCCTTCCTTTCTAAATACAACACTCCAAATTCTCATAAATCCACAAAATATACCAAAACTAAGATAAAATTATAGTAATCATGTTTTCAAAAAGAAAAAAAAAAATTATACTAGTAATCATCAAATACAAACAGGACAATGAGCCAACCCATTCTCATTACACTCGCCACACCTCTCTCTCTTATCCCCCACAACAATCTTACAACTCCCTCCGCACTCCAAACACGGCACAAACCTCGCCCCCCCACACCCCACACACCCCAACCTACCCATCCCCCTCTCAACCCGTGCCCAGTTGAGGATCCGACTGAGTCGACCCGTCTCGTTCAAACCCACCACCTCCTCCACACCGCCTATATACCTCCCCTTCACAAACACCCTCGGCACCGCCGCTTCTTCGCCGATCAACTCGCGCAACTCGTTCCGAAAACCGCCGTGGAGCGCCACGTCGCGCTCGTCGAACACCACTTGGTAAATCTCCAGCAGCTGCTTCACACGGCTGCAGTCCTCGTACGTCCGCCGCACGCCGCCGAGTGAGGTGGTGTAGAACACCACCGAGTCGGCCCCACCCGGCGGGCAGATCTCCTCGAAGTCACTCAGTGGGTCGCGCTTCACGAAACCAGGGGTTTTTCCGTCTTTTTCTCTCTCTAATCTGTCTCTCTGGATGAAGATGTTTTCCTTCAGCGATTTGGGGACCTCTGCGATAACCCCCTTTTTCGTCGAATCGGTTACGGCTGAGTCGAATCGCTGATTTACTGGCTTCGTTTCCTTGGGAGATATTTTCGCCTCGAGCTCCTCCAGTGTATGGAAGGAGAAATTCTTACGCGGCGTCGTATTGGACTTCTGATCGGCGGCCTGCGGCGGCGATGTGGAAGCTTGAGGCGGCGGCGCGTGGAGCTTGGGTTTCAAATCCTCCAAGGCCTTGCTGACCTCTTCCCACGAGTGGGGGGCGTCGTCAATGGCGCCGGTGAGCTTTGCCAGAATGGGGGCCGGCACGGGCGGAGGCTTCTCATCGTGTGAATCGTCGGCGTCGGCGTCTTTCTCCCACGGCTCCTCGATGGCGTTGACGTCGAATACGGCGAAGCTGGAAGGCGCGGGACGGTAGACGTCGACGTCGGCCTCGATTCTCTTGGAAGAGGCGCAGCCCATTTTAGGAGAGGTTTTTGGAGGGAAAAGAGTGGAGCGAACAGAACAGAAGGTGTTCGATAAAATGTGTTAAAGAAAGCAGGCTGGAAAGGGTTATCTATATTGTTATTATTATTAATATTATTGGTGGAAAATATTTTGTGAATTTTGTGTGGTTCTTGGCCTTAAATTTGTTTGTGGTTTTGTACTTCCCAAATGGTCAATTATATAAAATAGACAAATTCTAAGTGTGGAGAATGAGGAAACACGTAGCTTTTTTTAAATACTTTTATTTCTATAATGAATTATTTATTGTGATGTTAGTTTTTCTAATTTACAAAATATAATTTTGCATGGAGGCCCTAATGATTTATTTTAAAGATAAATTGATAATAAATTATTGTTTTTAGATAACCAGTTTATCCTTGCCACATGAATATTGAGGTTCACAAATAATGAATTTTGAGGTTTACAAATACTTCTTGTGTAGGTTTACAAGAGTTAGAATTCTTTGTTGCAATTTTTTTCTTTAGATTTTTTTTAAGAACCGTCTCAGGTTTTGATAATAATACTATAATAACGAATGTAAAAGTACTAATTAAATTATGAGTAAGTCTTGTATGAGACCGTCTCATAGCATGAGACAATGGGAATGAGTGTAACTAGAGCATTGGCTCATTAACACTTTGATAGGGGTAGGTGTTAATTTGATGGTCTCATGCCATGAGACGGTCTCATACAAGTTTTTGCCTTAAATTATTATTTGGGACAATTACATTCAACTTCATTCTACCCCACCTGTCACAAGTGTAAAAAAAAATCATGGCAAAAATAGGTCCAAAATTTAATATACTATAGAACAATTTATTATACTTTGATAAATGTTCTTGTGTCATGTTTTATTTTTTACACTTGTTTGTGTCATGCCTTGAAATTAAAATATAGATTGTGATTATTTCTTACTCACTCGGTCCAATATTAGTAGTCCGATTGTTTGGGCTGTTATTTTGTGTCATAAGTTGGAGGATATTATGAGGTATTATGATGTTCATTCATTAATAAAATTATTGTTTATGGAAAATATAAGTATTATGAGGCAATGTGTGGTTCTTTTATGAATAAAGTGATTGTTTATGAAAAATATAATACTTATATTTTCCATAAACAATAATTTTATTGATAATTGGACATCACAATACCTCATAATACCCTCCAACTTATGACAACAAATAACAGCCCATACAATAGGACTATTAATATTGAACGGGGGGATATTATTTTACAGGAGTACACTTTAGCACTTATTACAGTAAAGATAATTAAATATGGGTTAATTGAAAAATAAACAATAAATTTTAGGTGAATTTTCATTTGCAACATGAACTTTAAAAATAACAAAAATAAAGAACACTATCCAATTATTTTCAATAACAACCTCAGTCATATTATTTGACATATAATTACATCGGCACCGCCATTAGTAGGTGCGCCTTAATCAAATAGTCATATATTCACCGATCCGTTCACCACTTACTTCACTATTTACTGATATCACTATAATGAATCGAAGGTTGAAGCTACTATTGTCACACTTTCCATTCTTGATTTGCACCACTGAGATGAAAAATTGTAGAAGATGAATATTATTGTAAGATGGTCTCGTCAAGACACATCTAATGACAGTATTGACGATGCAATTAAATATAAAAGAATGTGATTGATTTGTAATTGAAAAAAAAAATCGTATTGTAATTAAAATTTTACCCAAAATTCTTTTAAAAAGTTTCAATTAACCCATTAATATTGACTATACGCAAGAGAATATTAACAATGAAACCTGTTATATTTTCTCAACGTGGAAAATACGTTGTGAAGTTTCGTCTATGATATCTTAGTATTTCTTCATTATTTTTCGGAATTTATAGTCTCGATATCAATTAAGGGTAAAGATACATTGAATATTCATAAAATATTAAAAAAAATCTATACTGACGGATGCAATTTCACTAATATTTTGTGGCATAATTCATTAAATTCTAAAGAGCTGAAGAATGTAATGAATGGATAGAACATTGAGGTTGAGGATATCTTAGGCCACAACTTCAAGCTAACGCAACACCTATCAAATTTGTCGTTGCTTAGTAGATTGCAATATTTTAATACCAAAATGTCATCTTTTGGATAAAATTTTCAATATATTTGGTATTTAATCAGGACAATAATAGAAGGACACACGTGACATAATCTTTAAGAGTATAGAATACAAAAACACGATTCAGATGTTTCACGTGTTAGAGCTGTCAAAACGGGTCAGCGAGTCGGAGCGAGCTAAAACCCGCAAAAGTCCGTCTTTTGGCGGGGCGATGCGGGGCGGGCCAGAAATTTGGCGGGCTGCAAAATCCCAACCCAACCCACTTATTGGTGGGCTGCGGATTTTAGCGGGCCGACCCACTTTTAATTTTTTTAATATATTTTTTATATTTTAAAATTTTAAAATATAAATTTTAAAGCTCTAATATATAAAATTCATCAAAATTAAATATAATCAAACAATTTATCTTTATAACTATCACTATAAAAATATTAAAATAAAGTTTATTATCTTTAATTAGAAAAATAATTTTCTACAAATTGAAATTCACAGTATATTAACAATAATAATTCACAAAAATAGACTTCTACCATTCAAATTCATCATCTATGAACATAAATTTTACAAAATAACCCTAAAAATGATACTATAATAGTTGACAATGTACAAAAAAGTGAAAATTTATGTTTTAAAAAATATACTCCCTCCGATTCGATTTTGATTGTCCATAAGAAAATGACACGGGTTTTAATAAAAAGAGTTGTTTATTAATATTTGTGGGTATAAAGTAGATTTTTAAAAGGGGTAGGAGTTGTTTATTAGTATTTGTGGGTATAAATAAAAAGAGTTGTTTATTAGTATTTGTGGATAACCACAAATCCATGAAATTCTGCAAAGTCCACAAAGTTTTACAGAATCCATTAAAATTATAATTTAAAAAGTTTTATAGAATCCTACAAAATTTTAAAAGCCATAAAAATCCTGCAAAAATTTTTAAATTCTGCATGATTTTTTTCAGCTAAAATAATCCTTTAAAATCCTAATTTAATACACGCCTAATCAATTATTCTATTCATACCCCTATTTTGTTCGGGAAAGTAGAGAGCAGGACGTGGAGAAGATAAAGAAATATGATGATGCAATTAAAGAGATATTTAAGTATTTTAATTTATTGATTATTAAATAAGTATAAAATAGGGTAAGTTTGCATTTTAATGAAATCTATTTTTTTTTAAAGGGTATTTTGATAATATTATATATATATATATATATATTAAAATCTTAATCATTTCATCTCATTGCGAAGATAGATTGCTCAAAGCGAAGTTGAATTACGTGTCGAACTATTACTGGTTTGCTAATGCTGATGTCTCTAAAAAATCCAAGAGGGATAATAAGTAGGTGGGAGAAAAATAGAAGAGAAAATAAGTGAACGAAAAGAAAAGTTATGTAATTGTATAAAATAAGGTGAAAATATGTGTGTAAATATATAACTAGTATTTCACTCTAGCGATTTGCAACTTACTAATTTATCTATATTAATATAAGATAAAACTTCACGTGAGATGAGTCTTGATTATTTATTTATATTATTAAACATATAGACTTGTGAAGCTCCAATATAATTATATTTAAAGAGGTATGATCCATATATCAAGTGGAGGTTTGTTTCACGTTCTCACACAGTTTTTTTAAAATAATATTACCATCTATACATAACAAATTGTTATTTTTATTTATATACATGAATATTGTATTTGATTTTTCAATGCAATTGAAATAAAAAATAAATTTTAATACGTTTAAAATTTAATCATATATTTTATTTAAAGAAATATATATAATGTTTATCAACAGCAATAATATTGTTAGCTTGCAGAGTATAATTTTCTGACATAATAAATTAATATGTAATAGTAATAGGTAAATTAAATATTTGAAGACGAAAATAAAAATTACACTTAATTAAAAATATATATAGGGGAATTGAGGAAAAAGTCAAATTCATGATTAAATAATGGAATGTGGTCGCATGGATGAAATTTTTTCAAATTTTTCTAAAATGGGGGTTTTTTTTTTTTATATTTAATATATTAGTCTTACTTCTCCATCAAAAATAGTTTTGCATCTAAAAACCAACTGCATAGTGAAATCAATAGCAAAAAGCAATTATATAGTTAAATAATATTGTCATGAGAATATTAGTTAGATAACAAATTTAATAAAAGAATGTATTATTTTAAAGTTTTTAGGTTGATTAGAAAAGATTATATTAACACATTTTTTAAATTAATAATTTTCTTTTATCAATGTTGTGATATTATATTGTAGCTAACAAAAATTTAGGGCCCAATAATGAAGTTATTTATATAAGAACAACTAGATGAGTGCCCGCGTAATACGCGGGATTTTCATAAAAATTAATTATATATGCATTATATATAAATATATTTGGTTATTGTATAATATAATTACATATTAATAAATATAATCAAATAATATGTTGTATAAAATCATGGATTAGTTTATTATCACTTCACGATCTTTAGGCTCAATCTCAATTTAATTAAAAAATAATATTCTTATATAAAAATTCACATAATTTTTTTTGTTTCAATTTGATATACACTTTTAAATTATGACTAACGTAGGGCCCGTGTATTACACATATTTTTTTTATATTGTTCTATTTAAAATTATTATAAATAAATTATAATATTTGTAATATTTGATTACTAAATATTAGATGGTTATCTATAAAGCAATTAAATGTTAAATTTTACATAATTAGAATTTTAAAATTTTAATCAATCAATTCATTAATATAATACATATATTTAATTTTCATATTTAAATAATCATAAATTATAGATTTTCTAATATATATGACCACCTCAAATATAGTGAAATAAAACACAAGTTGATACACTGAAGATTAATACAAATAAGTGGTCAATAAAATAGATATTCAAACTATATATAAATTTATAGATGGACTTAATTGGTAAATAGTATAAAAACTATCTAAGAGGTGCAAGGTTCGAAACTTTGTTATGTTTTTTTTTTTTTTAATTAAACTACAAACTAAAATGTCACATGAATGTCACATAATAAATACAAATCAATAAAAAAAATGACACATAAATACATTAAATAACTATATTATATATACACATGTGACTCATCATCTAAATTTCACAAGAAGTTGACACGTCATCTAAATCATCCATAAGATGACACATCATCATATCAAACTCCCTATTAGTATAATAGGAGATAAACCCAACTCAATTAAATAAGATAAATATTTTTATAATTAACATAATGAAAATTAAATTAAAACACATTCAGATTATATAGTGCTTTAGTTAATTAATTAGAGAATGTTAAAGATACAATGTTACAATATTAACAGTGATGATAAAAATTTAATTGGAAAATTATTAATTTACATAAAGATATTATAGTGTTTGAAAAATAGAGTTGAATTTAACTTAAAATAATATGATTTTTTTTTCAAGTGCCAGATAAATTGGATAGTGATTTATATTTTTTATTCAAAGTGAAAAAAAAAATGTCCTTAAAAAGAAGACAAATAAAATAGGATATAGCACATACAATCAAAATAAAACAATAAACAAAAAGTTCGAACAAAATTCGCACTACTCTATCCCAAATACACTTCACACTTTTAGAACACATTGTAAAAAAAAAAAAAAAAAAGTGTAATAAGTAGAGTATTGAAAATAATATGTAAAAATTTATTTATTAAAGTAATGAAATTGGTTGGAGTGAGTGTAAAATGTAATAACATTTTGTGTAAATATATAATTATTGTGAAGATTAAGTTAAGTAAAAAAAAATATTTATAAATTATACAAAATGTATGTGGACGAACTAAAAAGAAAAGTGTATAAAGTATTTGGGGAGAGATGAGTACTAATTAAATTCAAATAAAAATGACAGTGCTATAATAAATTTATTTTTTTTGGTAAGGATGCTATATAAATTTCTAGAAAAAGAAAACATGAAAAAAACTGAAATTTTCCTTAATTTAAAAAAAAAAAAAAAAAAAAAGGCAATACTATAAAAAATCCGGAGTAATGCCCCATCACTTTTATAAGAATTAAGAAGTTGTGCCAAATCATGTAGACTTAAATCAACTTTTGGAAACATCTGAGTCACGCGCGCCTGTTCATTTTATTGAAGTTTTTTTTTTTTAACATCATTTTATTGAAGTTATTCATACGAATTATATTGTATACCGTCCATAAAAATTGGGCTTGTTATTTTCAGTATGGTTATTAAAAAATTAATATAATATGTAAAAAATAAGAATATTATGTTAAATCAAGTACAAAATAAATTATTTTAAAAATGTTATACGTGTATATTGAAAAAGTAGATAAAGTTTATTATTTCTATTTTGGGCAACGTGACTATTTTTCGTAGACAGTCCAATAAAGCAACAAAGCCTATATTTTGTGGACGGAGAGAGTACTTACATTATAGTTAAAATACGCGCAGAAAAATAGAGTATGTCTTGCATGAGACCGTCTCATGGCATGAGACAATGAGAATGAGTGTAATTAGGGCATGTGCTCATTAACACTTTGGAAGGGGTAGGTGTTAATTTGTGTGGTCTCATGCCATGAGACGGTCTCATACAAGTTTTTGCCGAAAAATAATATTTAATAGATGCATTCCAGAAATGGTAAGATACATGGGCAGGAAAATAAAATTGACTATTTTTAGAAGATTTTTTGCTGTTTATATATATATATATAGAATATAGATATAGATATAAATGAATAAATATTTGGATGGTGAGTATAATTTTTATTTTTAATCGGTAAAATTGTGACTCGAATCCATACTATTCAATTTTACGTAAGTAGGAAATTAACTAAGTGAAATAGATAAGGATTCTGTTTTATTTTATCTATTTCACTTAATTATACTAGATTTTATGGAGCCCACTCATGTACACCACGATTTAGATCAGAAAAGATTCTCTTCAAGTGAATGAGCCTCTCTTCTATATATAGGTTACACATTGGTTGTAACAAAGACACGTTTGGTTGTGAATTTCAATACGGCAGATAGATACCTTTGGGGTTTAGGACGGTGAACGTGATGCCCCTATCTAAAATCGTATGAAGGATTGTCCATTTTTCATTCGGATGACTATATCCTTAGCCTTAAAAAATAAAAAAATTATGGACCTTTTTCTTATCTACCCAATGGATTCTTAATGAAAAATATATATCTCGATCGAAGACAGATATAAAAATAAAGAAGAAGAAATAGAGTGAATACCATCACGTACAAATTACAATGTTATCCGTAAACTATATATAGAGAAAATAATTTCAAATATCCACGAATGGTGGAAGTATATAAGGAAGGGGTCTTTACATATTTTTTGGGATGAGATATATGTCACAAGAGTATGTTTGCACTTAATAATATATACTAAAATCTAAAAATTGTCCTCAACTCACCACTCATTGCACCTAGTTGACATTTAATACTACAACGTCTCTAATCCGTGAAATGTTGCTTCTAATTGCCAAGATAAGATAACCAAACCAAAATAATTATGTCATCTTTCCCATCAAAATCCGTGACCCTTTGAAAATCTTTCCCAGATTTTTCTTTTTGTCATATATATATACCCCCAAACGTCCTTGCATTTCTTAAAACTCATCAAACACAATGAGGAAAATATAACAAGATACATCATCATCATCCTAGCTCACTCTCAAATATCAACCTATCCTAGTACTAATTATAAGCAATGGGCAACTGTTGTCCACGAGCAGTCGCAGATTCTGCGCAAAGGCTGGACGAAGAAGGGGGTGCAGTTACAAACTCATCAACCTCGCCTAATAGTTACAAGATGAAGACGATAACCACGGGATGTAGCAAGGGGGAGAACGGTGTTTGGAAGGTGAAACTAGTGATTGATCCAAAGGATTTGGAGATGATTCTGTCAGAGGAGGGGAATACAGAGGCCTTGATAGAGCACATGAGGATTGCTGCAAAATCGACTCCCACCAGAAGGAAGAACTCATGTAAAGGTTTCAATCACAAACTTGCTTGTTGAATTGATTAGACTCCAGAATTAGGTTTTCATTTGTTGTATGATTGTAGGAGTAATCCTATGTAATGGTATTCTATGTTGAAAATAGGATGTTTTTACTCTTTAGACGGAACAAACCAGAAATGCAAAGGAAGATATAACTATGATGTTTTCTTGTTGAAGAAAAAACTATAAACAAAAACAAACTTGTACATTTGTAAAGAGCCATTCAAGTAAAGGAATCAAGTGTTTACTGAATGCCTTACTTCAATCTTTCATCCGGTTAGGTCTTCAATCTTTGAGCTCCTTCCTTTTTTCTTGCTGAAAATTTGATTTTTTTCCCACAAAGTTAAAGAGATTAGAATTTGATTTAACCCTCAAATCAGAAAACACGTGAATAATCCTTGCAACAAATCAAACCAACTGAAGTTAGACAACAAATTAATGGGTTAATCAGACACCCTATATTGTTTGCTGCTTAATATCACAAAAATGAGTCTCAAGTGCAGAAAAATAAGCAAAGTAACAAACAAGAAAATCAGAAGTGAGAAAGAACTCACACCTTTGTATAACTCATTCACAATAAAACTTAAAGAATACATTCAATTAAACGAAATTCACAGAAACTGCAAAACCATCTCAAGAACAACACAAAATTTTATACTAAATCACATGGAGAAAGCCCATAAACTTATATAGGTTTGAATGTTATCAATTTCACAACATAACATATTAATTTGACAACATACAGACCTTTATCGAAGGTATTCAAAATAGCATCATTAGTACCTTGATTTAGTCTTATCATTCGTTCCACCATCTGAAGCGTCCCTTACCCCCCTTCCAGAGACAACATCGTCCATGCTTTGCCCGGTTCGTCTGTACCTGCCACCCGATGCCACAAAAGCAGGACATGGTCGATATGCTTTTATTGGCCACCAACCAAAGCCTGGAACTGTGGCAATCCCACCTTGAATCCTTCCTTCACCATTACAACCCCTTTCAATCTCCTCTTTTCCGCAGGCTTTACAACCCCTTCAAGAATTGTACCATTCAGAAAAAAGATTAATCATCATCTCCAATACACAGCTAACCTTCATATACTGCAAAGCTGTCTTGAAAGAGGTAAACAAATAGCCGTGGATAACTAAGTTTCATTTTCTATTTTGTTACTCTAGTTTTTTAAATCGACGATTTAGATCATCTTGATGAACATATGTTCAATCTCCTTTAAATATGTATGATAATCCCTTAGGTATCTCGACAAATGATCAGAAGATATCATTCACATTTTAATTATCTGTAAACTTCGATCATTATAGCAGCATGAGCACAACCTCGTCAAAAATTCAAAGTTGCTCAATAAGTTATATCGATCATTTTAACACACCCAATGCAAGCATTGACATGCATTAATATGGACTCCTTCAATAAAATACAAAAACAAGATCGCACACAAAACATAATCGAGAACAGAAGAACTACATTGCGCATATTGGTCGGTAAAACAATAACAGAACTTGATATACGTTAACATGAACAAAACCATCATCATAAATCTCAAAAAAAAAAATCCAATTCAAACAGCTGTAGTTAAAAGAGGAAGTATCAACTTAGTGATTCTGTTTAGGCAAAAACTTCAAAGAAAAGTTCACACTTTGAAGGTAAAACATCCTGTTTTAAAAAGTGATATATTTTAGTGCAACTTAAAAGTGATACACATCTTATTGAAAACTAATACTGCACCGAATAATACTTGAGATGTCTCAGTCTCACTCACACAAGACTTCTCTTCTATGTATGACATGTTAAATCTTAAATCAGAATTTTCACCTCATATAGTAAAAAATTTAGTGGAACAATTGATATGTGAGTTAAAAGAAAAGGCAGCTAAAATTGTATGCAGCATCTTTGCAGATTATTACAGCATCCCTATCCAATTCTCACACTATCGATTGATTTAATCACAAAATTTCACCTAAGGAAACGCAAAAGAAGAAAAAATCCCAGGAATTTCAAAATGAGAATTCGTGAGGGAGGGATTAACCAAAGATACAGAAGACATGATAACAGTGAATATGGCAAGTGACGTACGTGAGAGAAGATACAGAGTCGGATTTCGACGAAATCTCGTCATCTGTAGGGGTCCCACTTTCTTCTTCTTCAACGACGCTAGTTTCAGGCGATGAAACGGAGCGCGGGTTGAAGAGCGTCGAGTGTGGGGAGAATTGGGGAAGAGTGATCCTGTAATTTGGAAAGAGGAGCTGTCTGGGTAAGGGAAAGAGTTTCTGAGAGGACGGAGGTTTTGGGAAAGAGGAGGGAAAAAATGTGGTGGTTTTACAGCCGCCGGTCACCGTGGTAGCAGCCATTTTCGACCCTGCTCCGCCTCTCTCTCTCTTTCAGAGCCGTGGGAAGATAACGGACGAGCGGTTCAGTTGTTTTTATTTTTTATTTTTCTTTTAAAAGTCCATCAACACAAAAAAAAATATACTAATTCCTTAAACCCGAACAAAAAAGAACAGCGGAATTTTTATATTTTAAAATCGAAATAGAACTATGGATAAGTTGTATGGAGCCCCATTTTTAGTCCAATAATTTCAAAACACCATTCTAATTTTTTCACATGAAGCTACAAAAGGTGGGTCATCCCCAATGACATTTTGCTTTTTGCAGCTCTATTTTTTTTAAGAGGGTGTTTGGTTAAGCTTATTTGAAACATCTTATAAGTTCTAACATCTTATAAGTTGTTTTAAGGGCTTATAAGATGTAATTTTTAAGTAGCTTATAAGTTGCTAAAGTGTTTGGCTAATACAATTTATAAGATCTTTGATAATTTATAACAAATATTTTTTAAATTTATAAAAAATAATTTTTTTTTCTATTTTTTATCTTTAGGTGGGGTGGGGTGGGTGGGGGTTGGGGTGGTTCCAGGGTGAGGTGGGTGGTCAGGGTGGAGATGGTTAGAAAAATAAGTTGGAAAATCTCAACTTATTTTTTTTACAGCTTATAAGATGTTAGGAGCTTATTTTATGATCTTATAAGATGTTAAATATCTTATTTTGCCAAACACATTAGTAGTACTTATAAGCTCTTAAACAACTTATAAGATGTTTTAAGGAGCTTATAAGCTCAGCCAAACACCCTCTAAATTTTGTTTTCCCTTATATTTTTTATTTCATTTCCCATCCAATTTTATAATGGTTTGGACTTTTAATTTTTAGGTGCTAATTTTTTTTGTACGGGCCATTATTAATTTTACCCAATTAATATTTTGTCTGCTAGTTTTGGGTGCACAACAACAAAAATATTTTGCATTACAAGCAAAAATATTATCGAGCTGTTTATTTTTAAGTCAACTTTCGATTTATTTATTTATTCTCATTACAAATCTAAAATTTACATATGTAAAGTTCTAAAATTAAATAATTACATTGTAAATCTAAGAAAAAAAAATTGATGACATTCATCAATCTTCCATTCTCCATTCCTTAATAAAAAATTGCATTAATGCAAATAAGTTTTTGCATAAACGGGTATTTTCCCTCCAACTTCATTCCTATTTGGACACCTGCAATCAAAATGCCTGAACATCAAAATCCACAATCAAAATTCATCATACAAAATCCATAATTAAAAGACAGTCAAAATAAAATAGGACTAACCAACGGTTACTCTCGCCAAATGCCTGCAAATCACAATCCACACTAAAAAATTATCATATAGAGACCATAATCAAAATCATCAAACTAAATAGGACCAATCAACATTACTCTCACCAAATTCATTTAAATAGGACACAAACATAATCATTCCACCAACATAAACAATCTGATATCAATAAGCAAAATAAGACAGATTTCACCTAATTCAAAAACCCTCCACAAATCATCAATCAATTCAAAAAAGTTACATATCGGAAGCTTAGGGTTTACCTTCATTTTCGTCACGCTGTCGAGGCGCAAACATTGGGTGTTAGAAAATCAGAATCGAAAGCATTTTGCCACCACCGTTCGTGCACAGATCCATCAAGAACCTGCAATATACATATTGGCCACGGTTTCAACAGTGGTTGTACCGGAAGGGCGAATCGAGCTCCTTGAGGATTTTTTTTTTTCAGATCAGATGGTTGTACCGGAGTGGCGGCGACGCTCACGCGGTGCTTGACTCAGGTGGCGACAGATTTCGCTGGCAGCTCAGTTTGGCTCGACTTCAGTGAGAAAGGGCGTGGTGGCTTCGATTTGGGCGAGGCAGAGGACGCAACAACATGATGATGCGAGAGACAACTCAGGCGGCGGCTGGTGGCGGGTTTGATGGACTCTAGGCGGCAGTTTTTTGCGAGCGTATCGGCGTGAGGCAGACTCCAAGTGGCGGTGCTCGTGGCGGTGTTAGGCGGCAGTGATGGATCTGTGACCACCAGATATGTGAGGGAGGGGCCGGATCTCCGTCCTTTGTGGTGGCCATTACGTCAATCTCCGATGGTGGTGAGAGAGTGTCAGAGAGTGCAGACCGGGTCAGAGAGTGGTGGTGGTGGTGAGATGGAGTCATAATTCCAGATCGGGTTGCGTGCATGGGCCACAAATCAAAGAGTGGTGACAGCGGCGGTCGAGTGAGAGGGGAGAGAGGGATGGAGATTATGAGGGGTGGTGGAGCCGATTATATGGAGAGGTGGAGACGTGGTGGTGATGGTGGCAATGGCGGCGAATAGCTATGGTAGTGGTGGCGGCGACGATCGAATCGTCGTGGGGTGGCGTTGGCGGCATAACCGAGTGGTGAGAGGGAGAGAGAGAAAGATGAGAGAGGTATGACGGATGGGGGTCGATTAAATGGGAGGGGGGAGAGAGAAGATAGTGGGATAGGGGTGGGTGGCAGATAATGGTGGTGGGGTGGGTCCCACAATGTGGGGTTATTTGAAATAAAATGGGGTGATTTGAAAGTTGGGGAAACTGTGGTGGTTATTTGAAATTATCTCTTAAAAAGTATGTTTATATGCAAATGAATTTAACATTTTGCCTCAATTGGATTTATTAATTTTGATATATTTTTGTTCACCTCTATTTGGAGGTACTGATAGGATGTCTATCGGAACGAAATATTTTCATCATTGTCGACAAATGTAATTATAATTCAAAATACGTCAAATTTCGGTATTGGAACTACCTTACTTTGTTAGTGGAAAAGTGGACGTAGAAGCTCAGTTTTCGAACTGTTGGAGTTATACGTGAAAGTATGCTTTTACTTTGTATAACTCGTGTATCAAACATTCATTTTATGAGAATAATTCTTTTATCACATTTGCTTTAGTTATGATTGAATGTTGAGTTTCTATTGCAAACTGTTCAATACATGGTACTAGTTACATTGTAGTTAATGTAGTGATACCCGATCACGGAAGACAACATTAACAGTTTCCTTGTAACTAAACGTACATTTTCACGACCTAGGTGGAATTGAACAATCCGCCGTGAAAGGTCGATGTGTAAGGCTCAGATTGGTCTGTCTTGACTAAGAGATTGCACTAGCACATTTAGTATGTGTTGAAGAGGACCTACAGCGAGGATAAATTCTTCTGTTCTGAAATGTGAAGAATTAGACCTCAGTGGTTGTTGATTTCTTAATCTCCGTCACTTAAATAGGACCGTGTGTGCTTAATGGTTACTGCTTTGATTCATGTTGGGTGAGAATCATTGTGACTTCGAACTTTGTGTCTTGGGCAGTAATATTAATCATACGACGGTTGCTAAGATTTAATACGGAGAAACGCGTGCGAGTACGGCTCGTGTGATTAGTCCCCTTGGTGGGCTCAGAAGTTTTATCGTACCAAATCTTGCAAGTGAAGAATCGGTTTCTTCGGTACGGATAATAATGTTGAGCTGTCTTTACTCCAAGGTGAAATATATTAATTAATTTAGAGCTATTCAGAAGCTTAATTAATTAGTGGACTTGATAATCTTAAACGCGGGAAATAATAATCGGGAGCCCATATTATCGTAATATGGATTAAGATAGTTAGTGCAATATTAATTTATTAGTGGTAATAATTAATATTAATGGATTGAATTATATTGGGGCTCAATATTTAAATTCAGAAGTCCATTAGGAGGTCCAATCTTAATTCTCCTTAAAGGCCCCTCAAGTAGCCCATTAAGTAGTCCAATAATGATAAGGTGATTAAAATAAAAAGAATATATTATGCTGATTTTTCTTCTCTAATTTTCGAAAATAAGTAATTCAAGGAGAGAGAAGATTTTGTTGATTTTCTTGGAAAGATATTATGGAAGATATGTATTCTTGGAATACAAGAATATCTCATATATTCAAGAAGATCCAAATCTTGGGATCTCTTATTGAAGTTTTCGAAAATTATAAGCCTAATTAGATGAGTGAGATTTTTGTGGAATATTTTATTATGGAGAAAAGAATATATGAGATATATTCAAGATTTCTTAGAGGCTAAGAAAAGATTTTCTCCAAGGCCCATATTCCCTCAAAAATTCGGCCACTTCATCTATAAATAGGGGATGATTATTTCATCCCCAAGTACATAATTCCATGTGTTGGAAAAATCAAGAGCATATATATTTTTCTTTTTCCTTAGTTATTTAAATTGTTCGATAGCATCTCCCACCGGTGATCGAATAAGGTGAAAGGGAATACTTGAGAAGGCTTTTGGGTTGATAAAGCGCGTACGTGTTAGTCCCGTTTTATTCAAAGGCCAAGTTCTACGAGAGGTACGTTAATCACATATTATCTTGTTTATTCCGCCATAGATTATATGTGAATTAATTCAACATGCATGATGTTAAATTGGTTGTTGGAATTATTTGAATTAATTAGGATTAATTCATGCTAGTAATAATTGTATTTAAATTCGTATTTAAATTTCATCCCGGATAGATTCCGGGCACCCCTATTTTCCCAACAACTGGTATCAGAGCCACGGTTTCGGGTTCTGATCTTTAAATTGGAATTTAAATTGTTAAACATTAAGTTGAAATTGGATAGTAGAATTGCTAGATCTTTTTTGCAGGTATCCAATTGTCATGGTTTTAATGTTATTTTTTTTCATGCGTGTGAATTAATTGTTTTTAATTCGATTCGTTCGAATTCGTTTTTCTCGTGAGAAAATCCACGAGTAGATTAGTTGCTTTTATTTTGATTCGATCATTGTAATAGACTAGTCTAGATCTAGTATTTATTTTTTTGTAAAATAAATTGTAACCGGATCGTGATGAAGAACGAAGAATTAAAGACGGCGTACCCGGACGACGCATGCGTGCGCGGCGCATGCATGGACGTAAAATCGTGCATGGGGTGAAGAAAACGAGAACGAACGTCGAAACCCGGTGCACGGGGTGCAAGGCGCACGACCCGCGTGCGACGGGTGGCCGGCGCCGCGCAAGCGCGCGCGCGCGCCTCGGGGCATGGCCTACAGCGCCTCGGCCTCGGCGTGCAGCGCCTCGGCACTCGGCATGCAGCGCCTCGGCCGCTTGTCCGAGAGGTGCGCGGGCCCACTCCGTGGGCCGACGCGCGCCGTATCTCGGGCCGTGGAATTTTTTTATTTTTTTTCAGTTCCGTTTTTTTTTCGTATGATTTTAAACGTCGTCCCAAACCCCAAACGATGTTGTTTTTGATGAAGTGTTTTTGTTCGAGTGGGAGCGTGTCGAGACGAACGACGGAAAGCAACAAGGACAATTTTTCGCATCAAGATGCGTGAAGAAATTAAATCGCGACAATTGGATTTGAGTGCTCCAATGTGTTTAATTTTGTTTTGATGGATGTTTTATTTCGTGCAATTATTATTAACTGTTAATATGTGTTTGCATGAATTTAATTGTCCAAGAAAAACCTTACTTTCGAAAATTACTAAGTATGTTTGTTTAATCGCAATTTTATTCCGGATATTAAAATTGGATTAATTTGACCTCCATAATTTATTTATTTGTGAAGATCTTTTGGAATATATTTCCCCCTCGGATCGGCCAAAAGAACGGATTTCACATGAATAAATTCCGAAAGGATGATTGTGGATTATTACTGGTGGCGGTATTGACCCTCACCACGAGTGGCTTGCTCAAAGCGAAATAATAATCCTGTATTTAATTATGGTTATTACTTAGGCATAGGAAATTGATATTAACTTACTCCCCTCGGAGTCCCTGTCAATTTCTATGTGGTCAAAGTGGGAGCCAACTATTAATTTTGAATTAAGGATTTGTAACTTTTAAGTTTGTAATCCGCTTGAATGTGTTTAAATGTATAGACCACCCCTCGTGGCGCATTTAAATTGTTTCGAGATGTTGGCTGATGCATGATTATATTGTTTTAAGGTTTTAATATAATTGATGTGATCGAATTATGTGATAATTTCGTATTTTTCTAGATATTGATATGAATGTATGCTTTATTCTCAGTTCATCATGTCGCAACCTTTTAATCCACTGTTTAGTATACTTAAAGATAACAAACTTGTTGGTGAGAACTATGTTGATTGGAAACGTAACCTTGATATTGTCCTAACCACTCAACACCACAAATGGGTACTTACTACTCCTAAGCCCCAAGAGCCTGCCGAAGATGCGAGCAAGGCGGTCAAGAAAGAGCATAAGAGTTGGTTTGACTCCGATGAGATGGCTAGGTGTACTATTCTGGCTTCAATGTCAGATGTGTTGCAACACCAACACCAACACATGGAGACCGCCTCTGAGATAATGCTCAATCTTGAAGCGATGTTTAAACATCAAAACCGTACAGCTTGGCAAATCACCATGCGAAAGATGCTTTCGTTGAAGATGGTGGAAGGTATGCCCGTAAGGGATCACGTTATTGAGATGATGGGTTATCTCAATAAGTTGGAAGTACTTGGCGCGGAATTTGACCTCCCTACTAAGGTCGACTTCGTTCTCCATTCTCTGCCGAAGAGCTTTGAGCAGTTTCAGTTGAACTATCAAATGAATGACCGGGAAAATAGTTTGTCCGAGCTCTTGCAAGCTTTGGTATCGGCGGAGACTCTAATGGATCACCAAACTGTCGCTATGGTGGCAAACGGTCTGTCTTCCTCTTCGGGTCCCAAGGGAGGGAAGAAGAGGAAGAGGACGAAAGGCCAGACCCAAGCAAATCCAACCGTTGCGAAACCCAAGGCAAAGGGAGAAGGAGGTGGAAAGAAAGCTGCTAAGGGTAAGTGCTTCAATTGTGGTGAGAAGGGACATTGGAGGGCGACCTGTTCTAAGCCTAAGAAGGCGGGAAAGAAAGGTAAGTCTCATGCTTTAGTCGTTGAAACATATGTTGCGGCGTATGCTGCCCATATTTGGGTAGTGGATACCGGGGCAACTGATCATATTTGTTTCACTCTTTAGGGGTTCCAGCTAACCCGACGACTTAGCACGAATGAGATCACAATCACTTTGGGCGATGCTACGAGAGTGGCGGCCGAAGCAGTGGGAGTCGTGCACCTATCTTTTGAAGATAGAGTTTTAATTTTAAGAGATGTTTTATACGTTCCAAACTTTAGGAAGAATTTAATTTCAGTTTCTAAGTTGTTTTTTTATGGATATTCAGTTACTTTTAATAAAGTTATTACTGTTTCTTTTAAGAATGATGTTATCTGTCATGGAACGTTGGTAAACAATCTCTATACGATTAAGTGTGCACACCACTCAAATGATGAATCTAATAACACGTCGATCATTTCGAGTAATAAAAGAAAGTGTTCTTCGGAGATGAATGAAACACTTCTATGGCATCTTAGACTAGGTCATATTAATCTAAAGCGGATAGAGAGATTGGTGAAAGACGGATCCTTGGAATCATTCCAAGTCGAGCCGTTTCCAACTTGTGAATCCTATTTAGAGGGTAAGATGACCAAGAGGGCATTTGGAGCCAAGGGGAATAGAGCCACGGAAGTGTTAGAACTCGTTCATACCGATGTGTGTGGTCCAATGACGATCAAAGCGAGAATGGGGTATGAGTATTTCGTCACCTTCATTGACGATTACTCAAGATATGGGTACATTTACCTTATGAGGCATAAGTCTGAAACTTTTGATAAGTTCAAGGAGTTTAAGGCCGAAGCCGAGAAACATAGGGAAAAGAGTATCAAGTTTCTACAATCAGATCGTGGAGGCGAATACCTCAGCAATGAATTCTTGAACTACTTATCGGACGAAGGGATCGTATCCCAGTTAACCGCACCGGGAACCCATCAACAGAACGGTGTGGCAGAATGAAGAAACCGGACTCTTTTAGAGATGGTCAGATCCATGATGAGTTATTCGGATTTACCCAAGTCGTTTTGGGGTAATGCCTTGGAAACGGCGGCTTACATTCTAAACTTGGTGCCATCCAAATCGGTTCCTAAAACCCCAATGGAATTGTGGACCGGACGCAAGCCCAGTCTAAGACATTTGCGGATTTTGGGTTGTCCGGCATACGTGCTAGACAAGGAAGACGGTAAGTTGGATCCACATTTGGAATTAAGGCTGTTTATAGGATACCCTGCGGGAACGAAAGGGTGTATGTTCTATAGTCCCAAGGATTAAAAGACCGTGATCAGTACGCACTTTAAATTCTTGGAGGAAGACTATATGAACAATCGGAAGCCTAAACGTGAAATTACCTTAGAAGAATTGAGAGGTCAAACCTCGATACCAAGTATACAAGATGATGTACCACACGTCACATCTTCACAACCGGAACCCCGTCGTAGTGGGAGGATTGCTAGGCAACCCGAGAGATTCATAGGGATAGGAGAATCTTCGGATTTGGTTCCCGGTGATGAATCGGACCCATGGACGTACGACGAGGCAATCCAAGACAAAGATGCAGAGTCGTGGCAAACGGCAATGAAAGCCGAGATGGGTTCGATGGATCATAATCAAGTGTGGGAGTTGGTCGAGCCACCAAATGGGGTAGAACCCATTGGATGCAAGTGGGTGTACAAGAGGAAAAGAGGACCGGACAAAAGGGTAGAGACCTTCAAAGCGAGGCTTGTGGCCAAAGGGTATACTCAGAAAGAAGGGATCGATTATGAGGAAACCTTTTCGCCTGTAGCTATGCTTAAGTCCATCCGTATTCTCTTGTCGATCGTTGCGCACCTAGATTACGAGATCTGGCAAATGGATGTCAAGACGGCTTTCCTTAACGGAAGTCTTGACGGGATAGATATCTATATGCAACAGCCCAAAGGTTTCATTGAAAAAGGCCAAGAGAATCTCGTATGCAAGCTTAAGAGATCCATTTATGGACTTAAGCAAGCATTGCGTACTTGGAACTAGTGTTTTGATCAAGTGATTAAGTCTTATGGGTTTGATCAAAATGAGTTCGAAAGTTGTGTGTATAAGAAGCGTGACGGAACTGCAGTGGTATTCTTAGTATTATACGTAGACGATATTCTGCTCATTGGAAACAATGTAAAGGTATTATCAGACGTAAAGGTATGGTTGTCAAAACAATTTGATATGAAGGACTTAGGGGAAGCCGGCCACATCCTTGGGATCAAGATCACTCACGATCGCAAGAAGAGAATGTTGGGCTTATCGCAAGCTTCATACATTGACATTGTTTTGAAGCGTTTCAGCATGCAAGATTCCAAGAAAAGTTTTGTACCTTTTAGACACGGAATCCATCTATCGAAAGAAATGAGCCCTAAGACGCAAGCGGAGATAGATGACATGTAAGGTGTTCCGTACGCTTCAGCCGTAGGAAGCCTTATGTATGCAATGCTGTGTACAAGACCGGATATCTGCTTTGTCGTGGGCATGGTGGCAAGATATCAAAGTAATCCCGGGAAAGACCATTGGACTGCCGTAAAGTGCATCTTGAGGTATCTGAAAAGAACTCGTGAGCGGATGCTGATTTACCAGTCAGATAGTCTAGTTCCCGAGGGATACACGGACTCGGATTTCCAATCAGACATAGACTCAAGAAAGTCAACCTCGGGTAGTGTGTTTTGCATGAGAGGAGGAGCCATTTCATGGAGAAGCGTTAAGCAGAAATGCATCGCCGATTCGACCATGGAAGCCGAGTATGTAGCTGTTTGTGAAGCAGCGAAAGAGGCAGTTTGGCTCAAGAACTTCTTAGTGGACTTGGACGTTGTTCCGAATTTGCACGACAAGATAACTGTCTTTTGTGACAATGCCGGAGCAGTTGCAAATTCAAAGGAACCGAGAGCCCACAAGGCCAGCAAACACATAGAAAGAAAATACCATCTTATACGAGAAATCGTTAAGAGAGGAGATATAGAGGTGGCAAAGATAATGTCAGGTGACAACCTAGCAGATCCATTCACAAAGGGTCTGCCTCAGAGTACATTCGAGAGACATGTGGATGGAATGGGAGTCAAGACTATTGTCAATCTGCTTTAAGTATAAGTGGGAGGAATTATTAGGTTAGTGTAGGTTGACATGAGATGTCACGTAGAGCTACTACACTAAGACATGCGTGATGTATACTAAAAGCAGACTTTAAGTATAAGTGGGAGATTGTTGGAGTTATACGTGAAAGTATGCTTTTACTTTGTATAACTCGTGTATCAAACATTCGTTTTATGAGAATAATTCTTTTATCACATTTGCTTTAGTTATGATTGAATGTTGAGTTTCTATTGCAAACTGTTCAATACATGGTACTAGTTACATTGTAGTTAATATAGTGATACCCGATCACGGAAGACAACATTAACAGTTTTCTTGTAACTAAACGTACATTTTCACGACCTAGGTGGAATTGAACAATCCGTCGTGAAAAGTCGATGTGTAAGGCTCAGATTGGTTTGTCTTGACTAAGAGATTGCACTAGCACATTTAGTATGTGTTGAAGAGGACCTACAGCGAGGATAAATTCTTCTGTTCTGAAATGTGAAGAATTAGACCTCAGTGGTTGTTGATTTCTTAATCTCCGTCACTTAAATAGGACCGTGTGTGCTTAATGGTTACTGCTTTGATTCATGTTGGGTGAGAATCATTGTGACTTTGAACTTTGTGTCTTGGGCAGTAATATTAATCATACGACGGTTGCTAAGATTTAATACGGAGAAACGCGTGCGAGTACGGCTCATGTGATTAGTCCCCTTGGTGGGCTCAGAAGTTTTATCGTACCAAATCTTGCAAGTGAAGAATCAGTTTCTTCGGTACGGATAATAATGTTGAGCTGTCTTTACTCCAAGGTGAAATATATTAATTAATTTAGAGCTATTCAGAAGCTTAATTAATTAGTGGACTTGATAATCTTAAACGCGGGAAATAATAACTGGGAGCCCATATTATCGTAATATGGATTAAGATGGATAGTGCAATATTAATTTATTAGTGGTAATAATTAATATTAATGGATTGAATTATATTGAGGCTCAATATTGAAATTCAGAAGTCCATTAGGAGGTTCAATCTTAATTCTCCTTAAAGGCCCCTCAAGTAGCCCAATAATGATAAGGTGATTAAAATAAAAAGAATATATTATGCTGATTTTTCTTCTCTAATTTTCGAAAATAAGTAATTCAAGGAGAGAGAAGATTTTGTTGATTTTCTTGGAAAGATATTATGGAAGATATGTATTCTTGGAATACAAGAATATCTCATATATTCAAGAAGATCCAAATCTTGGGATCTCTTATTTAAGTTTTAGAAAATTATAAGCCTAATTAGATGAGTGAGATTTTTTGTGGAATATTTTATTATGGAGAAAAGAATATATGAGATATATTCAAGATTTCTTAGAGGTTAAGAAAAGATTTTCTCCAAGGCCCATATTCCCTAAAAAATTCGGCCACTTCATCTATAAATAGGGGATGATTATTTTATCCCCAAGTACATAATTCCATGTGTTGGAAAAATCAAGAGCATAGATATTTTTCTTTTTCCTTAGTTATTTAAATTGTTCGATAGCATCTCCCACCGGTGATCGAATAAGGTGAAAGGGAATACTTGAGAAGGCTTTTGGGTTGATAAAGCGCGTACGTGTTAGTCCCGTTTTATTCAAAGGCCAAGTTCTACGAGAGGTACGTTAATCACATATTATCTTGTTTATTCCGCCATAGATTATATGTGAATTAATTCAACATGCATGATGTTAAATTGGTTGTTGGAATTATTATTTGAATTAATTAGGATTAATTCATGCTAGTAATAATTGTATTTAAATTCGTATTTAAATTTCATCCCGAATAGATTTCGGGCACTCCTATTTTCCCAACACGAACAACTATAAATCTTTTTGTGTTTTACTATAAATCTTTGTGTGATTTATATCTCTAACTATTATACTCATTTGTTTATCTCATATTGCATACTCACTTGATTCTATTTCACATCAAGGGATCAGGTGCGTTCTGGACTTAGTCGTTTACTCAAATATGTTCATTCACACGAGTTAGAGCCTACACACTACTGCACCCAACTTAATTTGATAGTTGTTCAACTGATCAACTGATTTCAACGACCCGTAAGATAATTATCAGAGCATAACAACTCGCACTTTTCTTAGCCTTATCTAAAGCAGACTCTTCACAAAATAAGTTTATCTTGTTAAGTCAAAAAAATTATTTAAAAGTTTATTCATTCTTTCCCTCTAAAATTTTAACCCTCACTAATTCTAGACCTACAAATAATTTTAATAAAATTTCTATTAATTTTTTAATCTATACCGACATTGATATTCAATATTGATATTTTCACCAATATGTTCGTAAATTTATAATATCGATATTTTCATCGATATTAATATTTTCGCCATTGGTCATCACGTTAGCATCAAAACCATCCACTATATCTTATTGTACTAATAAAGAGCTGTCTTTTGGTTGATTTCGCTTACTTGTCCGCTAAATTGTAACCATGTATTCATATGTCAAATTTGTACTAAATTCTCATAGATGTTATATACTCTTTTAATAAATGGTATACTTAAAAAAGAGTGCACCCTGTTTTGAAATAATAAAATCGTGGATGTCCTTTTGATTACTCAAATAATTACATGAATTATGAGGGTGTCCTTTTGCTTTCACAATATTAATGCATTTATTCATTTGGACTCCAAAGGATCCTAGAAGGATCCATGCATGTGTATAAATAGGTGGTGTCACCTTTATTTTGTAAACATGAAAAAGTTGATCAATACAATTTTATTCTCCCTATACTTCTTCACCTTAACATTTACTTCTTACATTGTCATCTTGTTTTCTCTTCATATTTTTTATTTGTTTCACAATACATTATCAACACGATTTTCTACTTTGAGCAATATTGAAGATATTCAAGCAAGAAGATATTATATACTTAATCAATTTTGAGGTAATACTTTTTCCTTTCTCTATTTATTTTTAGTAGGGCTAATCTCACAAAATTGGAATTTGCACCTCTTGATTTAATTAAGATTATTTTAGTGCTAATGAATTAAAAATCATAATATTTGGACTTCTTATTGATTTAATGGAATGAAACAAAACGTATTTAAATACTTGGATATTCACATATAATGAGTATCGTATGAAAAAAAATAGTAACGACAGGAGTCTTGCATGGGATGATCGAAAGTTTAGTGTACTTAAGATTAGTATTTTGTGTAATTTGAACTTGTTTGATATATGCAAACTACATATATTTGATACCATTGTGGTATCATGTTTAATATTAATAACTTTCAAGAATGTTTAAGATTAATAAATAATAATACTAACAATATGGTTTTTTTTTTTTTTACGGGAATACTAACAATATGGTTGAGTCAACTTTAATTGTTAAAAGAAAGAGTTTTCAGTAAAGGTAATTAAATTTCATGTTTTCGATAATTAAAATCTAAATGCTTTCTTTTGTAATAATATAAATGACAGTTTGATATGTATATCTGATATAACTTTCAATTGGAATTGTATTAATTGAGACTAGTGATCGTACAACCTGTGCTTCGCATGGTCAAAATTTATTACATTCTTTAAACTATAATAATTATCATATTTTAATTATAAAACTAAATATTTACAATTTTTTTAAAAAAAATATGTAATTAAAAATTACTTGAACTCAAGTTAACAATGCTTCTGATTAATTTTTTTTACATTATCTTTATAATACTCCTATTCAATACTTTAAAACAATTTCATTATAAGTTTATCATTAACCATTTTCATATAAAATTCTCTCGTGGGATAGGATATAAATTAGACCGATCACACTAACATTTCAATGTAGGCATATTTAAATTTATATTATCTAGTTCCACGAGACAATCTCACATAATTTTATGCTATAGTTAAAATACTTTAAATAATAATCTACAATATAACAAATTTTGTTAAATAATACATTTTCTTTTAAAAAGAAAAATAATAAATACCAAGATCAAACAAATAATTGTAATTTATGACTAATTAAATATATGTAAAACTTAATTTTATTGGTTAAAAGAATGAGATAACACTCTACAAATAATTAAAAGTGGTAATAACATCAAATTAATTATAATAACTCTTTTATAAGGATTACTGTCATTAAAATATATGAAAAAAATTATGCATCGATAAGAATATAATATAAAATATTTGTAACATGGGTCTTTATGATCTGGTTATACCAAATTTTAATGAGATGAAGAATGCGACAATATGTGTCAACGTTGAACATGGATTCATAATAAGTTGGAAATAATTCTTCTTCAATACAATAAAACACGATTTTTCTACAAAATAATTTACACCCAACACTGGTATGTGTTAAATAAAGATTAAAAACATATTATATTTACAATTTCAGTAAGAAATAAAAATAATAATTACATCCAAAAGAAATATAAACCTCATCAAACAACATTTAAGTTCAATATTATTGCATTTCACAAAAAGTTCAATGATTTCACCAATATTCAGTGGTTATAATTTTCCTTAACATCATCTTTAAAATGATCAATTAGAGTTTTAGCCGAAACATTTGACGAAAACTTAAATTGCATATACATGATCTTTTACCATTTTTCATCATTGTTCAAACCTTAAATAATATTTTTTTAATATAATACAAAAATAAAAAAAACTATCATATTAACATTAAAAAGAACATACTCCCCCCGTTCCAAGATTACTTGTCACCCCCATTTTTCATCCGTCGCAAATAGGATTGTATCTGTACACTATGTTTAGCAATTAATTATATAAAATATACTACTTGAGACATTATCATTTTGATTTTACATTCTTGTGGTTAATTGATTGAAAGCAGTGTCCTAAATTTTGAAAAGAAAAAATTTGTGAGAGACCGTCTCATGGTATTAGACAATACAAATTAACATCCACCATGATCAGAAAATTATAAATTGATTAAAAATATTAAGAAAATAAGTGGGAGAGTTGGAAACTAATCTTGGATTTTTGGTAAAAGGTTGTTAGGTGGGGAGAGATCGTTGAGCCATAATAGCCAAAACATAATCAACAAAGTTGGTTTGTGAAAGTAAACTTCTAGCAAACGTCATCCGTTAAAACTTAAATCTCTAAAAATACATAAATAGATAGTGTTGGAGTTATACGTGAAAGTATGCTTTTACTTTATATAACTCGTGTATCAAACACTTGTTTATGAGAATAATTCTTTTATCGCATATGCTTTAGATATGATTGAATGTTGAATATTTATTGCAAACAGTTCATAATAGTACTAGTTACATTGTAGTTAATGTGGTGATACCCGATCACGGAAGACAACATTAACAGTTTCCTTGTAACTAAACGTACATTTTTACGACCTAGGTGGAATTGAACAATCCGCTGTGAAAGGTTGATGTGTAAGTCTCAGATTGGTCTGTCTTGACTAAGAGATTGCACTAGCACATTTAGTATGTGTTGAAGAGGACCTACAGCGAGGATAAATTCTTCTGTTCTGAAATGTGAAGAATTAGACCTCAGTGGTTGTTTATTTCTTAATCTCCGTCACTTAAATAGGACCGTGTGTGCTTAATGGTTACTGCTTTGATTCATGTTGGGTGAGAATCATTGTGACTTCGAACCTTGTGCTTTGGGCAGTAATATTAATCATACGACGGTTGCTAAGATTTAATACGGAGAAACGCGTGCGAGTACGGCTCGTGTGATTAGTCCCCTTGGTGGGCTCAGAAGTTTTATCGTACCAAATCTTGCAAGTGAAGAATTAGTTTCTTCGGTACAGATAATAATGTTGAGCTGTCTTTACTCCAAGGTGAAATATATTAATTAATTTAGAGCTATTCAAAAGCTTAATTAATTAATGGACTTGATAATCTTAAACGCGGGAAATAATAACCGGGAGCCCATATTATCGTAATATGGATTAAGATGGATAGTGCAATATTAATTTATTAGTGGTAATAACTAATATTAGTGAATTGAATTATATTGGGGCTAAATATTGAAATTCAGAAGTCCATTAGGAGGTCCAATCTTAATTCTCCTTAAAGGCCCCTCAAGTAGCTCATTAAGTAGCTCAATAATGATAAGGTGATTAAAATAAAAAAAAAATATTATGCTGATTTTTCTTCTCTAATTTTCGAAAATAAGTAATTCAAGGAGAGATAAGATTTTGTTGATTTTCTTGGAAATATATTATGGAAGATACGTATTCTTGGAATACAAGAATATCTCATATATTCAAGAAAATCCAAATCTTGGGATCTCTTCATGAAATTTTCGAAATTTACAAGTAAATAAGGTTAGTGAGATTTTTGTGGAATATTTTATTATGGAGAAAAGAATATATGGGATATATTCAAGATTTCTTAGAGACTAAGAAAAGATTTTCTCCAAGGCCCAAATAACCTCAAAAATTCGGCCACTACATCTTATAAATAGGGGGTGATTATTTCATCCCCAAGTACATAATTCCATGTGTTGGAAAAATCAAGAGCATAGATATTTTTCTTTTTCCTTAGTTATTTAAATTACTTGAAAGCATCTCCCACCGGTGATCAAGTAAGGCGAAAGGAAAATACTTGAGAAGGCTTTTGGGTTGATAGAGCGCGTTCGTGTTTGTCCCGTTTTATTCAAAGGCCAAGTTCTACAAGAGGTACGTAAGTCACATATTTTCTTGTTTATTCCGCCATAGATTATATGTGAATTAATTCAACATGCATGATGTTAAATTGGTTGTTGGAATTATTATTTGAATTAATTAGGATTAATTCATGCTAGCAATAATTGTATTTAAATTCGTATTTAAATTTCATCCCGAATAGATTCCGGGCACCCCTATTTTCCCAACAGATAGAATATAATATTTTTAAAGGTTTTACAAAATAATATAGTCTTTATTATTTTTGAAAACACCATGATAAGAATTTCTCATTTTTCTTTTTGGACTGTCCCACAATAAGTTTTTTATTCTATAAATGGCAAAAGTAACTCTATATTTAATCTTTAACCTTCAAATTCTCACAATATTACAAAAAATATCACTCATTCCATTTACTTTTCAATATTATTCATTATTTTATCCCAAAAGTCAACATGTGGTCCACCATAAATTAATAAATAAATATAGTTTCTTAAATAAAATAGCAAAAAGTTATGGAAAGTTTACTCCAGGCGGATGAAGTATTATTTTATTCAATCTCACACTCACATATTCTTTTTTTTCCTTAAAAAATGTGTCATCCTCTACTACGAAAGTAGTTTCAGGACCGATGGAGTACTAATAAAGTTACTGTAACAATAGTAATAATATTTATTTTAGGCATGTAACTCAGAGGGGGTTATGTTTCAAGGACAATAATTTTTCGAACCTGTGTATGTAGACCATTAGATTTAAGAATTTAAAGAATTGAAAATTTTAGGAGTATGCACATTAGCAAGAACATCAAATTTCGAATCACACTTGCAAATATTATTGCAATTGAAATACATAATTGACTCATTTTCATTTAACTGCATCATGTAGTCATTTATACATATATCATAATCAAATATTGGTGCAAGGATAACTATGTCATGTAAACATTCGTGAGTATACATTTGAGATTTGAAATCAAGATAAATACAATCAACAGAGGTGCGGGATTAAGTATGTTTGGTGGTTGAATTGAAATTGAATGAGATGAGAATCAATATTTCTAAAGATGTGGATGTAAGTATTATATGTTAGACAAAATATAATTTTATAATGGTCATACTTTGATAAAATTACTATGAATTAAGGTGGTAAATTTAGAAGTAGATGAATTAAGTAAAATATTGAGTTTAGATAGTTGTGCTTTATAATAAATTTTATCTATAAACAAATTCATATTTCAATTGATTGAGAATTACTAATTTTCAAATTTGCTTTTTAATTAAAAAAACAAAAACGAAAACAAACATGTTTATTTCCAGAAAACAATTATATAAAAATAACAAACACATGAACAAAATTATATAGCATATGATAAAAATTACCAAACTTAAATCTCTGAAACTCAAGAGTGAATTGTTTCTAATCATTAACATCCACATAAAATAATAATATTTTGATACAACATATTGATAATACTTTTTCCTTTCTCTATTTGTTTTTAGTAGGGCTAATCTCACAAAATTAGAATTTGCACCTCTCGATTTAATTAAGATTATTTTAGTGCTAATGAATTAAGAGTCATAATATTTGGATTTCTTATTGATTTAATGGAATGAAACAAAACATATTTAAATACTTGGATATTAACATATAATGAGTATCGTATGAAAAAAAGTAGTAATGACAGGAGTCCTGCATGAGATGATTGAAAGTTTAGTGTACTTAGGATTAGTGTTTTGTGTAATTTTAACTTGTTTGATATATGCAAACTACATATATTTGATACCATTGTGGTATCATGTTTAATATTAATAACTTTCAAGAATGTTTAAGATTAATAAATAATAATACTAACAATATGGTTGAGTCAACTTTAACTGTTAAAAGAAAGAGTTTTCAGTAAAGGTAATTAAATTTAATGTTTTCGATAATTAAACTCTAAATGCTTTCTTTTGTAATAATATAAATGACAGTTTGATATGTATATCTGATATAACTTTTAATTGGAATTGTATTAATTGAGATTATTGAATGTCTAATAGTACCAAAGAAGTGATTTTCGTTCATCATAATAGAAAAATATCCACTTATATTTTCTGGGTGATCTAAACGAAAAGGACGACCACCCGAAGATGGTCATCCTTCCGAAAGCCTAGAATAATTGTCTCCACCTATATCTTCAAGATTTAATCTGTTAATAAATATAATTCGGTTATGTTCTAAAATACTTTTGAATTAAAGTTATGTGGTGAAACCACAATGATAATAATATACTAGAGAAAACATTATCTACTTTTCATGTTAAATATGCTTTTGCAACAACAATATTGAGAAAATGAATTTAAGATTTCATTCACGAGAAATGGTGGCAATGTCTCGTTGCATCATCAAAATCATATTTGATTTTGAAGTGCAAAAATTCAAAATTTTCAGCAATATTTATATCATTTCATATTTGATGGGGTATATGATCTACTTTGTTCCAACCATGATTCTTACTTGTTTAATATGTTTGATATTTCATGTTTAGATCACTTAAGATCATGCTAGAATCATAAGGAAAATTTGATGTATGCATTATAGCTCCAAGTTCGAAAATGACATGCTTGAACAATAACTAAGTTTTATCGTTTTAGTTGCATGCAGCTGAAAATAGTTTTAAATATTGTTATATTTATGGTTTAATTCTTCCAAAATTCATGTTAGCATGTTTGAGAATAATCTTGTCTGATTAGACTTAGTTTTCGTAAATCATGCATAATAAAAATAAATAGAAGTTAATCTAGAGCCAAACAATTCGATTGATTACTATGAAGGATGTACTGACATAAATCTGTTTTCTTTATGGTTAGGAACACAATATAAATGCACTATTTAGTTAGAATTCTTGACTAGTACTTATATTTATAATTTACGTTCCTACTGAAGAAGAATAAATGCTATATATTGGGACTACATAATGATGGTAATATTTGTTTAGTTGATTATGCTTCTACACACACCATACTTAAAAACAGAAAATATATTTCTCACTTAGAAAAGGGAAAAACGAATGTTAATAATGTAAATGGTACCGCATACTTGAATTATGGCTCCAGAAGAGCCACTGTTTTTCCTCCTTGAAAGAACTACGCTTGTTATATGTAATACACTATTGTCTCTCATGTCTCAAATTCTTTTAGTTTTAAAGATCAACCGATAAAGGAAATCATTCAGAAAATAACATTGAATTTCCATATCCTTGAACAAAAGAATGCGAACTGAAGTTCAAAGGATTATATATTTGCATCCAATTGCAAATCAATTACTGGATGCATTCAGTGACTACAGAAGAGTTACTAAATCACATATTTATGTAGAATATGTTCCGAAGAAGATTGATGTCCCTGAAGGACAAATACCAAGTGATAATGAACCCGAAGCACGCTTGAAGCGTGGAAGACCTCTTGGTTGAAAGATAAAAATCCTTGAAAAAAATGACGATTAAATAAATGTGACGAATCAAAGAAAAATGAAGGACTCACACGTAGTGAGAAAATTTAGCCTCCTGAAGAGGCTGACTCTAAAGACGATGCTCCTGAAGAGCTAATTCCTGAAGAAAATAATTACTCCCATATATAACTAGTGTGTTTAAAATAACAATCATTTCCCATCTGTGAATATTTAGTTATGTTAGTATATGTATCACCACCACACAACAAACCTAGCAAATCAGTTGGCTAATTGCACATTTGATGAAGATCATTTCCTGACTTTAGGGGGAGAGAAGAATCCAATAATGAATACCGAGAAATTTTCCTGAAGGAAAAATATCTTCAATATTTAAACTCACACACTAGTCAAACTGAACCGGAAGTTCAAAAGATAATTAATTTGCAATATTAAGTAAATAATCTGCCATATGTGTATATCAATCATAAAGGAGTGACTACGTCGCATATACCTGCAATATATGCTCTATAAAGTATAGAGGTTCTAAGGAAATCAAGTATATTTATTTATACGCTAGCAGCATAAATGACCTCTAAACATGAAAGATATAAATCTGTGGTAAATCAAAGCTAGCTAAAATCACTCCTGAAATCTCCTGAAGAGATATGTCCTGATGACGAAAATCTTAGTAATGAAGCACATGCACAAAATAATCTAAATACTAGGATTGCAGAACGACCAGATCACAATATTATGGGAAATAATGAAGATCTGGTTGATATAAATAAATACAGGAGAAACTTACAATACAATATTATCATTGTCGATAATATATTTGTGTCCACTATTGCTTTTACTATCATTAATAAAAATATGGATCCAGTACCTACGTTGGGTGCTAGAAGCACTTTGACTAGGTGAAGAAGTATGAAACAAATTGTGGCAAAGCTAGACTCGCTAAATAATATAAAGTGTTGATTTTATTATACGTACACCCTGAAGTGTGTATTTGTACAAAAATAAGAATAACATGGTGGTGAGATACGAAGCGAGATTAGTAGCTTAAGGGTTTTTGCAGAGACCCGATATTAATCAGACATATTCTTCTGTTATGTATAAAATATGTTCCGCTATTTAATATCTCTGGCAGAAAATATGAAAATTTGGGAATGCGTCAAATGATGCAATCATTACATATTTATACATTAGTATTAAAAATGATATCTGTATGAAAATCCCCGAAGGATTCAGCATGCCTGAAGCGTGTAAATCAAATCCAAGAGAAGTTTATTCTATCAAATTGCAAAGGTCTTTGTATGGGCTCAAATAGTCTGGACTCACGTGGTATAATCGACTTACTGAATGTGTAGTTAAAGAAGGTTATACCAATGACCGAATATGCCCATGTGTTTTCATAAAGAAAAATTGATCAAATTTTGTAATAATCACAGTATATGTTGATGAGCTCCAAAGTGCAGTTTCATATTTGAAGAAAGAATTTGAAATCAAAGATTTTGGACAGACTAAATTTTATCTTGGTTTGCAAATTGAGCATTTAGAAAGTGGAATTTTGGTCCACCAAACTGCTTATACCCAGAAGGTATTAAAGCGGTTCTATATGGAAAATACATATCCATTAAGTACCTTAATGGTCGTTCGGTCTCTTGATCCTAATAAGGATCCTTTTAGACCGCGAGAGGAGGATGAAAAAATTCTTGGTCCTGAAGTACCATATCTCAGTGCTATTGGTGCACTTAGGTGTCTTGCTAATTGTATAAGACCAGATATATCATTTACAATAAATTTATTAGCAAGTTTTAGTTCATCTCCTACACGACGACATTGGAATGATATTTATCAGACCCACATAAAGCAAGGTCTCAAACTGGATATGTATTTACATGTGGTGGCACCGCAATTTTATGGCGGTCTACGAAACAGTCGTTTGTCGCCTCCTCTTCGAATCATGCTGAATCATAGCAATACACGAGGCCAGTCGAGAATGTGTTTGGCTAAGATTAATGACCAATTATATCCGGAAAAATTATGGGTTGTCACATGACAATGAAAATCCTCCAATTGTGTTATTTGAAGATAATGCAGCTTGTATATCCCAACTAAAAGAGAGATATATTAAAGGAGATAGAACGAAACATATTTCACCAAAATTCTTCTTTACTCACAAGTTACAAAAGAATGGTGAAATTGATGTGCAACAAATCCAATCAAGTGAAAATTTAGCAGATTTATTTACCAAGGCATTTACCGACGATAACATTTGAAAAATTGGTGAAGCGTCTTGTAATGCGACGGTTACAGGATTTTAAATAATATTTGAATCAGGGGGAGAATTATTGTAATAAGTAATATATACTCTTTTTCCCTTCACTAGGGTTTTTGTCCTAATGGGTTTGTTTTCCTTAGTAAGGTTTTTAACGAGACATATTATTTATGTGACAACGGACATCCAAGGGGGAGTGTTATGAATAATAAAATGGTGGATGTCCTTTTGATTACTTAAATAATTACATGAATTATGGGGGTGTCTTTTTGCTTTCACAATATTAATGCATTTATTCATTTGGACTCCAAAGGATTCTAGAAGGATCCATGCATGTGTATAAATAGGTGGTATCACCTTCATTTTGTAAGCATGAAATAGTTGATCAATACAATTTTATTTCCCCTATATTTCTTCACCTTAACATTTACTTCTTACATTGTTATCTTGTTTTCTCTTCTTATTTTTATTTATTTCACAACACACCCATGGAATTTGAATTTTTCAATCAAAAATGAATTTGGTAGAAAAGAAAAGAAAAATGTAAAAGAAAAAGAAAAGAGGCACACTCCATTTCTACTTTCTACTTTCTAATATTAAAATATATCGACAAATCCCATTCCCAGAGCGTTACAAAGAGGATAATTTGGACATTAGGTACAAGTGCCCGAAGCGCGGCGTACAGCTCATTCGCCCAATTTCAAATCCTAGAAAGCTTTCCCCTCAAATTCAATTTTTATCCAGAATAAAATTCAAATCAAGAATCAGGAAGGGAACTTTAAAACGACGTCGAACGCGACAGTCAAAAGCCGCCGAATCAGCTCACCGCCTCCATTCGCCGGAGTTTCTGGGTTATCCGGTCAGACTCGGGCGTTTTCTCGCTTGCTCAGTTCTCTTTCATACCATGTAAAATTAAAATTCGTAAGCATTTTGTCGTTATATTTTGTTTCTCGTAGAGTTGAGTTTGTGTGTAGATTTTCCACTTAATTGAACTCTGTGGACTAATAGTCTATTTGTTTACATGAGTTTGACATCAAATTATCAATCTGCATTTTTCGGCAATCCATTTTTAGTAATCTATTTTTAGAGGGATGCGTGAATTTTATGAATTCTTCCTGATTTTTCGTCCACTGGAGAGGGTATTGTAGTTAATGTTAGTAGATTTAATACTCGTTTCCTTTTCTTTTCTTTTTCTATTCTTATTTTATTTTTACCAGGCATTGATTATATTGGATTCGAAGTGAGGGTTGATTACCTTCCAACATGTCGTTGCTGAGTAGATTCTTTTACAAAAGACCCCCAGATGGTTTGCTTGAAGTTTCTGACAGAGTATATGGTAATATTGGGTGCTTAAATTAAATTATCAACATGTTTGGGCTCTACTTTCTGCATATTAATGGAATAAATGCTACTTTATGCAGTTTTCGATTCCTGTTTCACTACTGAAGTGCTACCGGAGGATATATACCAGCTTTATTTGCATGAAATCATTAATGAGTTAAATGAAGAGTTCCACGAATCCTCATTTCTCGCCTTTAATTTCCGGGAAGGGGAGAAAAAGAGTCAGTTTGCAAAGATATTGTGTGAATATGATGTCACCGTTATGGATTATCCAAGGCAGTATGAGGGTTGTCCTTTGTTGCCTCTATCTTTAGTTCACCATTTCCTTCGTGTAAGTGAGAGTTGGCTTTCTCTTGGAAATTGTCAGAATGTGGTGTTGCTTCATTGTGAAAGAGGGGGGTGGCCACTTCTTGCATTTGTATTAGCTAGCTTCTTGGTTTTTAGGAAGTTGCATAGTAGTGAGAAAAAGACTCTTGAAATGGTTTATCGAGAAGGTCCAAGAGGTTTGTTGCAGTTATTGTCTCCTTTGAATCCATTTCCATCTCAGATTAGATACCTGCAATACATATCAAGAAGAAGTATATCCTCAGAGTGGCCCCCACCTGAGAGACCTCTTTCATTAGATTGTCTTATTCTCCGTGCAATTCCAAGGTTTGATAATCAGAAAGGGTGCAGACCCATTGTTCGTGTTTTTGGTAGAAATCTTCTTAGCAAGGATGGATTGGCAACCCAAATGCTTTATTCCATGCAAAAGAAGGGTAGACATGTTCGTCATTTTTGCCAAGTAAGAATTTTGATATCATTTTTTTTAGTATAACAAGTCTCTTTAGTTTCCTTATATGTTAGTGTCAATGCTGAATTTTTCACACAGAAGGACTGTGATGTGATCAAGATTGACATACAATGTTTAGTGCAAGGAGATGTGGTATTGGAATGTGTCCATTTGGACCAAGATCCAGAAAGGGAAGTCATGATGTTCCGTATAATGTTCAATACTGCTTTTATTCGGTCTAATATTTTGATGCTCAACTCTGACAACTTGGATATCCTTTGGGATTCAAAGGCCCGGTTTCCTAAAGGCTTTCGAGCTGAGGTAATTTTTTCATATTCTTGGTGGAAAAGATTCAATTCTTAATAATGTTATAACATTTTGGGAGTATTTAATTTTGTAAGGGCAGGTGTTATTTGGAGATGTTGAGAGCCACAGTCCCCCCAAAGCCCACACTGTAATGTTAAACGGTGAGGAGAAAGGCGGGCTGCCTATTGAAGCGTTCTCCAGAGTGCAAGAACTTTTCAATGGTGTAGACTGGGTTGATACTGGTGACGATGCTGCATTATGGTTACTAAAGCATTTATCCGTATTAAATGATGTCAAGGATCTATCGATGTTGCGGAGAATGAGTGGTTATTCATCTCCTCTTGATTCTGAGGAAGAAAACAATGCATCCAGCATTGCTGATAGTCTTGATTGTGCACCCGAATTCAATTTGCTAGATGATCGTTCATCAGTGGATTCTAACTCAGAGGAAGTCTCTGATCTCAGACCCTCAGAGGATCTTGTGAAGCCAATAATATCCATGACTCCTAGTGATAGACAGTTAGATTCTCTTGCCTTTTCTGAACCTTCAAAGGAAATGGAAACTTCAAATACAGAAATTTTAACTAATGCTTCCCTACCATTGCAGAGCTCTTCTGGTCCTAATTACATAAATTCTCAATCAACATCACCTCCTTCCTCTTCCAGTAGAGATTTTTCTCAATCACCTCATACCGATAATGAAGGATTTCCACCACCTCCTCCTACCGATTCATGTAAAGGACCTTTGCTGCAAGCTGGTGCTTCTCCTGACATTTCTAGTAAAATCCCCTCTCCTCCACCGCCGCCTTCTCTCTCCATTGTTTCTAGTAATATACCTCCATTGCCTGCTAGTGAACAACCACCCTTGGGCTTAAGAAATCATCAATTGACTGCCCCTCCGCCACCACCACCTCCTCCTCTTCCCCTTGGTTTAAGTAAAGATACTCATCCAACCCCACTACTTGCTACACATTCTAAAGGAACTTTACCACCTCCAGATCCTCCATTACCACAATTAACTTCCACTTCCTCAACTATAGGTTGTGGTTCTACGTCTGTTCCAACTCCTCCTCCACCACCTCCACTGCCTCCAGGCAGCAGATCAGCTGTACCTCCACCTCCTCCACTGCCTCCAGGCAGCAGATCAGCTGCACCTCCACCTCCACCTCCACCACCACCACCACCACCACCTCCACTTTTAAGTCAAGGTTCAGTAGCAGCTCCTCCTCCAACACCTCCACTGCCTCCAGGCAGCAGCTCAGCTGCAACTCCACCACCACCACCACCACCACCCCCTCCACTTTTAAGTCATGGTTCAACAGCAGCTCCTCCACAGCCAGGTCGTGGGTTAGTTGCAGCTCCACCTCCTCCAGCTCCAGGTCGTGTGCCAGCTGCACCTCCACCACCGCCACCACCTCCAGGTCATGGTTCAGCACCTGTTCCACCTCCACCACCGCCCTCTCGTGGTTCAGCACCAGCTCCACCTGCACCACCTCCTCCTCCAGGTCATGGTTCAGGCCCAGTACATCCAAGTCGTGGCTCAGCTCCAGTCCCACCTCCACCACCTCCAACTCGTGGTTCAGCCCCAGCCCCACCTCCACCACCTCCTCTTGGTCGTGGTTCAGCCCCAGCCCCACCTCCGCCACCTCCTTTTGGTCGTGGTTCAGCCCCAGCCCCACCTCCGCCACCTCCTCTTGGTCGTGGTTCAGCCCCAGCCCCACCTCCTCCACCTCCTCTTGGTCGTGGTTCAGCCCCACCTCCGTCACCTTCTATTGGTCGTGGTTCAGCAGCGGTTCCACCTCCACCACCTACAGTCCACAATTCTGTATCTCCTTCCCCTCCACCACCTCCTGTTTCTGCTCCCCCACCTCCTGGAGAAAAGAGCTCTGGTGCACCTCCACCTCCAGCTCTTGGAAGAGGCAGAGGTTTGTCATCAACAAGAGGAAGAGGCTCTACTGGTTCTTCAATCCCCCCTAAGAAAACTTCAATGAAGCCTTTATACTGGGTGAAAGTCACTCGAGCAATGCAAGGGAGTTTGTGGGCCGATTCTCAAAAACAGGACAACCAATCAAGGTGGGTATCTTTGAACTTCTCTTAGTTTACGGCTATATTGTAAATATTTGACCAGTTGAGCTTACATTTGAGTACTTTGGTCATAGCTACAGGCTTACGCATTTACAATATGTGATCTAAACGAGATTTGGTCAACTTTATGTACTTTATATATGTTCACAATATCCATGCACTTTATTTGACTTTCTGATGCAACAAAATTTTCTTTTCTTTTCTTTTTTTCGGTAGGGCACCTGAAATTGATATTTCCGAGCTTGAGAGTCTTTTCTCGGTAGCTTCTATTTCAGATGGCGCTAATAAGGGTGCAGGCCCTCGAGGTTCCAAGATAAACAAGCCAGAAAAAGTGCAATTGGCAAGTGATATTTTAAACATTCATTTCAGTCTCTACAGTATACTGACATATTACTGTATGCATGGCCTCCATCCTACTGTGTTTCTTGGGTTATCTGAATTGAACCTTAATAGCATAACATAGCAAACATAAAAAGAATTTGATAAGAAACTTTATTGTGAAGCGATCCTTGTTTAGTTTCAGCATTCACAATTTCTTAGCAGAAACTCGTTTTACTGTTCTTCATTTCATTTTATTGAAAGGTACACATCTTAGGATTTAGGTCTGTGGCATTCTAGATTTCTGATGATAGTCATAGCCTGGTGCCTGCCTACTCTTTTGAAATTGGTTATCTATGTTAAATTTTTGCATGTAATCTCGAGGTTGAAAAGTAGATTAGCTGCGTTCAGTGAAGTAGTTGATGTTGATAATGATTATTGTTTTCATTATATTATATTATTTTAAATGAAGGGTTTAGTTTACCAATGAGAGCCAGGTCCTGGATACGGTGATGGTTTCTTCTTCTCTCTTAATTTAATTTACTGGTTATTGTGTTTTTAAATATCTAGAACAACAATGCGTATCAATGTTGAACTCTTTACTACTTTATTCTTTCTGTTTCATCTGAAGTTAAATGGTAGAGTATCTTTCTGTAAGTTGGTTCCTTAGTTGATTCCATTTGGTGTTACCTTATCTAAGGTTGATTTCCTCATTGATTCAATTTAGTGTTTCCTTCTCTCAGGTTGACTTGCGTAGAGCCTATAATTGTGAAATTATGCTCACAAAAATTAAGATTCCCCTGCCAGATATGCTTGTAAGTTTCCCTGTATCATTCTTCTCATTGCAACTAACTTAAGATTTTTCCACCATTTTTCTTTAATGAAGCATAATTTTTTTCAACATGTGTTTGATTCTAATGTAAGACAAATATAAATTAGTTAAATAAATTTCTGCTTCTAAAGGAGTGTATCAATTTAGATGGTGCAACGAAATTAGGTTATCGTTCGTAGATAAAGTGAGTTAGTGACATAAGGAAATAGACACCCCTTGATATATCAACTGAAAATTCCCTTGCTCTTACTCTATTTGCATATCAATTTAACATGCTGCATTTTCATCTTAACAGAAGGCTATCCTGGCTTTGGATTCTACTGCGCTGGACATAGATCAAGTTGAGAATCTTATAAAATTCTGTCCTACTAAAGAAGAAATGGAGACACTGAAGGTATTCATCTCCCTTCTTCCCCATCCTCTTTCTGCTGATGTTCAAGCAATATCAATACTTTTTACTGGCTGGTCCTGCTTATGTTGGTCTGCAGCTTTCTTTTGCATATTAATTATGGAACTGCAATTTCATTTTGCGCATAGGTTTCTTTTAATGGTCTGTGTTATCATATTACTAAATATATGTGTTCAGAAATAGAGAAAATGGAGCTATTTCTCATCCAATTAGGATATGTAACATGTGTTAAGGAACATCAGGCTTTATTAATAAAGGATTCTTGACTTATTAGATTTGATGTTCTTTGTAATTTGGAAACGTTAAACCATAAACCCTATCAGAATCTTGATTACAGAGTCCGACCTTGACTGTAATATTCTTTTTGTATTAGAGTTGGGAATATAGGGGTTTTATTATGCAGAAATTCTCTCACTCAGCGTGTCAAAATAAGTATCATGTCAGTTATACATATGGATCCTCTAATACACACAAAACATACCTAATCACACCATTCAAAAAGATATAGATCCCCTATTACACAAACACATACCTAAGCCCACCATTCAAAGACATATAGATCCCCTAATACACACACACACACTGTAGCAAGTATATGTGTCATTCATCAGGCATCTGCAAGATGTCATTAGCGTGAAAAGTTGGGAAAGGTTACATCTATCTCCTAGGGGATGTTCTTTTTAGGTTCTAAGTGACTTTTAAAAATCGATTTTTGAAATCTATAGGATTTTAAAATGTGTGTATTTTGGGTTTTTGAGTAGGGTAGGATTTAACTTTATGATGTAAGAGTTATATTATTATATTATTTTTTGAGTGATTGTAATGATTAGATGATTGTTATTATTTTAAAATATGAGAGGGTGAGTGTAAATTAGTACTACCTCCGTCCCAATTTTGTTTACCCGTTTGACTTTTGTTGATTTTTTTGTGAGACTTAATTTGTAGTATTTAAATGGATAAAATGATTTTTTTATGATTGCCTATTATTCAATTGAAGTGCATGAAACAAAATAAAGATGTTTTTCTACGTAATTATTAGTGGAGTGAGGTGTAATTTAGAAGTGTTTGAAGGGGGTACATAATGAAATGGGTAAACAAAATTGGGACGGAGGGAGTATTGAATGGAGTAAAAGTAATTGATAGGTTTTATAGGTTATACATAGGGGTATAGTATTAGGCTTTTAAAACCCAAACTAGAATAGGTTTTAAATTCCAAAATCCAAATCCGGGTATTTAAAACCAAAAAGAACACCACCCTAGTGTTTTTCAGCTTATCTACAGAGAGCCAAAGCCATGCGAAAGAATCCCTAGAAAAAATCTGCTTTAATTTAAAGATGCTTCTGTTCTTCCAGACCGTGCCTTGAAGCCTCCAAAGTTTGTTATATCATTATACCCATTTTTTTGCTCTTCGTTTCCTTGTATTTGTGTTCTTTAAAAAAAAAAACCCTACTCTTTATTGAACTCTGTATTGTCCTTCACATTCCCTTTGTTTATTTTACAGAACTACAATGGGAACAAGGAGATGCTAGGAAAGTGTGAACAGGTTTCTTGATATTTTCTTGATTAACTGAGAAAATTGTTGCATAGTATTGTTTCGTTTACTGACAGTTCTGCACCTGAATATTTCAGTTCTTCCTGGAACTAATGAAAGTTCCACGAGTGGAGTCCAAATTAAGAGTATTTGCTTTCACAATAACCTTTACTAGCCAGGTGCATTTATGTACATCTCTTCATTATATGTTTTTTTACTATAATCTCCTAGTTGATTTTATGTATACAAGTTGTTTTATTTTCAGGTGGAGGACCTAAAAGTTAACCTGAACACAATCAATGCTGCTGCTAGGGAGGTACCTTTATACATTGGCCTTAACATTTTCACCTTTGGAAGCACACTATCAACACCCAATTATATGTTTCTTTGCCAAATTGCAGGTTAAGGAGTCCTTGAAGCTGCGTCAAATTATGCACACAATCCTTACTTTGGGAAATGCTCTTAATCAGGGCACAGCGCGAGGTACAAATTCCTATAATAATCTGTTTTATATGGTATGTGCATACTTGTTTGATTGTAACTTATCTTCTATAACTTGCATTGCAGGGTCGGCTGTGGGATTCAAGTTGGATAGTCTTCTCAAACTTTCTGATACTCGTGCAAGAAACAACAAAATGACTCTCATGCATTACCTATGCAAGGTAGAGTTCTGTTTGTTTCTTTATCTCTCTCTTCGCTCTTTAATTGTGTCAATTCTCAATTCTAAGTTTACTACGTCTTCCATCTGAAGATCTTACATCTGTGTACATGTTATTTATGTTGTTTATTATAGAGCAATATCAAATGCGTTCCACCTTTTGAAGTGCTAGCTATCATCCATAGGGTATGTTTGATTTGAGATTAAGAAACTGGATTTGGGATTTCAAAATCTAAATCCGGTTCCAATTTGGTAGTTTAGAATCCGTTTTTTAAAAACCCAATACATCTTACCCTACAGATACCTATAAACTCTACACATACCATTTCTTCTCAATCACACTCTCCCCAATGACCCATTAATGCAATTTATTATTTTATTCTCACTCTTCTTTTATTTATTACTTTTCACACATTTTCACTTTAACAACTTCCAATAAAACACAGTAATTATTATACAGTCACTCAATCATTACTATTACAATCAACTATAATATAATAATACAACATCACACACTTTGACACATTAAATCCTACCTAATTGACGAGACCCCAATCACAGATAGAAGAGGGATCTAGGGGATTTCCAGAATGACGAATTGATTGGAGAGAAATACAGAGTTGACCCACTGCAAATGGAAAGATTGCAGCATCACTATAATCATCTAGTTTCCTTTTTATTTGTAGAATAGAGTAGAATAGAATAGAGAAGAAGGAAAGGCATGCAGAATTTTCTTTTGAATAATTCATTTGCAAGCGCAATAAAGCTAATTGCTAGGATAATCCAACTCTTTGGTTGGGATTCTAGGATTGCTAAGAACTCTTAGTTTGAGAGTTCATCACCTACTTAAACTCAAAATAAACACAAACCATTATTATTTATCAAGGTTTTGAAATCTACGGGATCTTGAAATCTCCAAATCCATACATCTTATGCACCTGTAGAGCATTAGCCATCTTTTGGGGGCAGCGTTTCTGCAAGACCATTTATTCAAATGATTTAGCATGACCTTGTAAAATGTGGACAACTTAGCATGCTTTTTTGTTTTGGTCGTAATTAAGATATTAACCTCATCCTATTTTTTTGCTGCAGCAACAGTTATTCGATTAGTCTGAGATTTAATGTTTGATTCTCTCGCATAACATAACTTCATATCTTGACTTTGTTTACAAGTTCTAAGCACGTGTTAATTGTCTATCTCTTTAGATTCTAGTTGAGAATAAGCCGGATTTGCTAGACTTCAGCAAGGATCTTATGCATTTGGAACCAGCCTCCAAGGTTTGTCTTATATATTGATTTGTAATTTAAGAATTTTCCTTCAGAATATTGATGAAATCTATGTTATTGCAAATAAGATTAACTTTTTTTTATTTTTTTATGCTTGTTTATCCTACTTTCACTAGATTCAATTGAAGTCTTTAGCCGAAGAAATGCAAGCTGTGAGCAAAGGTCTTGAGAAGGTTGAGCAGGAACTCACTGCAGCAGAGAATGATGGTGCTGTATCCTCAGGCTTTCGAAAGGTCAGAATGTGTATAGATTTCATACATCCTTCATCATCAATTGGTAAAATTGTCACTTGGAACAGTTGAACTAACATATAGGTACATAGAGGAATAAAGCTTATCATTTAGGCATTGTATCAGGCTTTTGGACATATTTTAGATACAGAAAATATTAATATTGAAGCTGTACTCTGCATAAAAAACATGATTATTTACTGAACTAGTTTTTAACAGGTCTTGAAAAGTTTCCTTCATACGGCTGAGGCTGAAGTGAGGTCACTTATCACCCTCTACTCTGAAGTGGTGAGTTAATGTTATTTTCTGAAAAAACTGTTTTGTTTGTTGCTAAATGGTTGAAAGCCAGATCACTTATCATCCCTTGGTATGAAGTAGTGAACTCGAGTATTATTTCATATGCTGCTCGGAGAAAGTTGTTTATTTGGGATTATTATATAAACCGCAACTCATGGATAACATTGATAGCAAATGTAAATGCAGGGAAGAAATGCAGACTCGCTATCACAATATTTTGGTGAAGATCCAGCTAGATGCCCATTTGAGCAAGGTTTGATTTTTTTTTTTCCTGCAATTTAATTGACTAGGGTTTTATCTCAGAAATTTCCAGACCTGCTTTCATACGTTGTCCCCTCATGTTTCAATCAAATGCCTGAGCATCTCGTAACAAATGTCAATGGTGATTTAATAGAGGGGAAACCGAGACGTCTGGTTAGGCATGCTGCATAGGGACGCAATTGAACCGAGCCGGACTTTAGAGTGTTTGAGCTTGGTTTGTTTATTATTGAGCCCGGCTCGAGCTTAATTGTCAAATATACACGAGCTTTCTCGAGCTTAATCGAGCCCGTACAAGCCTAAATGAGATTGATATTATCAATCTTAAATTAAATTATCTATCAGTTAATTACAAAAATAAAATTATATACTGCTCCCTCTGTCCAATAGAAATGTTTCCATAACTTTTGGGGAAGGTTTGGCATGCTGCATAGGGACGCAATTGAACCGAGCCGGACTTTAGAGTGTTTGAGCTTGGTTTGTTTATTATTGAGCCCGGCTCGAGCTTAATTGTCAAATATACACGAGCTTTCTCGAGCTTAATCGAGCCCGTACAAGCCTAAATGAGATTGATATTATCAATCTTAAATTAAATTATCTATCAGTTAATTACAAAAATAAAATTATATACTGCTCCCTCTGTCCAATAGAAATGTTTCCATAACTTTTGGGGAAGGTTTTAAGAAAAGATAATTATTTATTAATAAAGGATATATGTTGGGAGTATTGTGGGAATCAATTTACGAATAAAATGATTATTTATGAATGAAGTTAGTGACAATTTGAGTAATTAATGAGATGGTCGTCGGAGTGTGAAAATATAGTGTCGTCGACTGGTGGGGTAGGTTTATTCAATTTTGGGTATGAGAACAATTTTAGTGGACATTCTAATAAGGCAAGCGGGAATATTTTTAACTGATGGAGGGAGTATTTCTAAGAAATATATATATCTACGAAATTCTGTAATTTTATATAATTAAGTTTTAGTTACATATTTTTATATTTATCATAAATACTAAGTGTGAGAAATATAAATTAAAGTCAAGCTATTCATTATAATATGTATGAAATAGCTAATGAGCCTGCTAACGAGCTAACAAATCAAATAGCATTGCGTTTGAGTTTTCTTATTTATGTTGATGAACTTTATTAAATGAGCTCAGATGAATATATTTCGAATCAAGTCCTGAATAATTCAGGAACGGCTTGGTTTGATTACATCAACATGAATAGCAATGTTAGATAACTTTGCTCGGTTTATTTTTCCTCTTGCACTTGCTTTTTTTTTTTTTTACCCCATATATTGTATTTTTTTCACTTTTTGACCCAAGTTCTTCCATATTTTCCTCTTTGGGTTTCCTCAGGTAAATGAAGAACTGTGTAGTTTTTTTTCTTAGTTGCAAGCATTCTTGTTTCATGAAAGTAATCCTTTGGTTTCCTTTATGCAGTGACTCAAACGCTAGCCGTGTTCACTAAGATGTTTAACAAGGCACATGACGAAAACGAGCAGATGGCCGATGCTGAAAAGAAGAAATTGGAAAAGGAAGCTCTTAAGGAACAAGCAGCAGCTGCAGCAGCCAATTCTCCTGCATGGAAGGAATCTCCTGCACGCAAGGAAGGTATCGATGCTCTTCGTGCTAAAATTAATTCCCGTAATCAGAAACAAGCTCCTTGATCAATCCTACGAGCTCCATAGCAGACTCGAGGTTACTTTGAGGGCTATTTTCAACTATACACAAGTTTTTCGAATTGTACAGCCTGTACATTATTACTGCTACGACCCGATGAAGGTGGATGAGATTTTACTAGGCCATTCAAATTCATCAAATCTAGAGACCTTGCATTGAATTTATCTTAGTTGTACATACATAATATTTCCCATTTCTACAATGTTATGTAGGTTGGGTAGATTGTGTAATAGGAATTATAGAGTACTCGTGCATATATGAATTTGCACCTTAACCTTTTTCAATTTGGGGGGCTTGGGTGAGCTTATAAATTTTTTAAAGGGCCACATTATAATATACTCACATAATTGCTTTTATGCACCCATTTTATAGTTGTGTTTGAAGGTATCAATAACTAATTAGTATCGTTCATGATAGCTTATAATATATTTAGTACTCCTTCCGTTCCTTATTATCTATCTCATTTTATTCATTCATACAAATCAACTTTCTTATTTATTAGGGTATCAAAAGACACTTACACCCTTATTTATTGCTCCTATTTATTACAAGATGTTGATTACTTCTACTATTTATTAGGGACATTATTGAAAAAAATAGTTAAAATATGTATTGATATTGGTAAAATGACAATTAAAAAGGGACACCATTATGAATAAACTGAGTTAGTTATTAAAGGACAGAGGGAGTGATTTATATATAATACTATGAAAAATACTCGTGTTCATTATATACTAACTCAGTACGCATATCTACCGTATTATGCAGATATTGAAATGTTTTATATAAAATTTTAGAGAAAATTACAATAGGGTATACTTTAGTGATAAAAAATGCATTGAGGTATATTACTTTTTCTAAATTGCATTGGAGTTAACTTTTTAACTTTAATAATATATTTAAATCTTTTAATTTATTTTTAATAATATACCCATCCCATCACCCCTATTTAAATCTCTCATCAATCACCTCTCCTCATTTCACTCCTCCCCCTTCTCTCTCTCTTTCGGCCATGACTCTCTCTCAATTCAAATCCACCAAAATTCGGCCACCACCATGCTATTCAAGATCCAATGCGAGATAGGTCGTGAGTTCCACCATTCGTCGACGAGATTTTTCATAAAAGAGTCGGCCGCCACCAAAATCTTGTAGAACTAACTCCACTGATTTTGAAGCAAGTATGTCCTAGATTTAGGATTTCTGCAAATGGGGGATTTGGGATTGAGAAAAAATAGATTTAGGGTTTTTTTATGCCTAAAAAATTATTAATTTCTCGTCATAGATCTGAGTGTGAATTGGGAAAAAAAATTATAAATTTATTTGTTTCATTTTAAAATCATTCCATTTATTTTGATTTCAGTGTTGTTGAAAATTTGAGGTTGAGGTTTGGGGTGGAGGTGGGTTAAATTGAAGAGTGAGTTTGTTGCGGGAGATGGTTGGAGATGGGGATGAGATTGGAAGAGGAGAGGGAGTGGGGCTGCCTGGGTTTGTTGCTATTGTTGGGGATGGGGATTGGAAGGGGAGGCGAGGTGGGGGTTTACTGGGGGATGGGGAGAGGGGCTTCGGGGAAGGGGGATGGGGGGAGGGGCTGCGTGATATGCTTCAATTGATCGAACTGAATAGTTGTAATTGTGGAATCCATTTTGGTGTGAAAACTTCCGGAGAATTCAAAGAGATGGCGGCTACTGTTAGGGGAGACATTAGGGTTGGAGATTGGGGCGGAATGGAAATAAGTGTCTGTGGCGGCAACAAAAAAGCTCCGACAACGGAGACTCCGCGCAGCTCGGGAGAGATGATGGAATGCCGCCATAGCTAAAGACTTAATGAAGCAGTACCCCTATTCCACCGAGAATACAATGTAATTTAGTTTATTGGTTTATTTTAGAGAAAATTACAATAGTGTATACTTTAGAGATAAAAAAATGCATTGGGGTAATATGTTTATACCCACTCGTAAATATTTGTACTTTATTTTTAACATTTATACTATGGTATTTGTACTTACGTTTAACATTTATACTATATTATTATGTTGTGTTCTATGGTACAGATAATTATTGACACTAATTCTCACATTTGTACTACATAATTAAATGTTTATACCATCTTGTTAAAATTTGTACTATGATATTATTTGCACTATTCATTTGTGTGAATAATTACCAAAAAAAAAAAATTGCCGTGAAGAAAAAGGTTGTAATTTTTTTTTAAAAAAATCTGGAAACCAAACTTAACAAATTTTAAATTGAAAAACAAAATTACAAGAGATAATGTCCATTCAATGAATAGTAAATAGTCAAATCTATAAAAAGTTAAAAAAACTAATTTCTATGCAATTTAAAAAAGGTACTACACCTTATTGTAATAATCTCTTATAAAACCAATTCCAATGTCATTGCCCCAAATTTTTAATATTAAACTATAATGTTAATTTTAGTATATTTTAAAAATTATTTAATAATATTTAATATCAACTTATTTTGATGATTAGCATATTTTGGTAAGTGTTATCTACCAAATTTTCTAGTTGATACAAAATATGAAGATAATACATTATTAGAGAAAAAAACTAAGTGAGAACTGTCAAAATATATGATAGCAATTATTTAGGAAATTATACTTTAATTATGATTAACATTGATATAGTTAAATTTTTATTTTATATTTTACTCTTGATATTAAATTAATAAATAGACAAAACACTCTATAAAAGACCATGTGAATTTATAAACAATTAGAATAAATTGTATCAAAATTTATTACAGATGACACGTCATCAGGATTAAATAGCAAACATATTAAAAGATAAAAACTCATTATTAGTACAGTATATATATATAATAATAATAGCGGATGAACTAGAAATACCACAAATAGAACCATATAAAACACAACATTACTCTTTTCATTTCAGAAGCAATAGCTTGGAAAAAAGAAAACAACAGAAATATCAGCAATTACTTATACAACTTATCTTCCAATTTCAAATGCAAGTTAGATAGATTAGTTCATATAAGAGCATTGAAGTCAACTAAGTATCTCCTTAAAAATTAATTATCATAATAAAAGATTTACCAAAAGCATGTTAAAAGCCTGAACCACCTCTTCTGCATCTGAATCTGTTCATTTATTAATGAAAAACTGACCGTTGAACCTAAGTATCACATCATCAAAATATATTTTTCAGTTTTAGTCCCTCACCTCTCAACTATATTCGTTCTTGTCGATTTAATTTCCTTGTATATTACTTTCGTACATCCAGCATTCTTTGCTGACATTTTGGTTACACCTCAAGTTGTAAATAATTTGAATCTTGATACAGTTCATTTGACGAGTAGTCTCTTATTATGCACCCATTTTTTTTTTTTTTTTCAATTTCTTCCTTTATTCTAACTATATCTTCGGACTTTTGTAGGTACATATATTTAAAAAGAAAAACTATTTATCAACTATTAAACCAATAAAAGTGAGTATTTATAATTTTTAGTGTACAAAATAGCCAAATATGAACATTTATATTGAATTTTGTTTCTTTTTTAACGATGTGAGATAGAGTCGAGACAAATTAAAGTGAAAAATATGAAAATAATCACGAGACGGAAGTAATATCACTTTTGCGCATACAAATTGTTATGATTACACGGACAAAGTGCTACTGTTTAAAAATGTTGATAACTTTTAAATAATAGAACTTTGTACACATAACAATATTATTTACATAAATTCTAAGCATACATTTGAATTTTAAGCTCAATTTTGTTTTCAATTTGATTTTTTTCAAAACACATACAAATACATCGAAATATGTATTTTTTCTGATTGAGGTATTATTAATTATTTTTTTGGGTAATAATGATTACTTCGTGGGTACTATTAATTTCTACTTAAAGTATTTTTTTTTAAGTGTATATTATGCACTTAAATGAAAAAAAAAAAAACTTTATGTATGTAACAATGATATTAAAAAAAAAAAAAAAGAAGAGTGAATCCAAACTCATTGTAGAACTATTGCCAATAATTGCACTAATAATATAATTTGAAGAAAATTCCCCAAAATAGACACACTCACTCATCCAATATAAAAGAAAACAAAAAGGAGTATAAACTCAAGAAAGAGAGCCAAAAAAGTACACACAAAAACACACAAAGTACACACAACTCAACCAAGAGCACACCCCATTAACCAACTACCCAAACACCACCCTCTTAAATCCACACAAACCTTCCTCTCTCTCTCTCTCTCTCTCTCTCTCTCTCACTCACAAAACACACACATTTTCCAAGCAGAGACAAAACTTTGGAGCAATGGCTGCCCAAGAAGAAGACCTCCAAAACCTCCTCTCCTCCTATTTGGGGCTCAGTTTCTCCCTCTTCCTTGGATTTTTACCCCAAAACTCAATCCCATTACTGTCGTCTCTCCAGAGGGAAAACGAAGCCCTGTCCTCGAAGCTTATTCAGGCAGAGGAGCAGCTCCACGAGCTCCACTCCAGACGTAAAGAGGACTTCAAAGCGAACGCGAGAGTCGTCGAAATCTTCGCGACCCACCGGCACGCGTGGCAGCAGGCGGAGAAGCGGCTGATGCAGCAGATCGACGACTGCAACGACGAAATTGCGTATTTGAAAAGCAAGCTTGAGGATTTTGATGGGGCGGAGGCCGAATTTAAGGCCAGTATTCAGGATTTGAAGAGGGAGATTAGTGAGAGAGACGAAATGCTCAACTTTATGAGTAGGGGTAATTGTGAGATGGAGAGTGAAAATGGTGGGGATTGCTACGCTGACGTTTATGGCAAAGCTTGCTATTCTGGTGATGAAGAATTGGCCTCTCTTTATGGGCAGGGGAATGCTAGGTTTAACTCTGATTTTTTGAGCTCTGCTGCTGCTAAATTCTGGTCTGACAAAGCGGCTCCTTGGCAGGTAATTTTATCAAGATTTGATCATATGTGTTGGTATTAATTTGTGCTTGGTTTGTGAATTGTGTTCTTTTTTTTACCTAATTTTTAAGAAAGTTTTGTGTGTTTGCACAAATTTGAGGAATACAAAAGATGTCTTTCTTTCTTTAACATAGTATGCTGAGATTTCTGGGATCTGGGAGGTTCTTTTTCTTTCTTTATCCTTTTTTTTTTTTTAAAAGATTGATGCCTTTTTAACTTTTCAGCTTTTAATGGGAAAACTAGCCCAATTTTTCTTCTCTTTTTAATTGTAAGAGCTAATCATTTATGGTGGAGATTAGGCCCATTAAGACATGCTTTGTATAGTAGTGCACATAAGTCTGTTTTTTCCTCCTCTTGGTAGGGAAAAAAACTTGTTAAATCTACTTTTCAACTTGGCATTTTTCCCCCTAAACATTTCTATGTTCTTTTTCTTTTTTTATCTATTTGTGCTTGCAAAATATTTGTTGCTTTCGGTTGTTTTAAGAGATATTAAAAGTTGTTTTTACAACTATGGCCCTTTCTTAATTTTGTAATAAGTAGGATAAATGATTCATTAATAACTTGTGAGAGGACATATTAGTCATTTTATACAAATAATCATTAACATTAAATAACTTTCTTAATCTGTGTAAAAATAAAAAAACAGAGAGATTGTTATTTTACTCTAATGGCGACTTAATTGTTAATTTATCATAGTTTGATCATGATGTTCTGGACTTGTCTGAAATTTTTATAATCCTGTGAGTGACTTATGACAGAATGAGGTTTATATTTCAAACAAGATGGCCTAGTTAGCGCTCAAATTCAAATTTAAATGTTTTGGTGTTATTATCTTAGACAGTGAGTTCTAATTATTACATTTTTTTGTTGAGGAGTGCACACTTTTGTCTCTTTTATCTGGTCTTCTGTCCACAGCTTCTTAAACTCCTTCCTTATTCACTTCTTCGTATTACGACAATATGATTATTTCTCATTGATCAGCTTTCGTTTTTCTTCCTGCCTGGACCACCTGTTTTAGACAGACGGCCTCTAATTCCGGTTCGTTTGTGGAGCCTAATAATATCTTATCTTCTGTTCAACAAATTCTTGTGAATGAAAATCTTACAGAAGGTTTGATGGTTGCTAGACTACGCATACCTGTAAGGATATCGATTGGTGAAATAATATATTGATATTGTTTCCCAAAAAAAAAAAAAAAAAAACGAAACAAAATGTCAGCATCCAATTGACAGCCTTATCTTTCTTTAATCTATAATGCAGAGCTGTCCTAATCTTGATAGATGTTCTTTCTTTCGTTCTGTAGGATGTGCAGCAGTATGAACCTGTTGAACCAGTTTACCACGTGAAGCATTTCGTATCAAGGTAAGCAAAATTTTACCAGCTATTTTTACAGTTTTTCCAGAAAGTCTTGTATGAAACTACATTTTGTTGTTCAGAAGGGAGTCCCCTTGGAAGGTAGATGGAGACTCGACTGGAGTTTCGCCTAAACTAAAATTGCTGGAGCAAGAGCTACTCAATTTGGAAAGAGTTTGTAAGGCAGATGTTTCGAAAGTACCATCTCAAATGCGGAAGCAGGCCAAGAGATATCAAGCAATCGCTGGAAAAATTGACGATCTCTGCAGAAGAATGGTAAATGCTTATTCTGTTTTCAGTGATGCATTTCGTATAAACTTGCTCGTTGTTTCCTCTAAACACGCCCAACTTAGTCAAACATTACTCATAAAAGTAAAAAGTGCCCCTCGAGTAACTTTATATCTTAAAAATATGTATTTTACTCCCTCTTTTCTTCTAATTTTCGATTTTGAAAATGGTATCAAAGTCCAAGTTTAGTTACATCATTTTCATGATCGAAATTCAGAGGAAACATGAGTTTATTCTGAAGAGGAGAGACTCCCTTAATTGTCGTCTTTTGAGATAAGTTTTGTTTCAATTAATTGTCGTTTAAACTATTTTTACACGTTTCTCCCTAATTTACCACAAAAGGTACCCCTAAAAAAATGTCTTTACTATTGGAAAATATATTTTTCCCTTGCACATCCTCTCTCTCTTTCAGTAGTGGGAAAAGAAAAATTAATGGGGTTAAATCTGTTAAAATTCCATATTCCTTATTTTCATAAAACCTTAAAAGCGACGATTAATATGAAGCTGATGGAGTAATGTTTCCTAAGGGTATTTTTTAGTGGAAATCGAGGTATGAATGTCCCAAATACAAAAGCTAACTCTGCTTATTTTCTGTACAGCAAACTAGTGACCCTAGCGAAGTCTCCCTGAGTTCAGAGTTTCGAACGCAAAGGCAAACGGAGTTTCTGCTGGAAGCATTTCGTCTTCAGCAACGAGCATCTGAAACGAATCAGAAGCTACTGGCCCTACAGACCGAGGCGGGAAAGGGTTACGAGCTGGATGGGCCTGCTAAAGTAGCCACAAGGCGGTCGTTGGACTCCATCAGAAACAATTTCAAGGAAATCCAGAGAAATTTAGAGATATGGTTGGCTAGGATTGTAGGAGACCTGGAAGGACTACTGGCGAGGGACGGGACATCTCGTATGAGAGAATGTTACGTCTCCCGGTACCCCTTTGTTCAGTAACTAGTGTTTCAGTTTCAAGAAAATGTACAGTGCCCTCTTTTGCTGTTTCCTTATTATTGCTCGACTAATTGTGTAACAAGTTGAATTTCACACGAGATCCAAATATCAAATATTAATACGGCCGGCCATCATCTGCCAACTATTGGGGATTCAATACTCGTTTCAACTCATTTTATAATGATCGTCAACATAACAAACAAATTCAATTCGTGAACATGCTCATTAATAAGTGCCTTGATATCATGATTCAATTACGAAGCTCTGATAAAAGAAAATGGGAAACTTGATATTATGAAGCTACGAAAAAACTTGTGTGTATATAATATATTCGAGTTATATGGACAGAGTTAGAGTTGCCAATTCGAGCTGTAGTCTCAATAGCATATTAATTAATTAAAAAAAATGAGTCGATTTGCCATCTCTAAATATAGAACGACGTCATTAATATACGCCCGCAACCGATTTGCCATCACTAAATATAAAACATCATTAATATAACAATGTACTGAAAAGGTTGGAAAACACCTAAATTGGGGACCATAATTGCCAGGAATACAACTGGTGATAGCCAACCAGTTTTTGGAGATTAACATTACAAAACTGGAAATCCTCTCTCTTTCTACTTAGATTTTATCTAGGAGAAAATAGGGGCCTGTCTGTCAGTCAGGATGAAGAATAATGACAAAATTTAGGCATCGTGGTTTTTCTGAACAAGTATATTGGAATCATTCAACTGTTTTTCTTCCCCATGCCATGTTGTGAATTGTGATAGATGAGTTAAAGGTTGGTGGTCCTGCTGAAATGAAAGATGGTGGTCCTTACCACAATGGATATATAATTTCAGTTTGTTTTTGAATTATGATTGAGAGTACTGTTTGTCATGTGAAATATATCTTTTGAGTGTACTAATACTAAATATAATTGAGGTGTATCACAAATTTTATATGCGACCTTCTTTTGTATGTGTATCATAATTATGTCACATTTTTTCAGTACTCGTATTGTTAACATATAGGTGAAAATTGAGATGCATTGCTGAAATAGAATAAAGGACATCAAAATTTATTTGCATGACATTATTTCCTCTTTGAAATAATGGTAAATTGTAGCATAAGTTTATTTTTAATTGTACATGAAACTTAATTACTTGCTCTTTCTCGAAAAAAGAAAAGATCGATTGATTACTTACTCACATCTGATAGTTCACTAGGTTTAATATTGTTATAAATCAGTACATTTATTATACCAAATTCAAAAGATTTGATGTTCCACATTACTAATGGGCTTATAAAGTAAATAAGCTTTAAACTTAGATTAGGGTTTCTCTATTATAAATAGACCCATGTACTCAATATTTAGCAAACAAAGACAAATTTATTAAAGAGAAAAAGAAAAGGGGGAACGAGCTGCCCCACAGCCCGGGGCAAAATGCTCAAGATAGAAATGAAAGAAATACATTTAAATCCTTGTGTTAGACTCCCCTTGTACTCAGTATTGTATACACACGCATACACAAATATATTAGTGAAAACTCCTGGCTTGGTACGCCCCCAGACGTAGTCGTTATCGACGAACTGGGTAAACAAACCTGTGTCTCTATTTTGTGCTTACGATTTACAATACATTATCAGCACGAGTCTCTGCCCGAATCTAATCGGTACGAATCTCAATTTAATTTTCAATAGCATGATAATTAATTATCATATCAATTCTTTTTGATCCATGTGTGCTATGATTTTACCGTGAAATTAAATTATTCATTGCACCTGTATTTTTGCTTGCAATTATTATTAAACGGATCGAAAAATAATAATAATAATAAAATATACACGCCAAAGGCCAGACGCCCGCCGCTGACTTGAACCTAACTTTACTAGCTTTTACTAGTAGTTACCTATTGATAGGCGAGCAAAATCGTCATTTGGGCGATTAGGATTAGCTCAAAATACCCGCGGTTAAGACGAAGTTAAGTCAAGATTAAACAAAGTATATGGCGAGCAGAACCTGCACGCTGAACAAGATTAACCAGACGAGCAAATTTAGCTTGAAGACCGTGTGGATCCAGGCGAGGTCCTAGCGAGCATAATCAGCACCTCGTCGAACAGATCTAGCTACAATACCAAGACTACAATTTTTCAAGACCAAAGACCATCAGAATCAAACTAAAGACCCCACGAGGACAAGTCCAGCAGGACGAGCAGCTCCTGATTGCGAGCAAGTCCAACACAGAAGGATAGACTTTAGCTTAGATAAAGTCAAAATAGTCAAAGCCCAGGTGTCACACATGCACACTAGGGAGGTCAAATGTCATGTACACCTCCTGCTAGGCAGATTTCTATAAATACTTAGATTTTTCCAGCTAATAAAATAAGCACAAATTCATATACACATCCAAACTTCGATTATACATCCAAAGCAGCTCGATTATCTTACATACAAATTAATTACGTAATCAATACACGTGTTAATTCTACCCCCACCTCAAATTTTCATATTCACTAATTACGTTAGTGATCAATCACACGTAATTGTTTGGTGATCTAATTAACGAGTAAAAACAGCCACTAATCCTTGTGATTAGAATCGATCATCTACAAATTGGCGTTAGAAGGAGGGCCCAAACCTCCGTTTTAAGGATTTAAGTATAATTAAGTAAAAATTACGGACTTAAGCTTGAAGAGTTGAAGAAAGGTGTTCTTGGTGTTCTCTATTCAAGAACTTTTAAAGATTAATACCCAAACATCAGACAAAGATGCCTCAATCTCATGAGACTCAACACTCCCAGCACGTGACAAGAGATTCACGTTCAAGGATGTCCCAGGCTGGTAGGCGAGCAGAAACAACCAGGAACGAGCAAGAAAATCGTTCAACAGCTACACATCAATTGATGCCACCTGAGCTGGCCGCTTTTGTTCGCAACCCTGATGAACTGGCTCGAACAATTGCAATGCTCCAGACTTTGCAAAAGCAGCAGGCTCAGCCTGGCCCCTCTCATATTCGAGCAAGGCATAGCCCAACAAGAACTCGTGAACATGAGAAGGCCAGAGGTGACCATCAAAATGAGGCCAGACAGGGCCCAAGCTCATAAAATGAAGGGCAAAGTGAAACAGCTCGCTGGAGCAACCAGCCATGGAGAATCAACTACAAATCAAGCTCTAGGGGTGAGTCAGGGCACACATCAAAGTGCACTGAACAGATTGGGTCGTCGTGGTTGGGAAGCAGCCGAGATCCATCCAATTGCAGAAGTAGCTCGCCCGACCACAGTACCAGCTCGCCAGTCAGTCCACGAAAGGCTGACTAGGTCAGCTTTTGGTCGCCTAGGCCCAGATGTGGAGCCTAATCCTAGGAGGCCAGCCCAGGGGATTCCCATACCAAGCGAGGGACTGCGGCGATCAGATGGCCATGCACCTCTGTTCGCCGAACAACCTCCAAGTTAGGGGGGATCCTTTGAAGAACTGGCCTCCATGAGGAAGGCGATTGAAAGCATGCAACGCCAATTGGACCTGCAAAGAGGTTATGGGAGCACAACTCTTCCTACCTCCCCACGATCCTCAGTGATTTTGAAAGCTCCTATTCAAAAGAAGATCCAATTCCCGACAAGCATACAATATGAAGGCACGGCAGACCCCCGGGGTGCATCTGATGAAATATTTTGATTACATGATATCAATGGGGGCAAGCGATGCAACCCAATGCCGTAATTTCCCTTTGACTCTGGGGGACCGTGTCCACAAATGGTTTTCAGCTCTGCCGCCAGCTTCAATTCATTCGTTTGTCCAGCTGGGCAAAGAATTCCTGTCCCACTTCTCCACGGCCGGGTCTTATCTATCCCAAATACATTGGTTATCTTACTTGAAACAAGCTGATAACGAGTCGGACCGTTCGTATTTGGAAAGATTTGACAAGGTCCTGCTGGAAGGGGAATCTGTCAGCGAAGACACCAAAATCGTAGCCGTCTTAGCTGGACTGAAGAAGGGCACTGAACTCTGGAAAGATGTACATCTCAGATGCCCAAAAACTTACGCCGAATTCTGTAACCGGGCAGGAGTCTTTGTCTCCATAAAGACATGGGGGACAAATGTGAACATAAGGAAAATGCAAAAAAGTCTGGTGGTGGAGGTTATCGTACCCCAAAGAACATAAAAGCATTTAACGAGGGGACGAAGCTAAAGGACAAACTGAATCATGTACTTACCATATTGATTGATGCGGTGTACAACAACGTCCGGGACAAGGAACTACTCACTCCACCCAGAAAGATACGTCAAGATGCTAGCAAGTTAAACCAAAACAAGTATTGTGCCTACCATCAAAGCGTGGGGCATTTTACAAGTGAGTGTCGTGTCTTGCTGAAGCAGTTATGACGGTTTTACGAGGAGGGTAAGTTATCCGAGTTCGTAAAGAGACAGTCCGGCAAGAGGGACATAGATGAAGATTCCGAGGAAGAAGATCTGGAGCAAGCTCCTCGCCAGAATCGAGCTGGGCGACCAGCCCAGGTACCAGCAGGAGGTCCAGTTACTGACATCCAAATGATGGAGCCTGCAGGACCTGTTGGTGGTTGTTCTGATGGACGACCACCAATCCCTAATCGTAAAAGAAAAGCCGAATTACGAGCAATCGATCATGTACAAGAAATGGGGGTTAATCCGTCCATCATGCAAACATCGGAATTAACCTTTACTGAAAAAGACTTGGAAGAATTTTTGACCCCCTACAATGACTCACTCGTGATTTGTGCTAAGATCATGGGGACCAGAGTGCATAGATTATTGGTGGACACCGGAGCCTACACAAACGTCCTTTCAAAAAGACGCTCGATCAACTGGGGGATTATGCAGGCTATGTCAGAGACTCGAATCATCGTATCCTAGGGTTTGGAAATGCTGTAACAATCCCTCTGGGAATAATTACTTTGTCTGTGCAACTTGTAATGGTCAAGGAACCCGAGAAAAATATCACAAGAATGATAGATTTCTTGGTCATAGATCAAGAATCGACTTATAACGGGTTTCTTCATCGGCCCTTTTTAAATGAATTCAGGGCTGCATGTTCAACCTACCATTATTGTATAAAATTCCCAACAGCAAGTGGAGTTGTCTCAGTAAAGGGAGACCAAAGAAAAGCTCGGGAATGTCTTCTTCAACTTCATCCAATCAAAGAACATACGTTTATGATGGAAGCATCAATCGGCCCGTCCAAAAATGAACCATCAATTCTTGAAGATATTTTGGGGACTCAGAATGATCAGATGGACATTGATGACCAACCCTTGTCCATGGGCAAACAGAAACTGCCGGAAGGCGAACAAACCTTGCTAGAGATGAAATTGTCACCAGTTGCCAATAAGTTGAGTCCTTACGTCAACTTGGAGGGCCCAGCTATGGCGACCAGAAACGACACTAAGCCCATAGGGGATTTTGACCCCCGGTTGGGTGCAGAACTAATGAACGCCGAGGATGAGCTAAGCCCAGAAGGGCCAATCGTTGATCCACGGTGGAAGGGACAGAAACGGCGGGCAACTCCGGTCGAAGAGCTGGAAACCCTCAAAATTAACCCTGACCGTGATAATCTCGAACTTTACATTGGATCAGAGTTCTTTGAGCCCTACAGAACTCGAATGGCAGAGTTCTGAAAGCCAACCTCGACGTTTTTGCATTGGTCGCACGTTGACATGGTGGGGATCAATCCGAAAGATGCTTGTCATAGATAAAATATCAATCCAGCCCGAAGGCCCGTCCACCAAAAATGACGAAAGTACGGGCCTGACAAGTATCAAGCTCTGAATGAGGAAGTCAAGAAGTTGTTGGACAACGACCTAATCAGACAGGCGTTGTGCCCACAATGGGTTGTAAATCCCGTTCTAGTGCGGAAGCCGAACGGAACCTGGAGGCTATGTATAGATTTCACAGATCTTAATGCAGCATGCCCAAATGATAACTTTCCGCTCTTGCACATTGATCAACTGGTGGATAGCACAGCCGGACATGAAATGTTCACCTTCATGGATGCCTTTGCTGGTTACCACCAAATCCCGATGCACCCGGATGACCAAGAAGATACGACCTTCTATACTAATAAGAACTTACTTTACTGGAAGAGAATGCCGTTCGGATTAATCAATGCCGGAGCAACCTACCAGAGGCTGGTGAACAAAATATTTGACGAACATATTGGGGAGACGGTATAGGTGTATGTTGATGACATAGTCGTCAAAAGTACTCGAAAATAGGATCACCTCCATCATCTATCCCAGGTGTTCAATATTCTCCGAAAATACAACATGAAGTTTAACAAAAAAAAAACAGCTTCAAAGTACATTCGGGAAAATTCCTGGGCCATCTGGTTAATAATCGAGAAATCGAAGCCAATCCTGTAAAAGTTAAAGCAATCGTTGATATGGAACCTCCTCGTTCTATCAAAGAAGTACAAAGGTTGACAGGATGCCTAGCAGCTTTAAATAGGTTCATATCGCGATCAGGTGACAAATGTCGCCCATTCTTTGAAGCCATCAAAAAAGGCAACTTTGCATGGACGGGAAGCTGCCAGAAAGCTTTTGACCAATTAAAAGATTTTCTGGGGGATGTAAAGATTCTGTCAAAACCAGTCTCCGGCGAAAAGTTATACTTGTATCTGGCAGCGTCAGATACGGCCATAAGTTTGGTATTAGTACGAGCGGAAGACAAATTTCACCTACCCATCTATTATGTCAGCCAGGCCATGCATGAAGCCGAGGTGAAATATTCACCCACAGAAGACCGTACTTCTTCGATCATCAGGTTGAAGTACTAACAACTTTCCCGCTCAAACAAATATTGCATCGACCCGACACAGCTGGCCGTCTGTTAAAATGGTCCATAGAGATAAGCCAGTTCGGAGTGACGTATGCACCTCGAACATCGATTAAGGGACAAACATTAACCGGCTTATAGCCGAGTTAACTTTTCCCCAAAATTCGACAAGAGGGCTAGATCACCCATGGCATCTCTATATAGACGGTTCGTCGACAAATCTGGCCTTGAGGGCGGGAATAGTTCTCATCAGCCCCGACCGGTAAGTATTCACTTCGGTAGTCAGATTCGAGTTTACGGCCACCAACAATGAAGCTGAATACGAAGCCCTCATTGCAAGTCTCCACTTGTCACTAGCAGTTGGAGTCAGACGACTCTAGATTTTTGGAGACTCTCAACTCATTGTAAGCTAAGTACGAGGTGAATACGAAGCCAGAGACAAACATATGATCGAGTATCAACGAATTGTTTCCCACTTGTATCTTTGTTAGACCAAGTATATATTCAGCAGATACCTCGAGCGAGCAACACACAAGCTGATGCCCTAGCAAGATTAGCAACAAGCGATGGGCCAGCAGATCTAACAGACATCGTCATCACTAGAAAAACTCAACCATCGACGGTGGATTACGAAGTAAATCAAGTGATAGAACAGAAGGATGACGATGATTGGAGAACTCCTATAGCCAAATACTTGAAAGACGGTGAACTGCCAAGTAATTCTTTTGAAGCTGCAAGAATAACAAAACAAGTAGCCAGATATACTCCCGTAGACGAACAACTTTACAAAAGAGGCTTTTCAGTCCCGCTACTCAAGTGTTTGCCTAGGGGGCAAGGACGAGTAATACTTGAAGAAATACATGCCGGAGTGTGTGGAAATCACACTGGGGGGCAAGCCTTGGCGTACAAAACTATTAGACAAGGCTATTATTGGCCGACTTTACGCCGAGATGCAATCAAGAAAGCAAAAATATGTCATCAATGTCAAATTTTTGCCCCTAATATTCACACCCCAGCTCAAGAGCTCGTATCAGTTTATAGCCCGTGGCCATTTGCAAGATGGGGGATGGACATTATTGGTCCCTTCCCAGCAGGAGTTGGAAATGTTCGATTTGCCATCGTGGCGGTCGATTATTATACAAAATGGGTGAAAGCAAAGACCATGGTGAAAATTACACAATAAAGGATGATTAACTTCATATGGAAGAACATTGTCTGTCATTTTGGGGTTCCATGAACCATTGTGACAGACAATGGTCCGCAGTTTGATGGGAAAGAATTGAGAGACTTCTGTACAAAGTGGGGGATCAAAAAACACTATTCTACTCCCTATCATCCCCAATCAAATGGACAAGTTGAAGCTGTGAACAAGATTATCAAGCATACGTTGAAAGTACGATTGACGGAGAGCAAAAGTAGTTGGTCTGAAGAACTCCCGGAAGTCTTGTGGGCATATAGAGTTTCTCCCAGGGCAAGCACAGAAGAAACACCTTTTGCAATGACTTTCGGAACAGAAGCTGTCATTCCAGTTGAGTTGAAAACCAAAACAATGAGAACGACCAACTTTGAAGAAGTGACGAATAGCTCTGTCCTATCAGTCGAGCTAGATTTGCTCGAAGAAAAAAGAATCTCAGCTGAATTAAAAAATGCTACCTATATGCAGAGAGCAGAGCGTTACTACAATTCTCAACTCAAGATAAGAAAGTTTGAGGTTGGCGATCTTGTTTTGAGGAAGAAGCTCGCCCCACCTCCAGGCATATTTGACCCGACTTGGGAGGGCCCCTACAGGGTAATGGACAGGTTACCCAATGGTGCATATGACATAGAAGACTTAGATGGCAACTCGGCCCAATATTCCTGGAATGCGGCTAATCTAAAGAAGTATTTTCACTAGGCGGGCTACTTTGCCTATGGAAGGTGAAAGTGAGCCGGGCGAGCTACTAAGTTCCCAGGGCGAGCTAAAATGGCAGGTGCACAAGTTGGATAAAAAAACTTGCCTAATTTTTTGAATCCACCAAGTATGGATGGTCGAACAGAATTGATTAGGTTAAGTTGTCTGCGATCTAATGCTGTTTTCCTCTTGTATAGTTTTATTCTCTTTTAAGAGTTTAAAGATGCCTTGACAAAGTGTATAGTGGTCGAGCAACTTTAACTCTTGATGTAAGTGGTACATTTTGTTAAGTTGATTGTTTATGTTTAGGTCGAACAACTTCAACTTAGTGTATATTATAGTGTGTTAGATTAGGTCACATTTGATACTTGTAATTTTTGAAAGCTAGTTCAATGTTAAGTTGTTCGTTCAAAGGAGATTCAAGCTCAAGGCACAAGTTGATTACACAATCAAGCCCATCAAAGGCTGTTCGTTTTTTAATTAACATAGCCTAAGGCCAAAGCCCATAAATTTCTAAGGCAAAAGTTCTTAAGGAACAAAGCCCAACTACATTAAGATTGTTAAGCATAAATAAAAATGCAAAGAACAATTAATGTAAAGGAAATAAGACGAGCAAAATATGATTCCATTGAAAATAAGGCTTGATCGCCCAAAAATTATAACTCCACTGGGGAGCGAACAACAACACAAAAAAGAAAAATACAAAGGCCTAACTACCCTAACCCTCTAAGACTCTTGCCCGGCAGGAGGAGGAATGTTATCGTCCTTTAGATCTTCAGGAGGAGTCCCAGCAAGTGCAGGATCAATGGGGACTTCTTGGGTGAGCTCGACAATGAGCCCCTCAGCATCAGCTCGCTCTTGAAGAGCTTTGTCGCTTTGATCAGCGGGCTGAGTCTGCTCGCCCCCGGCGACTTCAGTCTCCTCCTCCTCGTCCTCGGGAGGATTGGTGATTATGACCCCGGGGCTAATGAAATCAAGATTAACTCTATAATCGGGCAGATCACCGATTTGAAGAGTTGTGCCTGGGGCCGGAGGATTGGACTCAACGAAGTTGCAGAGTTCTTTGTCGATCTCATCGACTAGGGCGGCAGCTTTGAACTCGTGGGTAATTCGGATGCTCTCAGCATAGCCCGTCACGAAGCCGATGATTGAACCCGCCTCCATCTTGGGGATGAGTTCTTTAGGAGTGATAGAGTTGGCGAGTTGGGTCTCGGGGTCGGCAACTTTTCAGTTGCTTCAGTCGCGAACTTTTCAGTGACCTCTTTTTGCTTCTGAATACGAGCAAGTTCTGCCCACATCTGCTCGACCTCGGCCTTTTTGACCTTGATTTCCTCAGAGACTTTGACATGAAGGTCCAGAGCTCGTTGCTCGCTGGTCTGATGAGCCATGACTTTAGCCTCCAGATCGGCCACCACCTTCTTCGCCTCGGTCTTAGCCTCATCTCGTTCCTTTGCGATACGGCTAACTGTGGCCGCATGTTGGTGGACATCCTTTTCAAGATCTTCTACCTGGTCGACCAGCCTTTGAATGGCCACCAGGGTGTTGTCCGCCTCGATAAGGCACAGACGACCATTATCATGAGGCGCTTGTGCCTTAACAGTCTCGTTTAGCTCCTTTGTCCAACCTCGAGCAACGGTTTCAGAGGCACGACGGACAAAAGAGTCCGTAATTTCCCTGAAGTTGGCCGACACTTTAGAACAAGTGAACCGGTGTACCATGTTTGACCGCCCCGGGTACTGCTCGGCCAAATAGTTGTAGAAAAAAGGACAGTCATGAGATAAAAAAAAGAAATGAATGATAAAGTACTCCGGGCGATGAGAAACGTACTTGTCAAGGCGACCCTTGTCCCATCCCAGATAGGTTGGGTCGGAAGAAGGACCGTGTCCTTCGTGAGAAGCAGCGATCAGAGGCTGCTCAGGGCGGCGCTCCACAGAAGGAGTCTGTTGGCTGTCGAGCTCGGAAGGGCGAGCAGCGATGGTCACTGTCTCCTGGACAGCTTTGGCTTTTTTGGCCGCACTTTCAGAATCGGAGACGGGAGTGCTGTCTCCTCGGAGAAGTCTCTTCGTCCTTGGAGTTGTGATTTTTGGTGGACTGCTTATGGGAGCAGGCGGTTGCACCGAACTCGACCCGCCAACCTGCCTGAGATCTTCTTTCCATCCCTTGGCCGCCAGGGCGATCATCTTCGCCAGTGGGTCAGCCTTCTTTCGCCCCCATTTGGTCGGCATCTCCCAAACGTGCTGATCAAGAATAAGGAATGAAGGGTGGAGAGCGACGGTAACGAGCTGATCTGCAAAAGGAAAATAATACTTTTAGTGAAATACAACTTTAAATACGGACAAATTTGTTCGCCAAAATTGAAAACTTACCCTCGGGGACTGGGGCTTGGGCCTCGAGGTGATGAGGGTAGGTGGTGAAGTGGGCAACCCTGAGAGTAGACTCAAGAAAGAGGTGGCCAATACTGCGGTCTTCCCTGCAACGAAGGGCGATCAAGCTAACGACAAACAGGAACTGGTCGCTGATACTATCCTTAGCACTTCGCCACTTCAGATTTTTGGGACCTGAAACAAAAAGAGAAGAAAATTAAAATTAGCTTTATCACTTCAAATTTACAGAAGAGATAAGACTCATGCTTTAGGTCCCTAAACTCCGCCGGGGTTTCAATCCGCTCGGGGCCGCCATAAGGGCGAGCAGAAGCATGCCAGTCACCCCCTATCCAGAACCAGTCGTACTTCCAGTCTCGCACTTTCCCAGGGATGTCCTCCACTAACTTTAGGCCTGGTCGCACCTTGAGATAGTACCAGCCTGCTTCTTCCCCAGTGCAGGCTGTGATCGTCATTAAATAGCAAACCTCCTCGGCGGACAGTTTGTTGGGATATCCCTCCAAGGTGAACAAAACCATCAAAGACATGAGGTTCATCCATCCCACCGGAGTCAGCTGGGTTATCGCCAAGTTTGTTCGCTCTAGGAATCTACCGACCAGAGGGTGCAGGGGCAATGTGACTCCGACATCTAGTGTTGCTAGATTGATCGTCGTAAGCCCACGGGGTGGGCGATCAACCCTGTCATCCATCAGAGGGGCGTACATTTGAATATCATAAGGGATTTTGTACCCCCTCCTGATTTGAGGTAGCTCCTCCTTGGTGATGGCGAACACTATGCAGCTCGCCGATTACTCGGTCCCCTTGAGTTTTCGTTTCTCGCAAGCTGGAACTTCGAAGCAGTTTGAATACTCCCTCTCGTATTCATCCTAATCAACTCAGCGAGCAAGGGCGATCGGGACTTAATGTTCGATGGGGTCCGACATCGGGAAGTTGATGTCCTTTAGGTACGCCCAGGTTAGTTCGTCAGGATTCACGGCTGGAGTACCTCGACCTCCTTGTCCTCATCTTCGTGGAGGTCAGAACTAGTTTCCTCCACAACCTGGCGAGCAGGATTTGCTCGCTCTTCCCTTTCCCCAGATGGGCGAGCTCCGGAGTTCACGGAGCAAGCAACTGAGGTCGCCTCAGGGTCAGATTCCAAATTCACGAAGGCAGGGTTTTCCTCGATGGGTTGTTTCCCAGGATTGCGGGGAGGGTACGATCCGGTCTTGGAGTGTGAGGACATTGGGAGTTAGAAGGTTTTATGGCAACGTTAATGGCGGTTTCCGACAGAGAGATTAGCGGCGGTTCAAAATCCCAGGCGGTGGAGTTTCGGGTTTAGAAGCATTTTTCCACACACACGGTAATAGAAATGAAAAAGAGAAAGGAGAATATTAGGAAAACTACCTTGGTATGAGTAAAATGTCGCCTGAGATGGAGGTGTAGTTGCCGGAATTTTGAAATTGGGAGAGGAGAAAATTTCGCGCTGAGTGAACAGTGAATATGAGTAAAAACGATTTTTTTTCCTTAAATAGTACCTGAAAAAACGGGGTCCCGGGCGAGCAAGTTCAAGAGTTGAAGGACTAAAGTGCAAATACTTGGCGCGTGCGAGCTCGTTCCGACAAATTTGGAAGCGCGTTGCCTCAGGACCGTGTGCGCGTCGGCGACAGCAATCATTTCGCCCACGTCACACCTCGAGCCACTCCCGAGCCTTGGGATTCCAACCGTCACCCGCCCGGATCAACTCGACCATTGTTGTTCGCCAGAGAAGAGTTGTTCGAACCATGATACATCAGCTCGCCCCCATGTCATCGAATATTTTCCAACCCATAAGTTGTTTGCTTTACCTCATCATAATCTAATGATTGGCAAGGGGGCAATTGTTGATAGGCGAGTATAATCGTCATTTGGGTGATCAGGATTAGCTCAAAATACCCGCAGTTAAGACTAAGTTAAGTCAAGATTAAACAAGGTATCTGACGAGCAGAACCTGCACGCTGAACAAGATTAACCAGGCGAGCAAATTTAGCTTGAAGACCATGGGGATCCAGGCGAGGTCCTAGCGAGCATAATCAACACCTCGTCGAACAAATCTAGCTACAATACCAAGACTACAATTTATCAAGACCAAAGACCATCAGAATTAAACTAAAGACCCTACGAGGACAAGTCCAGCAGGACGAGCAACTCCTGATTGCGAGCAAGTCCAGCACAGAAGGATAGACTTTAGCTTAGATAAGGTCAAAATAGTCAAAGCCCAGGTGTCACACATGCACACTAGGGAGGTCAAAGGTCATGTACACCTCCTGCTAGGCAAATTTCTATAAATACTTAGATTTTTCCAGCTAATAAAATAAGCACAAATTCATATACACATCCAAACTTCGATTATACATCCAAAACAGCTCGATCATCTTACATACGAATTAATTACGTAATCAATACACGTGTTAATTCTACCCTCACCTTAAATTTTCGTATTCACTAATTACGTTAGTGATCAATCATATGTAATTGTTTGGTGATCTAATTAACGAGTAAAAACATCCACTAATCCTTGTGATTAGAATCGATCATCAACATTACCCACACAAGCGTACGAGTTCACTATAGTATCAGCAAGTATAGGGACCAAGTATATCGTACCCAAGGGAAGGAATGTATGCGAATAGATCCCTGAAGATCTACGTGTCCTAATTAATATGAGTGTATATTTTTGGGTTATAAGAATTATTAAATCTAAACTATTTTACTCTAATAATGCAAAAGAAACTCATTCTAAACCCTCTCGTTAAGCCTAATAGTTATTAAAGAGTGATAAGATCGTCCTCTCTCTAACAATGTTCGTACTAAACTCAAAGATAATTCTAGGATTTATTTTAAGCATTCATTAATTAAGAGAATTAAAACTAAACATCACGAATTGCCCTAATTATGTACCAACGTCCTACTTCTATGAGTTCATCCTACCCTAAGCATACAAGGGTTTTAGCCTAGCATGGTTTTAACGATAACGAAAGCAATTAAACAAACAACGAACATAAACATGACGATTTGAATTAAAAGATTATAAAGCATAAACTAGGGTAATGAAGAAATAAATTAAATCTAAGAACAAAAATCTAATTAAGAAGAAATTCAGAAATCTCAAATGTCAAATATCGAAGAACAAAAGATGAAAATAACCAAATCCAAATCTAAACTATGAATTCGTAATGTAAAACCTTGATCAAAAGTAAAATATGCTTCATCGAACTCTTGGTGCTCTTTTCTCTCTAAAATCTATCTCTATACGTGAAGTGGTGTCCAAAAATGTGTTCAGAAGGGGTATAAATAGGCAACAGGTCGAATCGGGAATTAATGGGCCAAAATTGTGTCAGCTCGAGTAGAGCTCGAGCACTAAGTGCTCGAGCAAGTGCAACTCGAGCGCACCAAAACTTCCAGAACTCAAAAAGTGCACGACCACTCGAGCTCGAGCACTTAGTGCTCGACTTGAGTCAGCTCGTACAGAGTACTCGAGCACTGAGTGCACGACCCAGCTTTACTCGAGCGTAGTACTCGAGCACTCGAGCAGTGAGTGCTCGAGTTCTTCTTACTTGAGCATTCCAGTAATACTTTTACCCCCTCAAACTAATACTTTTCGTATTTCTTCCATATCTTCTCATCCGGGCATCCGTTTGAGTCAATTCAAAGTCCTACGAACTCCATTTTTCGCCCTTTATCCATCTATGAGCATCAAAGAGGCAAATTCATTAGTTCATGAAAATAGTACTCAATTGACTCTAAATACTCATCTAAATCAATCAAAACACGGGCATTTCGTGCTCTAAAATCTATAAATTTCACGCTTAATCAACCCCCCAAACTTACCATGTTGCTTGTCCTCAAGCAACGAAATAATAAGTCAAGTGAAATTGTTAGGAATGAATAAAAAATCAAATCATGCAAGTAATCGAGCTCAAGTTTTAAAGATCGTTCACACGTATACAAAACTCACCCCCTTCATCATAACTATGAAATAATAGCAGGAACCACCAAAATCAAACATGGATGTGCACTCAACGATGTGTTTCACTCCCTCACAAGTGTATAACAGTATTAAGGGACTCACTCAATCAATCAATCACACATATCAGCAACAATAGGCTTGTAAGCACTCTCAACTTCGATCATACTCTAGAAATCAATGCCGAATCAAAAAGAACTTTTCTCAAGGTTGTAATGTAGGCCTTTGGACAGGTGGGGAAACTATATGGTTAAGTGACTCAAGTGAATGGAGAACAAAAAATTCAACTTTAGTACTTCGAGACGAGGAACAAAATACTTCAAACATCTTCATGCAATACACTTTTCAATTCCTCTACTTTCAACACTTCAATTTTTATTTTCTCTAACTCATTTCACTTTTTCAATCACCACACTTTTCTTTTTCACACATACATATGAGCTCATTTTTCTTTTGCTCATTCTCAAATTTTTTTGGTCCTCCCCACAACTCAAATCGTCATCACACCCTTCTTTTACCACAACTCAACCATCATAATTCCCTTTCTCAACTCAACTCAATCCCTCCTCATTCACACTTTTCCCATTCTCTACTCAAATTGGGATAAAATAGTTTAAAAACTTGGATAAGTGTTAAAATGTGCTAGCAAATAAATAGGCCAAGGCTCAAACGGGCTAACAAGGGATAAATATCATTGGTAGGCTTATTTTGGCTAAGTGACTCAACAAATCAAAGATGACCTAAAATCACTTTCGGCATATCAAACTAGACACAATCAAGAAGCGAGAGCACACGCAAGTTCTAGCATCCTCTAAGGTGACGATCCACTCACAAACGAAGAGAATAATTTAATGAATTGTAATCTTTAAAAAGCTTAAATCTCACAGCTTTCATATCCATGCTAGTCCTAGTGAATTCTCACTCTCATCACACAAGTACTCAAAAGGAAAAATCATAAGCATACGAGTTCCCTCTCAAATCAACTCTAACTTCTACACTCACACAATAAAATTCCTCACTCAACTTCACAACTCACCCTTCTCATCAAATCATACCCAAGAATAACAATCAGTAAGTGGCAAGAGTTAATAAGCAGGAAATAAATCAATCAGCTCATAAGTTCAACACAAATCATAACCCGACAGTTTGAATCAGAATTCCGAACAGCCCCATATTCAACCACATCACTCAATCAAATTAGTTCACACTCAAAAGTAGAAAATACGAAAAGAAAAGAAAAGAAAAGAAAATAGAAAAGAAACTGGGGGGAATCCCCATGATCACCATGCATCTGGAGGCGGTGGTGGGTGGTAACTCGGGTGATCTGGTCCTAAGTGGGAGACAAAGAGTGCCTCCATCCATCTCCTCAAATCTGAAACCTCTGATCGGACCCCTTAGAACTCCCCTCGCATACTCGAAGCTTCCGTGTACCACTAATCTTGAGTTGTGCGAAGATGCGTAACCTCGGTGCGCAAATCCTGAATATCAGTTCTCATTCCATCCCACTGTATCTAGGTTGGGTACCACGGCTCATGAGTAGACACTTCAGGTACCTCAACCTCCATCTCTTGAGGTCCTTGACCTCCTCCATCAACATCAGCCTCCTATTCCTCAACAGTGTTCCCTCCTTGCTCGTACTCGTCTTTCTCTTCTTCATCAAGGTCCTGAACTCCGCTGGTTCCGGCTCCACTCGTTCCTGATGCACTCCTATGCCTCTTCTTTGGCCTTTGATCCTATAAACCACAACTCTCCAATCTCGCCTTGAATCTCTTCATCACCTTCACGTGATGAGGCCCATCCATCCTTACATTCTCCTTCTTCAAACCCTTCAAGGTCACCAACTTCTCATTAGACATCTGAAAGAGCTTATCATCTTGAAGCCTCATGCAGTATCTATCAATCTAATGCTCACACATCTAAGTATGATACATATGCTCAAAATCGAGATATCTTCCCTCACAAGGGCTGGCCATCGATCTGATCTCATGCTCTCCAAGAACGCACAAACGAGGCCCCCGCCTCGTATCCTTAAAGTCTTCGTCCCACACTTATATGGAGCCTCAATCTGCAACTCGAGGAAATCTTTACCAAAGTCGTGCTCCCTTCGATGAAGCAAGCACCACAATCCATACAACTCTCTCGAAGTCACTGTGCCCGTTTCAGACCGAGCATAGATTGTGTTCCCCAGGATTCTCTCAATGTACCGGATAACAGGATTCCGGATGGACGAAGCTCGGACAGTCCTTGAAGAGTACTTTCCAGCGAACCCTCCGGTGATAAGCTGCCAAAATTTATCAACTTTGAACATACTCGATCTGCAGTTCCTGTCACTTGGTTGTGGTAAGTGCAGGGCCATATTCACCGTCCCTATCTCATGGGCATGCCACTCGTTCCTGATCATGAACTTGAAGGTGCCATCCCCTTGCATCTTCACAGAGGCTAAGAATTGCTCCACCAAGTCTGTGTGAGTCTTCATAGAGACCAAGATCTCGTAGAATTCTTTCATATTGTTCCTCTTGAATACCCTCTTAACCTCTTCTTCGATTCCCAAATTCCTCATGAACTCAACACATGGTCGCCGAGTCTTCTCCACTTTTCCAGCAACCAAATTCCAACGATAGGCGTGAGCGTACCATCTCTCCCCATACGTCAAATTATCCCAACGAGAGGGCATCAATCCCTTCCTCGTCAACTCAGCAGTCAAAGCTAGCAACTCATCACCCTCAACAAACCTATCCTCGAACTTCTTTGGAGGAGCCATAACCTAATGCATCAAAACAATTCACCCAACACAACTCATGAATATCCAAGAAAATAACAATCACGTCAAATAGCTTTTCAAACTCAAATTTATTCAATGGTGTACAAGGTTTCACACATGGGTGATATCATCATCTCAAATCAATTCACAATTCTCATACTCTTTCAAAATTCACAAGAACTCCAAAACAACAAGTCTATCATAAAGTAACATCACATTTACATGCTCAAGACTCAATTCATCATTCTCACTTCTCTATTCAATCCCAATATTCTAAATTTTACAATACCCATGTCAACTCCTATTTTCTCTCTCTAGAAATACGCAAAATGCACTCATGCAATTTCAAAATTAAAGCTTGAATTCATAAACCCATAGCATAGAGGCATCATTTATCATCAAAGAAGCAAAATTCGACAAGTAATGTGAAAATTCCCAATTCTTCTCAAGAACACATGAACCCTAACTTTATCATACTCAATCCATGCCAAATCCAAGCCTAAACTAAGAATAGAATGAAAAGAATGAGAGAATACATACCTTTTTATGAAGAATCGAAGGAATTCATGGGAGAAATCAAGTGATAAGTGGAGAACTTGGTGCAAAAGAGTGAAATTCGCAGCCAAATCGCCCCTCTAGTGTGTGTATTGTGTGTGAAAAGTGTGTGGAATGAATATAAAGGGTGGAAAAATCGAACTAGGGCATGAAAACCCGGATTTGCACTTACTTGAGTAGTGCTCGAGCACTTAGTGCTCGAGCAAAATCCACTCGAGCGCATCAAACTTCCAGAACGTGAAAAGTGCACGACCACTTGAGCTCGAGCACTTAGTGCTCGACTTGAGCCAGCTCGAGCACAATACTTGAGCACTGAGTGCATGAGCAAGACTGCTCGAGTATTTTCACTTCCAAAGCTCGAAATTCAACCTCTTTGATCCAATTTACGAGAATTTACGACCAACACGAGTACTAACCTGGAAAACTCCTCGATTTAAGCCCGATCGCTCATTCAAACGAGGAATTGGGGTCTCTTCCAATGTGCTTTTCAACGAACCAAATCATAACCCAATTAAATCACATTCTCATCACTTTGCACTCACTTCATGCATCAATATTTTTGAAAAAATTTGACCAATTTTTCATTCGAATTCCGTGTACAACTCGAAGTACGAATGCACACCCCCCAAACTTTGTTCTTGCTACGCAATAATAAAGTTTGAAAAGAATGAGTACGAACGAGTACGTACACTGAATTCTCATGAACTTAAATCACTATCAATGCAAATCAATGAACAAATAAAAACACCACCCCTCAAACTTCGACTTCGCAAAGAGGTCTATGTTTGGAGTTCGGGTTACCTCATACACCTCAATCGAATGCTTTACTACTCGACATGTCTCCAGCTTCATGAATTGCTTTTCCTTAGGCTCAAATACGTGAATCAAGCACCACGAGCCAAGCCTACACCAAAAGTCTCAAACAAGCGAGGTTAACAAATACGATCCACACAACGACAAATACGAAAAAAATACATAAAAGCAAGTAAGAAATGGGTTGCCTCCCATTTAGCGCTATTTTTAAGGTCCTAATGCCGGACCGAGCTCGAAGGAGCTCACGGGACTTGAGACTCTAAAATACCTCCCTTATTCTCATAAGAGAAGTTGTAGAATTTCTTTACTCGATGCCCGTTCACCATGAATACATGTCCATCCTCCTTCTGGACTTCAAGGAATCCACTCTTATGAACTTTCCTCACCACATACGGTACGTTCCACTTGGACTTGAGCTTTTCACCAAACAACTTCATCCTCGAATTGAATACGAGGACTTGATCTCCAACTTGGAACTCCTTCTTCCTCAATCGAGCATCATGCCATCTCTTAGTCTTCTCCTTGAAAATTCGGGCACTCTCATAGGCACTATCTCGAAACTCCTCCAACTCATGCAATTGAAGTAGTCTCTTCTCACCCACCAAGGCACTATCAAAATTCAGCTTTTTTATTGCGCCTTATGCTCCAACTCCACGGGCAGGTGACATGCCTTCCCAAAAACTAATTGGTAAGGAGACATACCAAGAGGGGTCTTGAAAGTTGTCCTATACGCCCACAGCGCATCATCAAGCTTCAATGCCCAATCCTTCCTACTAATGCTCACCGTCTTCTCAAGGATTTCCATCCACTTGTTCACAAAGTGACTACCCCCATCACTAATCAAAGCTCTTGGGACTCCATATCTAGCAAAAATATTCTTCCTCAAGAACTCAATCACCACTTGGGAGTAGGGACAGCTTCAATCCACTTCGAGACGTAATCGACGCACACGAGAATATACAAGAATCCATTGCTAGGAGGAAATGGACCCATGAAATAAATCCTCCATACATCAAATACCTCAACCTCCATGAATACGTGCAGCGGCATCTCGTCCCTTTTAGTAATAGAGTCAAATCGTTGGCACTTATCACACCTTTTTCACCCATTCCATGCAATCCTTCAAGAGAGTTGGCCAATAAAAACCAGATTGAAGCACCTTCCTTCCGGTCTTCTCTCCACCCAAATGTCCTCCACATGGCAAGGCGTGATAATGCCTGATGATATCACTTCACTCCTCCTTGGGCACACACCTTCTCAACACATGATCAATCCCTCTTTTGAACAAGTATGGATCGTCCCAAATAAATTCCCAAAATTTCTTCAGAAACGCCTTCCGATGCAACGAGTCCATCTCCGCCGGTAACTCTCCACTTGCTAAATAATTAGCATAATCAGCAAACCACGGTGCTTTTTCTTCAACTCGATATACCGGAATATCTCCTAAACCAAATAGCTTCTCGTCCGGAAATTCATCGTTCATCTCTCGATCTTCCACCGTGTTCTCCTTGGTAAGCTCCAACCTCGAAAGGTGATCGGCTATCACGTTCTCACATCCCTTTTTATCTCGAATCTCAACATCGAATTCTTTGAGTAATAGGATCCAACGAATGAGACGGGGCTTTGCATTCTTCTTGCTTATAAGATACCAAATCGTTGCGTGGTCCGTATATACTATTATTTTCATCCCTACTAGAGCTGTCAAAACGAGCCCGACCCGATGGGCCAACCCGAAAAGCCCGGTTTTAAGGGTGGGCTGGGCCCTAAAAATATGGGCCAAAAAAGAACTGGGCTTTTTTGGCCTCGTCCAGTAAGCCCGGCAGGCCTCCGGTCTTGGGCCGGGCTTAATCCGGTTTGGTTTTTTTTTTTATTTGAATAAAATTGAAAACCTAGAGATAAGAAAAAAAAAGGAGCAGTAGGCGAGATTAGTGATTTGGCCAAGGTTTGTAATAGTTGCCACAGGTCACATCCATCCCTATACTCACTATGGTCTTAATTTCCTCATCCCTATATATATGTACCATATTATTTATGATCATACCCCATTTTTTAAAATAAAATACATTATAATTTATTGGTTGAATTTTCATCTAGGGGAATGAACGAATTCTTATGAACAACCACAAATTGGTGGTACACATAACACACTTGTACAATTAAGGCAAATATGAATTGAGGGATAAGATTTTATTTAAGAGTATCACTACTCAAACCCCAAAATCCTCTAAACTCACCCCACTTATTAAACAAATCCCAATAAAATTTAAAAATTAACATGCATTACTAAACATACCCCATTTTATTTCTACAATATCCTTATCTTATCAAAATAAAAAATAACACTTTCCTATTGAATTGTTGAATTTTTATTATTGAATTATTGTTGAAATAAAAAAATAACACTTTCCATTCTATTAGGATTTGTTGAATTATTATTCTTAAATTTTATTTAGGAATTTGAGTTTTAATTTAATTATTGAATTGTTGTTGACAAACTAAATAATTTTTATAACTATATGAGTATAATTTGTATGCTAAATTATTAATTAATGAGGTAAATATATAAATCAAGTACAATAATAATATTTTAAAAAAAAATAAAAATTGGGCCGGTTTGGCCCAGTGGCCCGGTAGCCCGAGATGGGCCAGGACGGGCTTGGAAATTGGCGGCCCGACCCTGTAATAACTCAAAGCCCAGTGGGCCTGGGCCGGTCCGGTCCGGCCCATTTGACAGCTCTAATCCCTATTAGGTAGGGCCGGAATTTATCAAAGGCATACACGACCGCTAACAACTCCTTTTCGGTCATAGTGTAGTTCACTTGAGCAGAATTCAGCATCTTCGAGGTATAGTAAATAGCGTGAAAACGCTTCTCTCGAATCTGCCCCAAAGAAACCTCCATCGCAAAGTCGCTCGCATCACACATAAGCACAAACGGGTTAGACCAATCCGGGGTCACAAGTATCGGGGCATTCACCAACGCTTCTTTCAACCTGTTAAAAGCCACTAAACACTCTTTAGTAAACTCAAAGGCGACTTTTTTTTCAAGAAGCCGCGAAAGGGGTTTAGCAATTTGTGAAAAGTCTTTTATGAAACGTCTATAGAATCCCGCATGGCCTAGAAATGACCGAATCCCCTTCTCGGTCGAAGGTGGTGGAAGTTTCTCGATTGCAATCACTTTTGCTTTATCAACCTAGATACCTTTCGAGGACACATGATGTCCAAGAACAATACCCTATCTCACCATGAAGTGACACTTCTCCCAATTTAGCACCAAGTTCGTCTCTTCACACCTACTCAAAACAACTTCAAGATTGATTAGACATTTATCAAACGACTCCCCGTAGATGGAGAAGTCGTCCATGAAAACCTCCATAATCTTTCCAATCAACCCATGAAAGATAGCTATTATACACCTTTGAAAGGTGACGGGTGCATTACACAACCCAAATGACATTCTCCTAAAAGCAAAAGTTTCATAGTAGCAGGTGAAGGTGGTTTTCTCTTGATCCTCGGGGGCTATCGTGACCTGATTATACCCCGAGTACCCATCTAAGAAACAATAGTACTCAAAACCACCTAATCTATCAATCATCTGATCAAAGAACGGTAGAGGGAAGTGATCCTTACACGTTGCCTTATTTAACTCCTTATAATCTACACACACACGCCATCCCACCATTAATTTAGTGGCTACCAATTCATTAGACTCAGTCTTAATCACCGTGGTACCCCCCTTCTTAGCAACTACGTGTAACAAACTTACCCATGAACTATCAGAAATTGCATAGATCATGTTGCTATCTAACAGCTTCAAACCTCCTTATGTATCACCTCTTGAATCATCGGATTGACTCTACGTTGATTTTGCACTACAACCTTTCTACCCTCTTCCAATCTAATCATATGCATGCAAATGGAAGGACTAATTCCCTTAATATCCGCGATCGACCATCCTATAGAAGATTTGTGCTTACAAAGCACTACCAAAAGTCTCTCTAGCTGATCATCAGATAAAAGAGCAGATACAATTACCGGGTATTTCTCGGTCTCATCCAAATAGGCATACTTGAGGTGATCCGGGAGTGGTTTCAGCTCCTTCTTCGCCTCTAAAGGTGGCGCCATATCAAACATCATCTTGAAAGTGGACTCCTCAGCTTCCAAGTCGTCCTCATCCTCTACTTTCTTCATCTCCAAGAACTTGACATCTTCATTCTCTCTCAAGCTGTCAAAATTATCAAGATCATAAGAATCATAAGATAGATCATTAAGGATAGGATAATTAAATTGATGAACATAGAAAGAGCAAGGGTCTAGAAGTGTGTCTTCAACACAAGTGTCCATGATGTCAATGAAGTGACAACTCTCATCTCCCATGGGGTATTTCATAGCTTCATAAATAGTTATCTTCACTTCTTGATCATCAACTTTGACCGTAATCTTCTCATTCACCACATCAAGTACCATCCCGGCTGTGGCTAGAAACGGTCTCCCTAAAATCAGCGGCACATGCTCATCCTCCTCCATATCGAGTACCACGAAGTCGGCTGGAAAAATGTGGTTCTCCACCGTCACTAGAACATCCTCCACTACTCCTTGAAGTCTAGTGATAGACCTATCAGCAAGCTGGAGAGCCATCATTGTGGGTTGAAGTTCACCCCCGTCCAACTTCTTGAACAACGACAGAGGCATCAAATTAATGCTCGCCCCTAGATCACACAAAGCTCCTTTCTTGATCCCGTTCTCGATATCACATAAGATAGTAAAGCTACCGGGATCCTTCAATTTGGGAGGAAGCACCTTGTGCACCATATCACCCACCTCGTGGTTCAAGTGCACTAGCTCGGGTCCATGCACTCTACGTCTCTTCGCTATCAAGTCCTTCAGGAACTTGGCGTAGTTAGGCATCTGTTCCAAAGCATCATAAAAAGAAATGTTAATATGTAGCTTTTTAAATATATCAAGGAATTTAGAAAACTTCTCATCTAGTTTCTTTTTCATAAACCGTTGTGGATATGGGACATGTATCACCGATTTGGGTACCCCCCATTCATCTCTCTCAGTCTCTTTCACATTCTTCCTTGCTTCCTTTACCTTCTTCCACTTTGGAACTCTCTCAATCTCCTCAATGTCTTCCTCTTCAGGCTCTTTGCTCTTTTGAGTGCCTTCACCCTCAACCTTTTTCTCAACTCCTATCTCCTCAATCTCATCTCTAACTTCCTCAGGCTCTTTTCCGTCTATCTCAACCTCTCGTTGGGGCATCTCTGAGTCAGCAGGCATCTGAGGACCATCATATTTGGTCCCACTTCTCAACTCAATAGCCTTGCATTTCTCCTTTGGGTCGCCTCGGGCATTGAGGGATATTTGCCCGGCTCTCTCATCTGAGACTTTGCAATTTGACTGATTTGATACTCGATATAAGTGAACCTATGATTGTTCTCTTGTTAAGCTCTATTTAGATCAATGTCCCTTCTTTGGAGTTCTTGATCACACTGATCACCTTTCTTATGCAATTCTTTCAAATCATACTCCAATGAGGATAATCTCTTGCTTCCTTCCTCCACCTTCTGAAGTATAGCTCTCAACATCTCCTCAATCGAGGAACCGCCTTCACCACCTGGGGGTTTTGAACCTGGATCAACACCTTGAGAAACTGTGATTCCGGCCTTCGGATTGACATATGAGAAATTCTCGTTCTTCCTCCATTGGGTTTGGTTTGATGGTTGACCCCCTTGATATCCTTGGTTATTCCTCCATTGATTGTGAGGAGGTTGTGGACCAGGTGGTACAAATGGTTGGCCATAGGGAGGTCTTCCAAATTGATTGCCACCTTGTGGATACCCTTCTTGGCTATAATTAGGCATTCCCATATAGTTGGCCTCCTCTTGCTGACCTGTGGGTTGGTCCACTTTCTCACTCACTACCGTATTCCCTCCAACCAGATTTTGCCCAATCTCGAGGTTGCTTATCTTTTCCATTATTGCCATCAACGACTTCTTCGTTCCCTCATTCTCCTCCAACTGATATGCTCTCTGAAATTCTGGGCCCTCGTTCCATTGCCCGACATTCTTGACAATGTTATCAACGATCTCTCTACACCTAGCTGTACCATAATTCAAGAATGCTCCACTAGCACATGCGTCAAGGTGGGCTTGACCTGCCTTGCTGGCTCCACAGTAGAAGAAAGCCATGATGTCCCCTTCGTTGTACCCGTGCTGCGGGCACTCAATGGACATGTTAGAGTATCTCTCCTAAGCATGACGTAAGTCTTCTCCTGGCTTCTGTTGGAAAGATGAGATCTCTATCCTTGCTCTGATCATTCTAGACGGAGGGTAGAATCGCTCGAGGAACAAACGCTCGTGCTCAGCCCATGTGGTTACACCTTCCCGTGGGAGCGTGCTATCATACCCCTCCTTTGCTATTCCAGTTAAAGAGAACGGGAACAACTTGAGCCTCTTGGCATCTACAGACATGCCGTTATAATTGAAAGTTGAGGCAATCATCAGAAAACTTCTCAAATGAGTATGAGGATTCTCCTTCCCGACCTCCCCCTTGAATTGATTCTCAGTAAGTAGCTTCAGGATTCCTGGGGAGATAGAGAAGTTGTTTGCCTCTACCGGAGGCAATGCCACTCCATCGTAATACTGTTGCGGCTGTTCTGTAAACCTTCCTCGGATTGCTACATCGTGATCAGCATTCTGAGGAACGTGCTGAGGATAGACGAGTGGTATAGGTACTTGGGGAATTGGTGGTTAGTCATAAGCAGGAGGTGGAGGATAAGGGTATAGTGGATAAGGATATGGTGGGTATGGGTAAGAATAAGGTGGATTGTTTTGTGGGTAGACAGGGTTGTTGCTCTGGCTTTGGTTTTGGGTTTGAGTTTGTGCAGAGTTGTTTTGGTTTTGCGGGTTCGGGCGTTGGTTCTGAGTTCCCCCTATGGGTATCTGTTGGTTACTGCTGTTTCCATCAACTCCATCCACCCGTTCCACTATAGCCCCGTACTCTGCAGCAGCTTTGTCTAAATCCCCAATTCCATCCAGATTCATGTTGTCTTTGTCTCCACCGACAGTATTCATCCTTCTTAAGAAGGCTTGGTTTCTTCTTGCTATTGTCTCAGGATCAAGCTATATTCTCTCATTGCGAGCGCATTTTCATAAACCTGAAACACTAATAGAAGAACCAAAATGCAACTGCCGAACAAGTAAGAGTTAATCAGAAAAATAAAGCTCTCACTACTAACTACTAAGCTATCTCCAAGTCCTACTCAATGGACATACATCGCCATTCCCCGACAACAACGCCATTGACTTGAACCTAACATTACTAGCTTTTACTAGTAGTTACCCCCGCAAGCGTACGGATTCACTGTAGTATCAGCAAGTATAAGGACCAAGTATATCGTACCCAAGGGAAGGAATGTATGCGAATAGATCCCTGAAGATTTATGCATCGTAATTAATATGAGTGTATATTTTTGGGTTATAAGAATTATTAAATCTAAACAATTTTACTCTACTAATGCAAAAGAAAGAAACAAATTAATTATCTAAGGGTTTTGTCTCAAATATAAAAGGGTGATGCTCAGGATAGAAATCCCTACATATACTAACCGAGGTGGTACGATAACTAAAATAACTGTGATGTGCAAGAAATAACCTAAGTATAAGATTGTAAGATGAAAAGCTCAAGAATTAATCCCTAATACTCTATCCTATCAATCGACTTCACTAATCCACAAAATAAGTTAATACATTGTTCTTAATTAAAGAGACCCTAATTCAACTAAGGTGATGTGGTCGTCCTCTTTAGATAAACCGGTTGATGAATAAACCCCTTCTAAACCCTCTCGTTAAGCCTAATAGCTATTAAAGAGTGATAAGATCGTCCTCTCTCTAACAATGTTCGTACTAAACTCAAAGATAATTCTAGGATTTATATTAAGCATTCATTAATTAAGAGAATTAAAATTAAACATCACGAATTACCCTAGTTATGTACCAACATCCTACTTCTACGAGTTCATCCTACCCTTAGCATACAAGGGTTTTAGCCTAGCATGGTTTTAACGATAACGAAAGCAATTAAACAAACAACGAACATAAACATGACGTTTTGAATTAAAATATTATAAAGTATAAACTAGGGTATTGAAGAAATAAATTAAATCTAAGAACAAAAATCTAATTAAGAAGAAATTCGGAAATCTAAAGTGTCAAATATCGAAGAACGAAAGATGAAAATAATCAAATCCAAATCTAAACTATGAATTCATAATGTAAAACCTTGATCAAAAGTAAAATATGCTTCCTCGAACTCTTGGTGTTCTTTTCTCTCTAAAATCTATCTCTATGCGTGAAGTGGTGTCCAAAAATGTGTTCGGAAGGGATATAAATAGGCAACGGGTCGAATCGGGATTTAATAGGCCAAAATCGCATCAGCTCGAGTAGAGCTCGAGCACTAAGTGCTCGAGCAAGTGCAACTCGAGCGCACCAAAACTTCCTGAACTCAAAAAGTGCACGACCACTCGAGCTCGAGCACTTAGTGCTCGACTTGAGTCAGCTCATGCTCGAGCATTCGAGCACTGAGTGCACGGCCCAGCTTCACTCGAGCGTAGTACTCGAGCACTCGAGCAGTGAGTGCTCGAGTTCTTCTTACTTGAGCATTCCAGTAATACTTTTGCTCCCTCGAACTAATACTTTTCGTATTTCTTCCATATCTTCTCATTCGGGTATCCGTTTGAGTCGATTCAAAGTCCTACGAACTCCATTTTCCGCCCTCTATCCATCTATGAGTATCAAAGAGGCAAATTCATTAGTTCATGAAAATAGTACTCAATTGACTCTAAATACTCATCTAAATCAATCAAACCACGGGCATTTCGAGCTCTAAAATCTAACAATTTCACGCCTAATTAGCCGCCGCGAGCAACCGAGCCGCCACGTGCAGCGCCGCTGCAAACGTCCAAGCCATCGAGCAGTGCCCACGGTCGGAAACTGCCGTACATGCCGCCGCCTCGAACCGTCCATGGCCGCCACCGCGAGCGCCGCTGCGCGCTCGAAGCTACCGCGTAGCAGCCGCCTTGTGCCCCAGAAGCCCTGCGAAGCAGCCGCCGCCGCGGGCCTCGAAGGCCACCGCATAGCAGCAGCGAGCCGCAAAGATCCGACGCGAGCCTCCGCTGCTCTGCCCCGTGCGCGAGCCACCACGAATTCGCGCGCCTCTGTCTTCTCTGCCGCCACGTCGTTGAGCGACTGCCGTAGGCTGCGTCACCGCATGACGATGCACCGCAGCCCTCACGCCTCTGCCCTGGAAGCTCCGCCGCGGTCCCTTCTCCTCCCTGCCCATGCCCCGCGTCGCCTTACCTCCCTTGGGCCTAACTGACCCAATTCTAATTGGGCCACAAACAAATTTATTTATTTTTTTACTTGGGCCTGCAGTCCTCTTCATGGGCTGAAATTTTATTTTAATTGATTCTTTATGAGTTATTTCTTTTAAAAATTGGACTTCAATATTTATTTTGGGCCTCATATAATTTTTCTAGTATTTTTGTGCCCTTAATCTAATTTATCAAGTTCCGAAAAATACTTGAAAAATTAAAAAGTAATAATTCTTTTCATATTAATTAAGCTAAAAAAAATTTGGAATTAATTTTAAAATTAGTTCTCATTAAATTTATTATTTTATGTGCTTAATTGCTATATGCGCATGCTTTTATGAGTAAATTATCTTGCATGCATAATTACTTTTACACATAGTTCTCATTTTATAGTCCGCATATATTATCTGGGTAAACGATGTCCAATTCTTGCTACAATGTGCTTGAAAGTAATACGTCGGACTGTAAATTATGTTTTGGGTAGACGGCGTCCAAATTCTTGCTATTATGTGCTTGAAAGTGATCAAATAAATCCTTATTTCTCCGTTGTCAATAAATTGGTCACAATACTCACCCTGTCACTTTAAAAGTTGTATTTAGAATGTCTGATATTACCAACAGAGAATTTGCTGAGCTTGCTCTTGATGATAGTAATTACCTGACATGGGCGCTAGATGTTGAGATCCATCTAGCCTCAGCTGAGTTAAGTGGAGTTATTGTCAATGAGTCAAAATCAACTAACCCCCAGAAGATGAAAACATTGATTTTCCTTAGGCATCGTCTGAATCAGGATCTGAAAAATGAATATCTCACTGAGAAAGAACCCAGAACGTTGTGGAAGTCCCTGAAGGACCGTTTACAACAACAAAATGATATACTCCTCCCCCAGGCACACTACGATTGGCTGAACCTCCAGTTCCAAGACTTTAAGTCTGTGACGGAGTACAACTCAGCCCCACATCATATTGTATCCCAGTTAAAGCTATGCAAGCAAGCTATAACTGAGGCCGAGTTGATACAAAAGACTCTGTCGATGTTCCACGCTAGCAACATTGTACTCCAGCAGCAGTATAGGGCCAAGAATTACAATGTACTCTCTGAGCTAATTTCTGCACTACTAGTGGCAGAAAAGCACAACCAACTCCTTATGAAAAATCATAACTCGAGACAGGTTGGCTCACAAGCAGTGCCCGAAGCACATGCTATAGCTCAAGGTAGTACAAGTGGTCGCAAACGCGGAAGGGAGAGAGAAAGTAAATGAACTAGTAGCAAAGACCGAGGTCGTAGTAAATCTAGTGGTCCAGGTACCTCGAAAGATAATCAAGCTCAGACTCGTGGAAAGGTTGTACCTAACACGAATCCCACTCCACAAAAATTTGGCTCTCAAGACAAGGTAGAGCAGTCCTGCTATAAATGCGGATGCAAAGGCCATTGGTCTCGCACGTGTCGCACTCCCAAGCATTTGGTTGAGGCTTATCAAAAGCAGCAGAAGAATGACAAGGGGAAGACCCCTAAAGTCGAATCTCACCACGCCAGCCTGCCTGAAGCAGAATTCGACCATGACAACAATGATCTCTTGGGCATAGAGCTCAAAGACTATGGAGACAATGAGTGATTTGAATGTTTGATCATTTTAGTACTTTATTTTGGTTAAGACCTTTTTATTTGGATCCTGTCTTTCAGATATTTCATTTTCATGTTTGATATGATATTTATGATTTAACTTTGATATGTTTACTTTAATATATGCTATCCGTTAAATTTATGTGGATATTACTATTCTTATACATGACTTGTAAACATATCAACTATTAGGTTTTGACTTTTTTCTCTGGCATGATGGATACAAATTGTGATTTATATTTGGTAGATAGCACCACCACACACACAATCTTAAGAGATAGGAAGTATTTTCATAACTTGGTAGAAAGAAAGGGGAGTGTAACCACGATAGCCAATGCTAACATAATAATAGTGGGCTCCGGAAGAGCCTCCATCATCCTCCCCATGGGTACCAAACTCATAATTGATAATGCTTTGTTGCTTCCACAATCGAAGCGTACCCTTCTCAGTTTTGAAGACATAAGAGCTAATAGTTATCACATTGAAATTGAACCTGAGAATAATAATGAATACATTTTGATGACTATTACTCGAGGTAGCCGTAAATAAGTTATTGAAAAACTTCCCTCATTCTCCTCCGAATTATACTATTCCTATATTTGGCCGTCTAATCTCCATCTAGCCATAAGTATGAATTTTCACGACCCGAACTCTTTTAAATTATGACATCATCGGTTATGTCATCCAGGATAAACAATGATACGTAGGATTCTATCTAATTCCATTGGTCAAAATATTACGAATAATAGAATCCCTCATGTCGATGAATTTATTTGTGATGCATGCTCTAAGAGTAAATTAATAGTGCACCAGACGCGCACCAAGGTGGGACTTGAGTCTCCGGTTTTCCTTGAACGAATTTGGGGAGACATTTGTGGACCAATTCATCCAGCATCAGGACCATTCCGATATTTCATGGTCCTAATTGATGCCTCCACTAGGTGGACATATGCATGTTTGCTGTCTACCCGCAATCAAGCTTTTGCGAAGCTCATCGCGAAAACTATTGAGCTTAGAGTTCAATTCCCAGATTATCCAATAAAATCGATTCGTATGGATAATGCTACTGCGTTTACCTCAAAAGCCTTTACAGATTACTGTATGGCTCTAGGAATTAAAGTGGAGCATTCAGTCCCTTACGTCCACACCCAAAATGGTCTTGCTAAAGCGCTAATAAAATGTATCAAACTTATCGCTAGACCATTACTTATGAACTCTAAATTACCCACTTCATGCTGGGGGCATGTAGTCCTACATGCATCACATCTGATATAAATCCGTCCTATTGCATATAATGGTCATTCCCCCCTACAGCTAGTACGTGGGAAAAAACCTAACATTTCCCATCTACGTATATTTGGATGTGCGATGTATGTTCCAATGACATTACCGAAGCGTACCTCTATGAGCCCACAAAGGAAGCTAGGTATTTGCGTTGGATTTGACTCTCCATCCATCCTGAAATACCTAGAACCTTTGTCCGAGGACCAATTAACGGCCCGGTTCGCTAACTACTCGTTTGATGAAGATCACTTCCCGTCATTAGGGGGAGATCCGAATTCAAAATTAAATGAATCTCGGGAAATTACGTAGAACGTTCAGTATCTATATCCACACACTAGTCAATCTGAACTGGAAGTTTAGAAGATCATTAACTTGTAAAATTTAGCAAACAATATGCCAGACGCATTTACTGACCATAGAGGTGTAACTAAATCGCATATATCTTCTAGTAAATGCACCCCAAAGGGTTGAGGTCCCAAGTAAATCAAGTATGTATGCCCCCACACGCCAGAAGCGTAAAAGACCTATAAACGATACAAATACACCTAAAAGAAAAGCTAGCAAAACTGGTCAGTCAAATGTGAAATCTCTAGAAGAGATTCGTCTAGAAAACTCAAAGTCTCCAGAAGAGATTCGTCCGGAAGACGAGCGTCCTAGTAATGAAGCACATGCTCAAAATATTCAACGCACTAGGACCGCGGAACGACTAGACCTAGATACACTGGGAAATGAAGAAGGTCTAGTTGACATAAACGTTGAAGTCTCTATAAATTTCATGAATACGGGAGAAACATATAATAGAAATATTACTATCATTGACGACGTATTTGCAGTGATAATTTCTCTTTCCATTATAAATAACGATCTAGATCTAGAACCCAAAACCATCACTGAGTGTCGAAAGTGCTCCGATTGGGTAAAATGGAAAGAGGTAATTGAAGCAGAGCTTGCATCGCTAAATAAAAGAAAAGTATTTGGCTATATCGTTCGTACACCCGCGCGCACGCTATCCATGTAGGATATAAATGGGTTTCTGTACGAAAATGAAATGAGAACAATATTGTGGAGAGATACAAAGTGAGGGTAGTAGCTCAAGGGTTTTCGCAGAGACCCGGTATTGATTTTGATCAAACATATTCTCCTGTAATGGACGCAATAACGTTCCGCTACTTAATATCTTTGGCAGTTAACTGAATCTCCAGATGAGATTAATGGACGTAGTAACTGCATATTTATACGGATCACTAAATACCAACATCTATATGAAGATCCCTGATGGATTTAAGATTCCCCAGATGAGGAATGGTGAAAATCGTAGTATGTATAGCATAAAACTGCAGAAGTCGTTGTACGGCCTAAAGCAATCATGTCTAATATGGTACAACCGACTTAGTGAATTCCTCTAGAAGAAGGTATACACAAGTGATATAGCTTTCTCATGCGTATTCATGAAAAAATCACAAAGTGGTTTTTGCATCATATCCGTATATGTTGATGACCTAAACATAATCGAGACATGCAAAGAGATTGAAGAAGCCAATTCAATCTTGAAGGCTGAATTTGAAATGGAAGTCTTGGGTAAAACTAAGTATTGTCTCGGCCTGCAGATCGAGCATCTCCCAGAAGGAATCTTTATACATCAGTCAACCTACGTGAAGAAGGTATTGGAGAGATTTCACATGGATAAATCTCATCCACTCAGCACTCCTATGGTTGTCCGATCTCTCGAAGTAGATAAGGACCCATTTAGACCAAGAAAAGATACAGAAGAAATTTTGGGGCCAGAAGTTCCTTATCTTAGCGTTGTTGGTGCATTACTCTATCTCGCAAATTACACTAGACCAGACATTGCATTTGCAGTTAATTTGCTTGCGAGATATAGCGCTTCTCCTACAAGGAGACTTGGAATGGTGTTAAGCATGTTCTACGGTATCTCCAAGGGTCTCAAGATCTTGGATTGTTTTACCGTAGGAACCAGGATAAAACCTTGGTAGGTTACGCGGATGCTGGCTATTTATCTGATCCCCACAATATCATATCCCAGACTGGTTAAGTTTTTCTCTGTGGTGGTACCTCGATCTTATGGAGATTGGTTAAACAAACTATGGTTACCACATCTTTAAGCCACTCAGAGATAATAGCTTTGTTTGAAGCCTCACGAGAATGTGTTTGGTTGAGATCTTTGATAAAACATATTGGTGACTCGTGTAGTATCGCTAAAGACGATACATCCCCTACTGTTATATTTAAAGATAACGCAACTTGCATCGCACAAATGAGTAATGGGTACGTCAAGGGAAACCTGACGAAACATATTTCACCAAAGTTTTTCTACCCATACGAACTCCAGAAGAGTGGCGTAATTACCATACAAAAGGTGCAATCTAGTGACAATCTAGCAAATCTGTTCACTAAGTCCCTACCTACATCTACTTTTGAGAAGTATGTTTATGGTATCGGGATGCAAAAGCTCAAAATGTTGTTGTCTTCATGGGGAGTGGTAACCTCAAAGTAAATCCAGAAGATTAGATCCGGAAGATCAATAAATTGCATTCCTCCCAAACTAAATATTTTGTTGCTACCTAGCATGTGGAATTTTTATGACAAGACATATATGTTATGTCGTAATGTCCAAAGGGAGTGTTATAAATCCAGTAGATTTATTATACAAAATCCAGAAGATTTGATGTGGACATTACTAATGGGCTTATATCCTAAATAGGCTTTAGGCTTAGATTAGGGTTTCTCTATTATAAATAGACATGTGTACTCAGTATTGCATACACAGATATATTAGTGAAAACTCCTGGCTTGGTACGCCCCTAGATGTAGTCGTTATCGACGAACTGGGTAAACAAACTCGTGTCTCTATTTTGCGCTTACGATTTACAACAAATATTTCAAATTTCAGGCCATATTTTAAGAGATTGATTAATTAATATCTTAATAATCAGTTCGATTTAGCATGTTTTGATTATGTGCATTTTAGAATTTCAGTTTTACTTGAGACGAAAAATGCTTAAAATGTTAAAAAAATAAAATTAGAGTGTTTAATTTGTTGCAAATCTAGAAGATTTGATATACCAAATTTAGAAAATTTGATGTGGACATTACTTATGGGCCAAGTAGCCTGATAGGCTTTAGGGTTTTAATATTATATATATATATATATATATATATATATATATATATATCCCTGTACTCAGTATTGTATAATACACATAAAAATACACATAAAATATAGTGGAAAGTTACTGGCTTGGTATTCCCCCAGATGTAGTCATTCATGACAAACTGGGTAAATAAACCGGTGTTCCTGTTTGCGCTATTTATTTTACAACACGTTATCAGCATGAGTCGATACCCGTTAGCCAGAGGTTCTTCGCCTCCCCAGTAATGCCACCACTTCTTATCCATCTTTGGTTGGACGCAGAGGGCATCTACTCACTAACACGCCACAAACAACAAATGGATGCTTGAAATGGATCGCCGTGGCGGCGAGTATTTAGATTCAGAGTAGCTGCGACGCCTCCTACGCCTTCGGCATCTACTATCCAATACTAAAATCCAACCAAGGCTCCGATCAATCGACGCTCAATACGATCTCCATCTTCAAGGACATCGACGCTAATGCCGATATACTTTCTGACATCCTCTACGCAGCCATTTGTCGGTGTCGCCTTCATTTTTCCGCGGTCCCTTGGTAGTTCACACGGCGGGTGCAATCCAGTGCTTCGTTGGGTACTTCTTCCTGTGGCTCGCCGTCACCCGAGCGATTCTGTGGCCGCACATGGCGCTCACGTGCCTGTTCATGTTTCTTGCTGCTCACGTACAAATGTTTTTCAATACAACGAACATCATTACGGCGGTGCAGAATTTCCCTGGGTATAGCGGAACAATTTATCGAAATAATGAAGACTTTGCAGGTAACTCATGGATTGCCTACGGCGCCTCGTCGCTAAAGAAGAAGGTTGAGGAATCTCCACCGTGGATTCAAAATTTACTCAGTTTTGTGGAGATTCCTCCCTCTGTGATCATTATGAGACATGGCATGATCAATTGCTACTTAGACGAGAAAGCAAGTAGTACGTCCATTCGCGCTCGACACAAGATAAGATTCATCAGATGTTTGGGAACCTTTATTGTTGGATTGCGCTCTGGTAAATTGGTTTAATCCCTTTTAAATTTTAGCATTTAGAACCGCTTGTCACGGAATAGGCTTGGAGATTATTTGCTGTAAAAATTAGGATTTATGTGAAAATCCTTGTGTGCTTATTATTATCTTTGCTGCTAATTTAATTCACTCAAACAATGCCCAAAATTTTCATATACAGGTTTACCTGAAGCAAACATGGGCATTGACTAAAATTTAAACTTGAATAGTTGCTCCTACTTGTATAACTATTTATGTGAATTAAATTTACATTATTAGTTATAGTCCGCATATATTGTCTGGGTAGGTGACACCCAATATTTGTCGGACCGTAAATCATGTTTGGGTAGACGGCACCCAATATTTGCTCTTTTGTTATTGAGCATGTTCAAATAAATTAAATCATTTTTCTCCTTTGTTAATAAAAATTCAAATTGTATGACTTACCATGTCCATTTAAAACGTAGTGAAAATGATTGGTATACTAAGAGAGAATTTACTGAGCTTGCTCTCGATGGTAATAACTATGTGACATGGATCATAGATGTTGAGATTCATCTATCCATATCCTAATTAAGCGGAATCATTGTCCATGGTCCTAAAACCACTGATGCCTAGAATGCAAAAACGTTGATTTATCTCAGGTACCACCTAAATCAGGTCTTGAAATATGAGTATCTTACTGAGATGGACCCTAGTATTTTATGGACATCCCTGGAGGATTGTTTCCATCAACAAAATGATATAATCCTCCCTCAGGCACAATACGATTGGCTGAACCTCCATTTTCAAGATTTAAATCTATAACGGAGTACAATTCTACCTTGCATCGTATTGTATCTCAGTTAAAATTATGCCAGCAGCAAATTACTGAGATCGAGTTGATACAAAAAATCTTATCAACATTCCATGCTAGTAACCTTGTACTCCAGTAGCAGTACACCTCTCACTCAGAGCTAATTTCTGCACTTTTAGTTGCTATAAAAAAACACAACCAACTACTGATGAGAAATCACAATGCTAGACCGGTTGACTCACAGGCAATGCCCGAAGCACATGTTGTAGCTCAAGGGAGCTTGAGTGGGCGTAAGTGTGGAAGGGAGGAAATCTGCAACCCCAAGCACTTGGTTGAGGCTTATCGAAAGATACAAAAGGACAACAAGGGCAAGACCCTTCAGGGCGAATCTCACCATACCAGTCTGTCTGAAGCAGATTTTGACATAAACAACGATGATTTTTCGAGCTTAGAGCTCGAAGATTTTGGAGATAAAGAGTGATTTACATAATTGGACATTATTAGTATCCTGACTTGGGCATTGAGATTCGTCTTGCTTCATTTGGGACAAATGTAATGAAATTTTGACTCCATCTTTGCCCAGAAGGTAGATGCACTGATTAAATTCCTTCGATACCATCTCATTAAGATATCAATTGTTTATGGAAAATCCCTGAAGGATTGTATTCATCAACAAAAACGAATATCTTATTGAAAAGAAATCGTTGTTTATAAAAATTCCTGAAGGATTATATTCATCGACAAAAATTAATAAAATCGATAGCAGAAAATATTGATAGATGGAAATTATGGCTGATGCCAAATAATTATTGTGGTGGTCAACCCGACAAAGGCGTCATTGACTTGAACACAAAATACTAGCTATACTAGTACTTACCCCACAAGAGTATGGGATCCCTGTAGTATGGGCAAGTATAGGGACCAAGTAGTATCGAACCCAAGGTAAGATATGTATGCGAATAGAGCCCTGGAGATCTACGTGTCGTAGTTAATATGAGTGTGTGTTCGGGTTTAGAAATGTAATTAAACTACTCTAAAATCTACTTCTATCAATGCAAATAATAAAATCTAATAAAGAACTACGGGTTTAATCAAATACGGAATGGTGATGCTCAGGATAGGAATCCCTACGTATACTACCGGAGCTAGTACGATAACTAAAATAACTGTGATGTACAAATATTAATCCTAAGTGTACTAAAACTAGGCAATCAACTTCCCTAATCTAGCACCAGATTGAAAAATTAAAAGCTCAAGAATTAACCATAATACTTCGTCATATCAACCTACTTCACAACCCACTAAACAAGTTATATGGATTATGCTTAATTAATGAGACCCTTATTTACCCAAGGTGATGCGGTCGTCCTCCCTAGATAAACCAGTAGATTATAAACCCCTTCTATAACTCTATCGTTAAGCCTACTTGTTATTAAAGAGTGATAAGATCGTCCTCTCTCTAATAGTTTTCGTACTCAATTCCAAGATAATTCTAAGGTTTATTTTAAGAATTCAATTAATTAAGAGAACTAGCACTAAACATCATGTGTTATCCTAATTATGTACCAACATCCTACTTCTACGAGTTCATTCTACCCCAAGCATACAAGGGTTTTAGCCTAGCATGGTTTTAACGACAACAAAAGTAATTAAATAAGAAACAAACATAAACATGACATATTGAAGTGAAAATTCAAGAACATAAACTAGGGTTTTGAAGAAAGAAGTTTAATCTAAGAACGAATATCAAATAAAGAAGAAATCCAAGGACTCACGTAACAAGTGTTGAAGAACGAAAGAAATAAAATCTAAATCTAAATCTAAACTATGAATTCATACTGTTAAAACCTCAATTACACGTAAACTATGCTTGCTCAAACTCTTGGTGCTCTTCTCTCTCCAAAAACTATCTCTATGCGTCCAGTGGTGTCCAAAAACGTATTCGGAATGGGTATAAATAGGCAACGGGTCGAATTGGGAGTTCATATTCCAAAATCCACATCTACTCGAGTACTAGCTCGAGTTCATGGTACTCGAGCAATGTAGCTCAAGCACTAAAATCTTCCAGAGGCTGAAAAGTACTCGACCTCCTTAGCTCGAGTAGTGACTACTCGACCGGCCTTAGCTCGAGCACTCTACTCAACCACTCGAGTAGCGAGTACTCAACCAACACCCACTCGAGTGCAATACTCGAGTGCTCGAGTACTAAGTACTCGAGTACTTCTTGCTTGAGTACTCCAGTGATACTTTTGCTCCCTCGAACTAATACTTTTTGTATTTCTTCCGTATCTTCTCATCCGGGCATCTGTTTGAGTCGATTCAAAGTCCTACAAACTCCATTTTCCGCCCTCTATCCATCTATGAGCATCAAAGAGGCAAATTTATTAGTTCATGAAAATAATACTCAATTGAATCTAAATACTCATCGAAATCAATCAAAACACGGGCAAATTGAGCTATAAAACCTAATAATTTCACCGCTAATCATAGTCGAGATAAAAAATTCCTCAAGGAATCTCAGCATACCAGTTTTCCTGAAGCAAATATGGACATTGTCAGTGATATGACATTAAAGACTATGAGTTGTCAAGATACATAATGTCATTATTTTGTGAATTTTTTATGCATGTTATGACTATATGCTTTTTCATAATTAATATTTATGAAAAATAACAACTCAATTACTGGATGTCTTTAACAACTCCAGCAGAGTTACTGAATCACATATTTATATAGAAAATCTCCGGTTAAAATTGATGTCCCTGAAGGACAAAATATTACATGCTAATGAATCTAAAGCACGCCTGAAGCGTGAAAGAGCCCAGTAACAAAATCCAACCTCCTGAAGTGTTGTAGATGTGGTCTTAAAATTCAATTTAGATTCATACAAATTATTGCATGAGCGGTTAGTCCATCTAAAATAATAATGTGATATGTCAGATTTTGTCTAAGTTCATTGGCTATAATATATCAAATCCTTTCGTAAATAAATTCATTTATATGGCATATGTACAAAGGGTGAACTTAGAGTACGGCAGAATCGTACTAAAGTTGAAATTAAAGCTCCCATTTTTTGAATGGTTTCATAGAGATATTTGTGGATTGATTATCCTAGTATGGGGATCATTTTGATAGTTAATGACCATAATTAATGCTTTCACATGGTGGACTTATGTATCCTTGTTATCCACCTGCAATCACGCTTTTGTCAAGCCTATTGCTAAATTATTGAGCTTAGTTCTCATTTCCCAAATTATCAAATTAAATCCATTCGAATGGATAATGCCAGTAAGCTCGCATTGACAACATTCAATATTTATTATATGGCATTGGAAAATTAAAGTGAAGCATTAAGTCCCTTACGTCCACACCATAATGGTCTGAGTCACTAATATGATGCATCAAACTAGTCGCTAGACCATTATTGTAAAATTCCAACTTCGCTACATGTTAGGGGCATGAAATTTACATGTAGCTACTAGAATTCAAATTCGACCCACTACATATTATTAGTACTCCCCTCTACACCTAGTGCACAGAAAATGACACATCATTTCCCATATGCGAACATTCTATTGTGCAGTACGCGTACCACCACAACACGTTAACAACCCGGTTGGCTGACTGCATAATTGATGAAGAGTCTATTCTCGGCATTATGGGAAGATTAGAATCTAAAAATTAAATAAATGCCAAGAAGTTTCCTTGAAGGAAACAGATCGAGATTTATATCTTGAAGGAAAAAGACCAAGAAATTTCCCTGAAGGAAAATGGTCTTCGATATTTAGACTCATGCACTAGTTAAACTGAACTTGAAGTTCAAAAGATAAGTAACTTGCAATATATATAGCAAGTAATTTGTCAGATGCATTTACTGATCACAAAGGTGTGACTAAATCACATATACCTACTGTAAATGCACCCCAAAGGGTAGAGGTCCCAATGAAAATGAGTACACATGTCCCCACATGCCAGAAGCGTAAAGGCCTATAAAAGAAACAAACACACCTAGAATGAAAGCTAGCAAAACTGGTCAGTCAAACTTGAAATCTCCAGAAGAGATTCATCCTGAAGATGAAGAATCCTAGTAACAAAGCACGTGCACAAAACTATCTAATAATAGGATTACGGAATGACCAGATCAAATACATAAGGGAAATGATGTGAATCTGGTTAATATAAGATCAATAAATAAATACATGAGAAACAATATAAATTTGTTGTCAACAATGTATCTGTGACCAAAATTGTTCTTTCTAAAATATGGATCCAGTACTGTTGGGACATTGTCAGTTTTGATTAAGATCCCAAAGCCCCTGAAAAGATGATTGCCTTAATCTGTCTTTGTCAGGCTAGTCTTGGTTAGGATTAGTACTTAGTCATTTTACACTTCACAGGTACTCAGTGAGAGGAGAACTCACTGGAGACAATCAAGACTCAGAGCCTGAAGACGAAGAGCACCATCCTGAACTTATGGCAGTCCTCTAAGCTGGCTGAGTAAGTGTCAGTGATGAAGAGTATGACCCTGAGGTCATTACTAACTCAGTCCTGAAGGGAACAGGATGTCACTGAGTTAATGGGAAGACTTGGAGTAGAGCCAAGCAATGCAAAAGGAATTTCAGCGTCAGGACAAGACTGGTGGGCTCAAGACAAAATGAACTTAATAAGACAAGCCTGAAGCTCAGGAATAAGTTCTGACATTCTCACCAACCTGATGACGTGGACCAATCCGAGAAGGACACGCACGTACGGAACCTGACATGAAGACTGAATTCAGACTGCATATTCAACGGGCAAGCATTCAATATGCATTTAATGCAAATACCAAATCCATGCAAGGACGGCTGCTGCATGAAGATATGTCCGTTTGAAGCCACTCTACATAGATGACTCGAAGGCTATCTCTCCAACGGATAGTTTTTCAAATTACCTATAAATACAGAAGACCTTGAACCCATTCAAGGTTACGGGAAATTTCCAAGCCAGAAATTAGTCAAACTCTCAAGCATTCAAAGCATTCAACCCTTAAGAGAAGCACTCGAAACCTTCTAAATTTCCCAAGTGTTTCTCAGCAATTGAGAGTTATTCTGTATTCCAAGAGCTAATTAGAATTATCTTAAGCTTAGAGAGATTATCCAATCCTTAGCATAGCTTTGCCTTGTAAGGATAATCTCAACTTAGTTGGAATCCAAACTGAAACCAAAACCCTAAGTTAGGCTTATTGGGAGTAAGTCAGTTAGAGTGTTAGTAAGTGGAGTTGTATAGATCAGTGAGGATAGCTGGTCTTGGTGCACCTTGGCACGTTAAAAACAAGAATCCCTTGAGTGGATTTCCTGTTAAGTCAGGCCGTGGACGTAGGAGCTTGAGACTCTGAACCATGTTAAACTCCTTGTGTTCTTACTGCTTTGATATTGTGCATACTTGCTATATTACTTGTTCATTCATTGCATTCAAGTTTATCAGGCCTGAATCAATCAGGCTGATCTTCAAAAGAGCACTGCCCTACTAAACACTCTTCAGATTTGAGTAAAACAAATTTTTCAGAAAGCAAACTAAACAAGACTTTAAACTTTCAGGGCTCAAACATTTCCGCACTGAACTTGAACTGATAGTTAGCCAACTGACTAGCACCAAGTGTAGTCAGTAGGTGTGTTATCAACTCCTAGTTCTTTACCACTCTGAGTAAATGGGACTCAGTCAGTTTTAAGGTTGAAAAATTGGTATACGTGTATTCCCCCCCCCCCATACACGTATTCCTCAGTCTTGTACCGGGACCAACAAGTGGTATCAAAGCAGTGGTTCGAAAGACCGCTGACTTTGAATACTAATAGTTTCAGAGGAGAAACTGTTGGTGGTCACTGAACAGATCTGAGTTTGCTTTTCATAAAACTTGCTTCATCATGACTTCGAGGAGACTTGAAGCTTCGTTACCTGAATTCTCTGTGTCTAACTTTGTCTATTGGAAGTTCAGATTAGAAGCACATCTAGATGCCATCCATGACCAGATGCCGCGTGTACTCAGGGAGGGACCGATCAAGATCACTATTCCTAACGTCAGAGGACTGGGATATGAGGATCTTGCGATTGGCGTGCAGGTTCCTAAAGAAAGGAAAGACATGACCAACGATGAAATCAAGATGGTGGGACTTGACAACGTCGCCATAAACATCATCTTGCACACGGTGCCCTTCGAGGAGTCGGCTAGGCTGATGAACTTAAAGACGGCAAAGGAGGTCTGGGATGAGCTGACAAGGATGTGTGAGGGATCTGAAAAGATCAAGGAGAACAAGAGAAACATTGCCATTCAAAAATTCGAGGCGTTCGAGATGCTGCCTGACGAGAGCATAGATCAAATGGAGTCTAGATTCATCAAGTTGATGAATGAGTTGGTGATGCTGGACAAAGATGTCCCAAGGAGAGATGTTGCTTCAAAGATCCTGAATGCCCTTCCTGAGAGATGGGACAACAGTGTAATTATGCTTAAGAACACTCAGGATATGAGTAACATAACTTCTGCTTTACTTTTTTCAGAGCTCAAAGCGCTTGAATTCGATCTTAACAAAAGAAAGAAGAAAGCTCAGTCAGAAGAGGAAGTGAAGGAGAAAACTCCTGAGAAAAGTGTGGCGTTCAAGGCCAGGTCTGAACCTGTTGACCCCTCATCAAACTCTTCATCAAAGTCACTGATGGAGATGAGCAGGGAAGAACTCGCTGAGGAGTACAGCCTGATGGCCAGACGATTTGACAAGCTCAATTCCAGGTTTGGTCGTTATAAAAAGTTTTATCAGGACTCACGTGACAGGAAACCTGAAGGAACCCACCAAAGCTCAAGGAGATATGAGGAGCGAAGGAATACTGACCAGAGGAGAGAACGTGGTGATGAAAGGAGATATTCTGAACCAAAACCTGAAAGAAGAGACGAACAGAGACGTACTCGCGATGATAGATATCCAACAAAGACTGAAAGCTCACCAAGAACCAGGGAACCTGACTCAAGGAGGAACCCTGAACCAAGAAAAGAAAGAGTAAGTGAGCAGGTAGCATGTTACAACTGTAACAAGATTGGTCACTATCAGTACGACTGCCCGGAGCTGAGTGCAAGGGAGAGAGAGGAAAGGAGAGCCACTAGGGATCTAAGATCTGCTGATCGGAGAGCGATGGTCGTTGAAGATGCAACAGATTCTGACGGTCCTGCTGAATGGTCACCTGAACTCTTCTCAGATGACGAGTATGATGATGTCTGTCTAATGGCTAGGGATGAGCCTGAGATAACATCAAATTCTGTTTGCGCTTCTTACACTGGTCAAAATCCTGAGCTTAGCTCAGAGTCAGTTAGAGAAATGAACCTTCAGATCTGTCTTGATCAATTGATGGTTGATTTCTCCAGATTGCAGGAAACTAATGTCTTCTTGGTTGAGGAGAACAAGAAATTGAGTACTGAAGTTCAAAACCTGAATGAACAACTCACTCAGTCCGATCTTAAAGAATCAGCTCAAATTGTGAGACTAACTCATGAGATTGATTTAATCAATGCTGAGCGTCTTCCAAGAGAGAAGATTCTGAAGGAACTGGCTGAGGAAGAGCTGGTCAGGAAGGAAGAATTGAAAGTACTTAAGAGTAAGTTTGATGACCTCTTTACCAGACATGAAATCCTGAAAAAGAGTGAGGACTCTCTCAAGAAAAAGGTTGCAGCAATGAATAAATCCTCAGTGGCTAGAGAGGAAATAAATAGCAACCAGATACTTGGGAACAAGAAAAAGGGACTTGGATATGTTCCTGAGAAATCCTCACAAGGTCAGTCTCATGTTGCTTCAGGGAGCAACACTGAGAGGGTATTTGTTCAGACAGGCCAGAGTGCACCTATGGTTGTGCTCCAGGCTCGTCAAACTGATAAGGGCAAGGAAACCGTTGACACAGTCAGGGTTGCTCCTAAGGTAGCTAAGCCAAAACCCAAGGGAAAGGAAAAGCAACCTACGGAAGCCCCTGAGAGCTCAGGCCAGGGAAAACCTCAGCGAAAGCAGAGGAAGACTCAGGCCAAGAGCCCTCAGACTGGTCAGCGAGGGTACCATCATGCTTGGCAATACCAACAGGGAAGGCCAAATATGATGACACCCCCGTGGTTTTGGCATCCTGAGGCCTTTAACTGCTTTCCATTCCCTCACTTGCCTAGGGGGAATAGAAATTAGGGTCCTTATCAAGAACAAGGCCCAAGACCCGCTGCACCCAGACCTAGGAAGAACAGGAAGCCAGCCCAAAAGGCACCCACTCAGGCTCCTGTGAAGCCTAAGTCTAACACTCATACACCATCTTCCTCTAAGGCAAAGAAGAAGAAAGTTGTGTATGTCGATATTTCAGGGAGACAGATTTACCACTCTGAGACAATCAGGGTTGTGAAGCAAGTCTGGATCCCGAAGGGTACAGCTGACACGATAGGACCCAACACCCAATGGGTACCTAAAGCCTGATTTGCTTGCAGGCGGCTGTGGATCACAACAAGAGGAGAGGAGACTCAATCAAAGCTGTTTGGTACCTAGACAGTGGTTGCTCAAGGCACATGACTGGAATGAAGAGTCTTCTCCAAGAGTATCAAGCTAAAGATGGTCCACAGGTAACCTTTGGTGATAACTCAAAAGGTGTTACTAAAGGTTTCGGTGTTCTAATTATAGGTACAGTCAGAGTGGAAAATGTGTCCTTTGTGGAAGGACTGAAGCATAACCTGCTGTCAGTAAGTCAATTCTGTGACAAAGGGTTCTGTGTTGAGTTCTCATCGAATACATGTTCAGTCAAGGACAAATCAACACAGGTGCTTCTATCAGGTATAAGGAAAGGTAATGTTTATCTCGCTGATTGGAGCAGCACTATTCCTAATACTTGTCTTGTTGCTAAAAGCTCTCTAGAGCTCAGTTGGTTATGGCATAAAAGATTAAGCCACCTGAACTTCAAGATTCTTAACAAAATTTCTAGACAGTCACTTGTTGATGGTCTACCTAATGAAGTTTTTAGCAAAGATCACGTGTGCAAAGCCTGTCAGGAAGGGAAGCAGGTCAGAGCGTCATTCAAAGAGAAGGCCTCTTATTCCACTGACAGGATACTTCAGCTCTTGCACATGGATTTATTTGGTCCCATAACACCTGTGAGTATGAATGGTAGAAAGTATACCCTTGTGGTTATTGATGATTATTCTAGATATACTTGGGTTATTTTCTTGTTAAATAAGAAGGAAACACAGGTGAAGCTTCCAGAGTTGCTCAGGAGACTCAGCAATGAGAAGAATCAGTCCATTACTAAGATCAGATCTGACAAGGGCACTGAATTTATAAATTCATATATTTCTGACTTCTGTAATGAACTTGGTATAGCTCATGAGACTTCTACAGCTAGAACCCCACAACAGAATGGTGTCGCTGAAAGAAGGAACAGGACACTGAAGGAGGCTGCAAGGACCATGCTGGCTGAGTCAGGATTGCCCAAGAAATTCTGGGCTGAGGCAATCAACACTGCATGCTACACTCAGAACAGATCCATGCTGAACAAATAACATGCTCAGACCCCATATGAGACATGGAACAAAAGGAAACCTCGTATTTCTTATTTTCATGTATTTGGTTGTAAGTGCTTCATCCTCAACAATGGGAAGACCCAGTTGAAAACCTTTGATAGCAAATCTGATGAAGGAATATTCTTAGGATATTCTGAAGTTAGTAAAGCCTTCAGGGTTTACAATTGTAGGACCCTTGTTGTTGAAGAATCACCTCATGTTGTCTTTGATGAATCTGCTAATGAGTCTAGGGCAAAGGTGTTGAATTCTGACACTGAGGAGGTCACAAGGAGTGTGACAAGGCTGAGCTTGAAGAATCAACCTGATCCCAAGATCAAGACTGTGCCAATTCCGAGATGGGATGATGATGACGATCAGGATGATGAATCAAGTGCCACTCATAAGCCCAGCACATCAGGGATTGTTGAGCCTCAGACTGAGGAACAGGCTCAACCTGAGGTAAGCACTGTCTATGAAGATGCTGTTGCAGCTGAGACGGTTCCCGAGTCACCTAATCAAGGGAGAATCAATGTCCCTGACATTGAGCTAGTTAATCCCTTTGGCATAGACTCAGGATCATCCCCTTCTGTTCAATTTCCTGAATTTTATGAGCCTGTAGACACTAACATTGCAGGTACTTCAGGAACAACTCCTGGCAAGAGAACATGGTTAGAAGATCATCCCATTGATCAAATCATTGGTGATCCAACTGAGGGAGTCAGGACCAGACGGTTCCATGGTGAGAGTGCATTGTTCTATTGCTTTCTCTCTGAGCAAGAGCCTCAGAACATTGAAGAAGCTCTCACTGACTCGAACTGGATCATTGCCATGCAAGAGGAGTTGAATCAGTTCACAAGGAATCAGGTTTGGGAACTGGTGGATAGACCTAGGCATCAAGGTGTGATTGGTACCAAGTGGGTCTTTAAGAACAAGAAGGATGAGAATGGTGTTGTGGTAAGGAACAAGGCTAGACTGGTTGCAAAAGGGTATTGTCAGTCTGAAGGAATAGACTATGATGAGACTTTTGCTCCAGTGGCTAGGTTGGAAGCTATCAGGTTGTTCCTTGCATATGCAACATACAAGAAGTTCAAGGTGTGTCAAATGGATGTCAAGAGTGCCTTCCTGAATGGTGTACTCAATGAAGAGGTATATGTTGAACAACCTCCCGGGTTTGAGGTTGGAGATAGAGTATACCATTTGAAGAAAGCACTCTATGGACTTAAGCAAGCACCAAGAGCTTGGTATGATACCCTCTCTCAATTCCTGACAGACCATGGGTTCAAGAAGGGAACTGTGGATAGGACATTGTTCGGGATCACTGAAGGTGATGACATTCTCTTGGTCCAGATTTATGTGGATGACATAATATTTGGATCACCAAATCATCAGCTCTGTGAGAAATTCTCTAAGTTGATGACTGGTAAATTTGAGATGTCCATGATGGGAGAGATGAACTTCTTTTTAGGATTGCAGGTCAAGCAGACTGATCAAGGTATATTCATTAATCAGGCCAAGTATACAAGAGACTTAATTCATAAGTTTGGTGTTCAGAACAGCAATCCAGCCAGGATCCCAATGAACACAAATTGGAAGATGGATCCTGACACTGAAGGGACTTCAGTAAATCAGACTGAGTATCGTGGGCTGATAGGTTCTTTGTTGTACCTGACTGCAAGTAGGTCTGACATTACGTTTGCAGTTGGTGTGTGTGCTAGGTATCAGTCTGATCCCAAGAGAAGTCATTTGGAGGCTGCTAAGAGGATACTTAAGTATTTGAAAAGGACAGTCAATATGGGACTATGGTATCCTTCAGATGACAACTTAGAACTGACAGGTTATTCAGATGCAGATTATGGAGGTTGTAGGATTGATAGGAAATCAACCTCAGGGACATGTCAGTTTTTGGGAAGTAAGTTGATCTCGTGGTTTAGTAAGAAGCAGAATTCAGTGGCTACATCCACGACTGAGGCTGAGTATATGGCTGCAGGTAGTTGTTGTGCTCAGATTTTATGGTTGAGGCAACAGTTGAGGGACTACCAAGTGTTTGCTAATCAGGTTCCAATCTATTGTGATAATAATAGTGCTATAGCAATTACTCAGAACCCAGTGCTTCACACAAGGTGCAAGCATGTGGATATTAGACACCACTTCATTCGAGATCATGTGGAGAAGAAAGACATTAGGATGGAGAAGATTCACACTGACAGGCAAAGAGCTGACATCTTGACTAAGCCTCTGGCTGAAGCAAGGTTTATGGAACTGTCAGTGGAGTTAGGACTCTTAGATCCGGGAGAGCAGTCAGTGTAGGGTTCTAGAGGGAACTCAGGCCAGACTCGACTCAGCGAGGTATCAGGGTGCTACAATGTCTCCCTGATAGGTATGAGTTCTAACCTGACTTTTGTGAATTTCAAGCGTCTCCCTGAGTCCTTCGTCCTGAAAATCTTTATTAAATGCATTCCGTTCTCATTAAAAGCGCGCCTTTTCATATTTAAACCCACGCGCACGGAGCATTTAATGCTACAGTTACTTTTTCATATACGTGTCCGTTTTATACGGAATATGACTGACATAGGGTTTAATTGAAGCTGAGATTAATCCTGGCCCCTCATTTCAAAACCTTTCAAATTCGGGGATCAATCTCAACCCCACGTTTCAGTAACTGACTTAGTCTTATCAATCAAGAGTGTCATTTGAGGTTTTTACGCAAACACAATGCACAATCTGCACACTGAGTTTTCTCTTGCTCAAACACAGATAATTCTTTCGAAAAATCTCTTCTTTTCAAAATAATGGCATTCCTCGATTCCAACTGGATAACCAACAAGATCGTAGATGTTGTTGAAAAGAAACTGGTACACATGGAGCAAGTCATCTCCATGGAAGGTATCTGTCTTACGGTTGAGGAAATCAAACCCGTATTTAAATGGATTTCCGATGCCGGGTTGGAAACATACTTCACCACCCGCCCCATTTTCTTGCTCCCAAGAACAGTGGTGGAAGCCTATTTAAATATGTTCTTACGGAAAGGGGAAGTTTTCACGAAGGCAACTGCACTGAAGCCGACGGGAGAGAAGGACGACGACGGCGAACCTCTTTACAACACAGAGGTGGTCACTATCAACTTCAGGCAGGCGGTGAGGGAAGTCTTTAAATTGCCATTCTCAGGCATCAACCCAAGAACCTACAAGGAGAACTCAGAGGGAGAGCTTCTTGGGAAATGGACCAAGTCAGGGTCATCGGAGTTCAAGGCTCGTCAGAACAAGAATACTCTGAAGCCTGAGTACAGAGCGCTGGTGGACTTGGTGTCCAAGATAGTGATGGGAGCAACTGGCTCTCACGAGCAGTTGAGTCTGCCCAAGCTGAGGCTCATGGGGGCAATTGCTGATGGAGTGAAAGCGAACTGGGAGCAGTTCTTCCTCGATCAACTCCATCAGGCAGGATTGGACAAGCTTACGCGGGACGAGGAGAAGAAGCACATTTCCGTCAGTGCCATCTTGCCATTCGGCACGAGGATGTCCATCCTGATTGCTCATGCTTGCCATGGGTATACCTTCGACTTTGAGGACAGTCTCTCCTCAAAGAAGGTAATGTTTTCCTCACTGAGTGATATCTATTCAGTGCTAGGGCTGACTGATCCCAATGCGAAAGCAAAGGGTCAGGGTAAAAAGCCAGATGGTAAGGCCAAGAGAGTGGCAACCAGTCTCATTGAACGGGTAGATGAGCTCCTTGAGAGGAGTAAGGAGGATGAGGAGGTTGCAGCTGAGGAGATGGAGCAGCCGGAGATGACTGCGGTTGAGAAGAAGAAGAGGGTGAAGATAGTGCTGTCAGGGAAGAGCACGAAATCTGGGACTGAGTCTGATCCCAAGAAGGCCGGGTCTGAGGCTGAGGGAATTGACGATGACGTCAGAAAGGAGGGTGCTCAGGGAGAGAGGCCCCTGAAGAGGCTTAGGAAGGGGACCAGAAAATCCCCTGCTAAGAAGCTACCTGAGGTGAGTGAGAGGGAGAAGTCAAGCTCTCCTGGAGCCTCTGACTTGGAGGAAGTGAGAAAAACTGTCGAGACGGCTGAGTCGTTGCAGCCTGAGACAGTACCCACTCAAACACCCCCACACCCTGAAACCCAAACACCTTCCATCCCTGACCCCACACCTCAAACTCCCCAACCACCCCAAACCTCAGAGCCAAATCAGCCTACTGAGTCAGCGCCATCAACTTCACACACGAATGAGCCTGACCAGTCAGCAGAGCCGAATCTTCCAAACCCCGCAGACTTTCCATCATACCCCAATCCCAAAGACTGTCCCAAATCCATTTCAGCAGAGGAGGATGAGTTCCTTGAATTGGAGGAGGAGGAGTTAGATGAACACATGGCAGGAGGGATTCTGGAGAACACTCTCAGGGGGAACGCCACAGAATGGGCAGGGAAGTGCTGGCCTAGGCTATCCAAGTATACTGAGCTGCTGGCGTATGTGATAGAGCTCAAAGTTTGGTTGGACTTCAAACAATCAAACATGCAGGAGCAACATATGCTGGTGGATGCACGTGGCTGGGAGCACTGGGAGGCGGAAGAGGCCAAGATCTGCTCTTTCTTTGGATTAACTAGCTGGCTTCAACTCTTGAACTTTGATAACCTGAAGCAGCTAGTGGCGGATATGATGTCCAAGAGCAAGGCTGACCTCCTATCTGATGACGAGAAGGATGGTGATGAGGATGATGAAGGAGCTCAGGGTGGAGACCTGGAGAAGGCAGTGGAGAAAACTGCACAGGAAGTTGATGAGATAAACTCTGAGCCTCAGGCTCAGGGGGAAGGTGGAAAAGACACTGGTGCCAAGGGTGGACCAATGGCTGAGGATGTTGTGAACATCTCAGCTGCCAATGAGACATCTGTCGATGAAGGGATTCCCTGCCCTGAGACAAGAGAGGAAGATGTTGAGGCATCCAAGGAGACTTTCAGTTCCGAGGGACTTGCTCCTAAGGTTCAAGTTAGCTTAGCTGAGCCTGAGGAGGCGGCTATGACTACTTCACAACTGCCTTCAGTGCACCTTGAAGAAGGGACTGATGCTGCAGGGGCTGACAAGGGAAAGCAGCCAATCACTGATGCGGCCGCTGATGATGATGATGTGATCATAACCGGGGTCGGACGTGCTGAATTCACAAGCATAGTGGAGGTCAAGCAGGAGAAAACCTCAGAAAATCTAGCTGAACTTCAGGAGGAGGTAATGAGGCTACGAGCTGAGAAGGAAGAAGACTCCAAGGCCCTGGCGAAGCACATCAGGTGGACAAAGTCAGCTTACAACACCCTTGCTAACAGGGAGCTGATTTTGTTAAAGAAAACGATGACTGACACGGCCAAGTCAGTGAGGAATGAGAGGAAGCGCACCAAGAAAATGCTTAGGAACACTCTCAGAAAGCTTGAGGAGAGGGATGCGATCAGGGACGAGAAGATGAATCAGGCAGTGGACAGGCTTGCAGTTCAGACTGGAGCTATTGTCACTCAGGCCATGAAGGACTCAGCATCCAAACTGGAGCTGGAGTCAGGGAGATTGGATCGCACCTCTCAGTCTGTGGCAGACACTTTGGCAAAGGCCACTGAGGAAATCGGCAAAGATACTAACTGAGGCCAGCAGAGTCAGCGGTGAGTCCTTGAAGGTGGAGGAAAGGATCACCAAGGCTAAACAAAGACTCCAACTCTCTATGGAGGTCTTTGAGAAGAAAGTCAATGCTGCTGTCAGTTCAGTTTCTTTTGCAGGCACTGGGATTGCCACGGGAGTTGAGATGCTGAAGGAGGGCGTATTGGAAGTTCAATCCTTAGCCTCTTTTGTTATCAACAGTGGAGCTGAGTCACTCCCATCCCAGGCCAATGATGATGCCAAAAAGGGGGAAAAGAAGAAGAAAAGATCCCGCCCTGAGGCATCGGAGGCAGTCAATCAAGGTGAAACCGTTCTAGCTGACCCTGAAGCCAATCCTGAAGGAAACATTTTAAGGGTGAGGAAGTCAGCTAGGTTAGCGGCGGTGGAAAAGGAAGGAGAAGAAATTGTTGCCAAGCTGAGAGAGGAGGCAACAAAGGCAAAGGTTAATGAACCTTCCAAGCAACAACCTGAGCCAGTTCAGAGGTCGTCTCCCATGAGCTCAAGGAAGAATCCCATCACTTACTCAGGTGAGTTGGTTGCGGAGTTATATGCTGAAGCATGGGGAGATCAATCTGAAAAATCGGAGGCTATGCGCAGAGCTGAAATTGCTCAGAAGGAGAAGATGCGCATCTTGGAGAAGAAGGTTGAGAAGCTGACTGATATCACTGAGCTTCAACAACGAGAACTGGATGATGCAGTGATCAGCTTGCTAAGGAGGAAGAAGGCGAAGCCTGAGCCCAGGAAGTACAGGAAGAAGCCAACAGTTAGGAAATCAACAATTCTTCAAGTCAGAAGGCCAGAATCAGGAGCAAGGGAAGCTTTTGTTGATGAGTTCGTCTCAGAGACATTGAAGGAGTTTTGGACTGATGCAAGGGATGAATTTGTTAGATTGTGGTTTGTTGTGAAGAAGTGGGGCGACACTGACGATATCAATGCCCACTTCACTGACTACATGATGGACAATCATCCTGAGCTATTCCAGAAGATCTTGGAGGAGGCTGAGGCAGCTCAAGTTCAAGTAAAGGCTCCTGAGTTCACCATTCGAGCTCCTCCCTTGGTTCCTGGAACTCAAAAGCATGATACAAAGGCCATTATGATGGAAGTATTGAAGATAGCCAAAGCTGAAGGGTACGTGAATCAACCTGGAAGACTTGACGAACTGAAGGCAAGAGTTTATGCAGGATATGGACTCAAGCCTGAAATGAGATTAGTCTAGGTGTTCACAGGCTTCTTTGTAATAGATTATATTCATTGTAATCATTTTCACATCAATCAATGAAATCTATTACTTTTGCCCACAGACAAAAACTCATTGTCTTTTTGGCTGTTGTTTAAAATTCTGTACTTTATCAAGAATTGTTCTAACACTGTCTTATCTTATAGATAGGTTTATCTTGTTTCCTCTAAGTGTTTTGAGGATCTTTTCAGTGTTTTGGCATCATCAAAAAGGGGGAAATTGTTGGGACATTGTCAGTTTTGATTAAGATCCCAAAGCCCCTGAAAAGATGATTGCCTTAATCTGTCTTTGTCAGGCTAGTCTTGATTAGGATTAGTACTTAGTCATTTTACACTTCACAGGTACTCAGTGAGAGGAGAACTCACTGGAGACAATCAAGACTCAGAGCCTGAAGACGAAGAGCACCATCCTGAACTTATGGCAGTCCTCTAAGCTGGCTGAGTAAGTGTCAGTGATGAAGAGTATGACCCTGAGGTCATTACTAACTCAGTCCTGAAGGGAACAGGATGTCACTGAGTTAATGGGAAGACTTGGAGTAGAGCCAAGCAATGCAAAAGGAATTTCAGCGTCAGGACAAGACTGGTGGGCTCAAGATAAAATGAACTTAATAAGACAAGCCTGAAGCTCAGGAATAAGTTCTGACATTCTCACCAACCTGATGACGTGGACCAATCCAAGAAGGACACGCACGTACGGAACCTGACATGAAGACTGAATTCAGACTGCATATTCAACGGGCAAGCATTCAATATGCATTTAATGCAAATACCAAATCCATGCAAGGACGGCTGCTGCATGAAGATATATCCGTTTGAAGCCACTCTACATAGATGACTCGAAGGCTATCTCTCCAACGGATAGTTTTTCAAATTACCTATAAATACAGAAGACCTTGAACCCATTCAAGGTTACGGGAAATTTTTAAGCCAGAAATTACTCAAACTCTCAAGCATTCAAAGCATTCAACCCTTAAGAGAAGCACTCGAAACCTTCTAAATTTCCCAAGTGTTTTTCAGCAATTGAGAGTTATTCTGTATTCCAAGAGCTAATTAGAATTATCTTAAGCTTAGAGAGATTATCCAATCCTTAGCATAGCTTTGCCTTGTAAGGATAATCTCAACTTAGTTGGAATCCAAACTGAAACCAAAACCCTAAGTTAGGCTTGTTGGGAGTAAGTCAGTTAGAGTGTTAGTAAGTGGAGTTGTATAGATCAGTGAGGATAGCTGGTCTTGGTGCACCTTGGCACGTTAAAAACAAGAATCCCTTGAGTGGATTTCCTATTAAGTCAGGCCGTGGACGTAGGAGCTTGAGACTCTGAACCACGTTAAACTCCTTGTGTTCTTACTGCTTTGATATTGTGCATACTTGCTATATTACTTGTTCATTCATTGCATTCAAGTTTATCAGGCCTGAATCAATCAGGCTGATCTTCAAAAGAGCACTGCCCTACTAAACACTCTTCAGATTTGAGTAAAACAAGTTTTTCAGAAAGCAAACTAAACAAGACTTTAAACTTTCAGGGCTCAAACATTTCCGCACTGAACTTGAACTGATAGTTAGCCAACTGACCAGCACCAAGTGTAGTCAGTAGGTGTGTTATCAGCTCCTAGTTCTTTACCACTCTGAGTAAAGGGGACTCGGTCAGTTTTAAGGTTGAAAAATTGGTATACGTGTATTCCCCCCCCCCCATACACGTATTCCTCAGTCTTGTACCGGGACCAACAAGTACCTAAGTTGGGTGCCCGAAGCACTTTAATTTGGGTGCAATAAAGAAGAAGCAAAAATATGGCAGAGCTAAACTCGCTAAAAATAAGGTTTGGTTCTATCGTACGTACACTTAAAGAGTTATCCCTGTTGGATAATGACTGCTTACCCAAAAACCAAAATGAAAATAAGGTGGTGAGCGAGATTAATAGCTTTAGAATTTTTGCAGAAACCCATGATTGTTTGTGATCAAGCATATTCTCCTGGTATGAACAAACAAAGTTCCGCTAATCACTAACAGCTAAAATAAAATGCAGTAAATGGACCTTGTAAACCGCATATTTTATATGATTATTACATGTCAATATTTATATCCCTGATGGATTTAAGATTCCCCAAATGAGAAATGATGAAAACCGTCGTATGTGTTGGAGTTATACGTGAAAGTATGCTTTTACTTTGTATAACTCATGTATTAAATACTTTGTTTTATGAGAATAATTCATTTATCACATTTGCTTTGAATATGAATGAATGTTATATATTTATTGCAACCCGTTCAATATATATAATATGTGTTACATTGTAGTTAATGTGGTGATAACAGATTACAGAAGATCATATTAACGGTTTCCTTGTAACTAAACGTACAAATTCACGATCCAGGTGGAATTGAACAATCCGCCGTGAAAGGTCGATATGTATATCTCAGGTTGGTCTGTCTTGACCAAGAGATTGCACTAGCACATTTAGTATGTGTTGAAGAGGACCTACAGTAAGGATAAATTCTTCTGTTCTGAAATGTGAAGAATTAGACCTCAGTGGTTATTGATTTCTTAATTTCCGTCACTTAAATAGGACCATGTGTGGTTAATAGTTATTGTTTTGATTCATGTTGGGTGAGAATCATCATGACTTCGAACCTTGTATTTTGGGCAATAATATTAATCATATAACGGTTGCTAAGGTTTAATACGGAGAAACGTGTGCAAGTATGGCTCGTGTGATTTGTCCCCTTGTTGGGCTCAGAAGTTTTATCGTACCAAATCTTACAAGTGAAGAATCAGTTTCTTTGGTACGGATAATAATGTTGAGCTGTCTTTACTCCAAGGTAAAAGATATTAATTCATTTAGAACTATTCAGAAGCTCAATTAATTAATGGACTAAATAATCTTTAACACGGAAAATAATAACCGGGAGCCCATATTATCGTAATATGGATTAAGATGGATATTGCAATATTAATTTAGTGGTAATAATTAATATTAATGTGCTGAATAATATCGGAGCTCAAAATTGAAATTCAGAAGCCCAATTGGAGGTCCAATCTTAATTCTCCTAAAGGCCCCTCAAGTAGCTCAATAATAATAAGGTGATTAATATAAAATAAAATATAATTGCTGATTTTTCTAGATTATTTTCGACAATATGATATGGAGAGAGAGAGAAAATTGTTGATTTTCTTGGAAATATATTATGGAAAATATGTATTGTTGGAATACAATAATATCTCATAAATTCAAGAAGATCCAAATCTAATGATTTTAATCTTCAATTTTCGAAAATAATATGCTTAGATGAGGAGTTGAGATTTTTGTGGAATATTTTATTATGGAGAAAAGAATATATGAAATATATTCAAGATTTCTTAGAGATTAAGAAAAGATTTCTCCTGATCTCATTAGGCCTATTATTTTCGGCCCCTACATTTATAAAAGTGGGTGATTATTTCATCCCCAAGAACATAATTCCATGTGTTGGAAAAATCAAGAGCAAAAATATTTTCTTTCTTTCTTATTATATTGAGCACTTCCCACCGACGAACGAATAAGGCGAAAGTTAAATACTTGAAAATGTTTTTACGATTGATAGGATCGATACGCTTGTCCCGTAGATCTCGGTTGGACGTCGCTTCAAGAGGTATGATTTACATGAAATTCTTTATTTTTCCGCCGTAGAATTTTGCGTGTTTATATTCGTATGCATGTTGATTTGTTGTTGGCATAATTATTATATGAATTAATTTAGGATTAATTCATGCTAGTAATAATTAGATTTAAATTCGTATTTAAATTTCATCCAGAATAGACCCAGGCACCCCCAATTCCCCAACAGTATGTATAGTACAAAACTGCGAAGGTCATTACATGATCTAAAACGGTCAGATCAAATATGGTACGATCGACTTAGTGAGTTCCTCCCGAAGAAGGAATATACAAACATTGAAGCTCTCCTTGCGTATTTATAGAGAAATTGCAAAGTGGTCCTTGCATCATCTCTGTCTATGTTGATGACCTAAATATAATCGGAACATGTAAGAAGATTGAAGGCGTCAGTTCAATCTTAAAAGCTAAATTTAAAATAAAAGTCTTGGTAATAACCAGATATAGTCTCGACCTGCTGATTCGAGCATTTCCCTAAAGGAAAAATAAATTCAAGTATTTTCCTGAAGGAAAATTAATTCGAGCATTTCCTTGAAGGAAAAATGAATATGATTCTCCCTGAAGGACAAATGAATTTTATACACCAGTCAACCTACATGAAAAAGTTATTTGAGAGATCCTACATGGATAAATCTCATCCACTTAATACACCTATGGTAGTTCGATCCCTTGAAGTATATAAGGACCCATTTAGGCCCAAAGAAGATACAGTGGATATTTTAGGACCGAAAGTTCCTTATCTAAGCGCTATTTGGTGCATACTTTATCTTGCAAACTACACTAGACCGGATATCACATTTGCGGTAAATTTGCTTGCGAGATATAACACTTCTCCTACAAGGAGACATTGGAATGGTGTTAATCACATTCTATGATATCTCATACTGGTTATATTTTCCTTTGTGGTAATACTGTGATCTCATGGAGATCCATTCCCCACTATCACCTATGAAGACAACGCGATTTGTGTTGCACAAATGAGCAACGGGTACGTTAAGTGAAACTTAACGAATCATATTTCCTCGAATTCTTCTTCCCATACAAACTCCAGAAGAGTGACGAAATTACCATACAACAAGTACGATCTAGTGACAATCCAGCAGATATGTTCACTAAGTCTCTACCTACCTCTACTTTTGAAAAGTATTTTTATGGTATTGGGATGCGAAGACTTAGAAAGTTGGTGTCTTCAGGGGGAGTAACAACATCGAAGCAATCCTGAAGATTGGATCCGGAAAATCAATAGTTGTACTCTTTCCCCAGTCGAATATTTTATTCTGGCAACCTAATCTATGAAGTTTTTGACGAGACATGGACGTCACGTCGTAATGTCCAAGGGGGAGTGTAGTAAATCTAGAAGATTTGATATGCCAAATCCAGAATATTTGATGTAGACATTACTTATGGACCAAGTAGCCTGATAGGCTTTAGGATTTTAATATATATATATATATATATATATATATATATCTGTACTCAATATTATATAATACACATAAAAATATAGTGAAAAACTATTGGCTTGGTATGCCCCCAGATGTAGTCATTCATGACGAACTGGGTAAACAAATCGGTATTCCTGTTTGCGCTCTTTATTTTACAACACTATTTTACTATTTTACTAGTAATATAGATGGGTGTAACGATTAAATCTTTAAATGTTAAGAGGTATCATACGGACCTACATTTCTCCGGTATCATGTTCCACATTAGTTGTTAATTTAATTTATTTTTTAGTGAAAATACAACAAAATACTCATTTCCAACTTCCAAAATTTTATTTTACCCACATCAACTTAATTTTTTTTTATACTCAATTCATGTTAAAGGACCAAAATACCCCTACAAAATCGGTATAAAGAGTTAACAAACTTGAGTTGGATCTCACCTCTCCTCATACCCACCCCTCCACTCCATTCTCGTCACTTAAATTTTAATAAATAAATAATATAGTATCCATTCAATTAAAACTACTAATTTTTTAACATCACAATTTAAATTCAATTTAAATATTATTACTATTTATTAATATGCACTATACATACACACAAATATATAATAAAAATATTGTAACTACATGTTATTAATTAATATTGTAAATTTAGAATCTTATTGTAATATTTAGTATTTATTAACGTTCAGGTGATATAAAGGTAAGGTGGGTGTTAAGGGGGTCATTAATATGATGAGATGATTAGATAATGATGTTGTGGGTCATATGGGTAAAAAAGATTGTTTGAAATTGAAAATGGGTAGAAAAAATTATGTATATTTGAAGTGGGTAAAATAAATTTCTTAAAATTGATAAATTGGTATTTCAAATTGTCTCCTAATTTTTTTATGTAGTTTATGACACTATGAAGACAGAGTCAATAATATTCTTGAATAGTGAATTAAATGTGAAATGATGATATTGGGCTTCAGAGCCCAACCCGTAATTGCATTGGGATATGTACTACTAGTTTAGGGCTAGTATATATGGAGCCCGTTACAATTGAGAGAGGTGTATTGGTTGTAGAGTCTATAGGATTTTTTTAGACATTTAAAGTCTTTAAAAATCCTAAGGTATTCAATACAGATTTTAAAAAGTCTTAAAAAATCTTTAGGTATTCAACAGTCTATGGATTTTAATACTCTACGGATTTTCTTAGATTTCCCTTCCAAAACATAAATAGATTTCACTCTCCAAAATCTCTTCTAATAACTAGATATTTCTACGGATTTTAAAAAGTCTTAAAAAATCTTTAGGTATTTAACAATTTATGGACTTTCTTTGATTCTCTTTCATTGGGATGTCAACGGGGCGGTGCGGGGATGGGGGGAGGGGGGGTCATTCCCCATCTCCGTCCCTGCAAAATAAATGAGAAATTTTTTCCCCCATCCCCGCCTCGCTCCAGGGATCCCCGTCTCGCGGGGATTCCCCGTTCCCCGCCTAATTATTTTTTTTATCAAATTTTAAAATATAAAAAAAATTTAATAATACACAACAATTACTTTAAGTTGGTGTTAAAAAAACTAATTTAAACAATTTGAAGAACCTCTAATTCTAATATTTTTAATTAACGTATATAGTAAAGTGAAAATAATATAATTTGGAACTAATAACATAATATTAAATAAAAAATGTAATTTTTAATAAATAGTTAATTGAGTAGGAAACTATGAAATATAAATATATTAATTATCTAAAAAATAATGCGGCTCCCCACGGGGAACGAGACGGGGATTCCCTCGGGCTGAGAATACTATCCCGGTCCACGTTTACGGGGCAAAAAAATTCTCCGTCCTCGTTTACTTTGGGGATTACCCGCCCTATTGTACTCTTCAAAAAATATGAATAAATCTTACTCTCCAAAATCTCTTCTAACAACCTGAGACTTCTAATGAGAGCGATGTATAAAGGTGATGGAAATGAAGATAAAATAATAAAGTATTTTTCTAACTAATGTATTTTTGTTCTTTTTTTCTAAATAATTTGGATAACTTTTTTTTATATACAAGTGTGTCACATATATATTTGCATCAATGGTTCCAGCGCCGGAGTCTATGGAAATCCATGTAAATCAATAAAAAAATGTATTTCACAATCCTGTAAAATCTATGAAAATCCAAGTAAATCAATAAAAAAGTTAGTCAAACTCTGCATGGAGTCTATAGATTTTCTAAATCCACAGACTTTTTAAAGTCCAAAAAAATCCTATAGAATCTCAATTGAATACACCCTCTGAGTCAAGTCAGTCAACACAGCCATATAGAACTCGGACTGACCCGGTAACAGCCACACCATTTTTTTATATATTACCAACAAATCCCAAAAATGATAAGTATCTTCATTTGGAAATCAAATTAAAACATACATAACTATTTTAACACAAAAATTTATAGGAGATGAATTTCTATTACGTACATATAATATAACCATGGGCTTATGACCGGATTCGAACCATGCTTTAAAGTAACTAAAATGTAACCGGCCACGGTATATCTTTTACCTTTAAAAAAAAAAAATACAAAACAAAAAGACTTGTATTAAACGATCTCACATACGAAGATTAATCAGAAGTCCAACCACAAAGTCTGGTGAATCAACCCAAGTTTTTTTTAAAGATAGAAGACATCTTTGTATGTTTACTAAGTGTGTATTTTCAATTAAGTCCAAAGTTAATGGATATTTATTTCAGTGTAACCAACTATACACATAATGTGCATTGGAGAACTATACCCAAAAATTTCAGTAGCATATCACAAGCAAATTTCAAGAACAAGCATCACAGTGATTATATGTCCAAATAACAATTACAGCGATTTTTCAATAACAGAGAACACCCTTAAATTAAAGCATAGATTACAGCGTTCTTTCAATAGCGGAACACCCTTAAATTAAAGCATAAATAAGCCAGCAACGGAAGTAGAGAACTTATGATATTATCTTATTTAAGAGCTTGTGATCAACTCAAGCTGCAGCTTCCAGCAACTGCTTCACCTTAGTAATGTAATCGCCCATCGCCTCCTCTTTCGATTTTCCTGCCATAAATGATGAAATACAACGATCAATTAAACTATTGCTGATCAACAAAAAGATTGTAAATTAAGAATGCCAATAAAATACCTTCAACAGCCTTCCATGCATCCCACTTCGCTCTCTCCTTCATGTTAAACATACCGGGACGGCCTGCATTCCATGACAAAGCCAATCAAAATTGTTGTCTATATCTAATTTGAAATGACAAAAGCAGAAAACCATAATGGAATATACTAGGTTGTTAATGGATTTCAATTCAAGAAAAATCAAAAATTTGTATAGGTCATATATGTGATGCAATCGCTGATACCAACTTAATTTCAATAGACACAAGCAGCAAACATGTGAAATGGTCTTAGGTTGCCAACAGATTTCAATTCCAAGAAAATCACAGCTTATACAGGCCATCTATGTGATGGGATCAAACCCATATTACCGAAGTGTAAAAAATACAAAGAAGCATGATCTAAATACTGATCTCATCTATCTTGAATCGGCACAAGAAGCAAACGTGATGATTGCCTTTAGGTGGTTAACAAGTTTCATTCCAGAACAATCATGATTCATAAAGGTCAAGTGTGGGGGATGGGGATCCAATCATTATTGATACACTAATCTAATGAGGATCAAAGATCAGCGAACACATGTGGAATAATGGATTCAAATTCCACAACTAAAACAGTTCATATAGATCATAAATGTTGTGGAATCAAATATGTGTAAATAATACAAAGAGGAGTGAGATACTAACTTGTGTTGACATCTCCAACTGTTGCTTGCTTGTAGAGTCCGTACAAAATGAGTTTGTTTTCATTGGAAGTACTCTCAGGCAAGGTCTTGGCTTTCTCAGCGTGCTCCTCAAATTCTTCCTGAAGCCATACAATATATTTTTCATTATGAATAGCAAATTGAACTCTACGTTGAAGAAACATCCACTATAACAGAATCAAAAGGTTTATCCTACAATAACACAGATTTATGTATGCATGCATCAATCACAGATTAAAGCTGCGATCAACACCAAGATTAATGCATCCAAATCCAAGAAACCCTTCCGCGCAGTAGAATGAACAAATTAAGCCCTAATTTGACAAGAAACTACGATTAAATCCGAAGCCTAGTCCAAAATAAGATAGGATCCAATTTGAATTGCACTCATAACAACCTTTTTCTCAGATTTAATGCAAATCTAGATACCCAATCAGATACAAACCTTAAGATCAGGCATAGCAGTGTATATTTGGAAATCAGGCAAAACAAAGAGAAGCAATCAATCGCATTTCAGCAAAAATATGAAAAAACGAATGAATTTCTCTGCAGAACAATCAATTAATCTAACAATCATACCTTCAAACCCATCTTTTGTAATCGGTATCCTTCGATATTTGGATCTGAATTTGTGTGTAATGATGGCAAAAACTGACGCTTTATATATGTGTTCCCGCTTAGAGTGACGGAGAATTCGATGCCCCGGATAGCAATTTTAATTGTAAGTTGGGGAAAATGGTTCGACACGTGTAAAGATTATATTCGTTTCTGATAATATATAAAATTGGGTTTAGATCTATATTGCATAGTAACACTCAAAATTATATATACATTTTAAAAATTTGTAAATTAAAGGTATATAATTCATACTTTTACTCACCCAAAACTTAATTTAAATATGTTAAATAACAAAATATCAGTTTAAATTTCATTAGTCAAATACATAAGTCATAATAGTTAATTCAATTTAAAATGAATGTCACATTGTCAATTTAAATTATATTGCATAATAAAATTTAGTTGAAATAATATATTTAATACTTAACAAGTTAGATTCGTGTAGAGGATTCGACAATCCATTAGTTGAATTCGTCAAGTGGCAGTCGAATTTGCAGATTAAAAAATATCATCCCTTTTAGGGGACGAGTATAAATTCGATATTGGATCGTTGTACTTTTAGAAGAATCTGTTTATTATAGGTGTAGATACACCGTTGCCATTCTTTTCTAAAGATGGATATTCTTTATTTTCTTTTATAAAATATAATTTATTCCATATTCAATTCTTCTTTTTTTTTTAAAGGAAGAGGAATAAACTATATGTATTAAAGCTATTCTTTTGTACAATGTTGCACACACAAAACACGTCTATTTTAAGTAGTTACATATTTCGCGGGTTAAATTTTGGGTTTTTGGGTGAGGCGATTATAAAAATGCAAATCAAGCTTAGCGTATCCCAAATCTATCTATATCTATAAATATATAATACAAGCAAATTTTCTTTTTTTCTTTTTTTTTAGCTGGAACATTTCTCATTCGTAGATCAACATTTATTATTTAATCATCACCGTCCATTTTTTTTTTTTTTGTATGCATTTAATTTATAGGAGCAAGTAATTTGTGTGTGATTTGCTACTAATTAGGAGCCGTTACAAATTATGGCCTATTTATATTACTAGATTGTGAGCATCAAAGTCTTTGCAAATACATAAATGTTTGTTGTATTGTTTAGGATTAGGTGGAAGATCCATAGATGTTTATTCTATGTAGGATTAAGATTGTTAGTGTTTTGTGTGTGTGTATATATATATATTATTTTTTATTTGTGTCAATGTTTAGCATTTTCAAGATAAATGTAAATTCCTTGAAGAAATGGTTCATCCGTTTGAAGATAGAAAAATGACATGAAGATATATGAAGATTATTGAAGAATGATTTGAAGACATGAATGTTATTATTTAAATTTCAATCTATACACCATTTTTAAATTCATTTTGTGGATGTAATTTGTTTAAACGTTTTTTTTTTTTTTACATATCAATATATTACTATTATGTAGTCATTTTATCATCATATTTTATACACATTTTATGTGTCATCTCCATACCAATTTTTTTATTTTTTATTTACTAGTATTTTACCCGTGCGATGCACGGCTTTATAAATTTATTCATATATTATTCACTATAAATTTATTGTTATTTATTTGTTATTTAATATGCGTATATAAAAATATAGAAAATATATATGCCAAAGTTCCATTTTTATATTATATAATTAATAATACATATAACGTAGATCAATATTTATAATATTATTTTGTTATAGCAACATTAATTGTTATTCAACTTGTGCAATATGCCTATTAAACGAAAGAATACACGTATCAAGTGTGTCGTGCGCAATTCAAATATATTTTTAAAAAATGTTAGTTTTATTTTTACTGAAAATTGCAAATGATTTCATTAAAATTATATTTGTTTTCATTTCACTTTTCAATAAAATTAACTGAATTATAACTATAGTGAAAACAACTTTTATTATTTATATTAAATTTTACAAACCTAAATCAAAATTGATTGCAGTGCCTTGATTTATGTTTTTTTAATGTGATTTGGATTTATTTTACACTTCATTTGATTCTTTTATAAAATTTTTTTAAATAAGTTGCTTAATTTTTATACAGACCCAATATAAAGTCTTTTAGAATAAGTCGAATAAGTTCAATTTAATTTAATTTAATTAAATAAGGCCACTACAAAAGAATTAAAAAAGAAAAAGACAAAGGCGAAACAAAATGCATTAGGATTTGTGTGTAGGGATTAAATCTCATTTCAATGGAGAGTGGGGGGAATCAGAAAAGATGAGTAACTGTGACATCCTAATCAAGCTCCTTTATTTTTGCGCATAGCAGGGTTAGCTCAAAATTTTACATATGTGCGGCTTAAAAAGTACTGTGAACTAAAATTCAATTTTTCGAGGAAAAAAAGTTAAATCATTAGTGGAATATTCGTAAAAGCAAACAAAGGAATAACTAAAATCTTGCAATGTGGAGCCTTGTGTAACCAAGTGGCATCAAGGTTTGTCTAAAGATTTTTTTTCATCATATATGTAATTACTGCTTCAGTTCATAAGCATTTAATTGGTCTTGTTCTGTTGAAAACCTTCTGGTTGGTTGAGGTATCTTGTCTATGATTTTTTATTTAATTAGAGTTGAAATACACATTAAAGGATAGTCAGTGTTAATGAAATATAATGCAATTGAAAAAATTAAAGGAATTCATAATTTTCTAGGTATGTAGAAGCCAATGGTTTATCACATTTTAATTGTTTTATTTATACTTGAGTGCAAATAAAGGAATTGTATCTTCATTCATATTTATACAAAGCCTTCTTTTAGCTTGGGAACAATATTTTAGCAAGCAATTTATGAAGCCAATGTGACGAATAGTTGATGGTGATGCAATCTTGTTTGCAGGGTTAAAACATTAATTGAGTTGTTTGTGGTATGTATCTATTATGCATAAACTTACTTTAGGTATAGCAAAACGTGTTACCTGTCCTATTTGACTGAACTATTGTGAGTGTGCTTACTTCACAACGAGCAATAGCGTGGTAATAGAAATAATGTAGAATACTCTTCATATTTACCAACAAAGAAATAAATACAAAAATACTTACTAATAAATTCTCATTTCAGAAAGGAATGACCAAAAGTTAAAAAATTTATTCAGGAATATAAAATTGGAACCTAGCCAGCAAGAAGGAAACAAATTTAAAAGATGTACTACTTTTATCATAATGGATACTAAAATTTGAGAAAAACTTGACAGATTAAGTATTATATTGACATACCATTTTATGTGTGCTCCTTTCCCACACCTCTTCTAGTTTGGAACACATACTTCATAAACTTCCCTATATAAATTGAGTAATAGTAAAAAATCTGATAAATCATCAATATGTAATAAAAAAATGTGACGTGCATTCAAGAAAACTGAAACTTATATACATGTCTCATAATATATACAACCATATATGTAATAAACTGAAAATTATGTATACGAATATTTATTGAAGGTTTTGATGTGATGTTATACGACTAACCTAAATTTAGCTCTTGAGAAAAAACAGTAAAGAAACATGACTCGTATCAATAAAAAAAAAATATATACCCCCGCCCTCAACCAAAAACGAAATGGAATTTGGGCACATTGATTGTAATATGGAAACTTGAACCTGAAAACAGTTAATTAGAAATATTATGTGTTAGTTTATTTACACTATTTATAACTGAAAGTTTGTAGTATAAACTATGTATATCTATGAATAGTGGAGATTTATCCCTTCTTTTTGTTCCCGTATGTGCAAGTATGGAGAATACTTGATATGCTCGGATTAAAAACACCTACATTCTCATTCTGGTTTGGAGAGAAATTTACCTCATTCATCATCTTGAAGGTCGATGCCATGTTGAATATACATCTGGAAAGAGCAAAAAAAAAAGATTTAATATTTTATATACATAAACATGAAAATTTATATTGGAATCTGCCGCAACAGCCATGACCTCTAGTCCAAAAATGATGTATTGAACGTAAGTAGGATTTGGGGTTTTTTATATTTTTCACAAAGGAACGAAAAATCACTAAATAAGTCCTCCAAAAAAAGAATTGAGTCTTCAATTTTAAAATTTGTAATGTCATTTTATTGAATATGTTTATAGTTGTTGGGTGTATGGAGGAATTTAAAGAGTTGAGTACGTAGTGACACTTTCATTAATATTGTTTAGATGAGAAAATGAAAAGCCACTTAAATATTACTTTGTCTTTTCAAATTTTAACTTACGTCTTTTCAAATTTTTCATAAACTAAATATAATAAATTATCATTAACTCAAATTATAAAATAACTTTCAATTTTTTTTTCAATTAATTTTTGCAATTAATGTCTTTACTGATTTGGAAAGTAAGTTATGGAAATAGAAGAAAAAGTTTCCAAAAAAGGAAGAAGATTTTGTTATTATATAGGTATAGATATTGGATAATCGATGTTTGAGTAGAATTGAAACAATTATGCACTTTTTTTTTCGTGTTTTAACTTTTAAGTCAATAATGTAGTTGATTGTCTTTTTGTGATGTATATATCTAATTAATCTTTAAGTGCGGAACTAATGATCTTTTTTCCTATTCTTGAAAATTTTAGGGCTGATTATTTTTGTTTCATGTTATATGAGCACACGTTTTGAGATTGTAATATGATTAATCTTATACTAGAATTTATTTCGTACGATGCACGGTTAATATAATTTTTTAATTTACATACTAAACATATATTTGTATTGAAAATTCATATATATGTATATTGTAATTTTCTTTGTAATTTATGCAGAAAATCACATGGTTTATAATATTATATAATATTAAATACAAACTATATATATATGGTATGTTTTTCAATTTCGATTAAATTATTTTTTATATGTTAAAAAATAATTATGCAATCTTAAATAAGTTTTCCAAGTTATAAAATTTTATGTTAATGTGTGTACATATATATTATTAAATAACAAAAACTCTATACTCATTAATAATTACAAACAATATTTATTCATCAAATTTTTTAAAACACATCCCATGAATAATAAAAGTCAAAACATATATAAATATCATAATTCTTTAAAATATTACATATTCAATTTTAATTTTCATCTTAAATAAACAAATAATTATTTGGCACAATATAAGTTCTCCTAAAAAAAACTAGTAGACATTAAAACGTATACAATATATGTGTATTAAATAAGTGTGCACATATATAGGTTTTTAAAATATATATATATATATATATATATATATAATTGTACAAATATAATTTATAAAAGATATAAAATTTATTTTTATTAACTTAAACTATTTTATCATTGTAATCATATTTTATCGACTCACACATTGAATTGCAAATATTCTAATTATCTCAAACTAAGTTTAATAAAAAGGCGAAGTATTGTATAAATATAGTTTTATCACGCATCCTCTTATATACATGAAAAGATATACCAATATTACTATAATATACTCCCTCCATCCACCAAAAAGTGTGTCACTTTTGTTTTTTCTATAATAATTTTATTTTCTTTATCATGCAAGCATTACTTAATTTCTTCATATGATATTGACTTTACAATCACAAACAATCACTTAATTCATAAATGGAACAAACAATACCCTAAAATACATTTATTTTACTTAATTTATTTACGTTTTATTAAAACATGTCAAAAATAAAATGACACATTTTTTTATGGATAAAGTGAGTATATATATATATATATATATATATAAAGTAATCAATTAATTGAAGCCAAATCTATAAATATATAATACAAGCAAATTTTATTTTTTTATTTTTAGCGCGAACATTTCTCATTCCTAGATCACCATTTATCATTTAATCATCACCGTCCATTTTTTTTTTTTTTGTATGCATTTAATTTAAATGAGCAAGTAATTTGTGTGTGATTTGCTACTAATTAGGAGCCGTTACAAATTATGGCCTATATACATTACTAGATTGTGAGCATCAAAGTATTTGCAAATACATAAATGTTTATTGTACTGTTTAGGATTAGGTGGAAGATCTATGGATGTTTATTGTATGTAGGATTGAGATTGTTATTGTTTTGTATAGAAAGTATATATAAATTTTTTATTTTTTATTTGTGTCAATGTTTAGCATTTTCAAGATAAATGTGGAATCCTTGAAGAAATGCTTCATCCGTTTGAAGACAGAAGAATGACATGAAGATATATGAAGATTATTGAAGAATGATTTGAAGACATGAATGTTATTATTTAAAGTTTAATCTACACACCATTTTTAAATTCATTTTGTGGATGGAATTCGTTTAAACATTTTTTTTACATATCAATATATTACTGTTTTATAGTCATTTTATCATTTTTTATGCATTTTATGAGTCGTCTCCGTACCAAATTTTTTTTATTTATATTGAACAATCGATGTTTGAGTAGAATTGAAGCAATTATGCACTTTTTTTTTGTGTGTTTTAAGTCAATAATGTAGTTGATTGAATTTTTGTGATGTATATATCTAATTAATCTTTAAGTGCGGAACTAATGATCCTTTTTCCCTATTCATGAAAAATTTAGGGTTGGTTATTTTTGTTTCATGTTATATGGCACACGTTTTGAGATTGTAATATGAGTAATCTTATACTATAATTTATCCCATACGATGCATGGTTAATATAATTTTTTAATTTACATACTAAATATATATTTGTATTGAAAATTTATCTATGTATATTGTAATTTTCTTTGTAATTTATGCAGAAAATCACATGGTTTATAATATTATATATTATTAAATAAAAACTATATATATGGTGTGTTTTTCAATTTCGAATAAATTATTGCTTATATGTTAAAAAATAATTATGCAATCATAAATAAGTGTTCCAAATTATAAAATTTTATGTTAATGTGTGTATATATGTATTATTAAATATAGAAAACTCTATACTCATTAATAATTACAAACAATATTTATTCATCAAAATTTTTAAAACACATCCCATGAATAATAAAAGTCAAAACATATATAAATATCATAATTCTTTAAAATATTATAAATCCAATTTTAATTTTCATCTTAAATAAACACATAATTATTTGACACAATATAAGTTCTCCTAAAAAAACTGGTAGACATTAAACGTATACAATATATGTGTATTAAATAAGTGTGCACATATATAGGTTTTTAATATATATATATATATATATATATATATATATATATATATATATATATAATTGTACAAATATAATTTATAAAAGAAGCAACATTTATTTTTATTAACCTAAATTATTTTATCATTGTAATCATATTTTATCGACCCACACATTGAATTGCAAATATTATAATTATCACAAACTAAAGTTTAATAAAAAAGCGAAGTATTGTATAAATATAGTTTGATCACGCATCCTCTTATATACATGAAGATATATATCAATATTACTATAATATACTCCCTCCATCCACCAAAAAGTCGTGTCACTTTTATTTTTTACAATAATTTTATTATCTTTATCATGCAAGCATTACTTAATTACTTCATATGATATTGACTTTACAATCACAAACAATCACTTAATTCATAAATGGAACAAACAATACCATAAAATACATTTATTTTACTTAATTTATTTACGTTTTATTAAAACATGTCAAAAATAAAATGACACATTTTTTTATGGATAAAGTGAGTATATATATATATATATATATATATATATATATATATATATATATATATTATATTAATATTATCTATTTATAAAAAGTAATCAATTAATTGAAGAATTTGTGTAACACAAACCAATAATCGAGAGAGGAAAGGTAGCAATGCCTCTGAGAATTCGAATAATCCATTTAATGCAATTTGGAAAATTCAGAGGACTGTCATATCAAATCCATGTTTTATTAATTTGCTTTTAAATGTAACCTTTTTTTAAATATGGTCATTATTTTCCAGCCATGTGTATCAGATGATATCCGCACAATCATAACGGTTGAAGCTTCATTGCATATATACAAAGAAGAGAAATTTATTTTAAAAAAATTGCTTGAATATGAAGAGATCGCCTATTTACCGAAAATAGAAGCAAAATTTGGGCGGGAAAATTTGGTCTTCTAAATATAACAGACTTTGTTAATATATATATATATATATATATTGTTTATTGGGAAGAAATCTTCTCACTAGATTTCACTCTACTTTGAAATCCTTTTATTTTAACCATTTGTTTGAACAAAATTAATTGTTTTCATTTGATAATAACTGGTGGTGGTTCAACTTGTGTTGGGGTTTGTACTTTAGAGAATTCTACTGTTGTCGAATGATTCAGATAGATGTGAGCGTGCATTTGTTGGCAACACAATTTGTCAAGCAAATGAGATGTATGATAAACCACTTTTGTAGCTGCATACAAAATTTGAAAATGGGATTATTATAAATAAAAGTTATGTGACTTGTGAGATATCCTCACGTAAGAAATCACTGTTGATTTTTGTATATGTAATTTAAGCATAAATTTTTTAATTTTCATTTAGTTTTTATATTGGCATGTGTTATAGGGAGAGAAATCCACTTAATTATGGTAAATAATAAAATCCCTCGAATCTCAAATGTTTTCTCATTTGCAACACGTCAATCGTAAAAAAAAAATATTTGTTCAAAACTTCAAATGCAAGAACCTTGATTTATGCAAAAATAATACGAGTTCATCGGTCAACAAAAAAAATGTTTACTTTAATTGAAAAAGGAAAAAGAAATGAAACTTTTTTTACACATCAATTTATTTATTAACTTGGTTTTTATATGTTATCGTGGATAACAACTATCATTGTCATTCCCCAAAAGTTAGGAAAAATAACACAAAATTGATACTCCTTCTATTACAATTTAAATTATTTTGTACCCTACAGAATAATGCAGGTTTTAGTGAAAAAAAATTACTATTTAGGGTATATTGGCCCTTTGAATTTATTATTGGAGTTAGTTCATTGCTAGATGGAATATTGGAAAGTGTAGTACAATTAGAAATAAATAAAAGATATTTGAAGTGATTAGTTTTAGAGTGTAATATTATATTTTTTAAATTAATAGATGAAAATCTTACCAAATGGACGGATTTTATACTCATGGAAAACTGAATAAATATAGTTCTTTCTCGCCATATGACATCCGCGACCGTGAGACAATCTCACATAAAACTCTCAAATACATAAATATTGTCAATTCTCAAACAATGAAGAAGAAAATGTAACTGGCAAAGTGATAACTTATAAGTAATTTTAGAGATAGTATACAATTAATTCCCACCATATTTAACAAGAAAAATTGACATCTTTCGATTTATCACTTAATTTGTAATAAATTTTATTGGTTTATAAATTATTAATTACAAATATAAAGTGATTAATTTCAATTAAATTTCCAAGCTTATACATAAATTACATACTTTTTTTTGCAAAATGTGATAATTTTAAATTAAAAGTGATAATATTCAAATTAAAAGGTTTTTTTTTTTTATATTGAGTATATAATTCAAAAGTGATAAATTTAATTGATAAGCTATCATTTTTATTTAGCATAATTTAAATCGGTAAGTAAATAATATATTGTTTTTATTTTGTATTAATTTAAAGTTTTTTTATCCTTTTAACTAATTGTTTAAGAAAATAGAACGACTCATATATTTTATAATTATTTTTTGTTTGAGTTGATATATTTTTAGTTTAATAAAACAAAATATAAATTTTTGAATAATGTAGTTTGTTTATTTTTTTCTCCCACCGTCCACAAAAAAATAGTCATGATTTATTGCACGTGGTTTAATGCGATATGTCGGAGAGTATTACAAAATACTGTGAGATCCATTTAAAAAAATAATTATTTTTGGAAAAATATGAAGCATTGAGGATTGTATGATCATTCATTTTTTAATAAAATGATCGTTTATGATAATATAGTTGCTAAAATTAGGGTATTGTAGATTTAGATATGAAGAATTGGGGATTTTCCTTGAATTGAAGATTTTTTAATACACAAACTAACAAGAATGAGAATCAGATTCTGAAAAAATATACTCTCTTCATCCACGAAAACGATGCCACTTCCTTTTTGGACAACAATTTTGTTCTCTTTACCATCTAACCATCACTTAACTCAAAAATGGATCACACAATGCTCCAAAATACATTTATAGATTTTCTTAAAAATCTGTCAAAAAATAAAAGGACACACTTTTCGTGGACAGAGAGAGTATTTATGTATGTATCTATGAGCAGTTTGTGATGGATACAATGGACGGTCACATTGCACTATTTAAGAAGGTAGGGCGACGTCTAATTAAGAAATAGACAGAGGAGTAACTAGAAATTGTTGCTGATTCTTTTTAAATAAGTATTTGAATTCTTAATTAAGTTTATAGTTTTATTGATACTTTATTTTTTTATAATTTATTTTAATATTTAATAAATTGAATACCAAAACTAGTCAGAATTTGAGATTTTTAGGCTAAAATTGTTTGATGGACCGAAGGTGAGTAAATCAACCAAAAAATGGTCTAATGAAACAACTTATAAGTTATTGACTTAAATACACCAGTCCGAAAGAAAAGTGTTCTTAAATTGTCACCCCTTTCAAGTTAGTGTCCTAAAAAATATTTAATCTCAGCGGATTCGTGATTCATTCGTTGATTTGATAAGATAGTGTGTTATTAGACCATGTAAAGACAATTTAATTTTTGCTTAAAATATTTTCGCTAAAAGTCAAATTGATCATTCGAAGATGATGTTGAAGGAAAATTAAAACATGTGAATGTTGGTGAATTTTTTTTTATAAATGTTGCTTTTATTGATAATTTTGGAGATGATGTTGAAGGAAAATACAAATCGGTAAATGTTGGTGAATGTTGTTTTTATTGATAAGTTTGAAGATGATGTTGAAGGAAAATAAAAATTGGTAAATGTTGGTAAATTCATTAATTATTTTTTGTGAAATGCAGTAATGTTGAATTTAAAAGTTGTTTGGTGAGTTTTATATTTCTTTGAATGCATTTTTTTATTTCGTACTGGAAACAATTAATTATGTTTTTCAGTTTTTTCAGCACATGCAAATGACGATTTTTTTTGTTTTTTTGTTTTTTTTTTTGAAAAAAATCAAATTCTATTATATTGAAGTATGTTGGAACTGATGAATAGTTCCAGACTAATTTATTATGAATCCATATTTATTTATGACATGGATCATCACATACTACGTCAAAATTAAAGTTTGACATAAATTTATTAAAAGTGTTGAATTGCAATAAATGATAAAAATATATTTAAGAAATATATAATGGTATTGATGTTGGAGTATGAATGCTTTTTATTTTTTGTGTACCAAGATTGAGTACTTCATATTGATCTTTTTAATAAAGTCATTTTGTTGACTTTTTTATTTGTATCGCTCAAATTTCAAATACAATTATATAAAATTACGGTTTAGCTACGCAAATTTACTATTATATTATATTTATTTGTTACTTTTATTAATATAAAGTTTATATTTGGAAATTATTAAAATAATATTGAGTACATAATAATATAACTGCTTTAAAAATTAATAAAAAAAATGTTTATTTTTGTTTTTTCATTAAGAATAAATTATTGAAGTTAGTAATTCCTAATCAAATAAATATGAAATTTCTTATAAATAAATTTATTATTTGGTGCAATTATCCACATCCACAATTTCTTATAGCTAAATTTATTATTATTTTATAGTTATATTATAGTGCAGAGACAATTGCACTTTAGATCCCACAAGACACGGTAGCAAGAGATCCTGGTCCCTAACATTGTAGATGTGATCCCGTAACTTATTTTTTTATGTACAAATGGTCTCAAAATTAGTCTTTCATTAATATTTCATTAGATTTTGTGGCATGTAGTTATTTGTAATGTTGATATTTAAATTATTAAGTGTATAAAGGATGTGTCCTAAGTAGGGATGTAAACGAGCCGAGCCGAATACCATCAAGCTCGAGCTCGGCTCGTTTGGGTTTTTATAGGCTCGAGCTCGGCTCGAGCTTTATTAGTTGAGCTCGAGCTCGGCTCGTTTGCAAATATTTAGGCTCGCGAATAGCTCGAGCTCGGCTCGTGAAATATTCGTTAACCAAGTAAACGAGCTTAGCTCGAGCTCGGCTTGAAAAAAGCTCGTTTTCAAATTAATCAAGCATAATTCGAGCTTGAGTTTAAATAATTCGGCTCGAAAGGCTCGGTTCAAAAAGCTCGGCTCGAAAGGCTCGGCTCGAAAAGCTAATTAAAATTTTAAAAATATATACAAAAATAACACATCTAAACTATGTCTACTTAAAAACATAATAGTCCATACTCCATAATAATAAATTTTTCTCTACATTACATTCTTATGGATATATTTTTAAAAATATTTATATAAAAAGAAAAAAAAATTAATTAAACGAGCCTGCTCACGAGCCTATTCGCGAGCTCAGTAATCGAGCCTATTCGCGAGCCTATTCGCGAGCTCAGTAAACGAGTCTGTTCGCGAGCCTGCTCGCGAGCATGTTCGCGAGCTCAGTAAATGAGCCTATTCGCGAGCTTTCGAGCCGAATACCGTCAGGCTCGAGCTCGGCTCGATAAAATAATCGAGCTCGAAATCGGGCTCGAGCTCGGCTCGTGAAACTTAACAAACGAACTCGAACGAATATTTTTCGAGCCGAGTCCCGAATAGCTTGCGAACGGCTTGGTTTGATTACATCCCTAGTCCTAAGATTCTTAGTGGTTATCCAATAGTCATTCCGTATAAAAATAGATTACTCCCATGAAATATTGCAAATTTTAGTAAAAAAAAATTATGCATCATTATTAAGAGGTGTAAAGTTGAGGTTATATTAGTTTGGTCCACGTTATTAAAGACACATTATTTTATGGGTTAATTGCAAATAAAATTACAACATTTTCACAAATTGCAATCTAATATAAACTTTTGAATCTTTGCAAAAAAAAAAAAACTCAAAACTTAGCATTTGGTTGCAATTCTAACCAAAAGACAAATTTCAATCACCCTGAAAATGATGATTAATTATGTGTTATTTTCCGAACCAATATATACATATTAATACAAGTAATTATTCATTGTCAGATAAGTGAAACATCATTTCCGAACAATAAAAAATTTGTTAGTTGGTTTAAATTGCAACCAAATGTTAAGTTGAGATTTTATTTGAAACGATGCAAAAGTTTAGATTAGATTGCAATTTGCAAAAAAAAAAGTGATTTTATTTGCAATTAACCCTTAATTTATTATTAATGGATATATTGATAAATGTAGTGCAACGGGGTGTACAAAAAAGATGTGTTAATGATTTCTTTTAGAAGGTAAAATTGTTTTTCCTTAGTAATGAGTCATCTAAGAAGAAAAAGTGAGAGTATTATATTTGCAAATAATTTTAGTTGTATAACTTGAATCAAAAAAATAATTTGACATAGATAATAATGTGTAATTAGAAAATGTATGTATTAAAAAAAGTTTTGTTAAATTAATATGGGTAAAAATTATCATGTCTATACAAATATATAATAAAAGTATAAATATATATGTTAAAAATATTAGGAAAATATGACTTCCATCTAACACACGGGATATGCAAAACACTAGTTACACACATAAACAAATAAAAAACTACTAATGCTAACACAATTTCGGTGATGACAAAAAGAGGAGAACAAATTTGACGAAACCAGTAACGAGAATATGGGAGGAAGGTGGACAATGACATATTGATAAACAACAAATTAAATATAAGACATAAAAAATACAAATAATATGGATGCTTCTGAAAATTACAAAAACATTAAAGTCCCTTCATTTTCATGTTAAAAAAAATTACTTCATTGTGTTATAATATGTGAAAACGTGTCGCTTATATCATTTATACTAGAGAAGCACACAACGTTTAAGCATATTGTAATGCATAGTGTTTTATAAGATAACATATGGTGTTTCGTAAGGTAAACATTTTATTTTAGCCCCAAGTGTTACGATATGCATACCCATGTGTTACATTATAAATCTTTATGTGTTACTATATGAACAAGTATATTTTACAACATAGTTATATTAAATTGTTCATACAATATATGTAGCATGTTTTCTCTTTGTTCCTTATTATTTGTCTCATTTTATTCATTTACATAAATCAACTTTCTCTTAAATAGAGTAATAAAAGACTCTTATGCTCTAATTAAATTTATATAGAACATAATGAATAAGTTTATAATTACAAGATGAATATCACTAATTGTTAAGGGTATTGTTGGAAGAAATAATGTAAATTCACATCGGTATTGATGTAGTGACAAATAAAAAGGAACACCATCATATAAAATGAGAGGCTTAAATAAGAACATATGAAGTAATCCCTCCGTCCCCTCTTAATTTTCAGAGGTGAGTAAGCATACTTTTTAAGAAAAACTGTTTTATTGACTTTTTGGACCAATGAATGGAGAATATTTTAAAATAAAGTGAGTGATGTGAGAATGTTTTATTTTCATATTTTAGATGTGAAAATTATTGTGGGAAGACCAAAAAAGGAAAGTGTGAAAGAGGGGGCATATGGAGTATTAATTAGGGATGATAATGGGTCAGGTCGACCTGGGTAGTGACCTAGACTTGCTCCACACTTTGTACAAGTCTTGGATGACCGCCTCATGACTTGCCTAGAGCGGGGCAATTTTCCCATCTCTACAAAAAAAAAAAAAATTTACCTTGTTTCTCATTGTTACTAACAACGATTTGTTACATCATATTCTTTTCGTCTCAAACTTAATTGCTATGTTTGTCTTTTAAATTAAGTTGTGTTATATTAATAAATGTGAATTAGTATGTGTATGTAATTACATGAGATGTAAATATAATAGTATATGAAGAATATTATTGTAAAAAATAATGTTATTTTATTATCAATTATGAAAAATATAACAATGAGATGAATATTTCGGCAAGTAGGAGACATGTGGAGTATTTTTCAAGCATATAACAACCTACGTCTATCATATAAATGTCAAGGCGTGAAATTGTTATGTTTTGTAGCCCGATTTGCCTATATTTAGAGTGTTTTTATGAGTAATTAGAGTTATTTGAGTATAAAAACATGAATTTGTCTATTTGATGATCATAGTTGGAAAGAGGACGAAGAATGGAGTTCGTAGGACTTTGAATCGACTCAAATGGATGCCCGGATGAGAAGATATCGAAGAAATACGAAAAGTGTTAGTTCGTGCAAGGAAAAAAAGTGTCAATTGGCTCAAGGAAGGAGGTGCTCGAGCGCCTAGGCGCTCGAGCAAGGGAGTATCGAGCGATAAATGGGTTCTGGAAGTCTAGAGCGCTCGACCAGTTGGAGCTCGAGCGCCTTGTTGGCGCTGGAAGAGGGAGCACTCGGCCTAGTGTTGGTCTAGCGCTCGACCTAGACCCAAAGTCGCGAGAAATGACCTTTTTCGCCCGTTTTAGGCCCGTTGCTTATAAATACCCCATCCCAAGCTCGTTTTTGGAGACTTTTGATCACTATTGATATTTTTAGATGCTTAGAGGAAGGAGAAAGCTTGGGCAAGAGGTTGGAAGAGATTTACACTTTGTAATCGATGTTTTGATTTACGAATTCATAGTTTTAGTATTTCTTTTGAACTTCTTAGATTAAATCTTTTTTTTCTTTATTCCTTTGAGACTATAAACCCTAGCTTTTTAGACTATAAGAGATTATTTTTTTTAGACTTTGAATTATTCGTTGTTTATGTTCTTGATTTTATTAGTTAATTCAATTATGCAGATATTTATTGTTCTTGTTATTGTTTTCGTTATTCAATCAACATGTTAGACTAGAACCCTTGCATTTTTAGGATAAGATGAACTCGTAGAAGTAGGACGTTGGTACGTAATTAGGATAATTCATGATGTTTAGTCTTAGTTCTCTTAATTAATTGAATTCTTAAAATAAACACTAGAATTATCTTGGAATTGAGTACGAAAATTGTTAGAGAGAGGACGACCGTATCACTCTCTAATAACGAATAAGCTTAAGGAGAGGATTTTAGAAGGGGTTTATAATCTACCGATTTATCTAGGGAGGACGACCGCATCACCTTAGTTAAATTAGAGTCTCAATAATTAAGCACACTCCATATAACTTGATTAGTGGATTTGTGAAGTAGGTTGATATGACGAAGTATTAGGGTTAATTCTTGAGCTTTTAGTCTTTCAATCTTGTGCTAAATTAGGGAAGTTGATTGCCTAGTTTTAGTGCGCTTAGAATTATTACTTGCATATCACGATTATTTTAGTTATCGTACCAACTCCGTTAGTATACGTAGGAATTCCTATCCCGAGCATCACCATCCCATATTTGCATTTAAACTCCAGTTATTTAGTATAAATTAATTACTAGCATAAGAGTAGTATAATATAGAGTAGTAGAATACAATTCTTAAAACCATAATATACATTCATATTAGCTATGAGACGTACATCTTCAGGGATTTACTCGCATACACACTTTCCCTTGGATTCGATACTACTTGGTCCATATACTCGCTCATACTACAGTGATCTCATACTCTTGTGGGGTAACTACTAGCATAGCTAGAATTTTGCGTTCAAGTCAATGACTTACCATATTGCTTGTCCTCAAGCAACAACTCGCTATATTATAAACATATACACAATTCTAACCAGTAACCAACACTCTAAATAAATTTTAAATAACATTCAATCAACAATTCAGTTGAGAAATGCATCAAGTGCATCAAATCTAACCAACCCTTCGATTAACATAGAATACATCTTAATGAAGTCTTTCAAAAATAATAAACTAACAAAAATGAACTTCAAATGTGCAATGGAGAAGTCGTCATCAAGCAGCTGATAATCCTTCAAAGGTACTCTTACAATAACAACAAATAATTTAAATAATTTAAATATTACTCCATAAAGATAAGATAATATTCAATAAAGACCGGTGAATGCATTAGTTTTCAGTAATGGTATTTTGACATAAGTAATCTTACAATATTACAATCAAAACTTCAACTAATTGTATAATAACATTAAATTAATGTCATAATCTAAATAGGCAACCCCAATGTCAATATTCAATACATCAAAAGCAAAGTAGCTAAGTAAGTGAATGAACTAAAAATCAATGTCTACAACTAATAAGATAAGAAATATCAATGTTTTCAACTAATAAATCAAATATAGAACAAACTTATCAAGGGAAATGACTAGATATCAAAATAATGATGAATGGTGATCAGGGGCGGACGCAAGAATTAAAGTCAGGGAGGGCACAAAATTATACTTTCTCCATCTAAAAAAATTGTACACTTTAAAATTCACAGTTTAAAAAAATTACTCCCTCCGATTCGATTTTGATTGTCCATAAGAAAATGACACGGGTTTTAATAAAAAAAAGTTGTTTATTAGTATTTGTGGGTATAAAGTAGCTTCTTAAAAGGTGTAAGAGTTGTTTGTTAGTATTTATGGGTATAAAGTTGATAAAGTAGTGACATGAGTGTAAATAAATGATGTTTTTAAGGTGTAAGTTAAAAGGGGTAGTGTTTGCTTTTTGCTATTTTGGGTAAGTGGAAAACAAAAAAAACCTTCCTTTTATGGTAAAACGGATAATTAAAAATGAATCGGATGGAGTATTATATTATTTTGTTGACCGATTTATAAATGATACTTTAAAGGTATAAAGGCACTATATTGTAGTAATTGAATATTATTTTTATTTTAAAGGCGTGGAAGATTTTATGAGCCAAATAAAAAATGAAAGTGTTCAAACTTTTTTTGATGGAGGACTATGAAATAAAATAAAAATTAAATTTATATATGAATTTTTTTTACAATTAATCTCAAATATTATTGTAAAGAATTATTATAATGTAGAGTGGAGGAAAATATTTGAATTAAAAGAAGTATATATAGTTAATGTGTATATAAAAAATTATTGATTTCAAGCAAAATGGGAAAAAGAATATAGAAAATTATTAATTTCAAGAAAAATGGGTAAAAGAATAAAAAAGTTCTGCGCATGGGTGGGTATCGAACCCACCATCTCATACATAGGGGAGCACATATCTTACCATCAGACTAGGCAATATACAACTAAAAAAGTTCTTACACATATGTATATCGAACCCACCATCTCATACATAGGGGAGCACATATCTTACCATCAGACTAGGCAATATACAACTAAAAAAGTTCTTACACATATGTATATATCTAATAAATAAAATCCAGGTGGGGCACTTGCCCCACCTTGCCTAAGGGTGCGTCCGCCCCTGATGGTGATGTTGTTGAAGGGCACTGCCACTGCACGTTGAAAGTGGCGACTTGGCATGCAGCGACATCTTCATTACTTTATGGATGGTGATGTGAGGTACGAGTGAGAATTTAAAATCTGATTCTATTAATATATTAATCTATATATATATATATATATATATCAGCATATATGCATGGGGATTTACCCATTCTCAGAATGAGGCAGGACGGCCAATATTGTCATCTCTAGTATTAAAACTTAAAGTCACACATGAAGGTTCATAAGTTAATATATGGTTGTTCATATGGTAACACATGAGTATGCACAGGGTATTATAGAGCATGCATTCAATAATGTGTATGATGCAGCATAAATTGGTCGTATGAAATAAAATTACACGTAGACACCCTCGGTGACATTGATATGTTGAGTAGACCTTGAAGATAGTTTAGCAGGTGGGAGATAGACCAACATGATTATTAAGTAGGTTTGTCCTTCCTTGGTTGGATCCCGACTGGGTTACATTGTAGATGGGCTTAAGCTAGATTTAGGCACAATCTTTGTGAAAAGATGTATGAGCTGGCCCAAGAAGGTCTAGTCTGTTCCATTTAGAAAAGGTGTAAAATCCTACTTAGAACGGGAAAAGTTGATTTGATTGAAGCTCGAGATTTCTTGGAGAGGTGGATGGTTTCGTGGAATATTTGGAGACTTCAATAACAAACCTGAGAATAAGGGAATAAGATTAAAGACTAAGCAAATTAGGTGACTAGTGGTATAAAGCTACGTGAGACGTGAATTCATAGGGGAGAGAATATATGTAAGTCGGCATATCCCTCTATCTATAAATAACCACGTAGGTATTCACTCATAGACGCATTCATACTTATTTAAATATATGCTACATTGATACACAAGAGTTCTAAGATTAATTATATTGGAAGTTTGAGGTTTGTTTTCTGATTACCTTTTTTTAACAGTAAAACAAAATTTTATTATAAAAAATTGGAGAACAGGGGGTCCTCCAACACTTACAGTAAAATCAAGAGTTTCAATCTGATTCTATCCCACTACGACTTTAGACAACATTGCCATGGTTCTCTAATCCAATCTGAGTACGAATAAATTTTGACAATGTTAACTTATTTTTCGGTTACCTGACTTGAGCGTCAGAGTGTCTATGCCAGATAACCCTCTTGCGTGTTTTGCAGCTCATACTTTGTTCGTGATTTGGAGCATTCTCATACTTCAGTCCCACCTTGTTCCAGCCTTGATCCAGGTTGGAGTTTTCACCTTACATCCCACGTGTAGGTACATTTTTTACGCAACAGTATATACTAAAAAAATATTTTACAACATGAACAAAAAATTGTTATTGTCTGAAAAAAAAAACATGTTACTACATTAATAAAATACAATTATAAAATCATGTGGAGAAAATACCTAGGTTTAAATAAGAAGAAATGGAAAAAAAAATTGAGTTTAGAGAACAATATGATAAAATAGATTTATAGTAGTAAAAAATTGTTACTCAAGATTAGGTAAGAGAATTGGAGGGCCTGAAAAAATAATCGTGAAAGTGAGAAAGAGAACGAAAGAACGCGGTTAAGAGAAAAGAACATGCAAGTGTGGTCAAAGAAAGCACCTAGAAACCATGAAGAGGAAAGAAATCGTCATGGAAGAAAAGAAAAGGGAGTCTGAAACAATTATTATGAAAAGAAAGTCGGGGTCCGTATGATAGAAACTGAGTAGGATGGGCAATATTGCATATTAGTCTCTGTATTGATTAAAGAATTACTTCAATCCTAGCTTGTTCCTCTAACTGAAATGGAAAAATTTATGTCAATCCAAACAGTGGACAAAGAAAAAGAATAATGGATTAATCTCCCTGTAATCAAATTTGTCTTCCTTGACATATCAAATATGCCCATGAAAGATCATCCAATATCACCAATAATAACACATGAAGAGTCAAAGATATTTGTCCCATGACTGATTTCACGACCAACAAAAAATCCAACTACACCTTAACTCTCGTGTACCCTCCATCCAAATAAAAAAGTAACACACTACACCCAAAGCTGACAAAAGGCAGAGCACTCTATGAGAAGATGCCACATTTAACTCACCCAAAGAGTCTTGAAGAAATTAACTCCAACACCAATTCCTGTGGTACCTTCAATTGCTCTACCAACGACTTTGTATTCGCCTCAAATATGGGTCATGAACATACATGATGCGTACCTTGATTATCTAAGTTAGCAACATGTAATATTTTTACAAAAAAAAAAAAAAAAAATCTTAAATGTACCTTGATTATCTAGACCTCGAATGATCTGACATCTACATTTAGGGCTTGTTTGTTCTGGGATTCACACGGACATGACTAGGACTTTTCGGCCCCCGCTCCATTCTAGTTAGAGATGTAACATCCCGTTTTTACATCTTATTCTTCATCCACACCTATAATACTTATTTTCTCTCACTTACACTCTATTTCCTACTTTTCTCTCACTTACACTCTCTTTCTTACTTTTCTTTCATACTTTCTCTCACTTACACTCTATTTCCTACTTTTCTCTTACACATCCTACTTTACTTTTACACATGATTTGACATAAAGTAAAATCTCACCCTACTAAAATCCCAAAATAAACACACACTTTTATTATCATCCAAGATTTTACATCTTGTGGGCGTAAAGTCATGACTTCACACGCCCACCTATATCCCGAAACAAACAAACTCTTAGTCTTGTCAGCATTAGGGAAACAATTCTATCACTCTCTCTTATATCACCTCCAACTCTCATCCCATCCTCCAAATATATCGTAGTACTTTCGAGAGATTGATTAGTGCGATTTTTGCTTGAAATTCATGTACTTAAATTACTTATTTTATTGAGTTTATTGCAATTATTTGTATTAGATTGTCTCATTGTGCTTAATTATCGAAAAAGATATTTGAGTTTATTTTGCAGGAAAATGAGGATATTTAAAAGCAAACACGTGTTAATTGAGATTGATCGAGAAAAGAGATTAAAAAAATTGTGGGTGGAATAAGCAAGATATACGGAGAAAATTATTTGAAATCTTGGGCTCAAGATTAAAAATGAAGGCAGTCTTTCTAATCAAATTCTCAGCCCATTACACGGGCCCAAAAGAAGAAGACTAATTTTGGTATTTCAATTAGAAGTTGAATTGGATATATGGGAATGGGATAAAGAAACTCGGAAATAAATCCTCTTCATTTCGTTTGGGTAAATTTCAGAGAGAGATAGACACATGATTAAAATAATGAGTAAAAGTGAAACCCATGATAATGAGTATGATCCATATATTGTGTTTATCTCTTTCCGAAGTTTTAAAAAAAAAATTACATAACGAGAGTTGGGTGTTTTCATTAGAACCTCATACTTTCTACATTGGTTGTTTAATTTAATTGTCGGGTAGCGAGTGAGGAGACTAACAATCCGATGTTTTCATTAGAACCTCATACTTCATCATTATTAAGAGGTGTAAAGTTGAGGTTATATTAGTTTGGTCCACGTTATTAAAGACACATTATTTTATGGGTTAATTGCAAATAAAATCACAATATTTTCACAAATTGCAATCTAATATAAACTTTTGAATATTTGCAAAAAAACAAAAAAAAAAAAAAAACTCAGGGGACGCTTGGTTAACAATTCTTCAATGGCAATGTGAATGAAAATTTATTTCCAACTATGCCCTCATAAGAAAAATGATATGTTAGGGGAAGAAGTGTTCCAATAGTGACACCATTGCTAGTGTCATGCCCCAATTTTGGAATAGAAGTTGACAACAAATGGTTGTTGGTGGAGGAAGAGAGAAGTGATTGAGGAAGATGATTGTAGGAAGAAAATAGGGTAATCAAAATGAAGTATTGATTACCTTATTTAGGAGGAGATGTAGTGATTTTGTTTACATGAATCATGCTAATTACATTAATTTTCAATCTCATTCTCATTACCATTGAAGAGTTGTTAACCAAGCGTCCCCTCAAAACTTAGCATTTGGTTGCAATTCTAGCCAAAAGACAAATTTCAATCAGCCTGAAAATGATGATTAATTATGTGTTATTTTCCAAATCAATATATACATATTAATACAGTTTGTTGATGACCTTTTCTTACTAAGAAGATTAGTGGCTGTTTTTCATCTAATGAAGATCACCAAACAAGAATCAAGATCATAGAATTTGGCTAAGTAAAGCTCAAGAAATAATTTGACAAGAGTTTGGACTTGTATTGAATTGTTCTCCTTTTTTCATGTACAAGAAGGGAGTATTTATAGACATACAAAGTGGCCATGTGTCACCATCTTGATGGCTTAGCCATTGGATCTTTGCCAAGTGTTAGGACACTTGTACAACATCTACACTATTACTCATTGGATGGGTGCCAAGTGTTAGGACACTTGGACCATATCTAAGCTAGTGACTCTTGGAATTCCCCATGTTGTACTTGGTCTTTGGCACTTCTGAGATGCTCTCGATGGTGACCGGCTGCTCGCTTGTACGTCTTCGTTAGATGTCATGATCCTTTGCGTTCTTAGCTGTTCGCTCCTCGCTTGGGATTGTTTTACAATGTTGCTCGCTTTACTACGAACATGTTCGCCCAAATTGGCTTTGGCTTGAGCCGCTGGCACAGCTGTTCTTTGCAAGTCTGCTTGCCACATTAGTGCTTTTCTATAAAGCTGTTCGCCCTACGAATCTGCTAGCTCCGCTACAAAGCTGTTCGCTTCCACGAAACTGCTAGCTCCTTTGATTTGTTATCCTGTTACTAAGTCTAATAATCTCCTTTTTATTAATTACTCAATTGTTCGCCACCCAACAATTGCCCCCTAGCTTGGTCTCATGTTGGGCATGGATTGATCAATTGGGACCAAGCTATAATTTCTTTGAAAATTGGGGCGAGCAAGAATGGAACGTGGATGTTTACATGGGCGAGCATCTGAGCAGTTGGGCGAACAGTCGAGCATGAGAGTTTATGTGCGCGACCAGTAGCGAACGCCTTTTCGTGTCGCGACGGTTGGATTCCCGAGACACGGAGTGCGAGGCGTCGCGTCAGTCATGCGCGTCTCCCAATTTGCCCATAGGGGCCTATAATATTTCGCAAATATTGCATTTTCGCCCCAGTCTCACCCTTATAAATAGGCGTCAGTTTCTCCTTCATTCTTCTTTTCGAAGAATCACAAGTCATCCGCCATTGATACGCATTTTGAAGCTTTGTCTTTCAATCTTTTGTGTTCGAATCCCCTTGTGTCTCTTAGATTCTTGTTCTCTGAAGGTAATTTGTCCCGTATTCTCTCTTTCTTCCTTCAATTTTCGTGAATTTTTTCTCTTTTCTATATTTTCTTTAATCGTCACTGTAACTCCGGCGACGAACCACCGTAGCGCCGCCGTACTGTTGCTGCCGTTGCCGCCATCGTAACTTCTCCGGTGGCATCTTTATCCGTACATTACCCCATTTAGCAAAATTCTTCCATCGTTTATTTTTTTTAAATGGAGTTTACCCCCTCAAATTCATCTCAATCCGGACCCGGGCGAAACCCGGAAAAGAGACCCGCAGATCTGAATTCTCCGCGCAGATCTGTTCGCCAAGCACTGGCGAAAAACCCGCGCACGCTGTTGGTGGACGAAGACACGGACTCCGATGCGAACTCCGTTGTTCGCTCGATAGAGACGTACGCTGTTGATCGCTCAGGCGAGCAAGAAAAAATGCAACCTCTCGCTCGTGAACCCGAAACCTCTTCCAACTTGGGGGAAGACTCCGCAGAAGTGGCCGCAGAGATAGAGGGTTCTGTTGATCAAGAGGGCGACCAACGAGTTGGCGAGCAGCAATGCCCCACTCTTACTTGGGAGTTTTTAAGGGAGATCAACTTTCCCATTGCTCAAACTACACCAGAATCCCGGATCCCAGAAGGAGTTGTTCGTGACACCGAGTGGGCGGACTATTCTGCTCGCTACTCGAAAACTTTTGCCCCTACATCGAGGGTAATCATGAGAGCTCAGGATGGGGATTATGCGGCGAGCAAAGTTTCCAGTGTTGTCATTGAGGACGACTTGGCGAGCATCCGTGAAACATACAAGATCCCCTACGATATTTTCATGTATGTGCCGAAGAAAGGAGAGACTGCTGATCGCCCCCCTCCTGGCTGCACGGCGATCAACTTGGATGTGTTGAACACGGGTTTCCCGCTCCCCGTCCATCCGCTCATCGGCCGTTTCTTATCCGACATGAACCTGGCGATCACTCAAATTACTCCAAATAGTTGGAGTAGTCTTCTAGCCTTCATGACTCTCTTTGGTCTTGAGGGCTACAAAAATAAGATAACAACCGCGGAGATCCTTTACGCCTTGACCATTTCCGAGGATGGTGCTGGATGGTATTACGCCAAGGCGAAAACCGGATTGAAACTCATTGAGGGAGTTCCCAATAAGATTAAGGGTTGGCATTGCCAATTCTTCTTCATTGGTGGAGATTGGCGAGCAACTGAGGGATTTGCTGGCGGGCAGGCGCGCATCATGTCGCCTGAAGGCTTTGGAAAAATCAAACGTAGGGCTAACTTTGTCTTGCTAGCTCATAAATAGGACTAATTTTAATCCTTTTCGTTGTTTTGCAGGTCCAAGGAACTTGAAGTGGGGGCACCCCGACATCAGTGACGAGTTCCTCTTTACCTTAGCCATCATCTCTCTTCGCGACGTTGCTAGTCGCGACATACACCATCTCTCGAAGGCTCATTGTCGCAAACTTGCTGGCTTGATCACGAGTCCTCACCATCTTGAAGCCCAAGCCACCGTCCCAGAAGGTAACTTTATATTCTTGCTCGCCATACACTCTTGCTCGTTCATCATTCTTGCTCGCCTAAAGTCTTTTTCTTGTCAGATCAACAAGTCACTGTTGCTATCCCGGCCGTGCCCGAATTGTACTATTTGCTCGCCGGACGAGTTAAGCAAATGGCGGATGCTTCAAGGAGGAAGATGGATCCTCCTCTTGCCATCATGCGCCTCCGGGCAGGGGAGAACCCCACTGATCGCCCAGCTCCCGGGCTGGTCGCCGTAAGCCTGCGGCCAAAATCACTTCCTCTCCGCGAGATGTGAGGAAGGAGAAAGAGAGGGAACGAGAGAGGGAGAAAAGGAAAGTGCCGCGGGACGATGATGCTCGCGGCACTCGCGGTGATGATCGCACCTCCAAGCGATCAAAGACTATGGTAGAGGCGAGCAGTGCTGCTCCCCGGTCTCCAACCTCTAAGTCCACCTCTTTGGAAGTGGTGGACGAACGGCAAGTGGTCGCCGGCCTGGTGGCGGCCAGGAAAGGGGACAATCCCAAAGATACCTCTTATCTAGGTTGGGACCCCGTCAAAATCAAGGAGTAAGTCAAATGTCTTCGCCTTGTTTGTTGTTCGCCGCTTGGCGTAATGTTGCTTGATCGCTGACTTCTGTGCTTTCTGTTTCAGATATAACCCAGCGCTTTATCCTGGCCGCGGGACTACTCTTCACTATCTCTCAGTAGTGAAGAACGCACCTCCTTCATTCTCCGACATACTAGATGCCCCCATTCGCCGAGCAGCCGAGATGGTTCCAAGGGCTTGGACAAAATCGGCGAACACCCTTGTCACTGGCCAATCTGCTAGTGATAATGTTCGCTTGATGGCCTACAATACTAGCCATCAATTGGTCCAGTCCCAAATGCTGCTCGACCAAGTCATGGAGCTCGAGCGAACAAACCGCGATTTGGGCCGTCGCGTGGAGAGGATGGACGAGGAAAAAGCCTCTGCCATCAAAGAGTGCAAGGCCGAGCATGCTAAGATGCTGGCTTTGATGGAGAGGAAGATGGAGGCCTCGTTAGCTGGCGAGAAGGACGCCTTGGAGAAGGCTGAGAAGATGCTGTTGGAGGTGAAGTCCTCAGATTTGAGAGCTGAGAGAGCTGAGAAGGAGCGAGCAGACTTATCTGCTCGTCTGCTCGCTGCCGAGGAGCATGTCAAGAGGCTGGAGGAAGAGCGCCAGAATCTGATCGAATACGAAGTCCATGAGCAGGAAGTAATGGACAAGACCAATTTTGGGTACATCTGTGCCTTTGCGGAATGTTTACGGTCTGTCCACTTCGCCCACGATCATAATCAAGATATTCGTGATGCGGTGAAGGCGGACTTCATTGAATACGTGAAAAATTATCCTCCTCCTCCTGGCTCAACTTTGTTCGTCTCCGATTTGGCCGACCTCGGCTTTCCTCTGGAAGTCTTTGGCGAGGAAGTCGATATTGCTGCTCCCACTTATGGCGGCCAGCCTGACCCTCCTCCAGCGACGACCAACGCGGCAGCCGCTGACGAGGTTTTTGAAGGGTTGCCTTCGCTTCCCCTGATCCCTATAGACGGGGCTGGTACAAGTGCCCAGGGCGAGCAGCCGAGCGTGGCGGCGACCAGAACTGAAGATGCTCCTCCTCCACCTCTTTCTTGAAGACTTTAGTCTTTTTTTTGCAATAGGATATGCAACATTTCTGTATTTCTCATTCCTATTGTAAAACTTTTTGATCTAATGATATAAAGATTTTTTGTTCGTCTACAAGCTTATATTTCTTCATTTGTCTTTACTTAACTGCTCGTCTCTTCGTTTTTTTGCTCATGACAGTTAAGTGTTCCTTTTTCTTAAGGTAAACACTTAAATTTTAAATTGATCATTTGGTTCTTATAGAACTTGGCCTTTAGTTGTTTGGGCCATTTTGGTCACTCGTGGACTTGGCCTTGCATTAATGTGGGCTATTGGTCCGTTATGGACTTAGCCTTATTTTTGCTTTGAATAAGCTTTTCTATTCGTCTTATAACAGACTTGTATTTTGCTAATTTTTGGGCGAGCAACTAAGTAATTTGGACTCAAGGCTTAAAAAACTAAAATTCAACAAGACAAAAGATAAAAACAATTCTGCTCGACCAGTAAGATAAATGCAAATCTGCTCGCTTATAAACTTGCGCGAAAATTTCAAAAATTTACAAAGGATCTATTTACAAACTTTCTAAGACTTACAGGACTTCATTGGTAGTACTTCTTGAGTAAAGTTGTATTCCAGGAGTATTGGGACGACTTGCCTTCCATATCTTCAAGGTCGTATGTGCCGTTGTGCCACTTATTTGTCACCTTGTATGGGCCCTCCCAAGTCGGGCCGAATACTCCTGGTGGTATTAAAACTTTTCGAAGTACCAAGTCCCCAATTTCGAATTCTCTTGCCTTTACTTGAGAATTGTAGTACTTTGCTGCTCTTCTTTTGTAGATCGCATTTTTCAATTCTGCTGTTATTCTTTTTTCTTCGAGCAAGTCCAACTCTGCTGCCATTGCGGAGTTGTTTGTTTCTTCATCGAATGCAGCTGTTCGTTTTGTTGGGACTTTTAACTCAATCGGAATTACTGCTTCTGTCCCGAATGCCATTGTGAACGGTGTTTCGCCTGTGCTTGTTCTGTGGGATACTCGGTATGCCCACAACACCTCTGGTAGCTCTTCTGACCATTTTCCTTGCTTGTCAACCAAACGAATCTTTAGTATATGCTTGATTATTTTATTCACTGCTTCCACTTGACCGTTTGATTGGGGGTGGTATGGTGTCGAGAAATGTTTCTTTATTCCCCATTTTTCGCAAAAATCTCTGATCTCTTTTCCCTCAAACTGCCTTCCGTTGTCCGTCACTATCGCCTGAGGGACCCCGAAACGACAAACAATGTTTTTCCATATAAAGTTGATCATTTTCTCCTGTGTGATCCGCCCGAGTGCTTCTGCTTCCGCCCATTTCGTGTAGTAGTCAACAGCCACCACCGCGTATCGAACATTTCCTTGTCCTGGGGGAAAAGGCCCGATAAGGTCAATTCCCCATTTCGCGAACGGCCATGGACTATTGACTGAAATCAATTCATGTGGGGGTTTGTGAATGTTTGGGGCGAACAATTGACATCTATGACAAGTTCGGGCAATCTTGATTGCATCTTGAAGGAGAGTTGGCCAGTAATATCCTTGCCTTATTGTTTTATGTGCCAAAGCCCGTCCTCCGGCATGATTTCCGCATACACCTTCATGGATCTCTTTCAGTACTGCTTGTCCTTGCCCCCTAGCCAAACATTTCAGAAGTGGGAGCGAAATTCCTCTCTTGTATAGCTGTCCGTCCATCATGGTGTATCTTGCCGCTCTTTTAACCAACTTGTTAGCTTCAAATGGGTTGTCCGGTTTTTTATCGTTTTGCAAATATTCAACGATCGGCATCCTCCAGTCGTCTTCTTCGAAATCTTCGTCGATCTGATAGATTTTGTAATCTTCGGTTGATGGTTTGGACATTCTTGTTAGCGTTACTTCCGACAATTCTGCTGGTCCGGTGCTGGTTGCTAGCCTGGCTAATGCATCTGCTTGAGCATTATTGTCTCTTGGTATTTGTTCAATGTATATTTGTTCGAACAAGGAGGCCAAGTGAGCAACAATTTTTTGATACAAAGCCATGTCTTCATCTCTTGCTTCATATTCTCCTCGGACCTGGTTGACGATCAATTGCGAATCTCCAAAGATTTGCAACCTTCGTACTCCAACTGCTAATGCTAGGCGTAACCCAACGATCACAGCCTCGTACTCTGCTTCGTTGTTCGTCGCCATGAACTCGAATCGAACAGCTGAAGTAAAAACTTGCCTGTCCGGACTTATCAAGACTATACCTGCTCCCGATGCTGTATTTGTTGATGAACCATCAACATACATGTGCCAGGGATGGCTATGCCCTCTCGTTGGATCTTGGGGGAAAGTCAGTTCGACTATAAAGTCTGCTAAAGCTTACCCCTTGATCGCTGTTCGAGGAACATACGAAATCCCGAACTGACTGATTTCCAAGGACCACTTTAGGAGACGACCAGTCGCATCGGGTCTGTGCAGTATTTGCTTGAGTGGGAACGTTGTCAACACTTCCACCTGGTGGTCGAAAAAATATGGACGAAGTTTCCTGACACTCATTACCAGCGCATATGCTAGCTTTTCTGTTGGTGAATATCTGAGCTCTGCTTCGTGCAAGGCATGACTTACATAGTAGATGGGCAGGTGGAACTTTCCTTCTGCTCGAACGAGCACTGAACTGATTGCTACCTCTGAGGCCGCCAAGTACAAGTATAACTTTTCCCCTGGGATTGGCTTGGCAAGAATTTTTGTATCACTGAGGTAATCTTTCAGCTGCTCGAACGCTTGTTGACAGGCGTCTGTCCATTGAAACTTTCCTTTCTTGATGGCCTCGAAGAATGGCCTGCACTTATCTCCGGATCTTGAGACGAACCTGTTCAAAGCTGCTAGACATCCAGTTAGTCGTTGGACTTCTTTTACCGACCTAGGTGGTTGCATTTCCATGATTGCTTTCACTTTCACTGGATTTGCTTCAATTCCTCGTTGACTAACCAGATGTCCCAAGAATTTCCCAGAATGGACTCCGAAACTGCTTTTCTTGGGGTTCAACTTCATATTGTAGGTCCGAAGTATCTCAAATGTTTGAGCCAGGTGCTGTAAGTGATTTTCCTTTTTTGAGCTCTTGACAACAATGTCATCCACATATACTTCCATCGTCTTCCCGATGTGATCATCAAAAATCTTGTTGACCAGTCTCTGATATGTAGCTCCAGCATTGATTAGCCCAAATGGCATTCTCTTCCAGCATAGCAAGTTCTTGTTGGTGTAGAACGCAGTGTGCTCTTGATCATCGGGATGCATCGCGATTTGATGATATCCTGCGAATGCATCCATGAACGTTAGCAGCTCATGTCCGGCGGTGCTATCAACTAGCTGGTCAATGTGAGGCAATGGGAAGTTGTCTTTCGGGCAGGCGGCGTTAAGATCTGTGAAATCGATGCAGAGTCTCCATGCTCCAGTTGCTTTCCTGACCAAAACTGGATTTGCCACCCATTGCGGGCATAACGCTTGTTTGATTAAGTCGTTATCCAGCAGCTTTTTGACTTCCACGTCGAGCGCCTCGTATTTGTCGGGTCCAAATTTTCTCCTTTTCTGATGGACTGGCCTCTTCCCCGGGTCGATGTTGAGTCTGTGACAGGCATGTTCGGGGCTGATGCCCACCATGTCTGCATGCGACCATGCGAACACATCGAGGTTTGCTTTAAGAAACTCAATCATGTTGGTCCTGTACGGCTCTGGTAGCTCGGACCCTATGAAGAGTTCTAAGCCCTCTTGGTTCGGGTCGACTTTTACAGTTTCCAACTCTTCGACCGGGGTAGCCCTTCGTTTTTGGCCTTTCCATCTGGGGTCAATAATGGGCCCTTCTATCTTTGGCTCATCTTCGATTTCCATCGGTTCTGCCCCCAGTCGTGGCTCTATGTCCTCTGCATCAACGTTCATTGCCCTTGTTTGTTCTTCCTCGTTGCTAGTAGTAGCAGCTTTTGTTCCTCCTGTTTGGGCGAGCTGTTCGTCTTCGCGTTCCTGCTCGTCCTCGTCCAACTGTGCGCCTACGCATATCTGCTCGCCAATGCGCAGCTGTTCGTCTGCGCACAGTTGCTCGTCGCTGCGTGGTTGTTCGTCTGTGCAAAGCTGCTCGTCGACTTCTATTATTTCAGTGTCAACGGAAGTCATGGCCTCGCTATCGTCTCCGTCCTTGTCTGAGCACTTGTCCGCCATGTTGACTTGATGATCCTGCAACTGTATTTGCAACAGACACGCACGAGCTTTCCTTTGATCTCCTTTAACTGTACCTGCACCCCTCTTTGTTGGAAATTTTAAACAATAATAGTACGTTGAAACAGCTGCTTTAAATTCATGCAAGAAAGGACGGCCGAGGAACCCGTTATAGGTGGACTGTTGGTCTACAACCAGGAAGTCTACCATTCTATTCATTTTCCTCTCCGGGTCCTCGATTGATACAAGCTCAACTGCCAACGTAACTATTCCTAGCGGGGTGGTCACAGCATTCCCGAATCCTACAATCTTGTGATTACAATCTTTGATGTACTCAGCACAATCTCCTAGCTGGTCCACCGTGCTCTTGAACAGGATATTCGTGTAGGAACCAGTGTCGACAAGTAGACGATGTACTTTTGTCCCCATAATATTGGCGCAAATGACCAATGAGTCGTTGTGGGGAGTAAGTATCCCGTCTAAGTCTTTCTCTGAGAAAGTCAGGTCCCCTGTTCGTTTGGTCGATGGATTTACACCCACTTCCATTACTTGATCGACTGCTCTCAGCTTTGCCTTCCTCTTTCTTTTCGACATAGGTGGTCTCCCATCAGAACAACCACCTACTGGCCCAGTGGGTTCCAGCATTAGGATTTCCGGGATATGCCTTGCTGGGGCTGCTGGGACCTTCCTTCCCCTCTTACCAACTTTGCTTGGTTGGTCATCACTATCTTCGTCATCCGAACTAGATTGTACTGGCGCCCTTGGTCTTTTACCTGGTTCCCTCTTCACGAATTCGGACAGCTTCCCTTCCTCATAGAACCTCCACAACTGCTTCAATAGATCTCGGCACTCGCTCGTGAAGTGGCCGATGTTCTGATGATAAGCACAGTATTTGTTCGGGTTCAGCTTTCCTCTCTCTTGCCTTATCTTCCGCGGTTCTGACAACATTTCCCTGTCCTTAACGTTGTTGTACACAGCATCCACGGACATAGTAAGGACTTGACTCAACTTTTCTTTCAACTCAGCTCCATCATTGAATGACTTCATGTTCTTCGGAGCTTTGTAATCACTTCCTCCCGACTTCTTGTTAGACTTTTTCGGATCAGTCTTGTCTCCCATCTCTCGGTGTAAGGCCTCCTGCATTGAAACGTGAATTCCCGCTTTGTGTCTGAACTCTGTGTATGTTTTCGGGCAAGTCAGATGCATTTCCTTCCACAGATCAGTTCCTTTCTTTAAACCAGCCATCACTGCCACAATCTTCGTGTCTTCACTCACCATCTCGCCCTCCAGTAACACTTTATCAAATCTTTCCAGAAATTGCTTGTCAGACTCCTCGTCTCCCTGCCTAATATCTGCTAGACGGTGTCTGTGGGTCAAGTAAGACCCGGCAGTTGAGAAGTGGGACAGAAACTCTTTGCTTAGTTGGGCAAAGGAATTGATGGAGCCAGGCGCCAATGATGAAAACCATCTGTGCGGGCCATCTCCAAGGGTGAGTGGAAAATTTCGGCATTGTGTGGCGTCGGTTGCCCCCATCGAAATCATAAAATCCGAATATTTTGTCGCATGAATGCGGGGGTCCGACGTTCCCTCATATAAATTGATGGCTGGGAACTGTATCTTCTTCTGGATCGGTGCACTGAGGATAGACGGAGATAATGGTGAAGATGGGAGAACGGTTGATCCGACACCTCTTTGGGATTCCAACTGTTTCTGCAATTCTTCGATTGCCTTTCTCATTTCCTGCAATTCATCTGGGGGAGTTCTCCCGATGGAAGGCTGTTCATCGTGATTGGGTTCAGTGACCTCCTCACGATGCAGTCCCTTGCCAACGGGACGTTTCTCCTGAGTTGTCTTCCTAGCAGCGTTGCTAGCTCCATTTGGCCCTAGTCGGCCAAAAGCCGACCTCCGGATTCGGTCCTGCACTGATGGGCGAGCAGGATGGTGTGATCGCTCCTCATGCCGTCGGGATGGCTCCCTCCTATTCACATTCCTTGTTCCTAATCTCTCCAAAGCACTTGTTCGGGAAGTACTTTTGCTTGATTCATCTGCTCGACTCGGTGATGATTCTCCTCTGCTTCCTAGACGTTCGCTCAGTGGAGCTTTTCCTTTATTTCTGCGAACTTCCTCGCTGTCGGCCTCGTCCCGACGTGCATCTTCTCTCATTTTACTCCTTTGTTCGCCAGTACGCTCCTGCTCGCCTGTTCGTCTGGTCGTCACAGGTGCTCTTGACGGTCCTGCTATATGTCGATTTTGCAAGGATTGAAGAACAGCAATGGTTTTTGCTAGCTCTTCGGGATTTTGAGCAAGAGCTTCAACTTCTGGTGGAATCGTGTCAATAGTGACTTGTATATTCCTCTGCGAAGTTGCTCTCACTGTCCGTGCATGTCCTTCGGTGGAAGAAACCCTAGTTCTTGGTCTACGACTTGGAGATATACTTGAATGTCGTTCTTCTTGCGATCTAACCATCTTGGCTATCGAAATGTGGGTAAATAAGCAAATGGATGAAGTAATCTTGTACTTACAGACACCTTTTCCAAGGATTACTAGCCTTGTGTGTGATTGTAAAGGTTTGAAAACCCTAGTTCATGCACACATGCATTGAAATCCTTAAAGTGTTGTAAATCTTTGTCCTAAGAATATGCACTTTTGTTTTCCGGTAGCCTCACCCCGGATTCCGGCGAAATTATGCAGATTCCGGTGGCAGTCTTCAACCTTTCTTCTATTTTTTCTACAATCGGAGGTTCGAACCCTCCTTCTAGCGCCAATTGTTGATGACCTTTTCTTACTAAGAAGATTAGTGGCTGTTTTTCATCTAATGAAGATCACCAAACAAGAATCAAGATCATAGAATTTGGCTAAGTAAAGCTCAAGAAATAATTTGACAAGAGTTTGGACTTGTATTGAATTGTTCTCCTTTTTTCATGTACAAGAAGGGAGTATTTATAGACATACAAAGTGGCCATGTGTCACCATCTTGATGGCTTAGCCATTGGATCTTTGCCAAGTGTTAGGACACTTGTACAACATCTACACTATTACTCATTGGATGGGTGCCAAGTGTTAGGACACTTGGACCATATCTAAGCTAGTAACTCTTGGAATTCCCCATGTTGTACTTGGTCTTTGGCACTTCTGAGATGCTCTCGATGGTGACCGGCTGCTCGCTTGTACGTCTTCGTTAGATGTCATGATCCTTTGCGTTCTTAGCTGTTCGCTCCTCGCTTGGGATTGTTTTACAATGTTGCTCGCTTTACTACGAACATGTTCGCCCAAATTGGCTTTGGCTTGAGCCGCTGGCACAGCTGTTCTTTGCAAGTCTGCTTGCCACATTAGTGCTTTTCTATAAAGCTGTTCGCCCTACGAATCTGCTAGCTCCGCTACAAAGCTGTTCGCTTCCACGAAACTGCTAGCTCCTTTGATTTGTTATCCTGTTACTAAGTCTAATAATCTCCTTTTTATTAATTACTCAATTGTTCGCCACCCAACACAGTTAATTATTCATTATCAGATAATTGAAACATCGTCTCAAAAAAATGTAATTACATAAGGAAATGGAGAAGATCCAAATCCAAAGAAACTCATGTGAACGAAAAAGATGAAAATAGTTGATGGGTCCCACATTTCTTTTAACAGAAGAAACTTTGACCAAGTAAATGGAAGGAAAATGCCATCAGACTTGGATTAAATATGGAAACCCACGTCTCGAAGAGAGAGAAAGCAGCACCATTGTTTTCAAAGGAAGAAACATCGCCGGAATTAATTGAAGCTGGAACTGCACCATTCACGCCGGAAAAGCTAAGCACCAGAAAGGAAATCGGATAAGCTAGCGCCCAGAACAGAGTTTCGATTCGTCAATGCTAAAGTTCGAAGCAATTCTCATCGGAAAAACTTCGATTGGCCGGGAGTAATGGAGGTGCGCCGTCGGAATCAATTGGGAACTCACCGGAATTGATGAAAGCAAAGCAATTAACGCCGGAAATGAAGTTCGAGGCCGAAATTCGGAAGCTAAGTCACAGGGATTCGACGAAGAAGACGATGTCGTTTTGGGTCAAAGAGTGTCACGACATGAAAGGCTTTGGCACGACCGTGCCATTTGGCTACGGCTCGTGCCAAAAAATAGTCACACGAGCTGGGATCGAGCAGCACGGTCGTGCGAGGAAGATGAAAATCGTGCAATGAGATAGCTGAATCAGGCCGAGTTATGGGGGAGTTTCACTGAGTTGAGACCGAGTCAACCCGAGTTGACTCGGCAGATACTTAAAAATTCGAAAATTCATCATTTTTCAGGGATTAATTTACAATTTCGTCTCAATACCCTCATCCCACTCTTTGAATACCATTTTCCATTATATTTCAAAAGAGCTTTTAAAACCCTAATCCCTAAAATAATTTTCTTCCATTTTTTTTTCTTTTCATTTTTCTCTTTTGCATTTCATTTCTATCCTAGATTAGAATAGATTAAACTTTCAATTAATAGTTATTTATCATTCAAGCAAGTATTATCAAGTATTGTAACTAAATCAACTCCATAGATGTGACTTCTGCCCTTTATCTTTTATTTGATTGATTTAATTTAAATGTTTATGGATTATTGTTCTTTATTTCTTATAAGTTTGTTTGATATGATGCTTAGTTAAATTCCTTGTGTTTGGGTGTTTGGATTTTACATGGGTACTTGATTTGTGATATTTGTTCTAGTTGAAGGTCAATCTATTAGGAATATGGATTTTGATTGTTAATTTCATGATTTGCTCTTTTAATTCGTATTTAGATTGTGTGTTTATCGTAACGAGAGTTGAGTTTGTGCATGATCTAGTATGGGTGTGAGTGATTTATGTGATTTAAGTGGATATTGAGGCGTCGCAACGAGAGTTGAGTGTTTTCATTAGAACCTTATACTTCCTACATTGGTTGTTTGATTTAATTGTCGGGTAGCGAGTGAGGAGACTAACAATCCGATGTTTTCATTTGACGTGTTTACATAGGCTTATCAAGTACGGTGAATACATGATGTTTAGTGATTGTTTCTATAGTTGATCGGAAACTTGAATAGTAATTACTTATCGAACGTGTACTTGATTCTCATGTGATGAAAAACACTCGAACACGTCTCTTTTGATTGTTAGAAAAATTCCTAAAATTGTTTATTGCTTTCATTTGGTTAATTGTTTACATTTTTTAGTCGTTTAATTTGAGTTTTAATTTCGAGAAAACCCCTTTTCTAAAACGTTGATCCTCATTACAATTATGCGTTGATACATAGCATTAGGGCTACACTAGCCACTAGTCCCATGGTTCGATAATTTAACTTGGTCACTTGCCTAACTACGACAACACACGTACACTTGTGTGATGTTTAATTTTGTGCATAACGAAACTAGCAATTAGAGATCGCGTCTTCCAATTTATTTTTTATTACAAATTGTCCCATAAAACAATTTTTTCACGAGATTCACCCCCGTCAACAATCACAATTATATCACTCTCCTTTTCCGCTAGTTCCCACGCTCCTCCAGGGACTTAACACCCCCCTCCTTCAACCATAATTTTGATCCTAACTTGCTCTCGAAAGAAATTTGTTGTAGCTTTGTGGCATAATATTTCAATTTGTGCAATAATTGTCTTATTGTCTTCAATATAAATTTTGTATTGATACAATGAATTTATTTGATCGAAATGGGCTTATAAACTTCAGGCAGTACCAGATTAAAGATTTTGAAAATGAGGTACAACTAATAAATAAATAAAAATTGCACATAAAACATTGTGATAGTGTGAGTAGTGTAAAATCAAAGAATGTTGCAGTGGATGTAAGTTTTTCACAAATTAAATAGTTTGTAAGTGTATTAGGGCTAAACTTTTACTATAACAATGTAATAAATACAAAGATTATAAGAGAATGATTTACAAATAGAATCTCACTTAATCAAAACAAGATATAGAACAAGGTTTTTGATCTAAAAGATAAATTGTATGACTAGAATACCAAAGTTTTTCTATGTATATGTTAAAGAAATACTCGTCTACTGACATTCACAATAATTTCTATCTTGTTAGAAATATTACAACATTTGTAGCAACATAAAAAATGGGAACTGGTGACCCTTTCTTCTAGATATGCTTAATACTTCGATAGAAAATATTCGATTAAGGTTTTACTTATTGTTCAAGAGAGTACAACTATTTACATGTTAATAATAAATTCCATCGAAGTTTGCATGGGTCATATAACGTGCCTAAAAGAAAATGGCCTACGTCCTTCAAAAAAAAAAAAAAAAAAGGCCTAGGGTATATACCCTTCCATAATTAATTGATCCACTTACATTCTAATTAAAATATTTATTATACCATTTTAAAATTCTATTTTTCTTCTATCTTTTCCTTGTAATTTCCCTGGGATCCCAACATTGTCCGCCCACCGCTCCGGCGCCGTGCTTATCATTCGCCTCCACGCAATCAACATAATACTTATCTCCTGAACCTGCACTCCAGAGGTCGGCGTAAAATCAAATGGTGAGAGCGCATGCACCCTCGTTGTTGCATTTGCCCAAACTTTTGTTGGGTTTACTCGTCAACGGAGTTGGAATTGCAAAAGCACAGGCAAAATGAAATTTCACCTGACATGTATTAGGTCTTTTAAAAGTATTTCAATGAAATATATTCTTTGTTCAAGCTTCTTATGTAAATCAAAATCTGATCAACAATTTTGTGAGTGACTGGTTGTGAGAGTGAGGGCCGAGGAAAGACTAGAGTTTTATAGAAAGGATATAAATGGTAGTTATTGTGGATGAAGGTGTATATATCCATTATGAAGGGTATATAGCTGGACCCAAAGAAAATATAAGCTATAATTTACAAAACATAATACCTGCATCTCTGATTTTAGGGACTGACTATATACCCCTCCATACTTATTAGATACACCCACTTAATTTATACATTGTTATAATATATTTATTAAATGATTTTAATGTCTTAATTATTCAATTTCTTTTTTATATATTTGATACACCCACCAAGAATTTCAAGAGTCACCACCATACATGAAAAACTAGGGGAGAGTCGGAGCCGACGTTGCAACACGAGCATTAATTGAAAACCTTCTTGTGGCTGCACCACCATTTTATCCTTCGTATGGTGGTTGTTGCAACCTTATAAGCTCAATAATAAGTGTGTTACTGTTATTCCCGTATTTTGAAAAAAAAAATCCCGACACTGTATTTTCGAACCTGGTTCTTCGAAAAATGGTAAGGATTTCGACAAAAACTTGTTGAAATGTGATTAGGATTTCGGCTAAATCTTGTCGAAACATAGCCTTTCGAAAATATTTTGTCGAATGTTTTGTCATTTTTCGACAAGTTTTTTTCGAAAACTCAACTATTATTCAAAAAACCAGGTTCGAAAATACAGTGTCGGGATTTTTTTTTTCAAAATGCGGGAATAACATTAACACACTTATTATTGAGCTTATAAGGTTGCAACAACCACCATACGAATGATAAAATGGTGGTGCAACCACAAGAAGGTTTTCAATTAATGCTCGTGTTGCAACGTCGGCTCCGATTCTCCCCTAGCTTCTCATATATGGTGGTGACTCTTGAAATTCTTGGTGTGTGTATCAAATATGTAAAAAAGAAATTGAATAATTAAGACATTAAAATCATTTAATAAATATATTATAATAATATATAAATTGAGTGGGTGTATCTAATAAGTATGGAGGGGTATATAGTCAGCCCCCTGATTTTATTATATCGAACCTGTACCTTTTCTTATAGGCTATGAAGACGAAAACGCCCACCGTGGGGCTCGAACCCACGACCACAAGGTTAAGAGCCTTGCGCTCTACCAACTGAGCTAGACGGGCATTTTGCTATGTTCTATAATTAAAAAAATATAAAAATTGATGTCCAAAATCCAGATTAATAGGTTATTTAAGAAATATACATACAAAATAATAGGTTATTTCAAATTAATTTGGTTAGATTCTCATCATTTAATTGATATCAAGTGTTAATATTTGAGATATTTTTTAGTACGCAATGTAACATAGAAAATATTCAGAATAATAGGATAAGTGAAATTTAATAGTGAATTTTTTTTATCTTGATGAAATATAAATGTTTAAGTCACTATATTTCACAAACAAAAATTATTTGATTCTTTTATATTCCTAAATAAACACGGCCCGAAGTAATTACTATTAGTTTGACTTAATTAATAGATAGAGTGTAATATTAAAAAATCAGACTCCTAGTTTATAAATATTTTAGATAATTTATATATTTACATTTGAATAAATCAAAGGAAAAGTTATCCAGAATCCAGAAAGTCAAAAGAAGACCGAGTGACAAAGTGTAAGTGATCACAATTGTCAGCCATTTTGAAATTGTTAAGCTGATAATAATAATTAAGATGTCATTTTCTTTCTTTTTTCCTTTTATTATGTGATTTATTACTATACATAATTCATTTAAACACACGCGTGCTCAACTTTTTCTATATTTTTGGTGACATTTTCGTCTTTAAAAGAGCACACGGATTCATTACTAGCAAACTTTTAATGAACAATTCCACTACCGTTATTCCATCAAGTACTCTCCTTTTATTTATTTTTTCATTAATTAATAAAAGAATACCACAACCTATATTTTAAATTATGTACTGAATAAATCAAGCTCACTTTGAATTAGTCCACAAATCACACTCGAGAATGAAGGGTAAAATAAAATTTCAGACCGTAATTTTGGGTGGTGCCAAAACAAGGACTATAATTTTTTTGTCCAGCAAAACAAGGACAACAATTTTTAAAAGTAGAATAACAAGGGCGGTAACTTTTAAAATAACAAAACAAAGACCGTAACTTTTAAAAGTAGCAAAATGTCAAATTAGCCCCTATTACCAACTTGTTTTCGAGCTCAAGCACAACTGAATCTCTATTAGAGGTCAACAAGATTAAAAAAATTGAGCCCGTAAACGGGCTCACGTGACTTTCACCGGGAAAATTAGTCCGGAAAAGGGCAATTTTGACTATTTTGGTCTCAAAAAGTTATTGTCTTTATTTTACTACTTTAAAATTTGCAGTCTTTGTTTTGCCAACACAAAAAATTAGAATTCTTATTTTGTCATTCAAAAAGTTATCATTCTTATTTTGCCGCCATTTTTTACCAGAGAATGACAAGTTCTGAATATTCGAATTTGTGATCTTTATTCTTCGCCCTCACATATTCATAACACGTGTTAAATTTTTATTAATTGTACAACGTTGTTTACACACATATATATAGATATATAGATAGATAGATGCTTGATCTAGTCGACCCATTCTAAGTCGGTTAGACTATATATTATAACCTATGTTGCACGGATTCTTCAAATTTTGGGGGTATGCAGTATCGGATACGCGGGGGATACGGGTGCGGGTGCGATTCGCGTTGGATTCGCATCCGATACGCCACGTGGTGTATCCGAATTTTTTTTAATTTTTTTAAAGTTGGATACGCGTATCCCCCTCCAAGGATACGCGGGGGATACGTGGGGATACGCGAATCGGATAAAATATTGCAAAATTTATTAATTTTTGTAATTTTTTTAAAATTTAATATTAAAATATAAATAATTAAATATATTAGTCAAAAAACAAATCAAAATAATACATCATCCAACCAAGTATTTCAATTTCTTAATTCTTATATAAATAAATAATTTGGAGAAATTTCTAAAATATATATGCTTTCTAATTTTTTAGTAATTATTCAATTTTCTAGAGATAATGGTTATGACAAGTGATAATGATAATGATGTTAATGTGAATTGGCCATTGTATAAATATGTAGATTGAAATTTTTATTATTACTTGTGTAAGTTAATGATATTTAATATTTAATTGTTGCATATTTAGATAAAATTTATCTATATTTTAAATTTATTACATGTATTATATATAATAAAAATAAATTTAAATAGACGTATCCTTGCCGAATCGTATCCTAAACTTTTTGAAAAACTCCGTATCCCCGCACCCGTGTCGTATCGCTCCCGCACCCCGCACCCCGCACCCGCACCTGTGCAACATAGATTATAACCATCGTTCCAGTGCCTGTTAAAGCTCATTCAGGGCATATCTTAAAATTTTGTTAAACATAACAAACACGCACGTGCATGCACACATGCATGTAACAAACTAACGGTTACAATAGCTAGTTACAGCCCACACACTGCTTCATCAATGCTAATGTAGTCAGCAAGCAAGACGGTTACATAGTTAGTTAGATGAAGTTATGTTAGTATACGGCTCATGTTAGCATAGCTCGACGCAGCCCTTATTGTATAAATAGAAGTGTAACATTCATTCAAGGAATAAGATCATATTCTAGCTTCAATGGCTTCTTTTCTTCTCATCTTCTACATGGTATCTAGAGCCTAGTCTTTCTTCTTATATTTTTTGCCGCTCCCATGGCGAATCGCCGTGATTCCGCTTGGCCTGCTTTGAATACTAGTTCATTTTCTGATCCTACTCTTTCCACTGATCCGAGCCATCTATATATATATAAAAACACAATAGTCTACTATACTTGTTTCCCGCCCATTTTTTGTTCTATTTATGGTAAGTTGTCTTTCCCAAAAGTCATTTATTACCATAGCAACAATTCTAAAAGTAATTTATTACCTTGGGAAACATCATGATTACTGCTGACATCATCAAGCACTAATGGTAACTTATGACCAAGTTACATAATTATAACTTAGATTTTAACAACAAATTCTTTTAACATGCTTTTCATATGCTTAGTTACAATTTCCAAATTGAATATATAAAATGAATTTTCAGTTGCATTGCTATATGGATCTTTCTCCCTCTCTCAACATTTAGCTATCGGAGCAGCAAAAACAATTAGCTATCGGCTAATATATTGTTAATTAAGTAAAAAAACAATTAATTGATACTTAATATATATATATATATATATATATATATGATAATATACCTTTATATGTTTATTTGAAGACACGTGATTTTTATTTTTACTAAGCTTTAGTTTGGCTATTAGAACTTTTCCAATTTATTTTGTGGGTCATTATAATAGTTTAAAATGATAAATAAATTTAAAATAACATATATAAATCTATCATTTTTACAATTTTTTTTATTTTTATAATTATATATATATGTATAAGAAATATATAAATTATACATATTATTTTGAATTACACCAACTGCACGGTATAATTCAAATGTATTCTTAAAAATTTAGCCTTAATGTAAATAAAAAAATATTCTTATCTACACTGAAAAGTCGCTCCATGTTAAATCATGATTACATGGATGACATTTCAGTATAGACAAGGATAACTTTACAGTAATATTAAGATCGATTTTTTAAAAATATATTTAAATTACACGGTGCACCTATTGTAGAAGAGACTTACTCCTAGAACAATTTTTATTTATGAAGAATTCACATTGTGCCAATTTGAATATTTTTCATTAAATGTGAGAATTAATATTGGATTTATAATATTTTAAAGGATAATGTTATTATATATGTTTTTGACTTTTATTATCCATAAGACACATTTTAATAAAATCTAAATGATAATATTTTTTAAATGAATGAATAATTTTTAGTACTTAACAATTAATTTGAATACACACACACACACACACACACATACATATATATATATATATATATATATATATATATATATGCACTAACATAAAATTGAATAATTGAATAATAATTCTTAACATATTAAATAATGCACATGAATTTGAAGAACATAATATATATATATATATATATATATATATATATATATATGTGTGTGTGTGTGTGTGTGTTTATGTATAATACAAATATTAATAACTAAAAATATTATAAGTCATGAAATTTTTCGCATAAATTAAAATAAAATCACAATAAAATTAATATATTTTTAGTATATAGATTAAATTTATGCTAACCGTGCATCGGACGGGAGATATTCTAGTTTACATAATAATGATTCCCCTGGAATGAAACTCATTTCTATCACACTTGATGAACACAATTTTGTGCTTTGGAGTAAAGCAGTTCATTTAGCTCTAGGAGCAAAGGTAAAGCTCGGATACATTGATGGAACTCTCTTGCCTCCTGTTGACCGTGCTCCACCTGAGTTTATGGGATGGAAACGTGCAGATTGTATGGTTTCATCCTGGATCCTTGGTGCCATGTCCAAGGAATTAGTTGAATCATTCATTTCATACAAATCTGCTCGTTCTCTATGGCTTAGCATTTGTGAAAGGTTTGATGTCACAAATGGTACAAAGTTATTTCATCTACAACAAAGTGTTTACCATTTAAAGCAAGGTCACGATGCTCTTCATGTCTTCTTTGGAAAATTGCAAAAACTTTGGGATGAACTCGATGAATTCTCAAGTATTAGAGGTTGCACATGTGGTAATTGCACTTGTCAAGTTGAGCTCCAATTGCAGGAAAAGGAGATGCACAACCGCTTGATTCAGTTTCTTATGGGATTAAATTCAGAATATGAGGCTGTGCGAAATCAGCTACTTATGTTAGATCCTCTTCCTACCATTAACAAAGCTTATTCTGCTATCCAGCGGATTGAGCAACAAAAGAAGATTGAAACCATTCCTGATCCTATTTTGTTCAGTAGAGCAAAGGGTGGCTTTAAACCTGCCAATTATACATGGAATAAGCCTAGTTCCACCTCCTCAGCATTTCGTTCTAAGGAAGATAAAGATAAATTGGTTTGCTCTCACTGTGGGGCAAAAAGGCATGATGCCTCTCAATGTTTCAAACTCCATGGCTATCTGGATTGGTATGATAAACTTAAGGGGTCGAAGAAGGTTACTGTTGCAAATTGTTTAGAGGTTAAGGATACCAACTGGAGGCCATTCTGGTCATATTTCCCAGCTTATCCAGGAAGAATTGGCTAAATACTTTGCTGCTGTTGACAAGTCTAGCACACCTCATGATATTATTGCCAACGTGACCGACTTTGCAGGTACTTTTCATTGTAGTTTTACTACTCTTGATGACATGAATTATGATGATTGGATATTAGACACTGGTGCCAGTAGACATATCTCTTTTAACAAATCCTTATTCACATCAGGCTTGAAACCTCTTCCCCAACACATTACTGTTGTCCTACCTAATGGTAATACCATCACAGCTACACATTCTGGTCATATATGCATTAGCCCTTCCTTAATCCTTCTTGATGTTCTTTTTGTGCCTTGTTTTAAGTACAATCTGCTATCCATCTCACACTTGCTATCTCATTCTAACTTGAAATGCTTGTTTTCTTCTTCCAAATGCGAAATGCAGGACCAACTGAGTAAGAAAATCATTGCTGTTGGACAGTTGGTTGGAAAACTTTATGTGCTTAAGTCCTTTGCCAGTCATTCTCCTTCCAATGTAACTGCTTCTTTCACATCTACCATAGCTCCTGTAATTTCTAATTCTCTTGATATATGGCATAAGAGATTAGGCCACACATCTATATCTGTACTAAAGCACTTGTGCTTCTACCCATCTATCAATAATACAAATGCCAATTTACATATGCCTTGCTCCACTTGTCACTTTGCTAAACAAACTCGTTTGCCATTTAATATCAGTACTATACAGACTAACACTGCCTTTGAGCTCATACATTTGGACATCTGGGGGCCGTATAACCATTCTTCAGTCACCAACACTCCATACTTTCTGACCATTATTGATGATTTTACAAGAACAACTTGGACCTACCTTTTCAAACATAAATCAGACACCTTATCCACCATTCAAACTTTCATCACACATATTCAAACACAGTTTCATTGTACTATCAAAATTGTTAGGTCAGATAATGGATCTGAGTTCTTGAGCAATGCTTCTCAAGCATATTTTAAATCACTTGGCATCATTCATCAAACCAGTTGCCCTTACACACCCCAACAAAATGGGGTTGTAGAAAGAAAACATCGGCATTTACTTAATGTCGCTCGAGCTTTAATGATCGAATCCAATATACCTATGAAAGTGTGGCCCTATTCTATCCTTACTGCTGCTCATCTCATTAATTTGATTCCTAGTGCCCTTTTATCTTGGAAGACACCATATGAGATGTTATACCATAAAAACCCAGACTATTCTTTCTTGAAGACTTTTGGTTGTCTTTGTTTCTCTACCAACACTCTACCTAACAAATCCAAATTCACCCCAAGAGCTACCAAATGTATCTTTATTGGTTATATGGCTACTCAGAAAAGTTACAGATTGTATGATTTGTCCTCTCACTCAGTTTTCAGCTCAAGAGATGTACGTTTTTATGAAAATATTTTTCCCTTCCATAATACACAATCTCAACCTACACATTTTCCTCTTATCTTGCCAATCCCTGACACAGATGATATCCCTCCTTCACACCAAACTGATATACCTCATCCTGATCCTCCATCATCCACATCACCATATTCTTCACCTATAACCCATCAGACTATTACACCACTTGTACCTACTGCTGCGAATACGCCACCTGTTCCCATTGATACTAATTCTTCTCCCATTCTCAGAAGATCATCTAGACCCTCTTCTAAGCCTGGCTAGTTAAAGGACTTTATCATGACTGGGGTTACTACTCCACTGCCCACACATGATTCTATCTCAGTCCCTTGCTTTTCTCATACTTGTCCACCTTCTTTCACATTTAACCATGCATACATCATGTTTACTGATAATGTGTCTAGTACCCATGAACCATCATCATATCATCAAGCTGTGGGACTTCCTCAATGGGAAGAGGCCATGCGTAAAGAGTTGCAGGATTTAGAAGTGAATGAAACCTGGGATATGGTGCCCCTACCTCCCAATAAGAAGCCTATAGGATGCAAGTGGGTTTTTAAGCTCAAACTTAATCCGGATGGCACGGTGGACAGACACAAAACTAGATTGGTTGCTAAAGGATATCACCAACAACATGGCATTGACTATGATGAAAGTTTTCCCCCAGTTGCTAAGCCAGTTACAGTCAGATTTCTCGTTGCTTTAGCTACGGTTAATGGATGGCCTCTTTGTCAGCTCGACATCAATAATGTCTTTCTTCACGGTTTCCTCAATGATGAGGTCTACATGGAACCTCCCCTTGGCTACAACTCTTCCCCTGGTCTTGTTTGTAAGCTCAAGAAAAGTCTATATGGATTAAAACAGGCATCCCGTGAATGGAACTCCGAGTTTTGCTCAACTCTTATCAGGTACGGATTCACTCAATCATCTGCTGATCACTGCCTTTTTACTATGGGTTCTTCTTCTAGTTTTCTGGCCCTTCTTGTTTATGTGGACGACGTACTCATCACTGGTTCTCAGTTATCTGATATCACTGCTTTAAAACAACACCTACATAATGTATTTACCATTAAAGACCTCGGGTTTGCAAAGTATTTTCTAGGGGTGGAAATTGCCCGGAGTGCTGATGGTACTACACTCACACAAAGGAAGTATATTCTTGACCTTTTGACAGATTCTAAATTAACGGAGTGTAAACCTGCTCCAACTCCCTTTTCTCATGGCATTAAACTCTCAAAAACAGATGGCCAATTACTCTCTAATCCTGATCGATATAGACGAATTGTGGGACGACTCCTCTACCTTGGTTTTACAAGACCTGACATTACCTATTCAGTACAGCAGTTAAGTCAGTTTGTGACATCACCACGAACATCTCACTGGGATACTATGGTTCATTTGCTGAGATACTTGAAAGGAACCTCTTCACATGGATTATTTTACTCCTCTTCCCCTCAACAGCCGCTTCATTTATCCGGATATTGTGATGCCGATTGGGGTAGCTGTCTTGACACACGCCTCTCTATCACGGGATATTGTGTTTACCTTGGAAACTCACTCATATCATGGAAATCGAAGAAGCAATCCACGGTATCTCGATCTTCAGCTGAGGCCGAATATTGTGCCATTGCCACACTCGCCATGGAACTGAAATGGATTACATACATCACTTCGGACTTATAGTTGAACCTCACTTTGCCCATAACTCTCACTTGTGACAATCTAGCCGCCATTCATATCACGGAAAATCCGGTTTTTCACGAACGAACGAAACATATAGAAATCGATTGCCATATTGCTCGCAACCTTTACAAGGATGGTTTCTTACGTCTTACACATGTCCGTACTACTGATCAAATTGCGGATCTTTTCACCAAATCTTTACCGAAGGGTGCTTTTCTCAAGTTTCGTGACAAGTTGAACATGCTCCCTCTTGAATCACGTCCAACTTGACGGGGGGTGTTAAACATAACAAACACGCACGTGCATGCACACATGCATGTAACAAACTAACGGTTGCAATAGCTAGTTACAGCCCACACACTGCTTCATCAATGCTAATGTAGCCAGCAAGCAAGACGGTTACATAGTTAGTTAGATGAAATTCTGTTAGTAGACGGCTCATGTTAGCATAGCTCGACGCAGCCCTTATTGTATAAATAGAAGTGTAACATTCATTCAAGGAATAAGATCATATTCTAGCTTCAATGGCTTCTTTTCTTCTCATCTTCTACAAATTTTGAGATAGAAAAGTCCTCTTCTTGGCTTTCCTCATCATGTAAAACAAAAGCCTATAAAACATTTATTTTCCTTGTGTAATTTATGATCGAGTTATTCTAAACAACATTTTCTCACTATATATAAATCAACGTAAAGTTACTTCCGATTCTCTAATTATAAAAAACGAAAACTAACGCAACAAGAAAAATTAACAAAACACATATAACGAGATAAGAAAATAAAGTTTAACCTTTTTTTTAGAGAATATGAGACTTATGTTGATAAAAATGAAGTGGAAATTATCGATTAGAAAATATGAGATCTATAATCTATGTTTAATAAAGTATGACATTTTTATAAAATATGTTTTCCCAAATATATAACTAAACGCAGAACACATCTAAAACAAAGAAAAATATAATATGAGAATACTTCATGATGGCAAAGTAATATATAAAAATAATTCATGATAAGCTTATCATGAAATAATTTTAAAGTATCATTAATCTCATCGGGAGTATCATTAATCTCATCAGGGGTATCATTAGTCTGAGTTCAAGAAAATTGTTTTAAATTTTCTTGAAAAAATAATTTTCTTGAATTCAGACTAATGATACTCCTAATGAGATTAATGATACTCTAAAACTATTTCATGTTAAACTTATTATGAAGCATTTTCATATAAAACTTACTCCTTCATTATAAGTTTATTGTGAAACCGTTTTAAAGTATCATTTATTTAATCAGGAGTATCATTAATTTGGGTAGATGGTATTATATTGTAATTGTTGTAAAAAAAAAAATTGAACTTATATTAATAATACCCCTGATAATTTTTTTGATACTCATGGTCAAATATTCAATACTTTAAAACAGTTTTATAATAAAATTATCATAAACCATTTTCATCTTCTCCTAAAACAAAATAGAAGAAGATATTAAGGGAAATTATTAAATGAATTAATTTCACACCCTTCTATAAGTTCATTTATCTTAACAAAAGATATAGCAATATGATACTCCCTACGTCTCGCGATTAGTCGCACACTTGTTTCGTCTCAAAATTATTTGCACGCTAAAAAAAAAAAAACCATTGATTCGCGTGCACACTCATAATAATATCCACTATATTTTACTCAAAAGTCATGAGTTTATTCGCTGTTTTTTTTTATTGTCAACAATAAGTTGTAAAATTGTCATATGTTATCTTTATAAAAGTTTTAAAAAATCGTACACCGAAACTTTCGAAAAAATTAAAAACTCGCGATATAATTTAAAAAGGTGAAAACTTCGAGATTTTTTCTTTTCAATTAACCCGATAATAAACCAAGAAAAGATTATTAAATATGAGATTTCTATTAATTAAATGAAGTGCGATCTATAGATACAATAACGCACAATATTCTTTCAGAAAAACAAAACGTATAAAACAATCAAACTAAATTAAAAAAAGATTAATTAAAACAATGTAGGGGCTCATCTCATCTCATCACATCCCAACAATCATTAAAATCATATCTTCTTTAGTTCCAATGTCTCCCCTCCTTATCTTTAATTTCTCTCTCTTTTCACTTTCTCTATATTGTTTATTTTATTGTACCCAAAAAAATAAAATAAACATTAATGGGATTTTTGTTGCGCTATATATCATGAGGGGTTCTGTAGATATATATATATACCTTGAACAAGTTCTTATGACACCCATTTCACTTTCTTTATTTGCTTCTTCAATTAGCTAGGTCTTGATTTTATTTGTTTAAACAACCTTAATGGTAGACAACAGTTCGGGCCCAGAACAGGCCCCCGTTGATGTATCTAAGGCCCGGGGTTCAATTGCTGTTTCCGACACTAAGAATCGCCTTGACCAGGTAATTAAAATATTTACAATTTTGTTTGATATAGATTTTTTCAGCCGTTAAGTGTACCACATGAAACGATAAATTTCAGACGAATTTAAATATCAGCATAAATTATTTGTACATTGTAAATAATTTATTCTAATATTGTACTTTCGTAAAAGAAAAATTACTTTTGTTTTAATTTCACATGCTGCCAGGCATATTAATTATATGTAAGATAGTGATATATAATACATATAAATGGAGATGGACACGAAAAATATATGGTAATGGAAGGGAACGAGTTAACATACACATTTCATGTATAAACTTTTTATGTGATATATTTGGGAGTTTAGTCTACCATGTCATTTCCATAGACAAGAGACTTGGTGGTCCCACAATTTTTGCCATGCATGGTCTCATTCTCATATATAAGGACGAGACTTCCGTTATCTATTATATGAATTTATGGTCTCATTGCAATCATATTTTAAATAACAATATGAAACCTTGTTGTATGTATAAGTTGATCTCACACAAAATTTCTGTATAATCTTATAATACTATTAAATGTTTTTTAAGTTCAAATGTACTAATATATATCATGAATATTTGCAAAACTACCGCGTGTTTATACAATTTTTTGTGATTTGCCTATGTATATGATGTAAGTGGTTTTACTTTTAAATTTAAACATGAAATCGACAGAATCGCATTCTTGTCCCACTTAGTCGCTAGAAAATTGTGCAAATGCACATTAATCTTAACAAAAATGATAATGTTGTGTTCCTAGATTAGTTGAAATTATGATAAGCTATGCCTCCCCTAATACCAACACATTGGATTACAAGGGATCTCATTATATATAGTTTCCAATCAGCTATTCAATATATATTTAGTACAAGAATTTCACATAACAATCATTATTAATAGAAGCTTTCATGTTATTAGTGGGAGTTCATGGTACCTTCTAATTAAACAATTAAATAACATCATAATTATGTATGCCCCCAACATATAGCCATTTCACGACGGAGAGGGCCATTCTTGTTTCTATTATTGATTATTACGGCGCAAAATATGCATTAGTACTAAGAACTTACTTTTCGATTTTATAACATAAATATATGATATTATAATAAAAGAGTTAGCATTACTATTTTCATGCATAATTAAATATATGACGTATATGTATTCTTTTCACATTTAGTTAGTTTAATTAGAAATACACCAGCAGTGAATAAATATTATGGAACAAGTTAGATAAATGGTCGATGTATTTTCCTTTGTAGAGGATGATCGAGGTTTTATAAATTATTTACAAACTATTCTATATCTTTGATTTATAATGTATGATATTTCGATATATATTCAAGATTTTAATATGTGCGTTCAAGAAAAACATATAAAGAATCGATTAATTCCGGACATAGCACGGGCATTTGCACCAATAACATTTTGAATGATTTTTATGTTCCCACGCTTAGATTAATCATTTACTAGAATTTCATTGGTAGGGTCAAACAATAAGCGTGTGAATAGTAATCATTTTCTCAAACTCTATTACAACTTTTTTCACATTCCTTTTCTTCTAATATTTTAGTTCCACACAAGTTGCATATTTATATATAATATAATATTTTGTTGGTTTTAAAAATAAAAACTTAAGAGTCAGTCTCCTGCCCAGTGCAACTGGCCATGGGGCGAAACGTGACACCAACATTGACTGAAATGTGGCACTAATTTTAACTAGTATAAAAAAACAAATATTTATACCATCTTTGAGCCTAATTAGCTGCATAATTTACCGAACAAATTTATGAACTATACTAATTTAAAATTAGTCTTTTTATTAAAAAAAAAAAAAAATACCGGCCCAATTTTCTGAAGATGGGCCCATAATGGGCCTGTTGAATAAAGTAGGCCGCCCATTCGTGATAAATTAGGCCGTTGGGCTCTACCTACCAATCCATATAACGACATTTGTGATGAATGAAATGCGTGCGTTAATGCGTGGACACCACATACATAATAATGCCAACGCCATTCATTGCCACATGGTAGTGCTACTGTGATTCATCCTGTCGACGCCGGAATTCACACCCTTAACCGGCCGCCGGCAAAATTTGGCCGGAGGCTCAGCTCAATTGCGTTTCAGCAGAGTGAGCTCTACTTTATTTTCATGGTCCATATTTTTACTGATTCAGTTTTTCTTTTTTCTTTTTGATTGCATGTTGAGTTTTTCTTCGTGATTTCCTGAATCGAGAGCTCTCAAATGTGTGATGGCATTTATTTTATGTTTTGAAGTTCTTTTTATTATTGTTTTTTGTATTGAGGTTTTATTTATTGCGCATTTTCTTCTCTTTGACCACTGTGTGTAACGCAATTATATATGGTAACTGTTTTTCCAATATTCTCGCTATTGTGTCTTTCCAGGCGCGGAATCTGAGACCGCCGTTTAATAATTTTCAATTAATTATTGTTACGAGATTCTGGATTAGATTTGCGATTTGTCCGACGTTACATCACAGAGTTGGTGATGTTAGCTGTTTCTCGTGGATTTGATTATTAATATTCCCCATATTTCTTATACTAGCTTCAGTTTTCTGTTGGAGTCTTGAATCGATTGAGATGATGTTGATTTACTGCCTTGTTTGAGCTTCCTGAATTTAATTAGGTCAAAATTAATGCAGAAATTGAAGGGAGTTGAAAGTGGGCATTCTTCTATTCAGATGGGGGAATATGGTAATTCTGAGTATGTAGGCATTAATGAAGCTCAATCTCCTAGAGCAAATCACGGTAGGAAAGTCTCAGTTTTACCCCTTGTCTTCCTCATATTCTATGAGGTCTCGGGAGGGCCATTTGGTGTTGAGGATAGTGTTAAGGCTGCTGGTCCGCTTCTCGCTCTTGCAGGGTTTTTGTTATTCCCATTCATATGGAGTGTACCAGAAGCCTTAATTACAGCTGAGATGGGCACTATGTTTCCTGAAAATGGTGGCTATGTTGTTTGGGTTGCTTCGGCTCTGGGGCCCTTTTGGGGTTTTCAGCAGGGGTGGATGAAATGGTTGAGTGGAGTGATAGACAATGCCCTTTACCCCGTATTGTTTCTTGATTATCTAAAATCGGGAATTCCTGTATTAGGTGATGGTTGGCCTAGGGTTGTAGCAGTGCTAGCCTTGACGATAGCCTTGACATATATGAACTACAGAGGTTTAATCATTGTGGGATGGGTTGCTGTACTCCTCGGTATTTTCTGCATTCTCCCTTTCATGGTGATGGGATTCATTTCAATCCCAAAGTTGGAGCCTAAAAGATGGATGGTTGCAGATATTCACAATGTGAACTGGAATTTATATCTCAACACTCTCTTTTGGAATTTGAATTATTGGGACTCGATAAGCACTCTAGCTGGAGAAGTAGAAAACCCAAAGAAAACTCTGCCAAAAGCTCTGTTTTATGCACTAATTCTCGTTGTTCTATCATACTTCTTCCCTCTACTAACTGGAACCGGAGCTATTCCCCTTAACCGTGAGTTGTGGACAGACGGTTACTTCTCAGATGTAGCGACGATCCTAGGTGGGGCCTGGCTGAGATGGTGGATTCAGGGGGCTGCAGCTATGTCAAACATGGGGATGTTCGTAGCTGAAATGAGCAGTGATTCATTTCAGCTTCTAGGTATGGCTGAACGAGGGATGCTTCCTGAGTTCTTTGCCAGGAGATCTAAGTATGGAACTCCTCTGGTCGGGATCTTATTTTCAGCTTCTGGTGTGGTGCTTCTTTCATGGTTGAGCTTTCAAGAGATAGTAGCTGCAGAGAATTTCTTATATTGCTTTGGAATGATATTGGAATTCATAGCTTTTGTTCGTCTCAGAATCATAGCTCCTGATGTCCCCAGGCCTTACAAGATACCCGGAGGGACCATCAGTGCTATCTTAATGTGCATTCCCCCAACCATTCTAATCTGTGTTGTATTGGCTTTCTCAACCCTCAAAATCATGATTGTTAGTCTTGTTGCTGTTTTGCTCGGGTTTATATTGCACCCTTGTTTGAAGCACAGTGAAAATAAAGGGTGGCTTATATTTTCTGGAAATCCAATTAGCCCGACTATCCTTATTGCTTCTCACGATAATGAGAATCTGATCGACTGATAAACCTCCATCACCAAGCATTGCTGCTTATACATCTTGATTCTCCACGCGTAAATAATTGCCGCTTCTTCCAATTTCTAAGCTTCTCTGCTTGCTTCAGCCTCATCCAATCGTTGGAAGAGCTTGCCTCTGTATATCAATGAGCATCTGGAGGGAAGATTAGTAGGTAATTCTACTATTTCACGTAGCTTGGCAGGTTTCTTAATGCAAATCGGTAGCTTAAGTAGTGCAGTTTCAAGGAGATGTTTGATGTTGCATTTTCTTTCTGGTTAGAAGCTGCAGTTGTTTACGACTCTTGTTATATTGGCTTTGATATGGTGAAGGCTGTTCACCAAATTCAGAAAGGAATTTGATAGTTCATAGTTGAAGAGCTTACCTTGTTGCTTGTAACTGAAATTGTGGGTTTTGATAGCTTGTGTTTTCTAGGGAGGACTCTGTAACCTTTTAAAATGTATCGAGTATTGATTGCATCACTTCTACTTTCTTTGGTTTAGCTGCAAATTTATCACCTGCTGAGATTTATCTGACCAAAACAAGTTTTATGAAATTGAATTTATGTCAGCTTCACTATTGTATGTCATTCGTTTTTCTTTTTCCAGAACAGCTGCCAATTTTACTATGTTTCGTAAATGTGAGGTGTTGCTATAGAAACTAAGAATTGTGATGTATGTAAGCACAGGTTAACTTGTTCAATTCGAACAAATTCGTCACAGTTCCACTTTTTTATAGCCTGAAATATCAAGAAAGGTTTTAAAATATTTTTCGTTTCGTTTTTCAGTCTTTTTAAATTACTGTGTTCGATACTGCGTTTTCCAACTAATAGGGGTCATTAATTTCATAATAGGGTTGATTAATATTTCGTGCTCAGATTTTATGTTTTTGAAACTTATAGTTTATGTCAAGTATTTCGGCATTGTTGTTTCTTTTCTTTTTTGAAGAAAGAAATAATTCCAGAGAGAACAAATATGAGGAGAGTGGAATAGTCGATCCAAACTTGTATAAATGACACCTTATGAACTTCAAACCACTTGTGACTTGTGAGAGCTCAAGAAACTAGCAGAAAAAGAGTCATCAAAATAACACATGTATGCCCTCCACAACTACAACTGACTCTCTTTTGCATCGCATCCCTCTTAAACCCAGCAGAAAAGTATTAAGAAACATATTAGTTTTATCTCAAACGATGGGAAATAAGCAGGCAAGGAGCCATGCAAATTCAACTAGAGCTATAGTAGAAAATGATCGGTCCAACTACTATAAGGGGCAAAAAATCACCATTTTGCACTCCAGGTTGTTGATGGTTAAATGTCAGCAGCAAGAAAGTTTCCTGATAAAGAGACCTGCCAAGTGAAGTTCAATGTGCAAGAAACTCAGCATATCTCTTAAGCTCAGTCATGCAAATAATAAGCAGATTGAGGGCCTATAGCTTTTAAAAAGAAAAAGGTAATTCTAAGGTCCATGTTGGTTTTGAAAACACCACCCGAGTCTAGTAAACAAATAGAATTAAGCACGGTTAAACGAACTTGAAAATAATACAGCCATAACTTAGACCATAAACTCATCCTGAACTCCTTCAATGAAATCACACAGCCACAGTATCAAAACAACTAACCATCTCCACCATCCAATCCCCCCTCAAACCCAAAGCCAGAAGGAAAAAGAAACAGACACGAAGTAAAAGCTAACAAACCCCTTTGCCATAAAGTTTATCCAGGACTGTCAACACTGAGAAAAGGGCCATAGGCCTTGTACTTCACATACCTTCTCGCCTAGCTTAAATGGAGGAAGACCTTTATAAGGGCATGTGCCGCACCGAAAAGCATCACCAAGGCCGCACTGTACAAAATGCATTAACATATCAAATTGCATGAATTGTACCAACAACCTGAATAGTTATAATCAAATGCATAAAACATAAATCACAACTACAATCTCAGTGGGAATATTAGAAACTCAGGATATCATGTACAAGCGCAACATAGCAAACACTAGTTAGAAACCAAGTATGTTGAAAATAATATTGATCAATTCCGGGCAATAGGAATGAAGACAAAAGTGAAGGATGTGGTGGAAAACTGTCAAAGAAAGCATGAAGGGCCTGAGTTACGAGAATAAAAATCCTACAGAAGCAACTCCTGATCATCAATGCTGTTGGCAGGAAACATATTTCTTTCCAACTGCCATTCTTCAGACATGCAATTCAACTGAAGATTCAGACATGATCTAAGCTAAACACGCACGCCAAGGCGTCTAGCAAGAGTTAGAAAGAAAGATAGATATTTTTTACTCCTAATAATCAACTTGGAGTCTTGGAAGGTGGAAATAACAAAACCAAAAAGGGTGAAACTGATAGTGTTATATGTAAAAATAACATACACTTCCACAAGCAGATTGAGGATTATCAATCTGATCCATAGTAAGTCCAAGCGTCACTTTCTCCTCCACTTCAGCCCTGCCACAAGTACAGTTTTTGCAAGCTTTCCTTGTGCTTCCAACTTCACAATCATCTAATGCAGAAGCATATCCAAAAATTTGGCTCAGAAGAGTACTTATATTCATAGGACAATTAAAACAATTGAATTATGAATAATCACCAGAGGGTAACTGGGGTTTCTTAAGATCCTCTTCAGTCAGAAGGCTATCCTCATCAATCAGATCCACATCATCATCGATCTGAACTTTCGGTAGAACTTTGGAAGTTTTCTTGAGTGAAAAAGATGAACCAATCTTCCATGAAGGCTTCTTCCCAATTACCTGCCATACAAGAGCATAGGATTAATTTTGAGGTTCCACGAATACACACTAGCATACCATGGTAAAATAATTAGAGCAAATTAATATATCTGGTTATCTAACAGGGACTCTATACTAAAAAATCAAGTTTAAAAAAAAAAAAGAAAAAGGTATCTCGCAAAAGTATAAAAACTATAGTCCAAAAACATATTGGAAGATAGTAACAAGAACAGCAGTTAAACTTCAGACCTCAGTTCGGCCTCCTGATAAATTCGCACACTAATAGATTAAAAGTTCTATATTTAAAAGAAAGATATTCCACAAAAAGAAAAGAATATTGAAAATAATAGCCAAAAGACGGGTACAACATACCCCAAAAGACTGGCTCTGTATCTCCAGAAATCCAGCCAGCATCAACTTGCGTTCAAGAGAAGAATTTGTCTGCAAGAGAACCCAAGTACATTTACTTTGCATGCTTGAAATAGAAGAAGAGTTTAGATCCATTTAAGATGTGAGAAACAACAAAAACTAACAAATTACCAATTGTTCTTGGGCAGGTTGAGAAGGAAAATACAGAAGGATAGTCCCACCAGGTTTTAAAACTCTTGAGATGTTGGCAAGAAATTGATCACTGAGAAACTCCAATGATTTAGACAAAGAGATAACATCATCTATAGTTGAGGATTCCAAAGATATGAGACCTGCCAAAAGACATAAAACATGTAGACATATAAATCAATAGCTCCAAACTATTGAAATGGGAATCCACTTGGCAGTAAACTATTTTTATTGAAATGGATTGGAAAAGTTAATTGTGGATAGAACTTCAAGTCAAAATAAAAGCCACCAACATCCTCTCCATATCCATCACAAATATAGGTGCTTAGCTTATAGAGGAGGTGCATTCCCCAATCTAGAAATAATCCGGAACAACTTTATATAGCTGCACCAGATACAGATATTGATGGAGACACCATCAATGACACAGATGAATTTTGGAATATATCTACTACATAGCTTCACTCTATTTGCCACAGTTCTATCAATTGGATAGTGTACAAGGCAGAAATATGTGGGGGCTAGTCCCCCCTGAAATTTAAAAAATCTTTTGGAGGTAGCTTTGTAATTTCAGAATTGCATTTTTAGTTACCAAACATTTTATAACAAATAGCATCTAACATTTGATTCTTCCCATGTAGTTCTCATCAAATAAAAAAGTAAATTAGCAATATGATCCCTACCTTCATGTTTAGTAACAAAATGTGTCTAACTGTCCAATATTTAATTTTTATTATATACTTATCTACCAGTGATGAATTTAACTAAACTGATAAAAAAAAATCAATCGCAGAGGTAGGCTACAATCAGTATGACACCCATACAAGAAAAGAAAAACAATGTTATCAGGCAAAATAAACTAAAACAAAGGATGCTACATTTGTAAATTCCTTCTACACGGTATATATTCATCCATAAAAAGAACAAAGATGATAATTTACTGTCTGAGGTAGCTTGAGATATGATCAGGGGGTCAAGCTGTTCAACTCCATTCTTCTTCAACACCTTAACTGCATCAAGAACTGCAAAAAGTGACACAGCTACTTGATCTGTGACCACCACTAACTTATCATGCCCCATTAAGTTCCCTACAAAAAGTAATAATAAAATAAATATAATTAAATCCTCCGTAAAAAGAAGATCACTATATGCTAGCAGAAAGAACACCTCCAGATTAAGTTCACGGTAACGCACACTCGCATACAAGATTTAACACATATTATGAATAGAAAATGGAAACTACTAACAATCTTATTATCAGGAATGCATTAGAAAACAGAGACGCAAACAGCGAGCCGCACTGCAACAATAGAGCTTCGGATCGAGAAGTAATTGACGAAATCAATCGTTGAAAAATGGATATGGTCTAAATAGAACAGTAGAGAGCGACTCAAATTTACTTGTCAGGTAAGATTTGGCAGAAGTAGACGAAATATGAAAATCGCCACTATAATGGCATTTGGTATAAGAATTTAGGGTCTCTTCTAATACTGTCAAGAAGGGGTGGTGCCAAAACCTACCATCAAGGGATTACAGAAAGGTACCACCCTCTGAAACAGACGACAAACCCTAATAATCACAAATCTTCAAAACAGCATAGAAATCCGGGGTTTACAAATTTATATAAAGAGAAAAGGTAAGAATAGACATAAAAAGGAGTATATGATACCTGAATCTATAGAAAGAAGTGCGCAGCCGAAAACCAGTCCAATCAAAGCAAAGCGAGGGGCAGAGAGAATCACGCGAGAAGAGGGGGAGAGAGAACTGAGAACGGCTTCTCTTGACGCGTAAATAGAACTAATATACATCCGGGTCGGGCCGCGGGCCTAACAAGGATACGGTCTTCGCCGACTTAAATTATATCGTTCAACAATTCTAACACCATTTTCTGTAATGGCCCCCACTTAACTGAATTCTTCAATTTAGAATTTAATTTTTCAGGTAAACAATTCGTGGGTAAAATAGATTTTAACAACAGTAAAGAGGGGTGGTGGAAAAAAAAAAATCGCAAGTTTTTTAGATGACAAAATAAAGACCGCAAATTTCGGGCTAACAAAATAAAAACCACAATTTTTTAAAGGGTCCGGCTATATACCCCTTCACTTTTAATAGATACACCTATAAAAATTATAAATTACCAATTATACCCTTTTAGAAAAAACCCTAATAAACGTATCTTCTGCAATTATTTTTCGCCTCTTCTTCCTCCTATAGCTCCGATCTGCAGATACACCCCGTGAATGTTACCGTGCTCAAGCAACCGCCCACCGCCGCCCATAACCTCACCCTCTATTTTTATGTTTGTTTTCTTCCCGGCGCATGCGCAAATCTCTCTCTCGCAGATTGAGCATCGCCGCTCCCACCACCGCAACGCCGTCTTTTGCTTTGCTCGTACCTCCTACATCACCTCTTCCCTCAGCATCACACCTCTCATTTTTTTAGAAATAAGAAAAGATCCATGGAACAAAAATAGTTTGCACCGTTTTCCCTTTTTTTTTTTAATCTCTGTTCGACACACCAGTGTCAAATTCCCTACTTTTCTTCTTTTTTTTTGGCCGACCATTTTATCTTGGTTTGTTTAAATTATTATTTCTCTGATTTTTTTCTTTGTACTTGTTTGATTTTTTTTATATTCTAATCTCTAATATTTGATGTGTGATTGTTGGTGAAAAAAATGGAGATAGAGAAAATGAGGCGGCACCGGCGGCACGGTTACAAGATCTGAGTTTTGGAGGTGTGTCTCATAGAACTAAAGTGATAGGGGTAGTATAGGATATTCATATATTTTTTTCTATTTAAGAGGTGTATCTCTTAATAATGGAGGGGTATATAACCGGACCCTTTTTTAAAAGTAACAAAATAAGGATCATAACTTTTAGAAGTAGGAAATTGAGGCCAAAATTCAAAATAGCTCAGAATATCCACTTTTTCCTGCTAATTTTCGATGAAAGTCATGTGAGCCCATTTTTGGGCTTAATTTTTAACTGAACCATTGACATTCAATTGTGCGATTTGAGCCCAAAAATGGATCGGTAATCTGGGCTTATTTGATCTCAAATTGCTACTTTTAAATTTTACGATCCTTATTTTGCTAATTTTAAATGTTACGATCCTTATTTTGCTACTTTTAAAAATTATTGTCCTTATTTTATCAGCCCAAAAAATTACAGTTATTGTTCCTTAAAAAAATACCCACAATTTGGCATATTGGTGTAGTCATGTTGTTGATGACCTTTGTTAGTCGAAGATGATTAGTGGTTGTTTTCTCTAGTTAAGATCACCAAACAAGATCAAGAAATCATGGAATTTTATCAAGTAATGTTCAAGAAATAAATTTGCAAGAGTTTGTGTAATATTTTGAATTATGGAAAAATCCCCCCTCCTTCATGCAAATGAAGGGGTATTTATAGATATACAAGAGAGCCATGTGTCATTATTTTGGTGGTTCAACCATTGGATCTATGCCAAGTGTTGAGACACTTGTACAACATCTAAACTATTATCACTTGGATGAATGTCAAGTGTTTGGACACTTGGACTGTATCTAAATTAGTGACTCTTGGAGTTCCCAATGTTGTACTTAACTCTCATGACTACTCAGTTGTTTTCCTTGGTGGCTAGTGACTTGTATATCTTTGTTGGGCGCAGTGGATCTCGTGTTCGCTCCTGGTCGCGTAGAATGTATTTAACCACATTCGTGGTCGCGTAAAGTATTTTTCTTAAAACTCTGATGATCGTCTGTCTTCCTGTTTTAGTTAATCAACTCCTTAATCCTTTGATCACTGGTGCTTGCCTGGTCGCCTACCAACAATGCCCCCTGACTTGTTCTTCGTTAGTGAAGTTATTGCCTAATGAAGGGCAAGGCACAATTTCAGGCGCAAAGGTTCACATGACGCGAGCAATGAATTTTTTAATCTTATTAGGTGGGAAGGCGGGCGAACATCAGGTCATTGAAGTGAGCAAGGGGGTGTGTTACGCGTGGGCGACGGTTGATTTCCCGAGGCTCTCGAGAATCGAAACGTCGTGGGCGGCGATGACGTCATCGACCGCCCATGCGTATTTCTTTTTTGCGTATAGGGGCCTATGAAATTTTGCGAAAATTTCATTTCGGTCCCCATTTTTTAGCCTTATAAATACTTCCCCTTTCTCATTTTCTCATTCTTTTGAATTCGGTTTCCCTCTTCTGCCATTAAAGCCTCCATTCAAGCTTTTCTACTTCGATTTCCATGAGATTTCTAGCCGATTTCGTGTGTTTTCTCCAGGTAATAATCGATCTTAGTCTTGAATTTTGTTTTTTGCTTTCGATTGTGTGTTTATTCTTGGCATCTTTCCGTCAAAATTCTGCCTCCGCCGTCGTTCGAACGCCGTCGCGTCCTTTCAGTCCCGTCGTGCCTTTAATTTCGTTCTCTCATTTGAAATTTTCTTTCATTTTCCTTATCTCGTCGAAAAATCCCTCCAAATAGCTTCTTCGAGTGATACTGTGTCCTTGGAAATCATTGAGCGTAATCCCGAAAAACGTCCTATGGAAGAAGTTTCTTCCCCTGCTCCTCGCCGATCTATTCGCCAAGCTCTTGCTCGGAACCCGAGAACTCTATTGGTGGATGAAGAAACGGGATCTGAGACGTCCTCTGTTGTTCGCTCTGTTGAAGCTCATGCCTCGGAAAATTCTGGCGAGGAAGAGGTTCAAAACCTTGTTGGTCGCCCAAACACGGAGGATGTTACTTCCTCTGACTTGGGAGAGGATTCGGAAGAGGTGGCCGCTGAAATTGAGGCTGAAAGCGACCATCCTGAAGTTGTGCGACCAAGATTGGCTGTGACTTGGGAGTTTCTTGAGGAGATAGGTTTCCCTACCTCTAAAGTAACTCCCGAGTCCCAAATCCCTGAAGGTATTGCTCGCTAGAATGAATGAGAGGATTATGCTGCTCGCTTTTCTGAGACCTTCCCTGTTCGCACCCGAGAGTTTATGTCCGCCGAGGTGAATACTTACACAGCGAGCAGGATTTCGAGCTTAATCGTGGAGGACGACTTAGACAGTATCATGTCTCAGTACAAGATCCCTTACGACATATTTTTATACGCCCCCAAAGAAGGAGAGACTGCTGATCGCCCCCCGCCAGGTTGTACAGCGATCAACCTGGACATACTCAACGCGGGGTTCCCGTTGCCACTCCATCCCCTGATTGGTCGCTTTTTGGCGGACATAAATTTAGCTATCACTCAGATTACTCCTGTTGGGTGGAGTAATTTGCTTGCCCTGATGACACTCTTCGGCCTCGAAGGATATAAGAATAAGCTTAGCACAACCGAGATTCATTACGCCATGGTTATTTCAGCCTGCAATGAGGAAGGTGTAGGCTGGTATTACGTCAAGGCGAGGACGGGGGTGAAGCTTATCGAGGCAGTCCCTAATAAAGTTAGGAGTTGGCATAACCAATTCTTCTTTATTGGGGGCGACTGGCGAGCATCAGCGGACTTCTCGGGAGGCCAAGCGCGCATTAATACTCCAGAACGCTTTGGCATAATTAGACGTATGCCTTCTTATTTCCTTCGTGGGACGGCGTTAGGGACTAATTTTAATTTCTTCTTTCTTTTTATTTTGCAGGTCCAAAAGTGTTGAAGTGGGGTAATTCAGGCCTCAGTGAGGAGTTCTTGTACACGTTGGCAGTAATCGTGCTCCGGAACCCTGCTGACCGCGACATTTTACATCTTTCGAAGGCTCATTGCTGAAAAATCGCTCAACTTTTCACGAGTCCTCATCATTTGGAGGCTCAAGCAGAGATCCCCGAAGGTAACCATTACTATTTACTTTATCTTTCTGCTCGCTTGACCGCTTATTATTCATAACTTTCTCACATGATTTCTTCTTTTGAATAGATCAACGGGTGACTGTTGCTGTTCCAACAATTCCTAGATCTTACCACTTGCTCGCTGATAGAGTCAAGCAGATGGCTGCCGAGGAGCCGACCAGGAAGAGGCAGGATCCACCTTTGTCACTCATGCGCTCCGAGCTGGAGAAGGCATGAACGCTCCTGCTCGCCCGCGAGCACCTGGTGGTCGCTCAAAAGGAGCTTCTAAAACTTCTACTTCCTCACAGGCTGAGGAGAGAGAGAAAGCGAAGAAGAAAGCCCCGCGGGACGATACTCGTGGTGAGGAGGAAATGGCTGAACGAGCATCGAAGCATTCTAAGACCACTAAGGAGGCGAGCAACCGCGCTCCTCGCTCTCCTGCTCCTAAACACACCTCGCTTGAGGTTATAAGCGAGCAGCAAGTCGTTGCTGCCATTCTGAGCAAGAAGTCGTGATTGTCTGGTGATCGCTCATACCTGGGGTATGACCCCGTAAAGTTGAGGGAGTAAGTCTTTATCGTTACTCTGATGATTGCTTCTTCATCGCATCTTTACTTAAGATTTCTCTCTTCTTCTTCTCTTTTAGGTACAAGCCTGAGGAGCACCCTGGGCGAGCAGAAGTGCTCCATCAGCTCAGTTGTGTAAAGACCCCCCCCCCCTCCTTATTTGGATATCGCGGACTCCCATGTCCGGCGAGCAACAGAGATGGTCCCCCGTTCTTGGACCAAGACTTGTGAAGACATCATCCAGGGGTAAACCGCCAGTGATAATGCCCGCCTGATCGCGTACAATGCCAGCCATCAAGATGTGATGGCTCAAAGGCTCCTTGATCAGATCGTGCTCTTGGAGAGGACGAATCGCAGTCTTGGTCGCAAGATCGAGGGCTTCGAGGCGGAGAAGGATGCCGTCTTGAAGAAGAAAGACGAAGAGCTTGCCCAAGAAAAGGCCGAGCATGCCAAGGCGGTGGCTAACTTGGAGCAAATGTATAACGCCTCCGTGGCGAGCAAGCAATTTGCTCTGAATCAGTCGGAGAAATTGTCTCTTGAGCTGGGGGTGGCTGATGAGCGAGCAAGAGCACTGGAGGGCGAGAAAACGGCTATGGTCGCCCAGATCGAAGAGCTTCAGGCTGAGGTTGCTCGCCTTCAGCAAGAGAAGGTCGGGATGGTCGCCTATGACCTATACGCTCAAGATGTGGCCGACAATACCAATCTGGGGTATGTTTGTGCTTATGCTGAGAGCATTAGGTCGGTGAAGTTTGCCTTGGACCATAACTTAGACGTTTTGGCCACTACAAAGAAGGACTTCATCGACTACGTTAAGGACAACCTCCTTGGTGCTGGGTTCTTGCTCCCATTGGCTGATCTTGGGGAGCTGGGGGTCCCCTTGGATATCTTTGGGGAAGGTGTTGAGATTGTTCCTCCCCAGTCCTCTGGCGAGCAGCCGAGCAAGGAGGCGGATATCTTTGATGGCCTTCATTTTCTCCCCCTAACTCCTATTGATGGGGCGGGCACCTCGGCTGCAGCGGCCACCATTGCCCCCACTCCTGATGTGACACCAACTGCTCCGGCGACCACGGATACTCCCTCGGCCTCCCAAGCTTGAAGACTTCTTGTTCCTTTTGTTGATAGACGACCAACAGGGACATGGTATTAAAATAAGAAATACCAAGATTAGGAATAAAATTGTTAATCTAATAAGATTATGAAATCATTAAAAATAAGCAGTTGTGAGGAGGACGAACAACAGGGAGTAAGGCCCTGGGAGGCGAGCAGAAGGGTCAGTTAACCAAGTCAGAAGAGGCGAGCAGCAGGGACTAAGGCTCAAATGGAGGAGGCGAGCAGCTGGCCATAGAAGCCCCTATAAGGTGGCGAACAACAAGAACAAAAGGACCCAAAAACTCAACAAGAGGCGAGCAGGCGAGCAGGCGGGCAGCTTGGACTGTAAAGGTTTCCAACACCCAATGAAGACATACAAACGAGTAGCTGATCACCATGGAGAGCAGCTGAGTGGTTCTAAAGACCAAGTACAACATTGGGAACTTCAAGAGTCACTAACTTTAGATATAGTCCATGTGTCTTAACACTTGGCACCCATTCATTGGGCAATAGTTTAGATGTTGTACAAGTGTCCTAACACTTGGCAAAGATCCAATGGCCAAGCCACCAAGATGGTGACACCTAGCCTCTTTGTATGCCTATAAATACCCCTTCATTTGCATGAAGGATGAGGAATTTTTTCCATAATACAAAATATTGTCCAAACCCTTGCAAATTTATTTCTTGAGTATTACTTAACCAAATTTCATGATCTTAGATCTTGTTTGATGATCTTAATGAGGAAAAACAGTCACTAATCATCATCGATTAGAAAAGGTCATCAACAATTGGCGCTAGAAGGAGGGTCGAACCTTCGTTGGTTGAAGATTTGAAGGAGTTTCTACAAAAACTCATCGGAAATTGCAATATTCCGGCAACAAGTCGCCGGAAACTGAGATTTGTAAGTAAGTTTAAGTGTTTTTGGGTGGTAATACACAAGACCTACAAACTTGAATGCATGTATGTGAGAATAAGGGTTTGTAAACGACCAAATTCTCATACACAAGGCTAGTTGTTGATTGGTCAAAACATCCACAAACACAAGATCGTCTTCAAAGAAACATTAAAATTTGGAAAATGGTGCGATCACAAGAACCACAAGAATCGAGCAATCACCCGTCAAACAAGTCACGAACGAGGGTATCATCAACCAGAGGACATGCAAGAACGGTACGAGCGATGTCCCAGCAAAATGTCCAAGTCACCATTGACACTCTTTCCCCAGAAGTAAAAGCATTGGCCCAAAACCCGGAGGAGTTGGCCAAAATAATAGCCGTTCTGCAATCCTTGCAACAGCGACAGGAGGTTGCGGGACCATCAAAGGCCCGGGAGGCGAGCAACCGGGCAACAGGGCAAAGACCATCCAAAGCCCCGGAGGCGAGCAACCGGGCAACAGAGCAAAGAACAAAACAACGAGAAGATACAAGAATAGAAGAAGTCAATAGCGAACAAGTAAGAAGAACTAAGGGCAAAAGGCCAATAAGTGAGCGACTTGGAAGTCGAGGAGAGTCCACTCCGGGGACAGGTGAGGAGTCGAGCAGCGAGGACACAAGGAGTATAAGCCACTATCACACAAGAAGGGCAAGTTATCACGGAACGCATGGGGAGGATCAACTGAGAGGCGAGGAGCGAGCACCAAAACAAACACACCCTGCTGCTCGCCGCTCAGTACACGAAAGGCTGAGAAGATCAGCCTTTGGGCGATTAGGTCCCAATGGAGCCAGTAACATCGCTAGGCACGCCACTCAAGAGAAACGTCCCGTTAGCAAGGGACTGCGTCATGAAGAGGTCATTGAACCCAATCATGACGAACAACCTTCTAGTGGAAAAATGTCTCCAGATGAGTGGCAAGCTTTGAAGAAAGCGGTGGAAGAGATGCAAAAACAGTTGGAGGACAAAAAAGGCGTCGGATCGACAATATTGCCATCATCACCCCTGTCCCTGGATATCCTTAATGCACCGGTACAAAAGAAAGTGCAATTCCCGGCCATTAATTTGTATGAAGGAAACTCAGACCCGAAAGTGCACCTGTCTAAATATACCGATTACATGATATCGGTAAAAGCATCCGACGCAACTCAATGTCGGAATTTTCCGTTGACTCTTGGTGATGGTCCTCACAGATGGTTTTCCGCACTTGCTCCCGGCTCCATCAGTTCGTTCATGCAACTCATCAAAGAATTTCTCTCGCACTTCTCCACGGTCGGATCTTACCTTACGCAGAGACACAGGTTGGCAGATCTGAGGCAAGGAGACGAGGAGTCTGATAGAGCCTTCCTTGAAAGATTCGACAAAGTCTTACTGGAAGGAGAACCAGTAAGTGAAGACACTAAGATAGTGGCAGTTATGGCGGGGCTTAAGAAGGGGACAGGTCTGTGGAAGGAAATGCACCTAGCTTTCCCTAAAACTTATTCCGAATTCAGACACAAGGCTGGAGTATACATTTCGATGCAAGAAACTCTACAAAGAGAGTTGGGAGACAAGGCTGATACCAAGAAGTCAGGAGGGGAATACAAGGCCCATAAGAACATGAAAGCTTTCAATGAAGGGTCCGAACTGAAGGAGAAGTTGAACCATGTCCTATCCACATCAATTGAGGTTGTGTACAACAACGTGAAGGATAAAGATATGCTGTCTGAACCCCGTAAGATACGACAAGAAAGAGGAAAAATGAACCCCAACAAATACTGTGCATACCATCAGACCATAGGTCACTTCACGAGTGAATGCCGAGATCTCTTGAAACAGTTATGGAGATTTTACGAAGAAGGAAAGCTATTAGAATTTGTGAAGCGACAGCCGGGAAAGAAACCAAGGGCAGCGATATCCTCCGGCTCAGAAGATGATGAGAGCGACGAACAGCCGAGCAGGAGGGATCAAAAAAGGAAGAAAACGATGATAGCCCCAGTTGAACCCGTCCGAGAAATCTTAAAGCTTGAGCCATCCGGACCGGTAGGGGGCTGTTCGGATGGTAGGCCACCGATGTCTAAAAGAAAAGGGAAAGCAGAGTTGAGGGCGGTAGCTCAAGTCAGAGAAGTTGGGGTAAACCAAGCTACTAAAAAGACAGGCGAGTTGGTGTTTTCTGAGAAGGACTTAGACGGGATACTCACCACACACAATGACTCACTAATCATCTGTGCTAATATCATGGGGGCCCGAGTTCACCGTTTGCTTGTGGACACAGGCTCCTACACAAACATCTTGTTCAAAAGCACACTTGATCAAATAGATGATTGTGAGGGGTATATAAAGGAATGTGATCATAAGATAGTAGGATTCGGAGATGCTGTAACCGTTCCTTTAGGATTAGTTACGTTGTCGATTGAACTTGTATCGACCGAGAATCCTGAAAGGAGACTGACTAGGATGGTAGAATTCTTAGTTGTAAATTAGTAGTCTGCCTACAACGGGTTTATCGGTCGATCTTTCATAAATGAATTCAAAGCAGCCGTTTCAACGTACTACTACTGTCTTAAATTTCCAACTCCAAAAGGGTCAGGTACGGTTAAAGGTGATCAAAGGAAAGCCCGAGAATGCCTCCTGCAACTTCAACCCACTAACAACAGAATATCCGTGATGGACGAGCAGCCGAGCAGCAGGGACGAAGGTGAACCCTCAATCCTAGATGAAATCATGGAGTCCGTCGATACTGAAATGATGGAGGTGGACGACCAGCAGGGCGTGGACGAGCAGGAGGGCATTGGCGAGCAACAGGGAAGAAAGGCCGTACCCGAACTAAATCAAGTTGAAGATCTAGAGCCAAGGCTGGGGGCAGAACCAATGATTAAGGATGAGATCAACCTTGAAGGGCCCATTGTCGATCCTCGATGGAAAGACCAGAAAGGAGAGCAACCCCGGTAGAGGAGTTGGAGGCAATAAGAGTTGACCAGAATCGAGAAGACTTGGAATTATTCATTGGATCTGAGCTCCCTGAGCCATACAGATCCAGAATGGAACAATTCCTCAAGTCCAATCTCGATGTATTCGCATGGTCACATGTTGATATGGTAGGCATCAGCCCTGAGCATGCCTGTCTTAAGCTAAATATTTATCCAACTAAGAAACCGGTGAGGCAAAAAAGAAGAAAGTTTGGACCCGATAAATATGAAGCATTGGACGTAGAAGTGAAGAAGTTACTCGATAATGATCTTATCAAAGAAGTCTTATGTCCTAGATGGGTAGCAAACCCGGTGTTAGTAAAGAAATCAAATGGTACATGGAGGCTATGTATCGACTTCACTGATCTGAATGCCGCTTGCCCTAAGGATAACTTCCCATTACCTCATATTGACCAACTGGTGGACAACACGGCGGGGCACGAGCTCCTTACCTTCATGGACGCATTTGCCGGGTATCATCAAATACCAATGCACCCAGACGACCAGGAGCACACAACGTTCTACACCAATAAAAACTTGTTATGTTGGAAAAGAATGTCGTTCGGATTGATCAACGCATGAGCCACGTACCAAAGACTCGTTAACAAGATGTTCGATGAACACATCGGTAAAATAATAGAGGTATATGTGGACGACATAGTCGTAAAAAGCCCAAGAAAATATGATCATTTAGAACACCTCGCACAAACATTTGAGATACTTCGAGCATATAACATGAAACTAAACCCAAAGAAAAGTAGCTTCGGGGTACACTCGGGAAAATTTCTTGGGCACCTGGTCAGTCAACGGGGTATTGAGGTGAATCCATCAAAAGTCAAAGCAATCATGGATATGTAACCGCCAAGGTCCGTTAGGGAAGTTCAACGACTAACCGGATGTCTGGCGGCCTTGAACAGGTTCATTTCCAGATCTGGAGACAAATGTCGACCTTTCTGTGACGCCATAAAAAAGGGACAATTCCAGTGGACAAGTAAATGCCAGCAAGCGTTTGAGCAATTGAAAGAATATCTGAGCGATACTAAGATTCTATCGAAACCTGTCACTGGAGAAAAACTGTACCTGTATCTAGCCGCATCAGAGATGGCCATCAGCTCGGTCTTAGTTCGAGCAGAGGGGAAATTCCACTTGCCAATTTACTACGTGAGTCAGGCCTTGCATGAGGCAGAGATTAAGTATTCGCCCATGGAAAAGTTAGCCTATGCACTGGTGATGAGTGTGAGAAAGCTAAGGCCATACTTCTTCGATCACCAGGTGGAGGTTTTAACAACTTTTCCACTAAGGCAAATCTTACAAAGGCCTGACACCGCTGGTCGTCTCCTCAAGTGGTCGCTCGAAGTAAGCCAATTTGGAATATCTTATGCACCTCGAACAGCGATCAAGGGACAAATGTTAGCCGACTTTATTGTCGAATTAACATTCCCTCAAGATCCGACGAGAGGTCATAATCATCCATGGCACATGTACGTAGACGGATCATCAAATAACACAGCAGCAGGAGCCGGGATAGTGTTGATCAGTCCAGACGAACAAGTATTCACTTCAGCCGTAAGGTTTGAGTTCATGGCAACAAACAACGAGGCGGAGTACGAAGCATTGATAGCCGGGTTACGGCTAGCTCTGGCCGTGGGAGTTCAGAGAGTTCAAATTTATGGAGATTCCCAGCTGATAGTCAACCAAGTCCGTGGGGAATACTAAGCCAAGGATGAGGACATAACCTTATATCAAAAGATCGTTGCTCACCTGGCTTCGCTTTTTGAGCAAATTTATATCGAACAAGTGCCAAGAGACAACAATGTGCAAGCAGATGCACTTGCTCGTTTGGCTACTAGCACGGGACCAGCAAAGCTTTCAGAAGTCACCATCACAAGAATTTCTAACCCGTCCACCGGTGACTATAAGATCACTCAGATCGAAGAAGAATTAACAGAGGATGATTGGAGGACACCGATATATAGATACCTCAAAGATAACACAGTACCTGAAGATTCCCAAGAAGCAGCAAAGGTAGCCAAGCGAGCAGCAAGATTCACAATCATGGATAACCAACTCTACAAGAGAGGATTTTCACTGCCCCTATTAAAATGCCTAGCAAGGGGGCAAGGCCAGGAAGTTCTGAAAGAAATACACGAAGGAGTATACAGAAATCACGCAGGGGGTCGGGCACTGGCATACAAAACAGTAAGGCAAGGATACTACTGGCCAACTTTATTACAAGACGCAATCAAAGTTGCAAAGACTTGTCACCGATGCCAGCTATTCGCCCCCAACATACATAAGCCCCCAACGGAACTGATTTCGGTAAATAGCCCATGGCCGTTCGCAAAATGGGGAATAGACATCATAGGACCTTTCCCAAAGGGAAAGAGAAATGTCAGATTTGCAGTAGTAGCCGTGGACTATTACACGAAATGGGCCGAAGCTGAAGCACTAGTAACGATAACACAAGAGAAAATGATCAATTTTATTTGGAAAAGTATAGTGTGCCGGTTCGGAGTTCCACAAGCAATATTAACAGACAATGGAAAACAGTTCGAAGGAAAAAAGATAAGAGATTTCTGCAAAAAGTTGGGTATCAAGAAGTATTTTTCGACACCATATCATCCTCAGTCTAACGGTCAAGTCGAGGCAGTTAACAAGATAATCAAGCATATTCTCAAAATCCGTCTGGTGGATAAGAAAGGCAAGTGGTCGGAAGAACTACCCGAGGTGCTTTGGGCATATAGAGTATCACATAGAACAAGCACTGGAGAAACACCGTTTGCTATGGCATTCGGTACAGAAGCAGTTATACCTATAGAGCTCAAAATACCAACTGAGAGGATAGCCGAGTTCAATGAACAGGAAAACAACAAGGCACTAGTTGCAGAAATGGATCTGATCGACGAAAAAAGAATCTCAGCAGAAATAAAGAACGAGATATACAAAAGAAGGATTGCAAGGTACTACAACTCGCAAGTAAAAATCAGGGAATTTGAAGTTGGCGATCTGGTACTCCGAAAAATCCTAGCAACACCTCCAGGTGTATTTGGACCGACTTGGGAGGGCCAATTCAAGATAACTCAAAAGTGGCACAACGGCACGTATGACCTTGAAGACATGGAAGGCAACTCGGCCCAATACACCTGGAACGCAGCTTTATTGAAGAAATATTATCAATAATTAGGAAACCGATGTAAAAAATTTTATAGACTATCTTTTCGTTTATATTTTTATAAGGTGTAAGATCGATGAGGTGTAAAATTGATGAAATTCTCACACCTTTTTGGGTAAAATTTGTAAGTGGATGAATGATGGTTCAGTGAATTATGTACATAAGAAAGCAAAAGGTGTTAAAACTCAACTGTTCGCCAAGTAAAAAAAAACTGCTCGCCGGAGACAAACAAGTATAAAAAATACAAGTCCAGGATGAGGCGAGCAGCAGGGTCCATGAGACTCAGAAGCCCCACCTGATCGCCCCCTCACAGAGAGTTGCTCGCCAAAGATACTAAATGCATAAAGCACAAGTATGGTGGAGGCGAGCAACAGGGCACACATCAACACATAGTTGCTCGTCCCGAAGCTGAATGCACTTAAGCACAAACATAGCAAGTGGCGAGCAACAGGACATAGAAAGAAGCATGATAAGGGGTTAAGTTCTTTAAGAACCAAATAGACCCATACATGAACCACATACATAAATTTGCAAGGAAAAGTATTTTACTTTCAACTTAAGAAAGAAATACTTAAGCAAAAAATGAGTAAAGGGTAAATAAAAGGCGAACAATAAAATAAAAGTGCAATCTTCATTCATTAGCACAAAAATTACAGAAGATGAGCGTACAATCGTTATCCTACTACATCAACTAAAAGAGCAAAAAGTAGGATAAATTCTAAGTTTCGGAAGCTGGCGGAGCAGGTGGTGCCGGAAGATCTTGAGGAGGAGGAGGATTTTGGATATCTTGCACAGTGACCCCGGAGACCTGCTGCTCGCCTACTGCAGCAGAGGAGCTTGTTTCACCAAGAGGATTCGGGAGAAGGGGGACCAGAGCTTCAAAGATTGTCATGTCCCTATCCGCCTCCACTCTCTCCTTAGGGGCTATTATGCGAACATCGTCTTTGAAGACACCCAAGTTAACCCCTATCTCTCATAAATCAGCCACCGGGATCTCAAAGCCAGGAGCTGGAGGGTTTTCAGTGACATAGTCTGTGAAATCCTTAATGGTCGAAGTCATCACGTCCAGACCATTGTCCAAGGCATACTTCACATTCCTCACACTATCAGCATATGCAATGATATAACCAAGATTGGTATTATCGGTTACGTCTTGCACATAAGTGGTGTAAGAAATGTCACGCTTGTTCTTCTTTTCCAGCTGGTCGATGTGGACCTTCAGAGACTCCACTCTTTCCACCAAACCCACCCGCTCTATTTACAGGACCTGCAGACGGTCCGTGGCAACGCCCAAATCTAATCTAAGCTTCTCTGAGGCGTTGGACACTATCATTTCCCGATCCTCGACAGCTTTTACCTCCCGTGTCCATGTAAGCTTGGCTCTCTCAAAGTCAGCTTTCAGCTTGACCAGCTCTTCATCCTTCCTCTTCAGTTCTTCATCTTTCTTCTTCAATTGAACAAGTTGAGCATCACGATCTGCTTCAACTTGCTCAATCCATCGCCCCAGACCACGATTTGTTCGCTCTAACTCGATGGCTTGATCCAAGACTCGTTGAGCTGAGATTGATTGATGGCTCGCATTATAGCTCAATAAACGAGCGTTATCGCTAAGGCTTTGGCTCTGAATGATTTCCTCGCCGGTCTTGGTCCACGAGCGGGGAACATACTCCATGGCTCTGCGGACGTGGGAATCCTTAATCTCGTGGGGTGCCGGAGGGGACTTCACACAACTAAATTGGTGAAGTACTTTTGAACGACCAGGGTAGTCGTTTTTCCGGTACCTGTTCAAAGGAAAAAGCCATCAGAAAATAAAGTCAAAGGAATAAACAATCAAACTGAATAGGAAGATACTCACTCCCTCATTTTTACGGGGTCGTAGCCCAAGTACGAGTTGTCAGGGGATGAGCTCCTGCCTTGACCGGCAATCATAGCACTAACAACCTGTTGTTCAGTCACCTCCTCCAAAGCCGAGGAGCGGGCAGTTTTACCCACTTGGGAAGAACCCTGCCCTTTTGTTCGCTTGGCACGGTCATCTCCCTTGCGAAGAGCAGTTTCCTTAGCAAGTCTTTTCTTGCCCCTCGTGTCTTGAGGAGGTGGCGAGGAGCGAGCAGGTGGGTGAGGAACGGGAGCAGGAGCCTGAGGAACAGGAGGAGGAGCCTGGAGAGCTTCTTCTTCCTCCTCGTCTGCTTCGGCTCTAAGTCTGATCAAGGAAGTGCAAGGATCAAACTTCTTCTTCCTTGAAGGTTGATTAGCTGCCATTTGCTTAACCCGGCGCACGAGCAGGTGGTAACTCTCGGGAATAGGGGGAACAGCAACCGTTACCCTTTGAGCTAAAATAAAACAAAAACACAAAGAATTAAAATAACAGACATGATAACGGCGAGCAACCGAGATCAGGCGAGCAACAGGGGTGGGGGCGAGCAACGGGTATAAATCAAGCAACAAAGAAAATCAAGGATTGTGTGAAGTTACCTTCAGGGATCTCCGCCTGTGCTTCCAAGTGATGAGCAATAGTGGTAAGCTGAGCGTGCTTGCGGCAGTGTGCTTGAGAGAGATGATCAACACTCCGATCATTAGCGTCCCGCAGAGAGATCAGCGCAAGGACGTATAAAAACTCTTCGCTCAAATCCGGATGCCCCCACCTCAAGATACGCGGACCTGCAAAATAAGGAAAAATATTAAAATTAGTTCACCTAAAAATTTGATGAACTAAGAATTAAGACATACGCCAAATTTCGCCGAAATGTGTAGGAGAGTCTATACGTCCCGGTCCTCCCGAAAAATCGGAGGACGCCCGCCAATCGCCGCCGATATAAAGAAATTGCCTATGCTAACCTTTGACCAACCAAGCCCGTCTTCATTAACGGCTGAAGAGATGGTTAGTGCGTAGTGTATCTCCACCGTGCTGATCTTATTCCGGTACCCCTCCAACCCGAAAAGGGTAATAAAAGCCAACAAACTACTCCAACCGTTAGGAGTAATCTAGGTGATTGCCAGGTTTATGTCCTTCAGGAATCGCCCGATCACTGGATGTAGAGGGGGGGGGGAACCCCGAGTTGAGTATGTCGAGATTGATAGCAGTGCAGCCTGGAGGTGGGTCGTCAGCTCTCTCTCCTGGTTGGGGGGCGTACAAATGGATATCGTATGGAATACGGTAGCGAGACTGTATCCGAACCAAATCCTCCTCTAGGACCGCGCTGGCTACCTTACTCGCTGTGTATGGCGATAGACAAGTTTCCATAATAGGTCGAGCGGGAGTAGGGAAAGTTTTGTGATACTTATTAGCGTAGTCAATCCAATCTTGCCTTCGGACTACAGCTTTAGGAATAAGAGACTCGGGGGTTGGCCTTGAAACGGGAAAATTTATCTCTCGGAGAAATTCCCATGTAACTCCCACTTGCTCGCCCCCTGATCCAGTTGCTCGCTGCTTGCTCCTTGCCTGATACTCGCTGCTCGCTCCCATGTCTTCGGGAAGACTCATTTCTTCTATTTCGGCAGCGACCTCAGCAGAATCTTCACCCAAATCCAAGGTAGTTCCTTCTCGAGCCGAGGAGCGAGCAACGGGGCCTTGGACGTCCTGCTCGCCCGAGCTTTCCACAGCATAGAAAGAGTCAACTGAGCGAGCAACAGAGCTCGCCTTAGAGCCCGTCTCTTCGTCAACGAGCAGGGTCCTAGGGTTTCGCCCAGCTGCTCGCCGGAGCGAGCGGCGAGGAACAGGGGCTGACGGTTCGTCTTCCATGAGCCTTTTTCCCAGATTTCGCCCAACAAACTCAACGGATGGTGTATTGCTCGAGGAAGGCGACACCATTTTAAGAAATCTTTGAAAAACCCTTCTTACAGATCAAATAATGAGATTTGACGAAAAGAAAAATCACGACGATAACACGGCGGCGACACGGCGGCAATACGGCGGCGATGCGGCGGTGATGACAGAATAACAGGAGGAAGAACAAAAATTGCGAAATTGAAAGAAAAATGCAAGTAATGACAAGAGCAAACAAGAAAAAATCAAAGGATTCACCTTTGATTTGGGTGAAATCGGCTGTAGAATCGAAGAAAATGTCGAAAAAGCTTGAGAATCTTTTGGCTATGGAGTTCTCTGAGAAATTCGTGAAAAAAAAAAAATAACAAGGAGAGGGCTATTTATAGATATGGATCCGGGGGCGAAATTAAGAGAAGTGAAAAATTGAGGCCCCTAGATGCAATTATAGGGGCGCACGCGTGAGTAGACCGCGTCGCTTCGTGTTTCGTGCCTCGGGAAGCGAAACGACGCGAGTTCAAGAGTCGCTCCCCGCTGGTCGCTTCCCAAAGTTCCCGCCTAAAAGAAATTCAAAACCCAGTTGCTCGCTCCATACAAAATGGAAAAAGAGCGAGTTCCCTACTGTTCGCCTCCCACCGCGAAGCATATCTTACCTTATAGTTTGACGTAAAAGGATAAAAATTCATCCTTATACGCCAAACTAGGGGGCATTATTGATAGACGACCAACAGGGACATGGTATTAAAATAAGAAATACCAAGATTAGGAATAAAATTGTTAATCTAATAAGATTATGAAATCATTAAAAATAAGCAGTTGTGAGGAGGACGAACAACAGGGAGTAGGGCCCTGGGAGGCGAGCAGAAGGGTCAGTTAACCAAGTCAGAAGAGGCGAGCAGCAGGGACTAAGGCTCAAATGGAGGAGGCGAGCAGCTGGCCATAGATGCCCCTATAAGGTGGCGAACAACAAAAACAAAAGGACCCAAAAACTCAACAAGAGGCGAGCAGGCGAGCAGGCGGGCAGCTTGGACTGTAAAGGTTTCCAACACCCAACGAAGACATACAAACGAGTAGCTGATCACCATGGAGAGCAGCTGAGTGGTTCTAAAGACCAAGTACAACATTGGGAACTTCAAGAGTCACTAACTTTAGATATAGTCCATGTGTCTTAACACTTGGCACCCATTCATTGGGCAATAGTTTAGATGTTGTACAAGTGTCCTAACACTTGGCAAAGATCCAATGGCCAAGCCACCAAAATGGTGACACCTAGCCTCTTTGTATGCCTATAAATACCCCTTCATTTGCATGAAGGATGAGGAATTTTTTCCATAATACAAAATATTGTCCAAACCCTTGCAAATTTATTTCTTGAGTATTACTTAACCAAATTTCATGATCTTAGATCTTGTTTGATGATCTTAATGAGGAAAAACAACCACCAATCATCATCGATTAGAAGTACAACATTGGGAACTTCAAGAGTCACTAACTTTAGATATAGTCCATGTGTCTTAACACTTGGCACCCATTCATTGGGCAATAGTTTAGATGTTGTACAAGTGTCCTAACACTTGGCAAAGATCCAATGGCCAAGCCACCAAGATGGTGACACCTAGCCTCTTTGTATGCCTATAAATACCCCTTCATTTGCATGAAGGATGAGGAATTTTTTCCATAATACAAAATATTGTCCAAACCCTTGCAAATTTATTTCTTGAGTATTACTTAACCAAATTTCATGATCTTAGATCTTGTTTGATGATCTTAATGAGGAAAAACAGTCACTAATCATCATCGATTAGAAAAGGTCATCAACACCTTTGTTTCTTTAGATTTGTATTAGGGCCAGCTTGTACTTTTGCTTTCCTTTTGCTGTAACAAATTGTTCTTTTTTTTTATGAATGAAAAATTTGGAAATGTTTGTTGTTTTCTTGCTTTATCATGCATCCCTGCTTGCTCGCTATATACGTTGTTGTTCGCATCGAACTTTGAATGCATTATACGAGTTTGTATTTTTTAGGAACAAAATCTTTATGCTTGATGATCACCTGATCGGCTTAGATGGGCTCTTGTTGTCTTTTCCAAAAGACTTAGCCTTAGATAATTTGGGCCTCATGGTCCCATTACGGATTTGGCTTTGCATTTTTGTTTGTTTCCAGTGCTGTTGCTCGCCCCCTCTGCTTGGTTATTTTGAGCGAACAACATTGCTTTATAGAGAGAACAACTTAACAAGTAGCAAAAGTTCTCTTATACACCCATAAAATTTTGAAAGTTTCTTCGTACCTACAACTCTATCCAAATGACGCAAAATTTTTGAACTAAACTAGCTTTTACATATACTGTACAATATTTTTCTATTGATAATACTTTTTTAACAAAGCTGCATTCCAGGAGTATTGTGCCGGATTGTCTGTCATGTCTTCTAAGTCATAAGTGTCGTTGTCCCATTTCTGAGTTATCCTGTATGGGTCTTCCCAAGTTGGTCCGAATATTCCTGGTGGTGATCCCAAAATTTTTTTAAGTACGAGATCTCCAATCTTGAACTCTCTAATTTTTACTTGCGAGTTGTAGTACTTCGCGATCCTTCTTTTGTATATTGCATTTTTCATCTCTGTCGAGATCCTTTTTTCTTCAATTAAGTCAAATTCTTTAGCTAGAGCTTGGTCATTTGTCTGTTCGTCAAACACTGTTGTTCGTTTCGTGGGTACTTTCAACTCTATGGGTATCACTGCTTCGATGCCGAATGACATGGTGAACGGAGTCTCGCTTGTACTTGTTCTGTGAGATACTCGATATGCCCATAATACTTCTGGTAGCTCCTCCGACCATTTTCCTTTCTTGTCTACCAGCTAGATTTTCAGTATGTGTTTTATTATTTTGTTAACTGTTTCGACCTGGCCGTTAGACTGGGGATGATATGGAGTTGAAAAATGTTTTTTTATTCCCCACTTTTCACAAAAGCTTCTTATTTTCTTGCCTTCGAACTGTCGCCCGTTGTCAGTCACAATTGCATGTGGTACTCTAAACCTACATACGATGTTTTTCCATATGAAACTGATCATTTTCTCCTGTGTAATTGTCACGAGTGCTTCTGCTTCGGCCCACTTTGTGTAGTAATCCACGGCCACCACTGCGAACTTTACATTTCCTTTTCCTATTAGGAAAGGTCCTATTATGTCGATCCCCCATTTCGCAAACGGCCATGGACTATTGACTGTTATCATCTCGGTTGGTGGCTTGTGGATATTGGGGGCGAATATCTGACATTTGTGACAGGTTTTCGCAACTTTGATAGCGTCTTTTAGCAATGTAGGCCAATAATACCCTTGTCTCGCTGTTTTGTATGCCAACGCGCGCCCCCCAGCGTGATTTCCACAAACGCCTTGATGAATTTCTCGTAGAACCTCCTGGCCCTGCTCTTTTGTCAAACATTTCAACAACGGGAGAGAGAATCCTCTTTTGTACAATTGTCCATCCATCATGGTGTACCTTGCTGCTCGTTTAACCATCTTGCTAGCCTCCAACGGGTTATCCGGTTTTTCATCATCTCGTAGATACTTGATGATCGGCGTTCTCCAATCATCTTCACCCAATTCTGCGTCAACTTGATAGATTTTATAATCCTCGGTTGATGGGTTGGATATCCTTGTCAATGTAACTTCGGATAACTCCGATGGCCCGGTGCTAGTTGCTAGTCGAGTGAGTGCGTCTGCTTGTGCATTGTTGTCTCTTGGTATCTGTTCGATGTATATTTGTTCGAACATGGAGGCCAGGTGAGCGACGATTCTCTGATACAAAGCCATGTTCTCCTCTTTTGCTTCGTATTCTCCTCGAACTTGGTTGACAATTAGCTGTGAATCTCCGAAAATCTGTAATTTTCTTACCCCCACTGCTAATGCTAGCCGCAATCCAGCGATCAATGCTTCATATTCTGCTTCATTGTTTGTTGCCATGAATTCAAAACGAACATCCGAAGTGAAGACATGTCTGTCAGGACTTATCAGAACTATTCCTGCCCCCGATGCCGTGTTTGTAGATGACCCCATCAACGTACATGTGCCAGGGATGATTATGTCCTCTCGTCGGATCTTGGGGGAAAGTTAGCTCGACTATGAAGTCGGCTAATGCTTGCCCCTTGATCGCTGTTCGAGGAGCATATGAAATCCCGAACTGGCTGATCTCCAAGGACCACTTTAGGAGGCGACCGGCTGTGTCAGGTCTATGCAGTATCTGTTTGAGCGGGAATGTTGTTAGCACTTCCACCTGGTGGTCGAAGAAATATGGGCGGAGTTTTCTGACGCTCATCACTAGCGCGTATGCCAGTTTTTCTGTTGGCGAGTACTTGAGTTCCGCTTCATGTAAAGCTTGACTTATGTAATAGATGGGCAGGTGGAACTTTCCTTCTGCTCGAACAAGTACCGAGCTGATTGCCACCTCTGAAGCCGCCAAGTACAAGTATAACTTCTCCCCTGGGATTGGCTTGGCAAGAATTTTCGTATCACTGAGGTATTCTTTTAGTTGTTCAAACGCTCGCTGACAGGCATCCGTCCACTGAAACTTCCCTTTCTTGATTGCTTCGAAGAATGGCCTACATTTGTCTCCGGATCTTGAGACGAACATATTCAACGCTGCTAGGCATCCGGTCAATCGTTGAACCTCTTTTACCGACCGGGGTGGTTGCATCTCCATGATTGCCTTCACTTTCACTGGATTTGCTTCAATCCCCCGTTGACTGACCAGATGTCCCAGGAATTTCCCGGAATGGACTCCAAAACTGCTCTTCTTGGGATTTAGTTTCATGTTGTAGGCCCGGAGTATTTCAAATGTTTGGGCGAGGTGTTGCAAGTGATCTTCTTTCTTTGGGCTCTTAACAACAATGTCGTCTACGTACACTTCCATTGTCTTTCCGATGTGGTCATCAAACATCTTGTTGACCAACCTCTGGTAAGTAGCTTCGGCGTTGATCAGCCCAAATGGCATCCTCTTCTAGCACAACAAATTTTTGTTAGTGTAAAATGCTGTGTGTTCCTGGTCATCCGGATGCATTGCGATCTGATGATATCCCGCGAACGCATCCATGAATGTAAGGAGCTCATGTCCGGCTGTGCCATCAACCAGTTGGTCGATATGTGGTAACGGAAAGTTATCCTTTGGGCAAGCGGCGTTCAAATCGGTAAAATCGATTCATAAGCTCCACGCCCCGCTTGCTTTTTTTACCAACAACGGATTCGCCACCCATTGTGGGCATAAAGCCTGTCTAATCAGATCGTTGTCCAGCAACTTTTTGACTTCCACGTCGAGTGCTTCATACTTGTCGGGCCCAAACTTTCTCCTCTTTTGATGGATTGGCTTCTTTCTCGGGTCGATGTTGAGTTTGTGGCAGGCATGCTCAGGGCTAATGCCTACCATATCTGCATGCGACCATGCGAACACATCGAGATTTGCTTTAAGGAACTCCGTCATTTCGGATCTGTACGGCTCCGGGAGCTCAGATCCTATGAAGAGTTCTAAGCTCTCTTGGTTCGGGTCGACCTTTATTGTCTCTAACTCTTCGACCGGGGTAGCCCTTCGTTCCTGGCCTTTCCAACGAGGGTCGATAATGGTCCCATCCACATTCAATTCATCCTCGACTTCCATCGACTCCATGCCCAGTCGTGGTTCAATATCCTCTGCCTCAATGTTGATTGTTGTTGTATGCTCTACTCTGTCGCTGGTTGTTGCAGTTTCTTCGTCTTCCATATGGCTCAGCTCCTCGCCACCACTCTGCTGCTCGTCCCTACACCGCTGTTCGCCTACGCACAGCTGCTCGTCTACCTCCGTCATTTCTGTATCGATAGAGTCCATGGTTTCGTTGGGAGTGGATGACTTCTCTTCACCACAGCTGCTCAGTTGTTTATCTACCATGCAGACTCTGTGATCCTTGGGTTGAAGTTGTAAGAGGCATTCACGAGCTTTCTTCTGGTCACCTTTGACCGTGCCTGCACCTTTTGATGTGGGAAATTTTACACAATAATAATACGTCGAAACGGCGGCCTTAAATTCATGCAAAAAAGGACGGCTGAGGAACCCATTGTAGGTGGACTGTTGATCTACGACTAGGAAGTCTACCATCCTACTCAGCCTCCTTTCGGGGTCCTCGACCGATACAAGTTCAACTGCTAGCGTAATCATCCCTAATGGGATGGTTACTACATTTCTGAATCCCACTATCCTATGATCGCAATCCTTTATATATTCGGCACATTCTCCTAGCTGATCCACCGTGCTTTTGAATAGGATGTTCGTGTAGGAGCCAGTGTCGACAAGTAGACGGCGTACCTTCGTTCCCATAATGTTAGCGCAAATGACTAAAGAATCATTGTGGGGGGTGAGCACCCCGTCTAAGTCATTTTCTGAAAAAGTAAGGTTCCCAGTTCGTTTGGTTGATGGATTTGCACCGACCTCCATTACTTGCGCTACTGCTCTCAATTCCGCTTTCTTTTTCCTTTTTTACATGGGCGGTCCCCCATCAGAGCAACCGCCCACCGGTCCATATGGTCCTAGCATTAGGATCTCCGGGATTGGTCTCGCGGGGGTTGCTGGGACTTTCCTTCCTTTCTTTCCTGCTCTGCTGGGTTGCTCGTCGCTATCATCATCGTCTGAGCTAGACGGCGCTGCTGCTCTCGGCCTTTTACCCGATTCTTTTTTCACGAACTCAGACAACTTTCCTTCCTCATAGAACCTCCACAATTGTTTTAACAGATCTCGGCATTCACTGGTGAAATGGCCGATGCTCTGATGATATGCACAGTACTTGTTCGGGTTCAACTTTCCTCTTTCCTGCCTTATCTTCCGTGGTTCTGATAACATTTCTCTATCCTTGACATTGTTGTAAACAGCGTCCACCGACATCGCGAGGACCTGATTCAACTTTTCTTTCAACTCTGTTCCTTCGTTGAATGATTTCATGTTCTTCGGAGCTTTGTAGTCACTTCCTCCGGTTTTCTTTCCAAACTTCTTTGGGTCAGCTTTATCTCCCATTTATTTATGCAAGGCTTCTTGCATTGATACATGAATTCCTGCCTTGTGTCTGAACTCTGCGTATGTCTTTGGGCAAGTCAAATGCATCTCCTTCCATAGTTCAGTTCCTTTCTTCAATCCCGCCATCACTGCAACTATCTTTGTATCCTCACTCACCATCTCGCCCTCTAGTAGCACTTTATCAAATCTTTCCAGAAATCGTTTATCCGATTCTTCGTCTCCCTGCTTGATGTCTGCTAACCGGTGTCTGTGGGTCAAGTAAGACCCAGCAGTCGAAAAATGAGACAGAAAGTCCTTGCTCAGTTGGGCGAAGGAGTTGATGGAACCAGGAGCCAGTGCTGAAAACCACCTATGTGGGCCATCTCCCAGGGTGAGTGGGAAATTTCGACATTGAGTGGCGTCAGTTGCCCCCACTGAGATCATGAAGTCTGAATATTTCGTCACATGAATTCGTGGGTCCGACGTTCCTTCATACAAATTGATGGCAGGAAATTGTATCTTCTTCTGGATCGGTGCATTGAGGATTGGCGGAGATAGCAGTGAGGACGGGAGAACAGTTGATTCGACGCCTCTCTGGGATTCCAACTGTTTTTGCAATTCTTCAATCGCTTTCCTCATTTCTTGCAATTCGTTTGGGGGAGTCCTCTCGTTGGAGGGCTGTTCACCGTGATTTGGCATGACCTCCTCACGATGCAGTCCCTCTCCGATGGGACGTTTCTCCAGGGTGACCTTCCTAGCGATGTTGCTGGCCCCGTTTGGCCCTAATCGGCCAAAAGCTGATCTTCTGATCCTGTCGTGTACTGATAGGCGAGCAGCAGGGCGCAGTTGCTCTCCGTTCCCTTTGGACGGTTCTTTGCTAGCTACATTCCTCGTACTCAATCTTTCCAACGCACTTGTTCGGGGCGTGCTCCTACTTGACTCACTTGCTTGACTTGGCGATGATTCCCCTCGATTCCCTAAACGCTCGCTTATGGGAGCCTTCCCCTTATTTCTGCGAACCTCAGCGCTGTCAGCTTCATCACGGCGCACATCTTCTCTTATTTTACTTCGCTGCTCACCTGCTCGCCCCTGCTCGCCTGCTCGATTGATCGTCGCCGTTGCTCTTGACGGCCAAGATGTCTGTCGATTTTGTAATGACTGAAGGACAGCAATCGTTTTTGCTAGCTCCTCAGGGTTTTGAGCAAGGGCCTCCACTTCTGTTGGAATCGTATCAATTGTAACTTGGACGTTCTTTCGGGAGGTCGTTCTAACCGTCCTTGCATGGCCTTCGGTAGACGAAACCCTAGTTCTTGACCTACGACTCGAAGATGAATTTGATGGACGATCTTCCTGTGATCTTATCATCTTGATTGCCAAAGTATATGTGATAAGCAAAGGATTGAGATGATCTTGCTTCCAACAAACACCTTTCTTAAGAGTTGCTAGACTTGTATATATGAATATGGTGGTTTGAAAACCCTAGTTCATATATTCATGCATCCAAACTCTTAAAGTGATGTATATATGGATAGCTTTGCCCCGAATAGTGTGCACATTCAATTTCCGGTGGCTTCTTCCCGGATTCCGGCTAAGTTTTGCAGATTCCGGTGAATGTCTTCAAGCTTTCTTCGAATTTTTTACAAAACGGAGGTTCGACCCTCCTTCTAGCGCCAATTGTTGATGACCTTTGTTAGTCGAAGATGATTAGTGGCCGTTTTCTCTAGTTAAGATCACCAAACAAGATCAAGAAATCATGAAATTTTATCAAGTAACGTTCAAGAAATAAATTTGCAAGAGTTTGTGTAATATTTTGAATTATGGAAAAATCCCCCCTCCTTCATGCAAATGAAGGGGTATTTATAGATATACAAGATAGTCATGTGTCATTATTTTGGTGGTTCAACCATTGGATCTATGCCAAGTGTTGAGACACTTGTACAACATCTAAATTATTATCACTTGGATGAATGTCAAGTGTTTGGACACTTGGACTATATCTAAATTAGTGACTCTTGGAGTTCCCAATGTTGTACTTAACTCTCATGACTACTCAGTTGTTTTCCTTGGTGGCTAGTGGCTTGTATATCTTTGTTGGGCGCAGTGGATCTCGTGTTCGCTCCTGGTCGCGTAGAATGTATTTGACCACATTCGTGGTCGCGTAAAGTATTTTTCTTAAAACTCTGATGACTGCCTGTCTTCCTGTTTTAGTTAATCAACTCCTTAATCCTTTGATCACTGGTGCTCGTCTGGTCGCCTACCAACAATTGTAAAATGGTGTTAGTTATGGATTCGAGCCATCTTAGAAAATTAAAAATAATAACATCAAATCAATTATCATTTAAAAAAAAAGTAAAGTATAGAGCGAATAAGTTTTACCATGAACAATTTAGAGGTTATTAATTGTTTTATTAAAATGCACTATCTTTATTCCGATATTATTTGCATAGTTGAGGCATCACGCATTTTAAGAAAAAAATATTTTTAAGTAAAGTAGTGCACATGGATAAATATATAAATATTATTGTGAGTGTGCACACAAATTAATATTTCCCTTTCCTTAGTGTTTAAATAATTTTGGGACGGACGGATAAAAAAAGTACATAAATAATAATAGGATGGAAGGAATATTACTTATTTCACTAAAAAATACTTACAAAAAATATATTAATTGTTCCACTAAAAAATATTAATTGCAAATCAATTTTACGGTGAAATTTGTATCCAGTGTACATTGAAAAAAAATAAAACCCTCTAACCATAAAAGTGTGTTAGCTCACACAAGTGGCACGTTTATAAATCATGCAGCTTTTTATAGAACTAAAGTTGAAGCATTTTAAAAATTACTGTAAGACTGAATTGGAAAAGTTGAATTGAATGAGACTGGTCAATTTTACAATTTACCCTGTTAATTATAAAACTCCAAGAACCAATCAAGAATTAAAAATCGCTAACAATCTAAGCAAACGCTTTGTATATTAGAAAATCGTGTTTCTTAAAAGAATTCAAAACACAACTTAAAGGACATAAAACGTTTGCGCTCTTTGTAGACTCACAACTCTCAAATTGAAAGGAAAAATGGGGAAGAAGCCGTCAGCGGCGAAAGCTAATTCCGGCGACGAAGAGTTGCACGCGGCGGCTCGATCGGGAGACCTGAAGGCAGTGCAAGCCATATGCAGCGCCAATCCTCTCGCCGTCAACTCACGCGACAGGCACTCCCGTACCCCGTATCCTTATCTATTCATTCCTATTTGTTTGCTTTAACTATTTCCCCTTGTTTAATCGGGAAGGTTAATGCTATTCCTTTTTCTTCTACTTCTTCTTCTTTTTCGCTTTTTTGTATTTTTGGAGCTTTATGCAGTTTATCGTTATATATCAAAACGTATATAAAGTGAAATTGTGAACTTTGACAGTTCGAAGTTAGGGCTCAATTACTGGAACACTATTTATTCATGTAACTGAAAATTTGGTGCTTTTGAAATTTGAAATCGTCTGTAGAATTGATTTTTGCTGGAGGTGTGTTCATTGACTTCCCACAACTGAAATTAGCATAAGAGTATTAGATATGGTTATTTGCTATTTTGATCTGTTTATTTTGGAAATTCTGGGTTTAGTTCTTCTAACAGTTATATCTGTAATTCCTGAAAGTTAATTAGATTGCATGTTAAAGCTTAGGAAGTGCAAATGCAAATGATATCATCTGTGTGCATTTTTTTTTTTTTTCTATTCTGTGTTTCATAGTCTGTATCCAACGAATCATCATAATCCTGAGTTTATGTGTTAAAAGAACCAGGAGATGGAATACTTATTGGAAATTTGAAACATAAAAGACACAGAGGAATTGGCTGTAAAAAGTGAATGATCAAGAGCGGTATATGTAATAGTGAATGTGAAAGTAGTAATATATTATTTTCATAAAAACCATTCATATATCACACACACACATATACCTGTATTATGTGTTATCCCATGCTCTCTATATATTATCTCCAAACATTTCGAACCCACTTATGGCATCATATTTACATTCTTGACTTCCAAGTCTAGTTCACCATTTACCAGGATAAAGATTTCTAATCTGAATTAATGCAAGAAAAAGAGGTTTAGTCTATGCTGTGAAAATTTCTGTGCTTCATTCTAGTAAGTTGTGTTTTATTGATATCAGTTGGAAATGGATGAAAGGTGAGTGAATCCAGTGTGTATTATCTGACTTCACGTTACTAAATGTAGTTTGTTCTGACTGGTCAATCTGTTGGATGAGTTGCATTATTATTTGAAAGAAACGAGAAGTCCTATGAATGATAATACCATTTAGAGTGACCTGAGAATTTCCTTAGTAAGTCTATATAATGCTAGTTCCTTTCTGTCTTGTGTGGTGAAAAATATGCATTAGTCGAGTTTATTAAGCTATAACTTGTTTGAGTCTGTTGTTGCTTCACATTACTGATTGCATTTTCCAGTATTTATAACTTGCATAGGAGCTTTTGAATTTTCCTACTGGATTAGCTGATAGGTTAAAAGAAATAGGACATAAATATCAGAAAATCACTTGCAAGAGTGACAGTAGAATCTGTAGAAATAGATTAGGACATAAATATCAGAAAATCACTTGCAAGAGTGACAGTAGAATCTGTAGAAATAGATTACTAGCATCCAACATCAATTTTCACTTGTGGCTCATATAGTAATTTACATCGAGTTCCTTCAATTCATATTTGATATTGTGACTCTGAGATCTGCTATTCCTTAAGTAACATTCAACCATAGACTGCATCTAGCAGCATGGTCTGGGCATGCTGAAGTTGTGAATTATCTCCATAAGAACAAGGCTGATGTTAATGCTGCTGCCATGGACGACATGGGGGCAATTCACTTTGCTGCTCAAAAAGGCCATCTTGAAGTTATTAAGATTCTCGTAACATCTGGGGTCTCCATTAAGACTTCAAACCGGAAGGGCATGACTGCTCTTCATTATGCCGTTCAAGGGTCTAACCTTGACCTCATAAAGTATTTGTTGAAGAAAGGTGCAAACAAGAATTTAAAGAACAAGGCTGGAAAGACTGCTGTTGATCTTGCAAGCAGTGAAGAAATTCGCAAATTATTACTTGAATATGAATCTTCATCAAGTAAAGCCCTAAGTGGTAATGGAAAAGGCGGTGAAAAGGTTGAAATGGAGATTTCACCTGTAAAAGAAACGGAAGGGTCTGAGAGCAATGCTGCTTTGCACGGAGATGAGATTGCTGAAGAAGAAAAAGATGAAACTCTCAAGAGGAAAAATGAAGAGGAGAATCAATCCGGGACTAAGAAGTCTAAGGTCGCCCTTAATCATCTTCTAGCTGAGGATGATGATACACACGAAGAGGACGAAGAGTGATTCTGCTGCGGTAAAATAGCTTTCTTACTGTAATTTCTTGGTATGTAGTAGTTGGTAGATTGTGATGGTATCAATAGCATGAAAAATCATGTATTAATTTGAGCTTCACGTTTTAACATTCTTCTTGCCGTTTAAGTTTTTAAAGCTTAGAAAATGTGTACACGGACTCAACATTTAGAACAGCATGTTTTATTAGTGTTTACGTGGGGTTTATATATTGTTCCGGCAAACGATTCATTCAATTATGTATTGAGATTATTTAGGTAAATTTTTATATTGTATTTTAAATTCTTAAATATCTATTGTTGAGCAGTATATGTGATAATGAATTTAAATCCCTTTAGATTTGTTTGAAATTCTTTTCTCAAAGTCTCTCCTTGTACAATGCATGGTCTGATATTTTGTCTACAAATTAAGTAGGAGTGTGTATAGAGTAAAATTGGTTTATATATCAATCATTGAAGGGTACTAGTTGTTTTCACTGAAGAGTATTAGTTGTTTTTACTGAAGAGTATTACTAGTTTACACTGAAGAGTCTTAGTTTATTTTCACTGAACAACTAAGACTCTTTAGTGTAAATCAATAATACTCTTTAGTAAATACAACTAATATTCTTCAATGAAAACAACTAATACCCTTCAATGATTCATGTATAAACCGGTTTCACTCTATACTTTGTCATTAAGTAGAGTTTTTAAAATGGGCTGATGGGGTGGAGCAAGCTAAAACCCGATAAAGTACACCTTTTATCGGCAAAGGCGGGGCAGGCTAGAAATTTTACGGGTTGCAAAATTTTCAACCCAATTTATTTATTGGCGGGCCGCGAGTTCTAGCGGGCCGATCCAATTTTTATAATTAAAAAAATATAATACATAAAATTCATCAAAATTAAATGTAACCAAACAATTTATGTTGATAATTATCACTATAAAAAATTTAAAACAAAATTTGTCTTGCAAATAAAGTTCATTATTCATTAATCAGAAAAGTAATTTTATACCACTTGAAGTTCATAATATTAACAATAGTAATTCATAAGAAAAAAGACTCTTACGATTTAAATTCATCATCTATGAACATAATGTTTACAACATAGTCTTAAAAATGATACTATGATGGTTAGAAAATGTTCAAAAAATGTAAATTTTTTATTAAAAATATAAGAAGAAGGCGGGACCGACCTGCCAAAGCTCGCCCTTAACCCACAAGTCAAACAGGTCTATCCATTTAGGCCCTCTTCCAAATGAGCTAAAAAATCCTAAACTCAACCCTCATTTTAAGTATGGCGAGGCGTGCCCAACCCACTTTGACAGTTGTAAAATTAGGTGTGTTTGAGAATTATTAGAGCTAGAGATGTTATTGCATGAAGACGTCACTCATCAGGCAGTCATATCTCGTGGCATATGCTGCTATTACAACGCCATAGAACACCAGTGAGAAGAATAGTTGGAGACATTTCTGGGCCATATTAGCTATTATGTTCCTTCCATTAGTTTGCCACCCTATTTCAAAGGCCACTTAATAGCATCATATAGGTTCTGATTAATGAACGGACCATCAGGATTGAGCTTAGCAATGTGGAGTAGAATAGTGTTACCTACTAATATACATGCATGTGTTATTTACTTATGATGTAAGTGAGTATGAACCCATGGTGTCGCTCCCGTGTTTTATAACTTCGGCTCATCTTTCATAATTCATAGCTATTGGTAACATGCTAAAGTAGCAACATTAAAGTGAAAACTTAGAAATATTGTAGAAAATTTTAAGGGTACTTATAAGAGGCTTATCCAAACCTCAAGGCCTCATACAATGAGAAAATAGGAATATCTTTCTCATTTCCTTATGGTCAGCTTAGCACATGTGGTATGAAACACATGTCACGGTGTCTAAACTTCCAAGAATGGAAGTATATGTCATCAAAGTTATTTATCTAACATCGTGTAAATCACAGTTCAAGTGTATCCTCGACACTTAACTTGAACTTCCTCCCACTTTCGTCCAAGAATCCACTGATTTAGCTTTATAACAAGTCAAATAGATTTGTGGTAAAATCTATTGCGATTATCTTTCAAATAATCTCATCTCTTTACATACTTTGATGTAAGAGGTGATTACTCGTATGAGAGAGCTAATCTTTACTTGTTGACATACTATTATATGAACCTTTCATATAATTCACAATACATAAACTTTTCAGGAACATTAACAACTGCGTTGTACCATGTTCAAATCCACGCAAGAACTTCAACCTTAGATGTCCTAAACATCTCTTGGGAAGGTTTGTCAAGTGGATTTGCTAACATCAAACGAGTAGAGAATCTTTTAAGAAAATATTTGTTTCCCCTTTGTAATATATTTACAAAGTCAAACTTTATATTAAGATGTTTGGTTTTCTTGATACTTGAAATACTCAAAGTAAGCTTTAGTTGTTTCATTATCACAATGAATTGGAATAACTCCCACTGGAGTGTTTTATTCCATAATGCACAATTACAGCTCCCACTGGAGTGTTTGATTCTACAATGAATCACTACAACTCCCACTCGACTGTTTGATTTCACAATGAATCATCACAACTTCCTTTGAAGTGCTTACTATTTCCAAAGATATCTAGAAATCACTCAACCAAACTACATATTGGACTGCAAATGCACATGCCACAAACTCGACTTCCTTAGTGGACAGTGCTATACAGATCTAGTTCATGTTATGCCTTAAGATTGCTTCTCACTTAAGCAAGAAAATATAATTGGAATTTTATTTATATCCATCTAAATCACAATTCCAATTGTTGTCTGTATATTCTTTTAATTCTAGGTTATCTTCTTGACATAATAATATGCAGTACCCTTTAGATATCTCAAAATCTCTCACACTATCTTCAATGTGTTTTCCCAGATTAATTGATATCTGCTAACCAAGACAAACAACTCAATAACTGTCTCGATGCGTGCACACTTTAGCAAACATCAGACATCCAATTTCAATTTTTTTATGGTACTAAACATTTCATCTTTAGAGTTCTCAGATACTAATCATAGCTCAATGACTCGCTCCTTTATAACATGAGTATCAACACATTCTCAAAGTTCATTTTGAATCATTCTTAGAAGACTCTTATGTATGTCTCTTGAGACAACTCAAGTAACTTCCTTAAATGAATTCTATGAATCTTTTTACCAAGAAACATACTCATTGTTATAATTCTAGCCAATAATGTATCAACGTCTAATGATAGAATTACAAAAATTGCCATAAACCGTTCAACATAAACACAGTGGCCTTTGTCTATCTTAAGAAAGTCAATGAGACAATCATTTAATAAAGTATCATTTCCATTATCTTTGAGGATTATTTAAGTCCGTAAAATGACTTTCTCAATTTATAAACAGTATCCTCCTTGAAGAAATAATCCTACTACTTTTCATGTAGATTTTTTTTCCAATTCTCCATTGAGAAAATATAATGTTCAACGTCCATCTAAATGTAATTCAAAATCATAATTTATTTTAGCTAGAGTTGTGACGAATCGAGGTATAACTCACAACATACAGAAAAAATTTATGCATCCCCTTTTAGAGTATAATCTTTTCTATAATGCGAACTTTGTCACCTCAAGAGAGACCCATTGATCTTTTTATTTTTTAACTTTTGAGAATTTACATTCTCAACTATTTTGTGTCTTGATGAAAAAACTACAAGTTTCCAAACTTGATTTGATTTCATCGTCTCTATTACTTCTTCTATTGCTTTATTTCATTAATCTTTACTAGAACAAGATGGAACCTCTCAAACGTCTATAGGTTTCTCATTCCCTAAAGATTTATCATATTTTCTGGAGATCGTGATGCTTCTCAAGCACATGTTTCCTAGTATCTGAAGAGATTTAAAATGCTGTGAAATTTTGTAGATGATATCTCCTCTAGATAATTACTCTCATCAAGATCCATCTGATCTTTAATGGGCAAACATCTATTAAAAAATTACATTAAATCACTCTCACTTGGATCTGATAGAGAGTGATTATTCCAATCTCACAGTGGTTTAGCATCCAAATAATGTTGCCCTTACTAGAATATTCAATTTCCAAGAAAATTGATATTACGTGTGTTGGTGAACGAATCTAATCGTAAGGATTAGTGGCTGTTTTAATGTTTTTACGTCACCAATCAATAACGTGTGATTGATTACCACCGTAAATGGTAAATTGGGGTATGAATTTATCGAATTTGTAAATTCGGCAGTCGAAATTGGACTTATTTCGTGTATGTGTGAGTTTGGGTGTGTTTGTGTGTATTTTTTGGTCTGAAATTCGAAATTATATAAATAAGCTGGAGAACAACTATTTATAGAGGCTAGCAAGCATGAGGTGCCACTGACTCTTGGTCTCCCTATCTTGCATGCCTGACATATGTCCTTTGACCCTAGTTTGACCTTATCTAAGCTGAATCTTAGTTGCAAAGTCTTCTTTTGGGCCTTATCTCGGACTCATTGTTGTTCGCCTAAGTCGGTTTGAACGATCTTGATGACCCTTCAGCTGAAAGTTGTTCGCCTCTTGAGGGTGTACTTTGGAAGTTGTTCGCCTTATGGCTTTGTTCAGCTTGGCTTTGGGATCTTTGTCCTTTGTTCACTTGTACACACTTCTTTGACTGTTTGTTGTATCATAGTTTGACCAAGTTGTTCGTCATTGATGACTTCACAGTTGGCTCATTTTTGGTCTCGGGTCTTAATACCTGTTCGCCCATTAGTTGTTCGTCGGGGGAGTTGTTCGTCACTTTATACATCTCTCAGATTGGTAGATGCACCCTAATGTTGACTATCTTTGTTTAAGCCCGTAACTCTTGTTCGCTTCATACTGGATGATGTTCGCCTATCAACAATTGCCCCCTATCCTGACTAGATGTTGTATCAGACGAGCAACTTTGTGGCGAGCAACTGTAGTTAGGATATTGTTCTGGTCAAGACTTGGACGAACATCATCTTTGTGACGAGCAACATCGGGATAACTGTTTCGTCTTTCCATGATTTGGGGAGATCACGAAGATGACGCCAGCGCAATGATTGTGCGCCGTTCACGCGCGAACAACCCCGAGGCCACGCGCCCCTATAATTGTTTATAGGTCCTTCAAATTGTGGGTTAGCTCGGAGTTAACCCCGTTTTCTCTCCATTTGGCCCCTGAGTTTTCGAGAAATTATATTTGGGACCCCGTTTTTGCTTGGGGTATAAATAGTGGGAAAACTGAAATTTTTCCCACTTTTCTCCCTCTTACTACAGTGCTCCGGCGATTTCTACTTTCTTCCGGCGATTCCAAGCTTTCCGACGTCCGTCCTTCAGCATTTGGCTTCAAATTTCAACTCCCAGGTAGTTACTCTTCTTCTCCTATCTTCTTCTTTACTTTTTCTCTCGAAAACGCCATCGCCGCCGTGTGGGTTCGAGCACCATCGTCTTCTCCGGGATAGCGCCGCCGTCTGTAACTCTTTCTACCGCCGCTTAGATTTTTCTTCCTCTTCTATGTCTTCGCACTCGAGCAATAAGACTGAGGAGACCTTAGACCCACTTTTTCCAGTTGCGGTCCCCATCGATCAACCTCCCTTCGAGATTTCTTCGGCGTCGGATCTTCACGTGGATTCAGTTGTTCGCTCTGTGGAGGACACCGATGTGGGCCCATCTGGGAGAGAACTAACGGTTGCGGCGAACAACAATCGGGACGAAAGCTCTTCGTCTTCTGCCGAATTTGAAGATCCAGACCTTAACGAACTCACTCGCGAGTTTTTGGAGGGTATCAATTTTCCATCCCCAAAGATGCGGGAAAGCGAGATCCCAGCCGGGGTTGCTCGACTATTCGAATGGCGAACATATGCTGAAAGGTATGCGAACAGCTTTCCCCGTCCCCAGAGGGAAATAATGGATAAGGTGAAAACTGAGTACCAGGCGAGCAAGATAAAAAGTGTTGTTCGCGAAGATGAACTGGACTCTATCCGGAAGGACTACAAAATCCCATACGATATTCACCTGTGGGCCCCCCGGAGAAAGGAAAGAGCTGATCGCCCACCCCCCGGATGCACGGCGATCAACCTTCACACCTTGATTGCCGGATTAAAGCTGCCTCTTCCACCCGTTGTTGGTCGATTCCTGGAGGCGACCAACTTGGCCATCACCCAAATTACTCCAATTGGGTGGATGAACCTCCTAGGCTCTATGTGCTTGTTCGCCTTGGAGGGGTATGTTGATCGGATCACTGCGGAAGAGATCAACTACTCGATGACAATTACAAGCTGCCCCGTAGGAGGAGAAGGCTATCATTATCTCAAGGCAAGAACTGGGTTGAAAATGGTGGAAGAGGTGCCGAACAAGGTTCGTGACTGGAAGCAACACTTCTTCTGGATTGGGGGTGATTGGCGAGCATCTTCTGGTCCACACGGCGGCCCTGGACGAATAAATTCTCCAGTAGCCTATGGAAAACTGAAATGTAAGTTTGTTTCTTGCTCGCCTTTGGGCTAAGTAGTTCTAATTTAACTTTTCTTGTTTGTTCGCAGGCCCTCGTCTACCCAAGTGGGATTCGAAAGAGGAGGAGTTGAGCTCTGAGTTCTTGTTTACTTCGTGCTTGGTCGGCCTCCGCAATAGGGCAGATAGAACTATTGACTATCTTTGCCGAGCAAGGTGTCAAAGAGCTGCTCGTCTCTTGACTTACCCTCACCACCTGGAGGCTCAAGCTGAGGTGCCCCCAGGTATGAAAATTTCTAACTCTCAGTTCAAACTTTGTTCGTCATTATCTTGTTTAACTTGCTCGCCTAATTTCTTTTTCTTTTTTTTTTCTTTTTTTTTAGCCGAGCAAGTAACAGTTGCCGTTCCCCCAAGTTACGCTCTCCTTGAGCAAAGGGTCCTTAAAATGGGGCCACCAAAAGGGAAGAAAAGGAGAGGTGACCCTCCACAAGCGGTGCTCGCCATGTCGAACAAGCCTGAGGGGGCTAAAGTTCCGAGACAGGCTGCCCCCCCAGTCCAAATCCGGTCCCCTCCCGTTTCCCCTCCTCATGGGGGGAAACGTTTAAAGAAAGCTGACGGGACTCCCTTGTCCCACGATGTCCCTGGCAAGGGGAAGGAGAAAGTGGGTCACAGCCATCCTCGTCCAGAGGGAGATGCTGTTCGTCGCTCTACTGAGCCTGTAGAAAGAACAGGCAAGGCGAGCAAGGATTCTACCTCTGGTCGCGGCCCTGAGGATCTCACCCATCTGGGTTGGGATGAGCGAAAATTCAAGGAGTAAGTCTACATTAGCTTCTGCCGAACAAGTTTCATCATCATATTTTATTATTCTTCTAAGTATCCTTTCCTTTCTCGTTCGCAGATATCGTGCTGACGAATATCCTGGTCGAGCAAGTGTTGTACATCAGTACGCTTGCTCGAAAACTCCCGTTAACATAAGGGAGATTCCTGGCGAGCATGTTCGCAAGGCGACGGAGTTGGTCGCCCGAGCCTGGACGCGTCCCCTGGACAAAGCTATCCTCCAACAGGGGCAAATGGACAATCTCCATCTCTCAATGATGCTCGTCGCCAATGGCCTCGTTACTGCCCAGAGGGCAATTGCCCAAGTTGCCGAGCAAGAAGAGTCTGCTCGCCTTTATGCGAATACTGCTCGGCAGCTTACTGAAGAAAAGGATGGCCTGGTCGGCCAATACGAGGCCAAAATTGCTCGCCTCAACAACCAGATCAATGTTTACATTGATGCTGAGCACAAGCGCCTTGAAGAAATTCAAGTCTTGTCCAAAGAGCTGAAGGACATAGAGGCCCTGCTTGGGGACAAGGAGGTTTTGCTCGGTGAGGGGGAGGAGATTGACTGCGGCTGAACAAAGAATTGTTGAGCTTGAGGCGGAGAATGCTCGTCTCCGGGAAGCAGAGGCCAACCTCTTCACCCGCGAACAACTTGAAGAGGAGGTTCAAGCTCGCACCGGCCCCATCTCCAACCTTGGATACATTTGTGCCTACGCGGACAGCATCCGCACGGCTGATGCCTATGATTATAAGGACATGGTGGAGGAGATGAGCAAGGATTTAAACGAGTTCCTTGAGAACTATCCTCCGCCGAACAACGTTAAAATCCAGTTGGCGGACTTGGCTGTGCTAGGGGTTAAACTTGATAAACTTGACCCCAATATCACCATCACTCATCCTCCACCAATTGTTGATGATGGCGAGCAGGGAGATGAGCCGGCTGCCGCAGGCGAGCAGAATGCCGAAGAGATTGAGTGGAAGGCTGCGGAGGACTTGGCCAAAGATTTGATTGTTGACCCTCCTGCCGAGCAAACTCAAGATCCTCCCCTTGCCGAGCAACAATAGTTTTAGGAGTTAGTCTTTTCCAGACTACTTTTTGTAATAGCTGTTCGTCTTTTTTTTTTTGTAGTACTTGTAATGGCTGCTTCCAGCTTGTACTATTTTTTGGGCTTAAAGCCTTTCTTTAATGGAATGTCTTTCTTTTGTTCGCTCGTTTTCTTATATATGTTAATTGCCTTTACATTTCTGTCAATGCCTTTACAATTATAACATATAGTGTTGGGCTTTTGTTCGAATTGAACTTTGCCTTTAGTGGAATCAGGGTTCAGCCTTAGGTTCTGTTCATTTTAAAAAACGAACAACCTTTAAGTGGCTTTGGTCCTTAGGTTCTGTTCATTTGTAAAACGAACTACCTTTAAATGGACTTGTACCTCGAGCTTTTGGACTTTTTCTTTTGCTGACGAACAACTACTGTATTTACATTTTGAACAAATTACAAGTGTTATAAGACTGTTCATCATTTACATATACAATATGACGAACAACTTTGAACACAAACTAAAAACTTGCTCGCTTATAGATTTTTGCCGAGCAACTCTTTTTGAAAATTAAAAGACGCAGCACCAGACTATACAAATGTGGCGAGCAACTTTTTAATCTATACTTAACCAAATTTTCAAAAAATTATGCAAGTTTTTGATCCTTGATCTTGATCCATTCCATTTGCTTGATTCACTTCATTCGTCATACTTGCCCCCAAGATAATTGTTCGCCCATTTATTGATAGTACTTCTTGAGATGTACGGCATTCCAGGAGTATGAGGCCGGCTTGCCTTCCATATCTTCGAGATCGTATACGCCATTTACGAATTTTTCCGTTATACGATATGGGCCCTCCCAAGCTGGTCCCAGTACTCCTGAAGATTGGGCGAGCAGTTTTCTTAGAACCAGATCTCCAACTCTGAATTCCCGGACTTTTACACGGGAATTATAATAACGTTCCGCTCTTTGCTTGTATGTTGCATTTTTTTAACTCAGCATTGAGTCTTTTTTCTTCGAGTAAATCCATTTCAGCACTTAGAGCAGAATTATTTGCTTGTTCATCAAAGTTGGTCGTCCTAATCGTACTGGTCCTTAACTCAATAGGTATTACTGCTTCTGTTCCGAAAGCCATAGCAAAGGGTGTTTCTCCGGTGCTTGACCTGGGAGAAACTCTGTATGCCCACAAGACTTCCGGGAGTTCGATAGACCAACCACTTTTGCTCTCCGCCAGTCTTACTTTTAATGTATGCTTGATTATCTTGTTCACAGCTTCAACTTGTCCGTTTGACTGGGGATGATAAGGTGTGGAGTAATGCTTTTTGATCCCCCACTTCGCACAGAATTCTCTCAACTCTTGTCCATCAAACTGTGGACCATTATCTGTCACAATTGCCTGTGGAACTCCGAAACGACAGACAATGTTCTTCCAAATAAAGTTGATCATCTTCTGCTGCGTGATGTTCACCATGGCCTCTGCTTCTGCCCATTTAGTGTAATAATCGACTGCCACAACGGCAAATCGAACATTTCCGACTCCAGCCGGGAAAAGACCAATGATGTCCATCCCCCATTTGGCAAAAGGCCATGGGCTGTAAACCGACACGAGCTCCTGGGCCGGGGTATGAATATTCGGGGCAAAAATCTGGCATTGGTGGCAAGTCTTTGCTTTTTTGATTGCATCTTGGCGTAAAGTTGGCCAGTAATAACCTTGTCTGATAGTTTTGTACGCCAAGGCTTGCCCCCCAGTGTGATTTCCACATACTCCGGTGTGAATTTCTTCGAGTACCGCTTGCCCTTGCCCCCTAGGCAAACACTTGAGAAGTGGGACTGATATTCCCCTTTTGAAGAGTTGCTCGCCCACCAGAGTATATCTGGCGGCTCGCTTTACTAGCTTGGCAGCTTCAAAAGGATTGTTTGGTTTTTCCCCACTTTTCAAGTATTTGACTATACTTGTTCTCCAGTCTTCTTCACTGGTTTGATCGTCGAGTTGGTTGACATTATAGCTTACTGTTGATGGATCTTTCATCTTTGTAACTATAATATCTGCCAATTCTACGGGGCTTTCACTTGTTGCTAGTCGAGCAAGCGCATCTGCTTGAGTGTTGCTCGTCCTTGGAATTTGCTGTATGAAAACTTGCTGCAACATGGACATCAGGTGAGCAACAATCCGTTGATACTCGATCATGTGATCATCTTTTGCTTCGTATTCACCTCGGACTTGGTTCACAATCAATTGTGAATCGCCAAATATTTGCAAGCGTCTGACACCAACTGCGAGAGATAGGTGGAGACCAGCAATAAGAGCTTCATACTCAACTTTGTTGTTGGTTGCCATGAAACCAAATCTGATTGCCGAGGTGAATACTTGTCTATCAGGGCTGATTAAAACTACTCCTGCCCCCGAGGCTATATTGGTTGATGACCCGTCCACATAGAGATGCCAAGGATGATCAAGTCCTCTCGTCGGATCTGGTGGGAAAGTTAGTTCGACTATAAAGTCGGCTAATGCTTACCCTTTGATCGCTGTTCGAGGAGCATAGGTCACCCCGAATTGGCTTATCTCCAGTGACCATCTTAAGAGACGACCTGCAGTGTCGGGGCGATGGAGAATTTGCCTGAGCGGGAAAGTTGTTAGAACTTCGACTTGATGGTCAAAGAAGTATGGTCGTAACTTTCTCACGCTCATGACCAAAGCATACGCCAGCTTTTCGGTTGGAGCATATTTGATCTCTGCTTCGTGTAAAGCCTGGCTGACGTAATATATAGGTTGGTGGAATTTGCCGTCTTCGCGCACCAAAACAGAGCTGATGGCAACTTCTGATGCGGCTAAGTATAAAAAGAGCTTTTCTCCTGGGATTGGTTTTGATAGGATTTTGACATCTCCCAGGTATTCTTTAAGTTGATCGAAGGCCGCTTGGCAGTTGTTAGTCCATGCAAACTTTCCTTTTTTGACGGCCTCGAAGAATGGACGGCACTTGTCCCCTGACCTGGATATGAACCGGTTCAATGCTGCTAGGCATCCGGTGAGTCTTTGCACTTCTTTCACCGAACGTGGTGGTTGCATATCCATGATGGCTTTAATCTTTGAAGGGTTGGCCTCAATTCCCCGCTGGCTAACAAGATGGCCCAAGAATTTCCCTGAGTGAACTCCAAAGCTGCTCTTCTTTGGATTCAACTTCATGTTATAGTGTCGAAGAATTTCGAACACCTGAGCCAGATGTTGAAGATGGTCTTCCTTCTTGGGGCTTTTGACTACGATATCGTCTACATAGACTTCCACCGTGTCTCCGATTTGTTGGTCAAACATCTTGTTCACCAGCCTTTGATAAGTTGCCCCGGCATTGATGAGGCCGAAGGGCATTCTCTTCCAGCACAGCAAGTTTTTGTTAGTGTAAAAAGCTGTGCTTTCTTGATCGTCAGGATGCATTGGGATTTGATGATACCCTGCAAAAGCATCCATGAATGTTAGCATTTCGTGACCCGCAGTGCTGTCCACCAATTGATCGATGTGCGGGAGAGGAAAGTTGTCCTTCGGGCATGCTGCATTCAGATCTGTAAAGTCTATGCATAGCCTCCAGGTTCCGTTTGATTTCCTCACCAGCACAGGGTTTGCTACCCATTGTGGACAAAGTGCTTGACGGATCAGATCGTTGTCTAACAGCTTTTTAACTTCTTCATTCAACGCTTGATATTTGTCCGGGCCGTACTTCCTTCGTTTTTGATGGACGGGCTTTCTTGCTTGATTTATGTTTAGCTTGTGGCAAGCATGTTTCGGGTCTATCCCCACCATATCTGCGTGAGACCAAGCAAAGACATCTAGATTCTTGGTGAGGAACTCTTTCATTCGGGATCTGTAAGGCTCTGGGAGCTCAGATCCTATGAATAATTCAAGATCTTCGTTGTCGGGATTAACTTTGAACGCCTCCAGCTCTTCGACTGGAGTCGCTCGTCGTTTTTGTCCTTTCCAACGGGGATCAAGTATGGGTTCCTCAGGGTTGGAATCATTTTCGATGTTCATGGGCTCTGCCCCCAGGCGAGGTTCTAGATCATCAGTTGGCTCCGTCCCATTGTTGTTCGTTTGTACTTGGCCCTCCAAGTCCCCCACTGAGGGTTGTTCGTCATCACCCCTTTGTTGTTCGTCAGATGAGGGTTCCTTGCGGGTGGTAACGAGTTGTTCGTCTAACACTTGTTCATTCAAGTGTTGTTCGTCCGTATCCATGTGGTCGTCTATGTCCATCGTATTGTTCAGCATTGATGGTTCGTCGACGGGATAACTTGTTGCTTCCATCATGGATATTTGTACAAATTTTGCTCGTAGTTGTTGAATGCATTCTCGTGCTCTCCGTTGGTCTCCTTTAATTGTGCCTGCTCCACTAGCTGTTGGAAATTTCAAACAATAGTGGTAAGTGGAACATGCAGCTTTAAATTCATTGAGAAAAGGTCGGCCAAGAAACCCGTTGTAGGTCGACTCCTGGTCTACAACCAAGAAATCTACCATTCTTGTTATATTTCTTTCGGGTTCATTAGCCGTTACAAGTTGTACTGCTAATGTTACAATTCCCAACGGTGTTGTCACAGCATTCCCGAAGCCTATGATTCTATGTGTTGTATTCCGAACATAAACCGAATAATCTCCCAGATTATCGAGGGTCTTCTTGAATAAGATGTTGGTGTAGGCTCCGGTGTCCACCAACAGTCTGTGAACTCTGGTCCCCATAATATTTGCACAGATTACGAGTGAATCATTGTGCGGAGTTAAGACGCCTTCAAGGTCTTTTTCGGTGAAAGTTAATTCTGCCGTTTGCATGATAGACGGCTTAACTCCCATTTCTTGTACTTGGCCAATCGCTCGTAGCTCCGCTTTCCTCTTACGATTAGAGTCGGGTGGTTGTCCATCAAAACACCCTCCCGCGGGACCTGCGGGTTCCATCATGAAAAGATCTTCTAAAGGTTGAGCTGGTATACTGGGAACTGGTCGCCCGGGTCTGTTGTTTCTCTGAGGTTGGCCATCCTCTTCGTCTTCTGAGTTGTTCTCCCGGGTTCTCTTCCCAGGTTGCCTTTTAACGAAATCGGAGAGCTTTCCCTCCTCATAAAATCGCCAGAGTTGCTTAAGCAAATCTCTACACTCACTCGTAAAATGCCCCACACTTTGATGGTAGGCACAATACTTGTTTGGGTTGAGTTTGCCAGTATCCTGACGGATTTTACGTGGTGGGGAAAGCAACTCTTTCTCCTTTACGCTTTCATACACAGTGTCAACTGATACTGTCAATACTTGGTTCAATTTTTCCTTCAAATCCGATCCTTCGGTGAATGCTTTCATATTTTTTGGGACCCTGTAGCTTGTCCCGACGGGCTTTTTGTTGTTCTCCTTAGGATCAGCTTTATTCTCCCCCAAATTTGTTTGTAGAGCCTCGTGCATGGAAACGAAAATGCCAGCTTGGTTTCTGAACTCGGCATAAGTCTTTGGGTACTTTAGACGTACCTCCTTCCATAACTTCGACCCTTTTTTCAATCCGGCCATCACAGCGACGATCTTTGTATCTTCGCTCACCGGTTCTCCTTCTAGCAAAACTTTATCGAATCTTTCCATAAACGCCCGGTCAGTTTCATCATCATTTTGCCTCAAATCTGATAGCCGGTGTTTTTGGGAAAGATACGACCCCGCCGTTGAAAAGTGAGAAAGAAATTCTCGACTTAGTTGGACGAACGAGTGGATTGATGCCGGCGGCATTGATGAAAACCACTTGTGAACCCGATCGCCCAATGTTAAAGGAAAATTCCGGCATTGGGTGGCGTCACTGGCCCCCACGGAGACCATGTAGTCCGTATACTTCGTTAAGTGGACCCGGGGGTCAGCGACGCCTTCATATTGAATGCTTGCCGGAAATTGAATATTTTTCTGTATCGGGGCCTTCAAAATGTGAGCTGCCAAAGGTGAGGATGGCATGCTAGTTGTTCCCATCCCCCTCTGTTGGTCTAATTGCCCCTGCATGTTCTCCACAGCCCTCCTTAGGCTTGACAATTCATCAAGAGGTGCCCCCTGACTTGGAGGCTGTTCGGCGAGCAAAGGCATTAGCCTTTCTGCTCGTCGCAGTCCCTCGCTTGGTGTGGGCACTTCCTGGGCTTGCCTCCTAATGTTGTTCGCCGCATTTGGCCCTAGGCGCCTGAAGGCTGACTGGGAGAGCCTTTCATGGACGGATGGGCGAGGCTGTTCAAAAGTTGCTCGCCCATCTTCTGCTCTCCGGCGAGCAGCTTCTTGTTGGGGTTGGCTAAGCCTGTCTTGGGCACTGGAACGTGTTGTTCCATGGCTAGACATAGTTGTTCGTCCGCGATCAGACTCAGCCTGTACTTCTCTCTGGTCGACCACCTTGGCCTTTCCCTTATTCCGTCTGACTTGGACACTATCAACCTCTCGCTGTTCGCCCCTAGTAGTCCTGGGTCTAGCAACCTCTAGGGACTTGTCCCTTGGCCTTGCTTGTGTTGGCCTAACCTGCTCTTGTTGCCTCTAGAGGGCCTGGAGAGCAGCTATGGTTTTAGCCAACTCGTTGGGGTTGTTCGCCAAAGCCTCCATCTCAGGGGGGAGGTTATGTGTTATGGCTGTATGTTGCGACCTGTTCGCATGTCTCGGGTCACGGTCCTGGTGGTCGGCCGACGTGGCCCGAGTCTGGGATGCTCTTTTTGACAAACGTGATCCTTGGGTCTCTTTTGATTGAGGCATTTCAATTTAAATTACTTTCTCAATTTATGAATTGAAGAACACCAAGAACACCAAGAACACTTTTGTTTGTATCTTCAAATATTTCTTGAGATTTCTTATGAATCTTCAAGTTTTCAACTTGAAGTTCTTGAGTAATCACACTAAACCGAAGGTTCGAACCCTTCTTCTAGCGCCAAATTGTTGGTGAACGAATCTAATCGTAAGGATTAGTGGTTGTTTTAATGTTTTTACGTCACCAATCAATAACGTGTGATTGATTACCACCGTAAATGGTAAATTGGGGTATGAATTTATCGAATTTGTAAATTCGGCAGTCGAAATTGGACTTATTTCGTGTATGTGTGAGTTTGGGTGTGTTTGTGTGTATTTTTTGGTCTGAAATTCGAAATTATATAAATAAGCTGGAGAACAACTATTTATAGAGGCTAGCAAGCATGAGGTGCCACTGACTCTTGGTCTCCCTATCTTGCATGCCTGACATATGTCCTTTGACCCTAGTTTGACCTTATCTAAGCTGAATCTTAGTTGCAAAGTCTTCTTTTGGGCCTTATCTCGGACTCATTGTTGTTCGCCTAAGTCGGCTTGAACGATCTTGATGACCCTTCAGCTGAAAGTTGTTCGCCTCTTGAGGGTGTACTTTGGAAGTTGTTCGCCTTATGGCTTTGTTCAGCTTGGCTTTGGGATCTTTGTCCTTTGTTCACTTGTACACACTTTTTTGGCTGTTTGTTGTATCATAGTTTGACCAAGTTGTTCGTCATTGATGACTTCACAGTTGGCTCATTTTTGGTCTCGGGTCTTAATACCTGTTCGCCCATTAGTTGTTCGTCGGGGGAGTTGTTCGTCACTTTATACATCTCTCAGATTGGTAGATGCACCCTAATGTTGACTATCTTTGTTTAAGCCCGTAACTCTTGTTCGCTTCATGCTGGATGATGTTCGCCTATCAACAACGTGATTCTATCTAGTGTACTACTTTCAACTCAATAAACTCCAATCATCACGTAACCTTCAGATTTAACGAAGTATCTTATGAAGACACATTAATCATTGGACCCAACTTTTAGTACTAACTCGCAGAGTTATGTACACAACTTGTTGATATCAAGATTCTAAGGTTACTTAGATCAGACAATTCATGTGTCCAATTGGATCTCATCACATCCAACAACGCTAAAAAAAATTCTTTAAGTCACACCATCGTATAATGGTGTACAAAGTTTTTATGATTGTCGAATTATGCCTCTTTCACTATACAGTTCCCTGAACTTGTTTGGATAAATATTCACGTGCTCTATAGGTTCTTAAAACCATTAAAGTTATGTTTTTCATTCACATCTCATTCAGGTGATGTCCAAAACAAATCAATGTCTCGGACTTATGTGAATTTAAAACAGACATGTCCAAAGCGTGAGAAATTACCAATTAAGGTAATGAAGAAACGATAAGCTCCAAGTTTTGTCATTGATATTCATAGAATCACATTTATAAAAAAAGTAAAATAATTGCAATAAAGAATCAACAATAATTGTTTTATAATGGTTTTCAGGTCACTTATGAGCAAGATATTCCACAATTTGATAACTCGACTTTTAAATACGTACATCATAGTCCTTCTATCACAGGCCAGTTTACCATATCTTGCACAACATGATCTAATCTAGCATGCCAAAATATCATCTTCATAAGCATTGCTGGAGAAACAAATACTCAATCTACATGAACTTACTTCACGTACACAAAGTAATTGCTCACTTATTGTCCATAACCATTTAAAATATGAAAATTATGTATAATACCATAACTTATGTCAGACATGCACCACGCCCCACCGTTTACTCGTTGGTGACCGGCACGTGAAGCCCGCACATCGCCGTCACATACTAATCATAACCATGTCTCACAGAAAAAAGGTTAATCATATCCCAGCTATGGAAGATCAGATACAGTGGTGATATCCTGAGTGATCTCTCGAGCCAACAAAAGACTATGCGATATGAAACATTGACCATTGTCAATCTCAAGTTTACAAGCCCTAAGACTTCCTCGAGCTTAGTTCCTTTAATTGTATCTCGTCTTAATGTTCAACAGTCTTTAGTCAATGATTTGCAATTTCTGAATCTATAATCTACAAGGATAAGATTCAGTTAAGAACACATTACTAAATATGATTGTGCTTGAAATAAAAATCAGAATGAACTACCTTGTCCCTCCTGGACTTAGTACATTTACGAGCAAAAATGACCATGCTCTTCTCAACTGAAACATGTCATTTTCTCTTTTATCCATTTTCAGTCTAGCACTTTTCTTTAATCTTCTTAGCATTAAGATTAACACCAAGATTGATAGCAGCTCTCCCAGTTCAAGACCGTTTATCATTTTCACCTTTCTTCCAGTTTCTTTTACTTTCAGAGTCTGAAGCTCCTATATAACTAATAAACGTAGCAAGAACACTTAATGAAGACTTTGAAGTTTCAAATCCTCCATCTTTTAGCTTAACGCTATGAGCTGTATGAGTAAAAAAAATTACACTTTCACCAAGAGTTGTGTTGACTCTTAAGTGTTCCCTACTGTTAGGAAGTGGATAATCCTAAATTCGATATTTCTCAAAAACGAAATGTCACCATACTTTTCCTTTTATATATTCCCAGATATTATAGGCAGTATGATGCAATTCAAAATCATGGAATATGTCATCATTGACCAAAATTACCAGTATTTCACAAGCTATGTAATTTTCAATATTCCAAGCCTGGTAACCGTCCAAATTGTTTTCAGTTTGAGTCTTATCTCTATCTCAGGATACTTCTTATCATGGTTGATAGTATCTATCATATCATGTTCTCCAAGAACATGTATTATTTCATTGAAGCTACATGTCATTATTATCGCCTTTAAGTTTTACTTATTGGTTTAACTCAGCGATGATCGTTGTTGGAGTCATTGTCAGGTTTATAACAGTAAAGATTCCAAAAGTTAACTTTCATTTATGTATTATCTTGTTCTATGTTAAGTTAACTAACATCTATAAAATTCGATACAAAATTTGACATCGAAAAATAACTTAAAGTTATTAATCATCAATCGTATAAAGTATACTCATTAAACAGATTCAACTCCAAAACACAAAACAACATAGTTCAGGTATTTAAGGCAATTTAAATAACTTAGAACTACCACTAAACTACATGAATTAACATGCAATTTCAAAAAATAAATTAATCACAACCACTAAAGTCATAATTAATACGAAAATAGGAAATGACTAATAACCAACTTTCAAAGTTTCAATTAGTATTTCTTTTAACAATTTAAGAGAAGGGGGTCCCTCTAAACTGTAATTTGTCATTCAATTTATCATGCCGAACTACGTCAGGTATTCTAATTCCTGCACGATAGATCGCTCGTGCCAAATGATCCATGTGAGGATTCTTCATCCGACTTTTACTTCGACCTATCAATCTAAGAGAATCGAGTCTATGAATGCCTCCCATCCTCAAGCCCGCTGATCTAAGTGATTTTCCTCTATCATCCACCTCAGAATCAATGGTGATTTCATTCATAATCACGTAACCTGAAGGCTTTCCCTTTAATTTTGACCACTTCTTCCAATAGACATCTTCTAAGTAAGGAGGAAGGGTTTTAGCCCAGGTCTTCGGACTCTAAATCTCATCTTTCAAATGAAGCGGGATGACATTTTTATACATCAGGGACAACAACTGAAAATAAAGTTTAGCAAGGACAAGATGATGATCTCTTAAATTATGTTCGGGCTTCATCTTATAAGTTAAGAACTCACGGAGTACTTCGTCTCCAGCTTGTTGATAGGCGACCAACAGGGACATGATATTAACATAAAAAATATTAATCTAATCATCAAAAGTAATATGGAAGAGGACGAGCAACAGGGACTGTATGCCCTAGGAGGCGAGCAACAGGGACTGTATGCCCTAGGAGGCGAGCAACAGGGACTGTATGCCCTAGGAGGCGAGCAACAGGGACTGTATGTCCTAGGAGGCGAGCAGAAGGGACTAAGGTCCTAATGAAGGGGGCGAGCAACTGGTCATAGAGACCATTACGAGGTAGCGAACAACAAGAACAAGAAGACCCAAGGTCTCAACAAGAGGCGAGCAGGCGAGCAACTTGGGTTATAAAGGTTTCCAACACCCAACGAAGACATACAGACGAGTAGCTGGCCACAAAGGAGAGCAGCTGAGTGGTTCAAAGACCAAGTACAACATTGGGAACTCCAAGAGTCACTAACTTTAGAAATAGTCCATGTGTCTTAACACTTGGCACCCATTCATTGGGCAATAGTTTAGATGTTGTACAAGTATCTTGACACTTGGCAAAAATCCTATGGCTAAACCATAAAGATGGTGACACCTAGCCTCTTTGTATGCCTATAAATACCCCTTCATTTACATGAAGGGGGAGGAATTTTTCCATAATAAAAAAAGAAACCAAACTCTTGCAAATTTCATTCTTGAGTATGATCTATGATTTAAATTCTTGTTTGATGATCTTATGTAGTAAAAACAGCCACTAATCATCATCGATTAGAAAAGGTCATCAACAATTGGCGCTAGAAGGAGGGTCCAAACCTCCGTCGGTTGAAGATTTGAAGGAGTTTCTACAAAAACTCATCGGAAATTGCAATATTCTGGCAACAAGTCGCCGGAAACTGAGATTTGTAAGTAAGTTTGAGTATTTTTGGGTGGTAATACACAAGACCTACAAACTTGAATGCATGTATGTGAGAATAAGGGTTTGTAAACAACCAAATTCTCATACACAAGGCTAGTTGTTGAATGGTCAAAACATCCACAAACACAAGATCGTTTTCAAAGAAACATTAAAATTTGGAAAATGGTGCGATCACAAGAACCACAAGAATCGAGTAATCACCCGTCAAACAAGTCACGAACGAGGGTATCATCAACCGGAGGACATGCAAGAACGGTACAAGCGATGTCCCGGCAAAATGTTCAAGTCACCATTGACACTCTTCCCCCGGAAGTAGAGGCATTGGCTCAAAACCCGGAGGAGTTGGCCAAAACAATAGCCGTTCTACAATCCTTGCAACGGCGGCAGGAGGCTGCAGGACCATCAAAGGCCCGGGAGGCGAGCAACCGGGCAACAGGGCAAAGACTGTCCAAGGCCCCGGAGGCGAGCAACTGGGCAACGGAGCAAAGAACAAAACAGCGAGAAGATACAAGGATAGAAGAAGTCAACAGCGAACAAGTAAGAAGAATTAAGGGCAAAAGGCCAATAAGTGAGCGACTTGGAAGTCGGGGAGAGTCCACTCCAGGGACAGGTGAGGAGTCGAGCAGCGAGGACACAAGGAGTATAAGCCACTATCACACAAGAAGGGCAAGTCATCACGGAACGCATAGGGAGGATCAACTGAGAGGCGAGGAGCGAGCACCGGGACAAACACATCATGTTGCTCGCCGCTCAGTACACGAAAGGCTGAGAAGATCAGCCTTTGGGCGATTAGGTCCCAATGGAGCCAGTAACATCGCTAGGCACGCCACTCAAGAGAAATGTCCCGTCAGCAAGGGACTGCGTCATGAAGAGGTCATTGAACCCAATCATGACGAACAACCTTCTAGTGGAAAAACGTCTCCAGATGAGTGGCAAGCTTTGAAGAAAGCGGTGGAAGAGATGCAAAAACAGTTGGAGGACAAAAAAGGCGTCGGATCGACGATATTGCCATCATCACCCCTGTCCCCGGATATCCTTAATGCGCCGGTACAAAAGAAAGTGCAATTCCCGGCCATTAATTTGTACGAAGGAAATTCAGACCCAAAAGTACACCTGTCCAAGTATACCGATTACATGATATCGGTAAAAGCATCTGACGCAACTCAGTGTCGGAATTTTCCGTTAACTCTTGGTGACGGTCCTCACAGATGGTTCTCCGCACTAGCTCCGGGCTCCATCAGTTCGTTCGTGCAACTCAGCAAGGAATTCCTCTCGCACTTCTCCACGGTCGGATCTTACCTTACGCAGAGACACAGGTTGGCAGATCTGAGGCAAGGAGACGAGGAGTCTAATAGAGCCTTCCTTGAGAGATTCGACAAAGTCCTACTGGAAGGAGAACCAGTAAGTGAAGACACTAAGATAGTGGCGGTTATGGCAGGGCTTAAGAAGGGGACAGATCTGTGGAAGGAAATGCACCTAGCTTTCCCTAAAACTTATTCCGAATTCAGGCACAAGGCTGGAGTATACATTTCAATGCAAGAAACTCTACAGAGAGAGCTGAGAGACAAAGCTGATACCAAGAAATCTGGAAAGAAGTCAGGAGGGGAATACAAGGCCCCTAAGAACATGAAAGCTTTCAGTGAAGGGTCCGAACTGAAGGAGAAGTTGAACCATGTTCTGTCCACATCAATTGAAGCTGTATACAACAACGTGAAGAATAAGGATATGTTGTCTGAACCCCGCAAGATACGACAAGAACGAGGAAAAATGAACCCCAACAAATATTGCACATACCATCAGACCATAGGTCATTTCACGAGTGAATGCCGAGATCTCCTGAAGCAGTTATGGAGATTTTACGAAGAAGGAAAGTTATCAGAATTTGTGAAGAGACAGCCGAGAAAGAAACCAAGGGTGGCGATATCCTCTGACTCGGAAGATGATGAGAGCGACGAACAGCCAAGCAGGAGGGATCAAAAAAGGAAGAAAACGATGACAGCCCCAGCCGAACCCGTCCGAGAAATCTTAATGCTTGAGCCATCCGGACCGGTAGGAGGCTGTTCTGATGGTAGGCCACCGATGTCTAAAAGAAAAAGGAAAGCAGAATTGAGGGCGGTAGCTCAAGTCAGGGAAGTTGGGGTAAACCAAGCTACTAAAAAGACAGGCGAGTTGGTATTTTCTGAGAAGGACTTAGACGGGATACTTACCCCACACAATGACTCACTAATCATCTGTGCTAATATCATGGGGGCCCGAGTTCACCGTTTGCTTGTGGACACAGGCTCCTACACAAACATCTTGTTCAAAAGCACGCTAGATCAGATAGATGATTGTGAGAGGTATATTAGGGAATGTGATCACAAGATAGTAGGATTCGGAAATGCTGTAACCGTTCCTTTAGGATTAGTTACGTTGTCGGTTGAACTTGTATCGACCGAAAATCCCGAAAGGAGACTGACTAGAATGGTAGAATTCTTAGTTGTAAATCAGCAGTCTGCCTACAACGGGTTTCTCGGTCGACCTTTCATAAATGAATTCAAAGCGGCCGTTTCGACGTACTACTACTGTCTTAAATTTCCAACTCCAAAAGGGTCAGGTACGGTTAAAGGTGATCAAAGGAAAGCCCGAGAATGCCTCTTGCAACTTCAACCCACCGACAACAGAATATCCATGATGGACGAGCAGCCGAGCAGCAGGGACGAAGGTGAACCCCCCATCCTAGATGAAATCATGGAGTCCGTCGACACTGAAGTGATGGAGGTGGACGACCAGCAGGGCGTGGACGAGCAGGAGGGCATGGGCGAGCAACATGGAAGAGAGGCCGTACCCGAACTAAATCAGGTTGAAGACTTGGAGCCAAGACTGGGGGCAGAACCAATGATCAAGGATGAGATCAACCTTGAAGGGCCCATTATCGATCCTCGATGGAAAGACCAAAAAAGGAGAGCAACCCCGGTAGAGGAGTTGGAGGCAATAAGAGTTGACCAAAATCGAGAAGACCTGGAATTATTCATTGGATCTGAGCTCCCTGAGCCATACAGATCCAGAATGGAAGAGTTCCTCAAGTCCAATCTCGATGTATTCGCATGGTCACATGCTGATATGGTAGGCATCAGCCCTGAGCATGCCTGTCATAAGCTAAATATTCATCCAACTAAGAAACCAGTGAGACAAAAAAGAAGAAAATTTGGGCCCGACAAATATGAGGCATTGGACGTAGAAGTGAAAAAGTTACTCGATAATGATCTTATCAAAGAAGCATTATGTCCTAGATGGGTAGCAAACCCGGTGTTAGTAAAGAAATCAAATGGTACATGGAGGTTATGTATCGACTTCACTAATCTAAATGTCGCTTGCCCTAAAGATAACTTCCCACTACCTCATATTGACCAACTGGTGGACAACACAGCGGGGCACGAGCTCCTTACCTTTATGGACGCGTTTGCAGGGTATCACCAAATACCAATGCACCCAGATGACCAGGAGCACACAGCGTTCTACACCAATAAAAACTTGTTATGTTGGAAAAGGATGTCGTTCGGGTTGATTAACGCAGGAGCCACGTACCAAAGACTCGTTAACAAAATGTTCGATGAGCACATCGGCAAAACAATGGAAGTGTATGTGGACGACATAGTCGTAAAAAGCCCGAGAAAATAAGATCATTTAGAACACCTTGCACAAACATTTGAGATACTTCGAGCGTATAACATGAAGCTAAACCCAAAGAAAAGTAGCTTCGGGGTACACTCTGGAAAATTTCTTGGGCACCTGGTCAGTCAACGGGGTATTGAGGCGAATCCATCAAAAGTCAAAGCAATTATGGATATGCAACCACCAAGGTCTGTTAAGGAAGTTCAACGACTAACCGGATGTCTGGCGGCCCTGAACAGATTCATTTCCAGATCTGGAGACAAGTGCCGACCCTTCTTTGACGCCATCAAAAAAGGACAGTTCCAGTGGACGAGTAATTGCCAACAAGCATTTGAGCAGTTGAAAGAATATCTGAGTGATACCAAGATTCTATCGAAACTCGTCTCTGGAGAAAAACTGTACCTGTATCTAGCCGCATCAGAGGTGGCCATCAGCTCGATCCTAGTTCGAGAAGAAGGGAAATTTCACTTGCCAATCTACTACGTGAGTCAGGCCTTGCATGAAGCAGAGATTAAGTATTCGCCCATGGAAAAATTAGCCTATGCACTGGTGATGAGTGTGAGAAAGCTAAGGCCGTACTTCTTCGATCACCAGGTGGAGGTCTTAACAACTTTTCCATTAAGGCAAATCTTACAAAGGCCTGACACCGCTGGTCGCCTTCTCAAGTGGTCACTCGAAGTAAGCCAATTTGGAATAACTTATGCACCTCGAACAGCGATCAAGGGACAAGCGTTAGCCGACTTTATTGTCGAATTAACATTCCTCCAAGATCCGACGAGAGGTCATAATCACCCATGGCACATGTATGTAGACGGATCATCAAATCACACAGCAGTAGGAGCCGGGATAGTGTTGATCAGTCCAGACGAACAAGTATTCACCTCAGCCGTAAGGTTTGAGTTCATGGCAACAAACAACGAGGCTGAGTACGAAGCATTGATAGTCGGGTTACGACTAGCTCTGGCTGTGGGGGTTCGAAGAGTTCAAATTTATGGAGATTCCCAGCTGATAGTCAATTAAGTCTGTGGGGAATACGAAGCCAAGGATGAGAACATGGCCTTATATCAAAAGATCGTTGCTCACCTAGCTTCACTTTTCGAGCAAATTTACATCGAACAAGTATCAAGAGATAACAATGCGCAAGCAGATGCACTTGCTCGTTTGGCTACTAGTACGGGACCAACAAAACTTTCAGAAGTTACTATCACAAGAATTTCTAACCCATCCACTAGTGACTATAAGGTCAATCAGATCGAAGAAGAATTGACAGAGGATGACTGGAGAACACCGATATATAGATACCTCAAAGATAACATAGTACCAGAAGATACACTAGAAGCAACAAAGGTATCCAAGCGAGCAGCAAGGTTCACAATCATGGATGACCAACTTTACAAGAGAGGATTTTCACTGCCCCTATTAAAATGCCTAACAAGGGGGCAAGGCCAGGAAGTTCTGAAAGAAATACACGAAGGAGTATGCAGAAATCACGCAGGGGGGCGGGCATTGGCATATAAAACAGTAAGATAAGGATACTACTGGCCAACCTTATTGCAAGACGCAATCAAAGTTGCGAAGACTTGTCACCGATGCCAGCTATTCGCCCCCAACATACATAGGCCCCCAACGGAACTTATTTCGGTAAATAGTCCATGGCCGTTCGCAAAGTGGGGAATAGACATCATAGGACCTTTCCCAACAGGAAAGGGGAATGTCAGATTTTCAGTGGTAGCCGTGGACTATTATACGAAATGGGCCGAAGCTGAAGCACTGGTAACGATAACACAAGAGAAAATGATCAATTTTATCTGGAAAAATATAGTTTGCCGGTTCGGAGTCCCACAAGCAATAGTGACAGACAATGGAAAGCAATTTGAAGGAAAGAAGATAAGAGATTTCTGCAAAAAGTGGGGTATCAAAAAGCATTTTTCAACACCATATCATCCTCAGTCTAACGGTCAAGTCGAGGCAGTTAACAAGATAATCAAGCATGTCCTCAAAATCCGTCTGGTGGATAAGAAAGGCAAGTGGTCGGAAGAACTGCCCGAGGTGCTTTGGGCATATAGGGTATCACATAGAACAAGCACTGGATAAACACCGTTCGCTATGGCATTCGGTACAGAAGCAGTTATACCTATAGAGCTCAAAATACCAACTGAGAGGGTAGCCGAGTTCAATGAACAGGAAAACAACAAGGCACTAGTTGCAGAGATGGATTTGATCGACGAAAAAAGAATCTCAGCAGAAATAAAAAACGAGATATACAAAAGAAGGATTGCAAGGTACTACAACTCACAAGTAAAAGTTAGGGAATTTGAAGTCGGGGATCTGGTACTCCGAAAAATCCTAGCAGCACCTCCAGGTGTATTTGGACCGACTTGGGAGGGCCCATTCAAGATAACTCAAAAGTGGCACAACGGCACATATGATCTCGAAGACATGGAAGGCAACTCGGCCCAATACACCTGGAACGCGGCTTTGTTGAAGAAATATTATCAATAATTAGGAAACCAATGTAAAGTTTTTTATAGACTATCGTGTCGTTTATATTTTTGTAAGGTGCAAGATCGATGAAATCTTCACACTTTTTTGGGCAAAATTTGTAAGTGGATGAATGATGGCTCAGTAAATTATGTACATAAGGAAGCAAAAGGTGTTAAAACCCAACTATTCGCCAAGAAGAAAAGCTACTCGTCGGAGACAAATAAGTGTAATAAGCACATGTCCAAAAGGAGGCGAGCAGCAGGGTCCATGAGACTAAGAAGCCCACCTAATCGCCCCATCACACAATATTGCTCGCCGAAGATACTATATGCATAAAAGCACAAGTACAGTGGAGGCGAGCAGAAGGGTACATGCCAACACATAGTTGCTCGTCCCGAAGCTGAATGCACTTAAGCACAAACATAGCAAGCGGCGAGCAACAGGGCATAAAGAGATGATAAGAGGTTTAAGTTCTTTAAGAACCAAATAGACCCATACATGAACATGTATAAATTTGCAAAGAAAAGTATTTTACTTTCAACTTAAGAAAGAAATACTTAAGCAAAAAGTAAGTAAAGGGCAAATAAGAGGCGAACAATAAAATAAAAAGTGCAATCCTCATTCATTAGCACCAAAAAATTACAGAAGATGAGCGTACAACCATCATCCTACTACATCAACTAAACAAAAAAGATACGAAGCCTAAGTCTCGGGAGCTGGCGGAGTAGGTGGCACCGAAGGATCTTGGGAAGAAGGAGGAGGTGGAACATCTTGCACAGTGACCCCGGAGACCTGCTGCTCGCCTACTGCAGCAGAGGAGCTTGCTTCACCAAGAGGATTCGGGAGAAGGGGACCCAGAGCTTTAAAGATAGTCATGTCCCTATCCGCCTCCACTCTTTCCCTGGGGGCCACAACACGAACATCGTCTTTGAAGATGTCTAAGTTAACCCCCATCTCTCCTAGGTCGGCTACCGGGATCTCAAAGCCAGGTGCTGGAGGGTTTTCAGTGACATAATCCGTGAAGTCCTTGATGGTCGAAGTCATCACATCCAGACCATTATCCAGAGCGTACTTCACATTCCTCACACTATCAGCATATGCGATGATGTAACCAAGATTGGTATTGTCGGTTACGTCTTGCACATAAGTGGTGTAAGAAATGGCACGCTTGTTCTTCTTTTCCAGCTGGTCGACGTGGACCTTCAAAGACTCCACTCTTTCCACCAGACCCACCCGCTCGGTCTCCAGGACCTGCAAGCGATCGGTAGCGACACCCAAATCCAGTCTAAGCTTCTCTGAAGCATTAGACGCTATCATCTCCCGGTCCTCAGCAGCCTTTACCTCCCGCGTCCATGTGAGCTTGGCTCTCTCAAAGTCAGCCTTCATCTTAGCCAACTCTTCATCTTTCTTCTTCAGCTCCTCATCCTTCTTCTTCAATTGAACAAGTTGAGCATCACGATCTGCTTCAACTTGCTCGATCCGTCGCCCCAGACCGCGATTTGTTCGCTCTAACTCGATGGCTTGATCCAAGACTCGTTGAGCTGAGATTGATTGATGGCTCGCATTATAGCTCAGTAAACGAGCGTTATCACTAAAGCTCTGGCTCTGAATGATTTCCTCGCCGGTCTTGGTCCACGAGCGGGGGACATACTCCATGGCTCTGCGGACGTGGGAGTCCTTAATCTCATGGGGTGCCGGAGGGGACTTCACACAGCTAAACTGGTGAAGTACTTTTGAGCGACCAGGATAGTCGTTTTTCCGGTACCTGTTCGAGGGAAAAAGCCGTCAGAAAACAAAGTAACTGAATAGGAAAATACTCACTCCCTCATTTTTACGGGGTCGTAGCCCAAGTACGAGTTGTCAGGGGATGAGCTCCTGCCTTGACCAACGATCATCGCGCCAACAACTTGCTGCTCGGTCACCTCCTTCACCGGCGAGGAGCGAGCAGTTTTACCCACTTGGGAAGAACCCTGCCCTTTTGTTCGCTTGGCACGGTCATCTCCCTTGCGAGGGGCAGTTTCCTTGGCAAGTCTTTTCTTGCCCCTCGTGTCTTGGGGAGGCGGCGAGGAGCGAGCAGGAGGGCGGGGAACGGGAGCAGGAGCCTGAGGAACAGGGGGAGGAGCCTGAGGAGCTTCTTCTTCCTCCTCGTCTGCTTCAGCTCTAAGTCTGATCAAGGAAGTGCAAGGATCAAACTTCTTCTTCCTTGAAGGTTGATTGGATGCCATTTGCTTAACCTGGCGCACAAGCAGGTGGTAACTCTCGGGAATAGGGGGAACAACAATCGTTACCCTTTGAGCTAAAACAAAACAAAAAACACAAAGAATTAAAATAAGACATGATAGCGGCGGGCAGTCGGGATCAGGCGAGCAACAGGGGTGGGGGCGAGCAACGGGTATAAGTCGAGCAGCAAGGAGAAAATCAAGAATTATGTGAAGTTACCTTCAGGGATTTCCGCCTGCGCTTCCAAGTGATGAGCACTGGTAGTGAGCTGAGCAAGCTTGCGGCAGTGTGCTTGAGAGAGATGTTCAACACTCCGATCTTTAGCGTCCCGCAGAGAAATCAGCGCAAGGATGTACAAAAACTCTTCGCTCAAATCTGGATGCCCCCACCTCAAGATACGCGGACCTGCAAAACAAGGAAAAATATTAAAATTAGTTCATCTAAAAGTTTGATGAACTAAGAATTAAGACCTACGCCGAATTTCGCCAAAATGCATAGGAGAGTCTATACGTCCCGGTCCTCCCGAAAGATCGGAGGACGCCCGCCAATCACCGCCGATATAAAGAAATTGCCTATGCCAACCTTTGACTTTATTAGGCACCCCTTCAATTAACTTAACGCCGCTATGGGCTTTGATGTAATACCAACCAAGCCCATCTTCATTAACGGCCGAAGAGATGGTCAGTGCGTAGTGTATCTCCGCCGTGCTGATCTTATTCCGATATCCCTCCAACCCAAAAAGGGTGATAAAGGCCAACAGACTACTCCAACCGTTAGGAGTAATCTGGGTGATTGCCAGGTTTATATCCTTCAAGAATCGCCCGATCACTGGATGTAAGGGAAGTGGGAACCCCGTGTTAAGTATGTCAAGGTTGATGGCAGTACAGCCTGGAGGTGGGTCGTCAGCTCTCTCTCCTGGTTGAGGGGCGTACAAATGAATATCATACAGAATACGATAGCGAGACTGTATCCGAACTAAATCCTCCTCTAAAACCGCACTGGCTACCTTACTCGCTGTATATATCGATGGACGAGTTTCCATAATGGGTCGAGCGGGAGTAGGAAAAGTCTTATGATACTTATTGGCATAGTCAATCCAATCCTGCCTTCGGACTACAGCTTTAGGGATAAGAGACTCAGGCATTGGCCTTGAAACGGGAAAGTTTATCTCTCGGAGAAATTCCCATGTAACTCCCACTTGCTCGCCCCCTGATCCAGTTGCTCGCTGCTCGCTCCTTGCCTGGTGTTCGCTGCTCGCTCCTGTATCTTCTGGGATACTCATCTCTTCTATTTCAGCAGCGACCTCAGTGGAATCTTCACCCAAATCCGAGGAAGTTCCTTCCCGAGCCGAGGAGCGAGCAACGGGGCCTTGGACGTCCTGCTCGCCCGAGCTTTCCACAGCATAGAAAGAGTCAATGGAGCGAGCAAAGGAGCTCGCCTCAGAGCCCATCTCTTCGTCAACGAGCAGAGTCCTAGGGTTTCGCCCAGCTGCTCACCGGAGCGAGCGGCGAGGAACAGGGACTGACGGTTCGTCTTCCATGGGTCTCTTTCCCGGATTTCTCCCAACAAACTCAACAGATGGCGTATTACTCGAAGAAGGTGACGTCATCTTTAGAAATTTTTGAAAACCCTTCGTACAAATCAAGTAAGGAGATTTGACGAAGAAGCGAAAGATCAAGACAGCAGCGCGGCGGCGGCAATGGCGGAATAACAAAAAGAAGAACGAAAATTGCGAAATTGAAAGAAAAATGCAAGTAATAACAAGAGTAAACAAGAAAAATCAAAGGATTCACCTTTGATTTGAATGAAATTGGCTGTAGAATCGAAGAAAACAACGAAAAGAAAAGCTCAAGAACTCTTCAATGGCGGTTTGCTTGTGAGAAATCAAAAAAGAAAGAAAATGGAAGAAAGGAGCTATTTATAGATATGGATTCGGGGGTGAAATTAAGAAAATTGAAAAGTTGAGGCCCCTAGATGCAATTTTAGGGGCACACGCGTGGACAGCCATGTCACGTCGCTTCGTGTTTCGTGCCTCGGGAAGCGAAACGATGCGAGTCCAAGAGTCGCTCCCCGCTGGTCGCTTCCCAAAGTTCCCGCCTAAAAGAAATTCAAAACCCAGTTGCTCGCTCCATACAAAATGGAAAAAGGCCGAGTTCCCTGTTGCTCGCCTCCCACTGCAAAACATATCTTACCTTGTAGTTTGACATAAAAGGATAAAAATTCATCCTTATATGCCAAACTAGGGGGCATTGTTGATAGGCGACCAACAGGGACATGATATTAACATAAAAAATATTAATCTAATCATCAAAAGTAATATGGAAGAGGACGAGCAACAGGGACTGTATGCCCTAGGAGGCGAGCAACAGGGACTGTATGCCCTAGGAGGCGAGCAACAGGGACTGTATGTCCTAGGAGGCGAGCAGAAGGGACTAAGGTCCTAATGAAGGGGGCGAGCAACTGGTCATAGAGACCATTATGAGGTAGCGAACAACAAGAACAAGAAGACCCAAGGTCTCAACAAGAGGCGAGCAAGCGAGCAGGCGAGCAACTTGGGTTATAAAGGTTTCCAACACCCAACGAAGACATACAGACAAGTAGCTGGCCACAAAGGAGAGCAGTTGAGTGGTTCAAAGACCAAGTACAACATTGGGAACTCCAAGAGTCACTACCTTTAGAAATAGTCCATGTGTCTTAACACTTGGCACCCATTCATTGGGCAATAGTTTAGATGTTGTACAAGTATCTTGACACTTGGCAAAAATCCTATGGCTAAACCATCAAGATGGTGACACCCAGCCTCTTTGTATGCCTATAAATACCCCTTCATTTACATGAAGGGGGAGGAATTTTTCCATAATAAAAAAAGAAACCAAACTCTTGCAAATTTCATTCTTGAGTATGATCTATGATTTAAATTCTTGTTTGATGATCTTATGTAGTAAAAACAGCCACTAATCATCATCGATTAGAAAAGGTCATCAACACAGCTCTCTGGTCATGTGTAGCATCTATCTCCCTCATCATCATACCTAAAAAAAATGAGCAGCCAACAAAGCATGATAATGTCAGTTAAACTTTAACACATGAATCTCAGCTCTCTTTCACGCTTAAGAAACCAAATTTCCAAAAACGTATCAAGCAAATTCACAAGTGAATTCAAGTCTAACCATTGGCTCTCACTTTCTCTACATAAATCAGTATTCAAACATGTTTAGTTCAAATACCATTATGTTATGTAAATGAGGAATCTACACAATAAATTTTACACATAGAGAAATACTATCGAACTTCTTATTCGACAAATATCAATAAAAATGAGCAACCATTCTAACATTCAAAAACTTAGAAAAAAGTCAACTCATGAATTCAAAGCCCATAAATACACAAAAAAAATTAATTTCTAAGTGTAATCAGTTAATTTCACAAGTGCTTCAAGTTAATTATGGTTCTCATCTGAATTAATAAACAAGAATTCAAATATTCCTAGTTTAAATGCTTCTATACTCTGCATATTAAGATTCTACACTGAAAAACAAGCGCATAGGAATTTTTGGCGCAAAAAATAGAGTTAAAATGAGCTCAAACGAGCCAAAACAAGATTGCATGAGCGCGAAGCTTAAAAAAAACGGGAAAACCGCCGCCGACCGGCGCGTGAAGGCCACGCGCCGCCAGAGCCCGTCGTCGGCCAGCGCGTGTCGCTCACACACCGCCGCCCGACCGGTTCGGTCCAGTCCGGTTTGGTCTGGTCTGGTCCGGTTCGACATAGTCCGGTCCGATTTGGTTTGGTCCGGTCTACCAATCCGGTCCGGTCCGATTTAACCGTTATTGACCGGATCATCCACGAAATTTTTGAAAAATATATTTTGGCCCTTTGAAAATATCTAATTCTCTAATACAAGCCCATAAAGTTTCTGAAACTTTACAAAAACACCCCAATTCGTGGAAAAACTTTGAAAATTCATATCTTACTCGTTTCTCATCTAAAATTTACAAACAATACATGAATGGAATCCTTATGAAATGTAGATTCATCCAGTTACAAGAATAAAATTCAATTTATTCAATTTGGTTTCAAAAATTCGGATCTAAATTTCTGTTCTTAAAAAAAAAAATCCAGAAAATCACCGAAACTTGCAAAATTCATAACTCACTCAATACTTGACCAAAATTCACGAACTTTATATCAATAGAATCCTATTTCAGTGTACTTTAATCCAGTAATAAGAAATCATCACGAATCATTATAGTTCGTAATTTATAGTCAAAGTTTTTGTATTTTCTCAAAGACTGGTTTAATTCTCCCAAACGGCTTGGCCAAAAAATCCGAAACTTTGCAGAAAACAATATCATCATATATTCTTCATACAGTAAAAATTTCATAGCCAAATTCCACCATTTCAGAAAATCCAAAATTTTGAGAAATACAGTACTCATACGTATCAGAATCAAAACAGTGAAAAAACATACAACACATATAAGGCATTATTCTCACAGTAGATATGACATAATTTTCACATACGAGAATCCAACATATTGGCTCTGATACCAATGTTGGAATTTCTATTATCACATAAGGAAGTTGGAACGACCAACCTCGTAATTTGCAGCGGAATTAATCGAGTCGGTTGGATTCCATGTATAATCTGCGATCCTCGTTGTCAGAACACGGTTACTATAATTGATTTTCAAACTGCTTCGTAATCCACAATATAAAGGCCCTTTTGGTTTAGTATATGTGTGTTCTGTATATTTTGGGAGAAGAAGAATTCTCCTGGAGAATTCCTGCGTATGTTGATTACCGTAGGAGAAAGATAAAAACCTTTTTCATATATATATATATATATGGGACTTAAAAGTCCCGTGGAAGTTATCCATTTAACTGCCTCCTAACTTATCCACTTCATGGGTGAATATTCATATTTAATATTTTAATATTAAATAACTTTCATAGATTAATGAGAAACTTTGAGATGAATTTAGTAGATAAGGAAGTGGGCATCTCGCAACGGTCCATTTCTGCACTCTCGATCAGAGACTGCTCCATTATTCTGAAAGAATATTGAAGAAGCTTTCGACACATTGTGCGATTCAAATCAATATCAAAATAAAAAAAAAATGCTCAGAAAAATAAACTAATAAATAATATTCGTCACTTGACTGGATAGGAGGAGTTTGAGTGATGGTCCCTATGAAGATGGTAGGGTTATATATTACATATGGAGTTGGCTATATATATCTTGGGCTCTCCCATTTCATTGACTTTGTTTATTGTAATATTTGGAGTTATACTTTATTTTTAAAAATTGATCTTTTAAACGTTAAATACAAATACTAGCATTCTATGAGTTGTTTGAGAGTTTATTAAATATAATATTTAAGTAACTTATAAATTATTAAAATGCTTGAATAATTTTTTTAATAATTTATAATAAATTTTTTTATATTTTAATATAAAATAATTATATATTATTTTAATGTTAAAATAAAAGTGAATGAGGAGTGAAGGTGGAGTAGAGTGGCGGGAATCCGGGTTGGGGGTGGTTAGCAAAATAAAAATGATCTCATACTTTTTCCTATTGAGCTTATAGGTTATAAATAACGTATTTTAAAAGTTTATTAGTTTTTAACTTTTTTTATCAAACACTTTTATAAAACTTATAAATTCAGTCAAACAGACTCTAAATGATACTCTCCTCATTCTAAAGGGACCAATCTTTGAATTAATTGTGATAGTCCTTATGGCAAAACCAATAAAATAGCATGTGAAAAGTGGAACTAATGTACGTAGCATCGATTTCGTCATAAGGCTAACACCCGAAAGCATTACTCTCGCTCTTGCACTTTGATCACGAAGTTTTGCTCGTTTTCTAGTATAATTTGCTTTCACGTTTATTCTTAGTTGATAATTTAGTTTATAGTACTTTCATTTCAATTAACTAAAAACCCAAACACGCGACTATAACTCTATGCCAACACATGATTTTAGGGATTCACCAATCTCCTAGGTCTTTGGTTCGATAAATACTTGATCGTTACTTGCATTGATCTCATCCGCTTTTGGGTCGTGTTAGTTTATTATTTTAAAAAGTTGCAAAAATACGAAAATTCAGTGTCTAATCAAATAGTGACACGTAGATATTATGTGTTAAATATCAATTAATTTTATCATCTATTGAGAATGAGATAAATTCAAATCCTAAATAAATAGACAAATAATTGATAAATCTGACCTCTAAAATAAATCAATCTGGGGTCTCTAAAATCAGCAAATAGTATAATTCAGTACTTAAAGACTAATAAATCAAGTTGGGTTCAATCCAAATCTTTAGAGCCCGACTTGATAAATTAAAGTACGGAAGCCCAAAAAATCTTTCTGGATAACTACAAATCTTTTTGGTCCATCAAATCAGACTCATCAAACCCAAGAATGTACATCTTGGTCTTATTCTCTTCATTTAGAAGACACAAAGATTGAATACACTGTATTTGTATGTCCTAGAGACCGAGTTTGATGATTCAAAGTTATTTATTTAGTTCATTGTAGGAGTTCTTCATCAAGAACAACGTTTGATTCGAGATTAAGGTACCCAACACCCGAGAATAACTTTTATCCACAGAAGTTCTCCAAGCCTCCGCAAAAGTCCTTCAAGATCTTCGTCAAGAATAGTAACGTTTAATTCGAGATCAATGTGCTCAACCCCTTATATCCGCATTTCTCCTCCAAAATTCTTCTAGTTTTTTGGTGCTTAGCCTGTCAACTTAGTATTTCTCCACATAAATATACCAAGGCTTTCATCAACGACAAGTTTTATCCAACAAGCTCCGACAATAGATTCAACTTTGAGAAACCCGAACTACTAAGTCAAGGTCATCCGAAGATAGAATAAAAGGATCCACAGTAATTCAATATCAATTATCATGTTTATTAATATTTTAAATACAAAATTTGGTGTTTACAAATTTTGGAAGGCCGGTGGGACTCACAAATCGAGTCATTCAAATTTGTTGGTCCCAAAGTGGTGAAGGTCTAGAGGGGAGGTGAATAGACCTTCAGTTTTTAAAATAAAAAATTTTTTAAACAATAAAACTTAATTATGCAGCTGAAGAGGTATAAAGTAAGCATGCAGCTGCAGATTTGTTTAGAAATCTTGTTAAGTTTGTCAAATTTTATCTCAACATAAAGTAGAATTTTCAGAGTATATATCTCACACTTTGAGAAGTGTATTGAGATACCTAAATGCAGCGGAATAAAAGTGTGTGTGTGTTACTGAAAAATTATTTATAAAGTGAGGTGTTCAGCTGAGTGATTATGAGAATCTACAACCGTAACTTTTTAGATTTTAACTTATGCAATTTTTATATGCACTTTGATCAAGACAATGATGAATGTAATTGAAATAAATATATCAATAGAATGTAAAGAGTAGAAAGTAAATAAGATCAAATATATAGTGGTTCAGAGGTGGTGTAATCCTCCTACATCCACTGTTACACCCTTAGGTGTCAAATCACTAAGATCAATAACTTAGATCCAATGAGTTTCCCCATAAGAACTAGACTACTCACTAAGACATGTCTAAACTTAAGTGGAAGTACAAACTTCACTTAGAACAACACTAACTAAGATACACCTAATCACTCACAAAAAGAAAAATATATATATCTACACAAGGTAGATTTACAATGAGGATTTTTTATGTGAGGAACAACAACCTAAATAATCTTAGACAAAATAACCTAGCAACCTAGTCCTATAATTCTAACTCTGAGAAACATGAGACTCTTGGTAGAGGTAGATTTATTTGTATAGAATGCTTTAAAGCTTGTGTGTTGTTGTTGTCTCCTCTGAAATATGTTCTCTAATTTATAGGAGTCTGTGGGGTCTTCAAAGCCGTTTGAGGGATTTGAATTTGAATTATGGTCACCTTCAACTTTGACTTCAGCTAATTAAAGTTTCTTGTCTTGTTGTATGGTCCTTGTTGTAGTACAAGTTGTCTTGTAGTGTTAGTTACCAAAATGGTCAACTAATCACTGTGCATCTTGTGTCTACTGGCTATAATTAACCTCATTAATCTTCTGATGTTATTCAAGCTTTGTGAGTGAGTGTATAGATAGTACTACACTCAACCAAACTTGATTAATAGGAACATAAGTCTTCAACTGTAGATTCTGATCTTGCAGTTGGCACGAACTCTTCAGATGTAGGCTCTGTTCTTCATCTCTTCAGTTCTGGACTTCTAACTCTTCAGTTGTGCACTTAGAAAAATTCTAAGTTTTTCTTCTCTTTGATACGTGAAAGGTTAGTTTCCACACAATATAATAATAACATAGATTTGACATCATCAGTATTAAAATAAAAGATTCTTAGGACAAAAATATCCTAACAAAATCAAATTATATCTGATAAGAGCATAATTGTCTTAAATTGGTAAGTATTAAAAACCGAGTCATGTGATTCACAACTATTTTTCAGTGAGTGTGCGGTGTAACATCAAATGAATGGGGTGTGAATAAAAATAGGCCCAAGTTATATGCACCAACATTTCTTGATAGTACACACACAAGATGAGAACAGACACAATAAGATCAGTACACACATCCTCCAATTATCATTTTACCCTTAAAAGCCGTAATTTCTTCCCTAATTTCCCTTTTCCACTGGAGAACAGCTGCGCCACCCCCCCCCCCCCCCCCCCCCCCCCCACCCCCTTGTCCATCCCTCCCATCTTTTTTTTTTTTCCCTTTTTCTCTTCTTCACCCAAACTCTATTACCACTGCCGTGAGTCATCCGCCGCCATCCAAGTTCAGGTTTGTATTTTTTTCACTTTCTTTTTTCTCGTTTTCTTTAATCTGATTTTATGAAAAGATGCAAAATTTTCAGCTTTGTTTTACGAAAATTATGTCTAACTTCGGGGAAAAGTTTCGAAAATTTTGTTCGGGTTTTGTTTACAAATTATGCCTTTCGGAAATTTTGATTGGGAATAAAGCAGTTTTTCGGAACTGGTTTTCCGAAACACTGTGACTGTGTCAGTTTTTTTCTTCTATTCTTTCTTCTTTTTTTTTTTTGTTCCAGCGATTTTTCCCTCTTTTGTGGCAACATATTGATTGGATTGTGAGGATGACGAATGGTGGAAGTTTTTTTTAATTTCTCTTTCAAGTATGCCATCGGAAGTGTTTTTTACGTATCGGTTTTTTTTGCTGAGTAAAGAGGGTACGTATGTCATTTCATATGGCTATTAAAAGTGATAATATTTCAAGGTGTGTGTACTATCAATAAAAGTGGGGGCATATAACCTGCAATTTACCTCCAAAGAAATAAAAAGTTAATGTTTAATGGGCCAGGCTTTTTATTATTTACAAAAGCCCAACAAGACTTCGTGATGACATTTATACAACTATCCAAGTCCTTTTATCCATCTCTTCTCATCCTCTCTCACACACACACGCACGGATTTCTCAGAAAACTAGCTATGGACTCTCTCACCCTCTCTACGCCGCTCGGCCACTACTCTCTCCCCGCCTGCCGCCGCCCATCCATCCTCCACGCGCCACCGCCAGCTGCACTATGTCTCCACTCTCCTAGACCCCTCATTTCGCCCCTCAAATGCTCCCTCACTTCCTTCAACCATCAAACTTTCACCTCCTCCTCCTCATCGCCGGAATCTCTCCTTCTAAACCTATCCCCTTCGGCGTCGCAAGCTCCGGCTACCTCCGCGCGCGGCGGAGAGACTGATGCCATGGGGTTGTTGCTCAAGGAGAGGATTGTGTTCTTGGGGAACAGCATTGATGATTTTGTTGCTGACTCCATCATCAGTCAGCTTCTTTTGCTCGATGCCCAGGATTCCACTAAGGATATCCGGCTCTTCATCAATTCCTCTGGTGGCTCCCTCAGGTCAGTTGGTGTCTATTTGAATTGAACTCGAGTAATTGGGGTTTGTTTGAAATTTTTATGAAGTATTTTCTGTTTTTTTTTTTTTTTTTATATTTATCTTGACATTCATGTTGATAATGAGCGGTACATGATGCAGTAGGGAAACATTAAGTAATTAGTTTAACATTGAGATGTGGCTAGTATCTGGTATCAATTTTATTTATATGTTGTGAATTTGAGTATCTGAAATCTCAAGTGTGTATGGATTTGTTGGGCGAATTTTGCTTTCAAACTATTTGCAGAGATTAGACTATGAATTTCGGGAGCTAATTTTGAAAATATGAGAAATATAGCAGTACCTTTCTGTTTTGGAGCTAAGTTAGTCAAGAATGGTCTGTAGGAAGCCAAATGTTGTAGATCCTTTTCCATCTTTAATATTCTAGATTATACTTAAGAGCAACTTAGTGAATTTGTTGCTTTTTTATAAGAGCTGCCAAATTTATTCTCATACGTCTGATTCTGAAGGCACGATAAGTATTCTAGGCATGAAAGCAGGGATCTCATATAATTTTCACCTTTTCTATGTTTTCCTTGATAAGCAAAAATTGTATGTATCTGTATATATCAAATTGATATTCCTGGAATCCGATGATATAAGTGAATCCTTGGTTCAATTGTGAGATCAACTTTCTGTAATGCCTATTAAAGCAGGGTTACTTTTGTGCCTTAAAAAGATTGGTTGAAGAATTAATGCTCTGTGATCTTTCTTTCTTCACCCTAGGCATCTTCTCTTTCTTAATGACTCTCTTCTTTTAGAATGCTACTGTCAGGCCTTATATTATATGGGTTGCTTGTTGCTATGAATAGGCAAGACCACCTTGGGTAAGATGAAATTAGTGGCTATTACTTATAAATGTTATATGTTGTTTTGGATATGTCTGATTTTAATTTTTTTGTTAGATAATTAGACTGTCAAGGTATTGCTTGGATTGCCACCATTTTAACACCTCAAGTACAATCCGAGAGTTGATTTTTAATATTAGTTTTCATTTTTTTATTTGTGCATAGATTTGTTAAGTAAAGGCAAATGGGTGTGGCTTGTGTAGAGTCTAGTTTTTTTTGGTGTTACACCCATAAAATGCATTTCTCTACAATTTCCAACCTGGGTCAATCATGTCATTTCTTATCTGATTATACCTGCACTTTCCCTGTAATCCAAATGAAGCAATTGATTTGATATATAGAAAAAATAATGCCTGAATGCAGTTTTTCCAATTTCAGTGAGGTCAAATTTTATTTCTTCCTCTTATCATTCATTTGTTTTGGAGTTTATAATACCTTCTGAGTTTGATGCTCTAATTTGGGAACCCTTGTACAAGTGGGGTTAACAGTTTGCTTGAGGGGAATTCCATAGCTTGAGGCTACTAAATAGCATTCCACTTTCTGAGATTTTCATCGTGTCAACTAACTTTTCACCAAGATTGTACATGTAAACAAAGTCATCTTTACGTAATTTATTATGATCTGCTGATACATTATAGACTAGTTTTTTTATTCTAAGTTCAGTGCTTAACTAGAAGTTGACTTCCTTCGTTTTCTTCTTGAGTTAAATTAAACTAATATTCACCATGCTCCAGTGCTACAATGGCCATATTTGATGTTGTGCGTCTAGTGAGGGCTGATGTTTCAACAATTGCGTTAGGCATTTCCGCATCAACAGCTTCGATCATCCTTGGTGGTGGTACTAAAGGGAAGCGATTCGCAATGCCTAATACGCGAATCATGATTCATCAACCACTTGGAGGTGCTAGCGGACAAGCAATAGATGTGGAAATCCAAGCGCGGGAAGTCATGCATAACAAGAAGAACGTCACAAAAATTATATCTGATTTCACCGGTCGATCATTTGAACAAGTTGAGAAAGATATTGATAGAGATCGATACATGGCCCCTATTGAAGCTGTTGAGTATGGCATAATTGATGGAGTTATTGATGGAGATAGCATTATTCCACTTATGCCTGTTCCCGATAAGGTTAGGTCCTCCAGATTCGATTATTTGGAGATCAGCAAAGATCCTAAAAAGTTTTTAACTCCAGAAATCCCTGATGACGAGATATATTAGTAGAAGTTATTACAGGTACCCTATCCTTAAAAGTTCTTAATTTATTTCTATGTATGCTGTCTTAAGTGTCTGAATGATGATATCAAATTAGACTTATACTAGTATAGCTAGTATGAAATACCAAGATGAGCTAAATTCTGGAAATCCCAACTCATATTTTGTCCACGCTTTTCATGACTAGGCATTATTGATACGATTCAGACGAAGAGTACATCATTGATCACCTTCTTTTGTAGTGATTGATTGGTAGATCTATTTTGGGAATATGTCAACTTTACCATTTTTATTTGCTCTAAGAGGCTTCTGGATCCCAGTTATTCGTCTAGACGACTCAGCACTACTTGCTTGTAACATAATTTGTCACGATTGTTGTTGCACTAAGCATGTGCTTGTTATATAGATGGTTAAATTTCTTCAGTTTTTGCTTTATTTGTACTCGACAATAATTGTAGAAAGTAATTACTGCTGGAATTGTGCATCAGGTTTTAGGGCTCTAGCTTGATTGAGTTGATAGTTGGCATTTCAAAACCATTTCTTGGCTTTTATGAGAACTTCTTAGACCTTCCTATCATGTTTTAATTTCTTATGTCATTCTATGGGCCAAGGTTTGATGGGCGTAGTGTAGAAAGCTTTACACTTTGGATTACATGGTAAAATGTAAAGTTTATTTGAGTTTGATAAGTAAAAAAATAAAATGTAAAATTATTTTGGCCAGGGTTGCGAAAATCAATTTGTTTTGATTAAAGTTTAGGCATAATTTTAACAATTTATTATGTACTCCCTCCGTCCCCGAACTTTCTTCTCGCTCTTTTTTGTTGAATGATTTAAGAAAGTGTATTTGTTTATTAATATATGGTGGGTCACATGTTGACTTTTGGGATAAAGTAATGAATAGTGTTGAAAAGTGAATTGAATGAGTGATACTTTGATAATATTGTGTGAATCCGAAGGTTAAAGGTTATATGTAATAAAGTGTTTTTTTTTCATCTATGGAGTAGGAAATTAACTATGCAATAAAAATGAAATTGGGCCACACGGGACTGGACACAAAACATCAATTTCAAATTCACATGGCACACAGAACAGAACGGGGTATTTAAATATCCGCACCAACTTGTTTCATTGTCATCCTTCTCTCTTCGTAATCCATAAACAAACCAAAAAAAAAAAAAACAATTAGCATTTGAAAATTTGGGAATAAGGAGGTTAGATTTTTTTTTTTTAAAAAGTTAAAAATGTAATCCGTCCACTAAATGTATGTTCAAACTGTTTTTACAACAATATATTTTTTTTTTTTTTACTATTCAACCATCACTTAATTATTTTATGTATCATTAATTTTATATTTACAAACAACCATTTAACTTATAAATGAATTATACAATACATTAAAATATTTTTACTTTACATATTTTATTTACGTTTTTTTAAAACATATCAAAAGTCAATGAACATAATTTTAGTGGATGGAGTAATTAATATTTTCCTGACATTGACCATCTAACAGATGCATTTTGTGATAAATATAAAAATCAAGTATTGCATTTTAAAAATCTGCTCTTTACAATCTAAAGCCTAGCGATAACTAATGTAAGGATTTATTTAAGGTCTAAACCCTACCCTAGGGATAGTTAATGTAACTACCCGTTAAATAAGTCAAATTCAGAAGTAGTTTCAGAAAACTTGGACGAAGTCTGCTAGAAGCTCACCCCAATGAAGCTTCTATGATGCCTTTGGAGTCTAAAAATGTATCGGAATAAATTACTGAATTTTTTTTTACTTTTATGATTTAAGAAAAAAAAAAAAACAATAATTGGCCAGAAGTTTGGTTAAACGTGTAGCTTAACTTTGAAAGAGTGTTTCATTATATATTACACAATCGTATGTCAAATTTACTGTAAAACTACACAATCGTATGCCAATTTTATTATAAAACTCAATTGCATTTTTAAACAATATTACTTATTTTTATTAAATATTATTACTGCCAAATTAATTATTATTATTATAAACTAATTTTATAGTGAAATTGAAAAAATATTAATTACCAAGGATAAAGTTATAATTTCATCGTTAAAAAAATTAAGTAACACTTAAAAACATTGAGGTCTAACTTAATGATTTGGATTAAAAAAATTGCATTTTAAAAACGGGTTTCGAAATGTTGCGTGAAATCTTTTCACGGGTTGAAAATTGCGCAAAATCCCCATGTGGTTTATTAAATATAGTGAATTCTCTTAATTTTTTATAAAAAGAATTAATGATTTTATCAAATTCTTGTTATGCCCTTCATATTATAATGTTAAGATTTTAATATTTGGAAAAATAAAGAGAATAGATAAAATTATAAACTCATTTTTTAAAAAATGAGGATAATTCGCTATATTTAGTAAACCATGGGAGATTTTGTGCAATTTTCAAACCAGGAGAAACATGAGGGAGATTTCGTGCAATTAACCTTTTTAAATTTATGTAAAATTGCAAATAAGTCTACGAACTTACTTATTATAGTAATTCGTTACTTTTATTTATTTATATTATTTTCCGGCTACCAGTGACGTATTAACTTAATATTTTCCAAATAGTATAATTATTAATTTTAGCGTTTGCCGAGATCTTTCGTGCTTGTGGCTTAAATACGCACATTTGGTCTCACAAACACACCGGAAAAGAACTTCCGATTTCAAGTCCACCGTATAACTCCGATCACCGGATGAAATCTCCGGTGTCGGGGTTCTGCAGCTGAGACGATTCTAATAGAAAGACCATGGATTCCCCTGAGATTAATGAGGAAGAGCTGAGCGATGACGAGAAAGATAACATCGGTCCTCGTCGCACACTCTTTCGCTCCTTTTTTGTCATCGCTTTCTCCTTCTTAGTCTTCCTTTTGCTTTCATTTTCCGTGCTGTACTTAGCTGTTTTGATCGGGAATTTATCCATTTGGAGCCCAATTTCGGTTCACTCCCGCTGCAAAATTGTTTCCAGCAGTAAGTATATACTATTCCGATTCTGTTTCTAATAATTGAATTTCGCTATATTTTTTATTATTTAGTTGGGGCTTTAACATTTATGGAAGTCTCGAGTGAATTTGAACTTTGAGGCTTCTGATTTTTCTTGGTAATTCATTTGAGAACGAGGAGTTGGAGACCTGTATGTTCTGATAGTTGGGACTATTTGTTAGGAAGATTTATAAGTTTTATTTTTTTGTTGCTTCTTAACCAATTTGTACATCAAATTATGCGCTTCTTTCACGGCTTTTGCTATCTATTCATTAGGGCAAATGATGATATTGTCAAGCCATATAAAGGAAATGAGACGTGAACCTGTGTACATGATGCAGTTGACTTAGAAGAACTTAATGGGATCACATGTTCACTATTAATTTCCCGTTTTAGGGTCGTTATTAGATCATTGAAAATAGTTGTGTGTGTTAGGTTAATTTGTTATTATAGTTATTTGGTTATGGTTATGGTTATGGTTGTGCACTTCTAATGGTTGAAAGTAGTAACATCATTGTGAATCTTGATGTTTAAGTCAGCTTCGACCAATACTTGAGTTTTGGTAATTTGTTCTCTTGATTGTCAGCGATGGTTTGTTTGTCGTGGCTGATGTCTTATGCAGCTTCCTTCCGGATTTATCGTTTGTGTGTAGTCCTTTATTTTTATTTCTTAAAAAGCAAACTAAAAATCACCAGTGATCTTGATGTCTCTGCAGGTGTTGATCTGAGGTCATCTAAGGTCTGTGAATTGGGTCTCTTAAATTACAAAGCCAAACATGTATTTTACCCATTTGAACGAAAAAAGTATCGATGCCATTTTGACTACTACTGGGCGTCTGTATTTAAGGTGATTTTTATCTCTCATTATATAATGATTTTCTCCTGAAAACTGTTTGATGAATACTTTCCTTTCGGGATGTAGTTGAATTTGATTGAGAGCTTATCGATATTTTATTTATGTTTTAATTTGTTCACTTGTTAGATAAATGGATTAAAAACGTGGTTCTTCGTAAAACTTTACTGTGCTGGACATTTGTATATTTCGTGACATAGGATCTTTGATACCGATTTCTTGCCAATCTATTATCAGTCTTCAGTACATCTATCATTTTAAATCTTTTATCAGAAAAAAATTTACCTTCCGAACAAGATCATTTAATGCAGTTATATGTGTGCCAACTAGATGCTCGTCTTAAATTAGAAGAACTTGAACTCATTTGGTGCTAATAGGTTTTAGTATTAACTTTGTATTTCCATTTATACTACTGTGTCCTCCTGTTACCCGCATCACAACTTTCATGTTGAAAAGTATCTAACCTCGATTTCTGCATCCTCAACTAGCATCTCATTCTATGCTTCTGAGGACTTCTCTTAGCCCATCTATGGAACACTTGGAACTGTTTTTTTCACTCCTGGCCCATGTATAAAATACTTTACCATAATAATGTTGAGAAATAATTTTGTTTGCCTCTCGATATAGTGTCATGGATGACTAATTGTAGGATCCCAGTAGTTTTATCTTGATAATGTTTTTTCCTTTTAGCTTGTCACTTGCCAGTTGGACTACATTATGCATATTAAGTTGAACAAATGTTACTCCAGTGTAGGTTCAATAGGTAAAAAGGAGTACAGATCTTATATATTGGTGTGAGTCTTTTGTCATTTGTTTCCAGGTACTCTTTCTAGATAATATATTGTACACATAATTTGATTTACTTTGCAGGTTGAATACATAGATCATTCAGGGCAAGCAAAGTTTGCATTTGCTGAGGCCCCAAATGAAGCCCTTCCATACAACTGTAGACCCAATTTTGGTGCTGCTTGGTTGACCAAAGATATATTTAAGGTGAGTATTGAAGCCTCAGCCTCAGCCTCAGGCACAAGAGGTAGAAAGATAATATAAATTTGCTAGATATCTTTATATGTAATTCAAAAAAAGACATCTGTGGTTAAGTCTATATAATTTGAAATTCTATCTCTTTGATATGAGCTACACATCCTTTTGTACTTGATCATCCAGGTAAATGAAACATATGAGTGCTGGTACAAATTGGGGATTTCTAAGGTGAACATAAATCACAAAGGTTTATTTAACTGCCAAGCTGAGGATCCTTCTACTGTTGAGATGCTTAAACGATATTCCATACTGTAAGTATATGAATCACGGTTCGGTTTTTCTTTTTAATTATGCTCATCACTACTCTTGAAGCTTTAAGTTTCTTGCCCTGGACCTCTGGTTATCATATAGGGTTCATTTGTATATTTACATGAAACTCAAATTCGCACTATAAATACCCTCCCTGTGTTGATTGAATAATGAGCAATAACACCGTATTTACCATTCATGGCTCCCCCATAATCACGTATTACTAGTTTATGCCTTTATGGTAAAGTACATGGTTACGAAGTTTGTGCACTTTGTGCCTGCAATATAAATCTTGGGCCTTAGAAGGCCAATTATATTCCAGTTATCACAATTTTAGAAATGGACTGGGTAAACTTTATTTTTCTATGTAGAGTTGGTGACACAGTCGGAAACAATATGATAATGATCTATATTAAACAGTTAGATACATAGGATTCTGAGGACATTGAAAAAGTTCTGTGGGCCCCACAAAATAAATAACGACGGAGTGTCCTATGCTCTCTTTCAATAGACAACTCTTTTGAGGATATGAGAGCAGTTCAATGTTGAATCCATACAATTTTGGGTTGAGGTTCTGTTTGCTGACACTGCTCTTCAAATGAAAAGCAAAGTACTATATTTTTATATAACCATGATTTTAGTTATTGCTTTCTGACTTGTTAATTCCATACGATGTAGAAGATGGCTGAACATATAGTGTGATCTCTTTTAAGTCCTGAAGTAAATTATATGTAAAATGATTGATGCCACTTTGCTGCTCTGGATATTTGCGATTATGACACTATTGCACTTCTAGGAATGACACTTATTCTGTCTCTCCATCAAGTTTGCAAATTAAACTAATTTATGTGGAAGAAGTTTTTAAACTCCGATTAACACCCAAAATGCCTGTGGGAGCATGTGGATAGATAGGTAGATGTTTTGTCTTTATTTTCACCACTTAAATTGATTTTATCTAGTATATACTAAACGCCTTCTTTACCTCAGATTTACAAGGATATTGAAGTCGTGGCTTTCAAACTGGAAGTGGAGATGGGATTTAGTTGCTGGACTTATAAGTGGCTTTATAACATCCTTGTTTTCAGTTAGCTTAATTGGGTTTCTCCGGCCATTGTTATCCATGGTTCGTCGACGCCTTGCATCGTGGATGTCCAAACCGTATCCAAGTAACGTTATACTTAAACGAGCTTGCTTCTTTGCAGTGTATTTCTCCTGTATGAGTTGGATCACCCTTCAATACTTGAAAAGGCTTGGCCTCTCATAGATATGTTGTTGATTACATAAAATGGCACTCAGTTTTCTAGTAGTGCTATTTGCTGAGTATGAAAGCTGCATCTCTGAGTTGTGATGAAATAATGTAACATTTTTTTGTACCAGTATGGATAGATTTTCAGCAGCTAGTGACTCTCTGCTCTCACCTGTACAGCTTGTAAAAGTTTTTTGTTATATTAGTACAACAATCTCTTGGAAATGAAATGAGACTATCCCTATTTCACATGCAGCTTGATCTATCTATCACCCAGCACAAGTTTCATTCTCTGTGACGCTTATTTAAAAAAAAAAATTATAAAATTTTTTATCACACTTTTCAATACAATCAATTACCTTTCTGTTCACTTTAATATATTTAAATTAGAAAAGTATTATATAAAAATAATTTATGATAATTTTATCATGAAACTGTTTAAAAGTATTGAATATTTGACTAGAAGTATCATTCAATGGGTCATTGTTATTATATTGTAATTGTTGTAAAAAATTTTAAACCCAAATTGATGATACTCCTGGTGAGATTATTGATTTCTGATCCAATATTCGATATTTTTAAATAGTTTCATGATAAATTTATCATGAACTATTTTCATATAAAACCTACTCTTTAAATTATTATTCACATCATCTAATCTTTAAATTTGCACATAATAACAATTATCATTCACCCTTACATATTAATTTGATGTAAAGATAAGTGTGTTTTTCGAACTCTACAAAAATAGTTTCCAAAATCTTTATTTTTTTTTAATTATTTCCCAAGTTGTTTGTAGGAAAACGCATACTTAAAACCTCAAAACATATTTAATGAACGCGCAATATTACTATTTATTAGGATTTCAGAACTCACCTACATCCAAACATCATCTAAGGGTTCCATTTAGGGGTGTTTGCAAACTCTTTGGTGAGGGAAGATGAAGAGGGAAGGACCATGTAAAATCTAATTGCAGGGCATTTATACAAATTTCAATAAATTATACTTGGCTTTGTAAGAAGAATGGTGTTTCTATAGAATGATGATAAGATTCTGAAGTTTATGGAACACATAATGCTACTAGAGCTTAGAAGCCTTTGTAAGAATGATAAAAGAATCATCACATCTTCCCAGTTTCTGCAATTATCCTCTCTATCTCTTCAAGAAGCCTCTCCTTTTCATCTGCCAAATCCTGATTCTGTTTCTGAAGTTCTTCAATTTGCTTAGTTTGCTCCGAATCCTTCCTGGGATTCATCAAGAAACACAAAGACAATAGTCAAATGGCTGACACGCAGTATCTACTGTCTATTTTACATGTATTAATGTGCAATATTAGTACCTGTTCATGAAAGACAAGTTGAGTTTAAGCGAACGAACTTCCTTCTCAAGATTCTCACAACGCTTCAAAACGGACTGCATATCTGATGGGATTACCGGTGTTGAGCTTCTTTCCTTTGCTTCTGCCATTCTTTATTACTCACAAATAATCAGCACTAAATCTTCTTAAATTATTATTATAAAATGGTACAATTTCAATAGAAAATACAAATCCCATGCATGATTCTTATTGTTCAAGACTACTAGGAAAGGAAAGACAAGTAACAGAAAAGAGGCTCCAAGTTGGTATTTTTCTACGAGATAAATATTGTAAATGAGTACACATCAGAACATGTGATCACATTATAATAAACTGATTGATAGCTTGTTTTGAAGTTGAGAAAATTATACATACTTGCGTGATCGCTCCACCCTACGTTTTTTGGTTGGATCTCCTCTGTCCACTGCATAAGATGAGCAACACAATTATTACACTTGTGATACGAACCGAGTTTGGAAAAGGCATCTAAAATAATCATTTGATAAAATTAATTCGACTGAATTGTATTGTACCTGAACCTGCTGATGTTATGGATCCATATCGTGCTAGACTTCCTTTCTGCTTACGATATAAGAACCAAAGAAAAGTTGGATTCAGATATTATAGTAGCATGATCTTGTGTATATACATATATTGATTGACAATTACCTTCTTATCTCTTGAGTTATCATAAATACGTTCTCTGAAATCTGAAGCCAGAAAAACTCAGTTACTCGACATACAATTGTTAAAAAACACCAAAAATAAAATCATTTGAAAAGAGTTGAATCACTTAACACTACCTTTACTCCCCGAACAATCTTCTGGACTCCTTTGAGTTCCTAATTGATTCCTAGAACTCTCACAAACACTAGGAGCTTGTGCTGAAAAGCAAGGATCATCACACATATCAAAACCATTTGAAACTACAGCAGCTGAGGATTCGCTTTGAGATGGTTCCTCTGATATTGTGAGCGGACCCATAATACCCTCCATCAAAGACTCTTCAATCGTTTGTAGAACTCTCGTTTCTTCAACTCCAAGTGTTGATACATCTTCAAAGGTTCCCTGAAGTTCATATGCATGAATTTCTTGTCCCTGATTTAAGCAACCACGGCCCAAGATTTCGGTAGCATTATAATACCCAAAAGAACTATCCTCTTTCTCGACTTGGCTCACAAGCTTCTTACGCTCTAGGGTACCCTTGAGCATGTCAACAACAGACGAGATCTTATCCCCACCCCCCACTTGGGGATTGTGGAAAGTAGATGAAGATGAATTAGACGGAGATGTAAATGCATTGAAATGATTAGGATTCTCGTATTTGGGAACGCTGTTGAATTGATTTGCATCTGTAGATTCTTGTTTGAAGTTGTTCGCTCCATTTCCAGATGCTTCAAGCATGGCCTCAATACCTATTGATGTTTGTGAGTTTTGCATAGCAACATACCTCCTCCTTCAAGAAATTCAATACAATTCATATACTCCAATGAAATTACATAAGTTACAATTCATAAATTTGGCTACATCAAAATTTACTGTTCAATAGGTACCTTAGCTCAGAAGACCGACTCCTAGTCATTGGCTGAGAACTGTGAAACCATGCCTGTGTTAGGTTAACAATCAGATCCATTCTGAAACTTCATTAAACATTCTTTTTCAAACTTATTATAATAGCTTTATACCTTTGCCAAGAACATATTACTACACTGCAGTCCCTTTTCAACACCAGTCCTGATGGAAAAAGAAAAACCATAATTAAGAAGGCAACAATTTTACGAATCAAGAATAATGAAGCACGCATAAAGCAATACTTTTTACAAAGGGACTGAAAATCTATATGTACCAAAGTTGATCTCACCTTGTTGAATCAAAATCATTAGAAGAACCAGCAGCCGTAGAAGCAGTCTGTGGAAATAGCATGTCGTCATTTAGTTTCTTCTGGATTGCGCCAGCGTTTTGATTGGTTAAACATGTTAGTTCTGTAGAAATCCTGTATTTTTTATAAAATGTCATGACCGACGATTTATAATTTAAATACAATTAAACTTAATCAGGGATGAACAGGAGAAGCTATTTATTACTCCGAACATTTGAATACCATATTGTATCATTTCATTTCTGGAAAATAAAAAATGAAACACATAATTACTAGTTCTGCAGCAGACTAACCTTCTCGATGCTTGGCGTGGACGATGCCCCATACTGGTCGAATGACACCCGTTATTCTGGTGTAAAAATACACACCAATTTATATTAGCAAATGAAAGAGGAGAAAAACTTGTAATATGCTATGCTTTCTCACAAGAACATAAACATTCTTCACAACTTGAAAATTTGCATAGCTTAAAGTAAACTTGTTTGCATGTTACTATTATGCTAAAATATATGTTTTGAGTTCTTAAAACCATACCACTAATGATGAAACAACTAATCGATGCTAGTCAATTTAACATCTACAAAACTTGTGAAAATTCAAACAACTATCAAAATAAATAATTTCCAACAAACTTGATAACTACATACCTTCCTTTCTATTTATGTTCATATATATTGTTTTTCAATCAAATAGAGAATTTTTGACAATCAAGCAAATTATCAATAAATAAGAAAATAATTTAGTTGCTTGCCTCGCCATTCGTAAGCCAGCTATTGAAGAGTTCCTCACTGTCTGTTCGAAAATTTTGAGTAAGATTCTTAAATCCCAACATCTCCATTGTTGGAGCTGGCATTCCAACCGAGCTGTCCATTACTGTCTTTATGAACATCTCCTCGCTAGTGTTCCTGTAAAGCTCCGAGTAGCTCCTTCCTTCCATCTCGATGAATTTCTTTCTTTTAAATACAAATTATTTTTCTCAAGAACAAAAATAGCTTGTTTGTTCCACAAACACAGAATCAAACAGCCTGTTCTGTTCGCACCATGTAGAATCACGACTAGCCTCGTGGAAACGAGAACTCTTCAACAGAAACAATCAAAAACAGCTCACAACTCTCCAAATTTAGCTACTTTTCTACAGAGGAAAAGCAACGACGGCTTCGATTTTTCACGCAAAACTTAGTATTGAGCTTTCTTATCGAAGCCCAACTTTGTGGAACACGGAACCTCTAAGTTTTGTGCAAAAAACCAAACATATGTATAGTCTTTACTGTAAGGTGATCGACCTTTTAATGATATAGATGTGAAAAATTCCCAAAGACTAGCAAAATGAGCAATCAAGGGACCTTTTAACCATAAACTTCTAATAAGCAAGCAATAATATAGTATTTAACTGGGAATCATTCAAAACCATTCCTTTCACTTTCAAGTGTTACTATTTTTCTTCAATTTGACAAATTAACAAACACCTGGTGGGCTCGACTTTAAATAAAATATACCACGAATTCAGGAATCGGGAAGCATAATCCTTCACAAGATTCCAGTCAAACCACATTGTCTTTTTGCTAATATGAAGTGAAATTAAGGTGGAAGATCTATCCTACATCAATAAACCCTTTCTCTGTAGTCAATCAAACTTGCCTTAATTCACTTTTTCGTGCTTAAAGGTGCAAATCTTCGAATAAATCATCAGATTCATTCGAGAAAATAGTAACCATTCTTTGAATTGCATATAGAATTTCAATTAAAATACAAAGCAAATGAATTAGGTCTTGGGAACCTTCTTCTTCTCGGTTCTTGTGCATAAATATAATCCTACACACAAGCACACTAAAATACACACACACATACATACAAATATAAATATACTGAAATCAAAACACAGTAAAATAAAATATAACACACATATACATGCAAATATACAAATACACATTATATACTCAAACCAAAACACAATAAAATAAAGATTAAACGGGATGTTGCTGTTGATTACGCTTACAAGTTGTGGAGAAAAAATTATGCTTTGTTAGAGGGGCTGACGTATATATAGAGTAGAAAAAACGGTCAAGAAGATTGGGGTGATGGAAGCCATGAAAGCGACCTTCTGCAAATTGCCCAGCTAGGTCTCATTCGTGGTATTGGCACACTCTAATATTCATTCTTTCTTATTTTCAAACTAACTGGTGTATTGGTTATAGAGTCTGCAAATATTTTTTAGATTTTTAAAGTTGGGGTGTGTTCAATCTAGATTTTCAAAAGTCTTTAAAAGTTCTCGAGGTATTCAAAATATGAATAGATTTTACTCTTCAAAATTTCATAACCAGAGATTTCTACGATTTTGAAAAGTTTTAAAAAATCTTTAAATATTCAACAGTTTATTGACTTTCTTTGATTATTTTCTATTGGGATGTTAACGGGGGCGGGGATGGGGTCATCCTCCATCTCCGTCCCTGAAAAATAAATGGGAAAAAAAAAAAATTCCCCCATCACCGCCTTACCGGGATCCCCGTCTCGCGGCGATTCCATGTTCCCCGCCTACTTATTTTTTTAATAAATAGTTAATTGAGTAGGAAACTATGATATATTTATTTGTAATTTACTGTAACATTAAAATTATATATAAATATATTAATTATATAAAAAATAATGCGGCTCCCCGCGGGTAGAGCAGGCAAAACGGGCGGGCCGGGCCAGCCCATTTGCACGTCGGCCTGTAAAATCACAGCCCGGCCCAACCATAGCCCGGGCCGGCCCAGCCCGTTTCAATTTTTTTTTAATTTTTTTTCTTAATCTCAAAATAATGTTTGGTAGAGTTTTTTTATTCCACGTACTGAAAATTGAGGGGCTTCATTTACAAAATTTCTTATTATGGCATCAACTATCAAGTCAGGTATGTTTTAAAAAAATATATATACAACACTAAAAGGAAAAAAGAAAAAGAAAACAAATAAGAAAAAATTGTGGGAGACCGTTTTATAGCATAATAAAAATTAATATTTATCCTTTTTTAAAGTGTTAATGCTGTTGTAATTCGAGAGCGTAAAATAGAGACGCAAATTTGTTCACCCAGTTCATCGATAACGACTACATTCGGGGGCGTACCAAGCCAGGAGTTTCATTAATATGTGTGTGTATGCGTGTATACAATTTTGAGTACAATGATCTATTTATAATAGAAAAAACCTGATCTAAACCTAAAGCCCGTTTAGGTTATAAGTCCATTAGTAATGTCCACATCAAAATCTTCTAGATTTGGTATAATAAATCTGCTAGATTAATAACACTCCCCCTTAAACATTACGACATAGCATATATGTCTTGTTATAAATACTCCACGTGCTAGGTAGCGATAAAATATTTAGTTAGGGAGGAATGTAATTTTATTGATATTCCGGATCAAATCTTCTGGATTATTTTGGGATTACCGCTCTCCCTGAAGACAACAACCCTTTGAGCTTCCGCATCCCGATACCATAAACATACTTCTCAAAAGTAGACGTAGGTAAGGACTTAGTGAACAGATCTGCTAGATTGTCACTAGATTCCACCTTTTGAATGGTAATCACGCCACTCTTCTGGAGTTCGTATGGGTAGAAAAACTTAGGTGAAATATGTTTCGTCAAGTTTCATTTGACGTACCAATTACTCATTTTTACGATGCAAGTTGTGTTGTCTTCAAATATAATAGTGGGGGGCGTATCGCCTTTAGCGATACCACACGAGTTACCAACGTGTTTTACCAAGGATATCAACTAAACACATTCTTGTGCGGCTTCAAATAAAATTATTATCTCTGAGTGGTTTGAAGACGTGGTAATCATGGTTTGCTTGACCGATCTCCATGAGATCGCAGTACCACCACAGAGAAACACGTAACCAGTCTGGGATATGGCATTGTGGGGATCAAACAAATAGCCAGCATCCGCATAACGTTCAAACGGTAAAACAGTCCAACAAATTAAGTGCAAATGCAATGTCCGGTCTAGTGCAATTTGCAAGATAGAGTAATGCTCCAACAACGCTAAGATAAGGAACTTCTGGCCCCAGAATTTCTTCTGTATCTTCTCTTGGTCTAAATGGGTCCTTATCCACTTCGAGGGATCGGACAACCATAGGTGTGCTTAGTGGATGAGATTTATCCATGTGAAATCTCTCCAATACCTTTTTCACGTAGGTTGACTGATGTATAAGAATTCCTTCTGGGAGATGCTCGATCTGCAGGTCAAGGCAATACTTGATTTTACCCAAGATTTTCATTTCAAATTCAGCTTTCAAGATTGAACTGGCTTCTTCAATCTCTTTGCATGTTCCGATTACGTTTAGATCATCAACATATGCGGATATGATGCAAAAACCACCTTGCGATTTCTTCGTGAATACGCATGGAAAAGCTATATCAATCATGTATCCCTTCTTCTGGAGGAATTCACTAAGTCGGTTGTACCATATGAGGCCTGATTGTTTTAGGCCGTACAACGACTTCTGCAGTTTTATGCTATACATACTGCGATTTTCTCCATTCCTCATCTAGGAAATCTCAAATCTATAGGGGATTTTCATAAAGATGTCGGCATCTAGTCATTCGTATAAATATGCGGTTACTACGTCCATCAATCTCATCTGGAGATTCAATTTAACTGCCAAATATATTAAGTAGCATAACGTTATTGCTTCCATTACGGGAGAATAGGTTTGATCGAAATCAATATCAGGTCTATGCAAAAACCCTTGAGCTACTGGTCTCGCTTTGTATCTCTCCACGATATTATTCTCATTTTGTTTTCGTACAAAAATCCATTTATATCCTACAAGGATAGCGCGCGCGGGTGTACAAACGATAGAGCCAAATACTTTTCTTTTATTTAGCGATACGAGCTCTGCTTCAATTGTCTGTTTCTATTTTACCCAATCGGAGCGCTTTCGTCACTCAGCGATAGTTTTGGGTTCTGGATCTAGATCGTTATTTATAACGGAAAGAGCAATTTTCACTGCAAATGTGTTGTCAACGACAGTAATATTTTTATATCTATGAAATTCATAGAGACTTCAACATTTATGTCAACCAGACCTTCTTCATTTCTCAGTGTATCTGGGTCTGGTTGTTCCGCGGTCCTAGTGCTTTGAATATTTTGTGCACGTACTTCATTACTAGGACGTTCATCTTCTAGACGAGTCTCTTCTAGAGATTTTACGTTTTGCTGACCAGTTTTGATGGTCTTTCTTTTAGGTGTGTTTGTATTGGTTGTAGGGCATTTACGCTTCTGGCATGTGGGGGCATGTATACTTGATTTGCTTTGGACCTCAAGGAAGCATTTAGTGCAGGTATATGCAATTTAGTTACACCTCTATGGTCAATGAACGCGTCTGGCAGATTGTTTGCTAAATTTTGCAAGTTAATGATCTTTTGAACTTCTAGTTCAGATTGACTAGTGCGTGGATCTAGATACTGAAGATTACTTATGTTCCACGTAAGCTCCCGGCATTCATTCAATTTTGAATTCGGATCTTCCCCTAATGCCGGGAAGTGATCTTCATCGAACGTGCAGTCAGCGAACCGGGCTGTTAATTGATCCCCGGACAAAGGTTCTAGGTATTTTACGATGGATGGAGAGTCAAATCCAGCATAAATACCTAGCTTCCTTTGTGGGCCCATAGAGGTCCGTTTTGGTAATGTTATCGGAACATACACCGCACATCCAAAAATACGCAGATGGAAAATACTGCATGCCCCCAGCATGAAGTGGGTAATTTAGAGTTCATAAGCAATGGTCTAGCGATAAGTTTGATACGTTTTATTAGCGCTTCAACAAGACCATTTTGGGTGTGGACATAGGGGACCGAATGCTCCACTTAAATTCTCAGAGCCATACAATAATCTGTAAAGGCTTTTGAGGTAAACTCAGCAATATTATCCATTCGAATAGATTTTATTGGATAATCTGGGAACTGAGCTCGAAGCTCAATAGTTTTCGCAATGAGCTTAGCAAAATATTGATTACGGGTAGACAGCATACAGACATATGTCCACCTAGTGGAGGCATCAATTAGGACCATGAAATACCGAAATGGTCCTGATGTTGGGTGAATCGGTCCACAAATGTCTACTTGAATCCGTTCAAGGAAAAGCGGAGACTCTAGTCCCACCTTTGTGCGTGATGGGCGCACTATTAATTTGCCCTTAGAACATGCATCATATATAAATTCATCAACATTAGGGATTCTATTATTCGAAATATTATGGCCAATGGAATTAGATAGAATCCTACGTATCATAGTTTGTCCTGAATGACCTAACCGCTGATATCATAATTTAAAGGAGTTCGGGTCATGAAATTTCATACTCATAGCTAGATGGAGATTAGACGGCCGGATGTAAGAATAGTACAATCCGGAAGAGAATGAGGGAAGTTTTTCTATAACTTGTTTATGACTACCTCGAGTAATAGTCATCAAAAGGTATTCGTTATTATTCCCAGTTTCAATGTGATAGCCATTAGATCTTATATCTTTAAAACTGAGCAGAGTACACTTAGATTGTGAAAATAATAAAGCATTATCAATTATGAGTTCGGTACCCATGGGGAGGACAATGGAAGCTCTTCTGGAGCCCACTATCATAATATTATCATTGACTATCGTAGTTACACTCCCCTTACGTTCTACCAAGTTATGAAAATACTTCATATCTCTTAAGATTGTGTGTGTGATGGCGCTATCTACCAAACATAAATTACAATTTGAATCCATCATGCCAAATGAAAAAACTCAAACCTAATAGCTGATATGTTTACAAGCCATGTATAAGAATATCAATATCCAAATAAATTTGACGGATAGCAATAAGGTAAACACATCAAAGCTAAATCATAAATATCATATCATCCATAAAATAAAATAAAATATCCGAAAGACAGGATCCAAAATATAAATCGTTTTAACAAAAAAATAAAGTATTAAAATAATCAAATACTCAAATCAGTCATTGTCTCCAAAGTCTTTGAGCTCTATGCCCAAGAGATTGTTGTTGTCATGGTCAAAGTCTACTTCAGGCAGACTGACATGGTGAGATTCGAATTTAGGAGCCTTCCTCTTGTCGTCCTTCTGCTGCTTTTGATAAGCCTCAACCAAGTGCTTGGGAGTGCGACACGTGCGAGACCAATGGCCTTTGCATCCGCATCTGTAGCAGGACTGCTCAACCTTATCTTGAGTGCCAAATTTTTTTAGAAATGAGATTCGTGTTAGATGCAGCCTTTCCACGAGCCTGAACTTGATTGTCTTTCGAGGTACCTGGACCACCAGATTTACTACGAACTCGGGCTTTGCCACGAGTTCGTTTACTTCCTCTCCCCCTTCCACGCTTGCAACCACTTGTACTGCCTTGAGCTATAACATGTGCTTCAGGCATTGCTTGTGAGTCAACCAGTCTCGAGTTATGATTTTGCATAAGAAGTTGGTTGTGCTTTTCTGCCACTAGAAGTGCAGAAATTAGCTCAGAGTGTACAGTGTAGTTTTTAGCCCTGTACTGCTACTGGAGTACAAGGTTGCTAGCGTGGAAAGTTGATAGAGTCTTCTAGATCAAGTCGCCCCCAGTTATAGTTTATTTGCATAGCTTTAACTGAGATACAATACGATGTAGGGTTGAGTTGTACTCCGTCACAGACTTAAAGTCCTGAAAACGGAGGTTCAACCAATCGTATTGAGTCTGAGGGAGGAGTATATCATTTTGTTGGGAAAATAGGGGTGCCCGGAATCTATTCGGGATGAAATTTAAATACGAATTTAAATACAATTATTACTAGCATGAATTAATCCTAATTAATTCAAATAATAATTCCAACAACTAATTATCATCATGCATGTTAAATTAATTTCACATATTAACTAGGCGGAATAAACAAGTAAATATGCGATTAACGTACCTCTTGTAGTATTGGTCTTTGGATATACGGGACAATTGTAATCTCGCTCTATCAACCCAAAGCCTTCTCAAGTATTTCCCTTTTCACCTCACTTGATCGCCGGTGGGAGACGCTTTCAAGTAATTTAATAAACTAAGGAAAAAGAAAAATATCTATGCTTCTTGATTTTTCCAACACATGGAATTATGTACTTGGGGATGAAATAATCATCCCCTATTTATAGATGGAGGTGGCCGAAAATTTCAAGGAATATGGGCCTTGGAGAAAATCTTTTCTTAGACTCTAAGAAATCTTGAATATATCTCATATATTCTTTTCTCCAAAATAAAATATTCCACAAAAATCTCACCCTCCACAATAGGTGTAATTTTCGAAAATTTCAAGGATGAAATCCAAGATTTGGATCTTCTTGAATATATGAGATATTCTTGTATTCCTAGAATACATATCTTCCATAATATCTTTCCAAGAAAATCAACAAAATCTTATTTCTTTTTTATTCCTTATTTTCGAAAAAAATGATGAAAAATCAGCATTAATATATTCTTTATTTTAATCACCTTATCATTATTGGGCTACTTAATGAGCTACTTGAGGGGCCTTAAGGAGAATTAAGATTGGACCTCCTAATGGACTTCTGAATTTCAATATTGAGCCCCAATATAATTCAGCCCATTAATATTAATTATTACCACTAATAAATTAATATTGCACTATCCATCTTAATCCATATTACGATAATATGGGCTCCCGGTTATTATTTCCCGCGTTTAAGATTATCAAGTCCATTAATTAATTAAGCTTCTGAATAGCTCTAAATTAATTAACATCTTTCACCTTGGAGTAAAGACAGCTCAACATTATTATTCGTACCGAAGAAACTAATTCTTCACTTGCAAGATTTGGTACAATAAAACTTCTGAGCCCACCAAGGGAACTAATCACACGAGCCGTACTCGCACGCGTTTCTCCGTATTAAATCTTAGCAACCGTCGTATGATTAATATTACTGCCCAAGACACAAAGTTCGAAGTCGCAATGATTCTCACCCAACATGAATCAAAGCAGTAACTATTAAGCACACACGGTCCTATTTAAGTGACGGAGATTAAGAAATCAACAACCACTGAGGTCTAATTCTTCACCTTTCAGAACAGAAGAATTTATCCTCGCTGTAGGACCTCTTCAACACATACTAAATGTGCTAGTGCAATCTCTTAGTCAAGACAGACCAATCTGAGCCTTACACATCGACCTTTCACGGCGGATTGTTCAATTCCACCTAGGTCGTGAAAACGTACGTTTAGTTACAAGTAAACTGTTAATGTTGTCTTTCGTGATCGGGTATCACCACATTAACTACAATGTAACACGTACAATATATTGAACTGTTTGCAATAGAAATTCAACATTCAATCATAACTAAAGCAAATGCGATAAAAGAATTATTCTCATAAAACGAGTGTTTGATACACGAGTTATACAAAGTAAAGGCATACTTTCACGTATAACTCCAACAATCTCCCACTTATACTTAAAGTCTGCTTTTAGTATACATCACGCATGTCTTAGTGTAGTAGCTCTACGTGACATCTTATGTCAACCTACACTAACCTAATAATTCCTCCCACTTATACTTAAAGCAGATTGGCAATAGTCTTGACTCTCATTCCATCCACATGTCTCTCGAATGTACTCTGAGGCAGACCCTTTGTGAATGGTTCCGCTAGGTTGTCACCCGATGCTATCTTTGCCACCTCTATATCTCCTCTCTTAACGATTTCTCGTATCAGATGGTATTTTCTTTCTATGTGTTTGCTGGCCTTGTGGGCTCTCGGTTCCTTTGAATTTGCAACTGCTCCGGCATTGTCACAAAAGACAATTATCTTGTCGGGCAAATTCGGAACAACGTCCAAGTCCACTAAGAAGTTCTTGAGCCAAACTGCCTCATTCGCTGCTTCACAAACAGCTACATACTCGGCTTCCATGGTCGAATCGGCGATGCATTTCTGCTCAACGCTTCTCCATGAAATGACTCCTCCTCCCATGCAAAACACACTACCTGAGGTTGACTTTCTTGAGTCTATGTCTGATTGGAAATCCGAGTCCGTGTATCCTACGGGAACTAGACTATCTGACTGGTAAATCAGCATCCACTCCCGAGTTATTTTCAGATACCTCAAGATGCACTTTACGACAGTCCAATGGTATTTCCCGGGATTACTTTGATATCTTGCCACCATGCCCACGGCAAAGCAGATATCCGGTCTCGTACACAGCATTGCATACATAAGGCTTCCTACGGCCGAAGCGTACAGAACACCTTTCATGTCATCTATCTCCGCTTGCGTCTTAGGGCTCATTTCTTTCGATAGATGGATTCCGTGCCTAAAAGGTACAAAACCTTTCTTGGAATCTTGCATGCTGAAACGCTTCAAAACAGTGTCAATGTATGAAGCTTGCGATAAGCCCAACATCCTCTTCTTGCGATCGCGAGTGATTTTGATCCCAAGGATGTGACCGGCTTCCCCTAAGTCCTTCATATCAAATTGTTTTGACAACCATACCTTTACGTTTGACAATACCTTTACATTGTTTCCAATGAGCAGAATATCGTCTACGTATAATACTAAGAATACCACCGCAGTTCCGTCACGCTTCTTATACACACAACTTTCGAACTCGTTTTGATCAAACCCATAAGACTTAATCACTTGATCAAAACACTGGTTCCAAGTACGCGATGCTTGCTTAAGTCCGTAAATGGATCTCTTGAGCTTGCATACGAGATTCTCTTGGCCTTTTTCAATGAAACCTTTGAGCTGTTGCATATAGATATCTATCCCGTCAAGACTTCCGTTAAGGAAAGCCGTCTTGACATCCATTTGCCAGATCTCGTAATCTAGGTGCGCAGCGATCGACAAGAGAATACGGATGGACTTAAGCATAGCTACAGGCGAAAAGGTTTCCTCATAATCGATCCCTTCTTTCTTAGTATACCCTTTGGCCACAAGCCTTGCTTTGAAGGTTTCAACCCTTCCGTCCGGTCCTCTTTTCCTCTTGTACACCCACTTGCATCCAATGGGTTCTACCCCACTGGGTGGCTCGACCAACTCCTACACTTGATTATGATCCATCGAACCCATCTCGGCTTCCATTGCCGTTTGCCACGACTCCGCGTCTTTGTCTTGGATTGCCTCGTCGTACGTCCATGGGTCTGATTCAACATCGGGAACCAAATCTGAAGATTCTCCTATCCCCATGAATCTCTCGGGTTGCCTAGGAACCCTCCCACTACGACGGGGTTCCGGTTGTGAAGATGTGACGTGTGGTACATCATCTTGTATACTTGGTATCGAGGTTTGACCTCTCAATTCTTCTAAGGTAATTTCACTTTTAGGTTTCCGATTGTTCATATAGTCTTCCTCCAAGAATTTAAAGTGTGTACTAATCACGGTCTTTTGATCCTTGGGACTATAGAACATACACCCTTTCGTTCCCGCAGGGTATCCTATAAACAGCCTTAATTCCGAACGTGGATCCAACTTACCGGCTTCCTTGTCTAGCACGTATGCCGGACAACCCCAAATCCGCAAATGTCTTAGACTGGGCTTGCGCCCGGTCCACAATTCCATTGGGGTTTTAGGAACCGATTTGGATGGCACCAAGTTTAGAATATAAGCCGCCGTTTCCAAGGCGTTACCCCAAAACGACTTGGGTAAATCCGAATAACTCATCATGGATCTGACCATCTCTAAAAGAGTCTGGTTCCTTCGTTCCGCCACACCGTTCTGTTGAGGGGTTCCCGGTGCGGTCAACTGGGATACGATCCCTTCGTCCGATAGGTAGTTCAAGAATTCATCGCTGAGGTATTCGCCTCCACGATCTGATCGTAGAAACTTGATACTCTTTTCCCTATGTTTCTCGGCTTCGGCCTTAAACTCTTTAAACTTTTCAAAAGTTTCAGACTTATGCCGCATAAGGTAAATGTACCCATATCTTGAGTAATCGTCAATGAAGGTAATGAAATACTCATACCCCATTCTCGCTTTGATCGTCATTGGACCACACACATCGGTATGAACGAGTTCTAACACTTCCGTGGCTCTATTCCCCTTGGCTCCAAATGCCCTCTTGGTCATCTTACCCTCTAAACAGGATTCACAAGTTGGAAACGGCTCGACTTGGAGCGATTCCAAGGATCTGTCTTTCACCAATCTCTCTATCCGCTTTAGATTAATATGACCTAGTCTAAGATGCCATAGAAGTGTTTCGTTCATCTCCGAAGAACGCTTTCTTTTATTGCTCGAAATGATCGACGTGTTATTAGATTCATTATTTGAGTGGTGTGCACATTTAATCGTATAGAGATTGTTTACCAACGTTCCATGACAGATAACATCATTCTTAAAAGAAACAGTAACAACTTTATTAAAAGTGACTGGATATCCATCAAAAAACAACTTAGAAACCGAAATTAAATTCTTCCTAAAGTTCGGAACATATAAAACATCTCTTAAAATTAAAACTCTATCTTCAAAAGATAGGTGCACGACTCCCACTGCTTCGGCTACCACTCTCGTAGCATCCCCCAAAGTGATTGTGATCTCATTCTTGCTAAGTCGTCGGGTTAGCTGGAACCCCTGAAGAGTGAAACAAATATGATCAGTTGCCCCGGTATCCACTACCCAAACGTGGGTAGCATACGCCACAACATATGTTTCAACGACTAAAGCATGAGACTTATATTTCTTTCCACCCTTCTTAGGCTTAGAACAGGTCGCCCTCCAATGTCCCTTCTCACCACAATTAAAGCACTTACCCTTAGCAGCTTTCTTTCCACCTCCTTCTCCCTTTGCCTTGGGTTTCGCAACGGTTGGATTTGCTTGGGTCTGGCCCTTCATCCTCTTCCTCTTCTTCCCTCCCTTGGGACCCGAAGAGGAAGACGAACTGTTTGCCACCATAGCAACGGTTTGGTGATCCATTAGAGTCTCCGCCGATACCAAAGCTTGTAAGAGCTCGGGCAAACTATTTACCCGGTCATTCATTTGATAGTTCAACTGAAACTGCTCAAAGATTTTTGGCAGAGAATGGAGAACGAAATCGACCTTAGTAGGGAGGTCAAATTCCGCACCAAGTACTTCCAACTTGTTGAGATAACTCATCATCTCGATTACGTGATCCCTTACGGGCGTACCTTCCACCATTTTCAACGAAAGCATCTTTCGCATGGTGATTTGCCTAGCCATACGGTTCTGATGTTGAAACATCGCTTCAAGATTTTGCATTATCTCAGAGGCGGTCTCCATGTGTTGGTGTTGCAACACATCTGACATTGAAGCCAGAATAGTACACCTAGCCATCTCATCGGAGTCAAACCAACTCTTATGCTCTTTCTTGTCCGCTTTCGTGGCATCTTCGGCAGGCTCTTGGGGCTTAGGAGTGGTAAGTACCCACTTGTGGTGTTGAGCGGTTAGGACAATATTAAGGTTACGTTTCCAATCAACATAGTTCTCACCAACAAGTTTGTTATCTTTAAGTATACTAAACATTGGATTAAAAGGTTGCGACATGATGAACTGAGAATAAAACATACATTCATATCAATATCTAGAAAAATACGAAATTATCACATAATTCGATCACATCAATTATATTGAAACCTTAAAACAATATAATTATGCATCAGCCAACATCTCGAAACAATTTAAATGCACCATGAGGGGTGGTCTATACATTTAAATACATTCAAGCGGATCACAAACTTAAAAGTTACAAATCCTTAATTCAAAATTAATAGTTGGCTCCCACTTTGACCACATAGAAACTGACAGGGACTCCGAGGGGAGTAAGTTAATATCAATTCCCTATGCCTAAGTAATAACCATAATTAAATACAGGATTATTATTTCGCTTTGAGCAAGCCACTCGTGGTGAGGGTCAATACCGCCACTAGTAATAATCCACAATCATCCTTTCGGAATTTATTCATGTGAAATCCGTTCTTTTGGCCGATCCGAGGGGGAAATGTATTCCAAAAGAACTTCACAAATAAATAAATTATGGAGGTCAAAATAATCCAATTTTAATATCCGGAATGAAATTGCGATTATAAAAACATACTTAGTAATTTTCAAAAGTAAGGTTTTTCTTGGACAATTAAATTCATGCAAACACATATTAACAAATAATAATAGGTGCACGAAATAAAACATCCATCAAAACAAAATTAAACACATTGGAGCACTCAAATCCAATTGTCACGGTTTAATTTCTTCACGTCTTGATGCAAAAAATCATCCTTGTTGCTTTCCGACGTTCGTCACGACGTGTTCCCACTCGAACAACAACACTTCTTCAAAACATCGTCGTTTGGGGTTCGAGACGACGTTTAAAATCACACGGAAAAAAAACACGAACCGAAAAAATTCCACGGCCTGAGATACAGCGCGCGTCGGCCCACGAAGTGGGCCCGCGCGCTTCCCGGCCCAAAAAGCGCCGAAACGCTGCCCGAAGCGCGCCGAAGCGCAGCCCCGAGGCGCACCTGAGGCGCTGCACGGAGGCGCGCCGAGGCGCCGCCCGGAGCGCCCCGAGGCGCTGCAGCCTCGTGCCTGAGGCGCGCGCGCGGTGCACGCGGCGCCGTGCACCCGTCGCGCACGGCGTGCGCCGTGCACCCCCGTGCGCCGTTTTTTCGCCGTTCGTCCTCGTTTTCTTCACCCCTTGCATGATTTTATTTCCATACACGCGCCACGCTTGTATGCGTCGTCCGGGTACGCCGTTTTTAATTCTTCGTTCTTCTTCACGATCCGGTTACAATTTATTTTTACAAAAAAATAAATACTAGATCTAGACTAGTCTATTACAATAATCGAATCAAAATAAAAACAACTAATCTACTCGTTGATTTTTTCACGAGAAAAACGAATTCGAACGAATCGAATTAAAAAACAATTAATTTACACGCATGAAATTAACAACATTAAAACCATGACAATTGGATACCTGCAAAAAAGATCTAACAATTCTACTATCCAATTTCAATTTAATGTTTAACAATTTAAATTCCAATTTAAAATTCAGAGCCCGAAACCGTGGCTCTGATACCAGTTGTTGGGAAAATAGGGGTGCCCGGAATCTATTCGGGATGAAATTTAAATACAATTATTACTAGCATGAATTAATCCTAATTAATTCAAATAATAATTCCAACAACTAATTATCATCATGCATGTTAAATTAATTTCACATATTAACTAGGCGGAATAAACAAGTAAATATGCGATTAACGTACCTCTTGTAGTATTGGCCTTTGGATATACGGGACAATTGTAATCTCGCTCTATCAACCCAAAGCCTTCTCAAGTATTTCCCTTTTCACCTCACTTGATCGCCGGCGGGAGACGCTTTCAAGTAATTTAATAAACTAAGGAAAAAGAAAAATATTTATGCTTCTTGATTTTTCCAACACATGGAATTATGTACTTGGGGATGAAATAATCATCCCCTATTTATAGATGGAGGTGGCCGAAAATTTCAGGGAATATGGGCCTTGGAGAAAATCTTTTCTTAGACTCTAAGAAATCTTGAATATATCTCATATATTCTTTTCTCCAAAATAAAATATTCCACAAAAATCTCACCCTCCACAATAGGTGTAATTTTCGAAAATTTCAAGGATGAAATCCAAGATTTGGATCTTCTTGAATATATGAGATATTCTTGTATTCCTAGAATACATATCTTCCATAATATATTTCCAAGAAAATCAACAAAATCTTATTTCTTTTTTATTCCTTATTTTCGAAAAAAATGATGAAAAATCAGCATTAATATATTCTTTATTTTAAGAGAAAAATAGTTTTTTGGTCCCGCAACTTGTCTAGTGTCCAATTTTGGTCCCAAAAATATTAACTTTTCAATTTTGGTCCCATAACTTATTGAATCGTCCAAATTTGGTCCCAACCAAATTTGGACGATTCAATAAGTTACGGGACCAAAATTGAATAATTAAAATTTTTGGGACCAAAATTGGACATCAAACAAGTTAGGGACAAAAAATTATTTTTTCGTATTCATTAATTTTTTTCTTTTCTCACCTTATATGTGTGTATATATATATACATACACACACATACACATATATCAAATACTATTTAATTAATTATACTCTAAAATAATCTTTGTAATAATCATGTATATATTATTGGTGGAGACGAGATCACGATAGCAATTTGAAATTATTTTACGAAGATATGGAGAATCAAAATTTATATGAAAATTATTAATTTATTATTTTATTTACTCTATCGCAATTTAAATTCTTAGTTAGTAATTAAAATTTCATTATTGGTATTTTATGGGAGCTTGGTAATTCATCTTAAATAATAATTATTGGAATTGAAAAATAATGGTTTTTTTATTTTTCATGTTTTATAGATGTTTTTCAAATATTTGTATTTATATTCATGAAAAATAAATCCATTGATATATATATATGTATATATATATACACATACATATATATACATACACACATACACATATATCAAACACTATTTAATTAATTATACTCTTAAAATAATCTTTGTAATAATCATGTATATATTATTGGTGGAGACGAGATCACGATAGCAATTTGGAATTATTTTACGAAGATATGGAGAATCAAAATTTATATGAAAATTGATAATTTATTATTTTATTTACTCTATCGCAATTTAAATTCTTAGTTAGTAATTAAAATTTTATTTTTAGTATTTTATGGGAGCTTTGTAATTCATCTTAAATAATAATTATTGGAATTAAAAAATAATGGGTTTTTATTTTTCATGTTTTATAGATGTTTTTCAAATATTTGTATTTATATTCATGAAAAATAAATCCATTGATGTGTATATATATATATATATATATATATATATATATATATATATATATATATATATATATATATATATAAAGGTGAGAAAAGAAAAAAAATTAATGAATATGAAAAAATAATTTTTTGTCCCTAACTTGTTTGGTGTCCAATTTTGGTCCCAAAAACTTTAATTATTCAATTTTGGTCCCAAAAATTTTAATTATTCAATTTTGGTCCCGTAACTTATTGAATCGTCCAATTTTGGTCTCATTTGGGACCAAATTTGGACGATTCAATAAGTTATGGGACCAAAATTGAAAAGTTAATATTTTTGGGACCAAAATTGGACACTAGACAAGTTGCGGGACCAAAAAACTATTTATCTCTTTATTTTAATCACCTTATCATTATTGGGCTACTTAATGGGCTACTTGAGGGGCCTTAAGGAGAATTAAGATTGGACCTCCTAATGGACTTCTGAATTTCAATATTGAGCCCCAATATAATTCAGCCCATTAATATTAATTATTACCACTAATAAATTAATATTGCACTATCCATCTTAATCCATATTACGATAATATGGGCTCCCGGTTATTATTTCCCGCGTTTAAGATTATCAAGTCCATTAATTAATTAAGCTTCTGAATAGCTCTAAATTAATTAACATCTTTCACCTTGGAGTAAAGACAGCTCAACATTATTATTCGTACCGAAGAAACTAATTTTTCACTTGCAAGATTTGGTACAATAAAACTTCTGAGCCCACCAAGGGAACTAATCACACGAGCCGTACTCGCACGCGTTTCTCCGTATTAAATCTTAGCAACCGTCGTATGATTAATATTACTGCCCAAGACACAAAGTTCGAAGTCGCAATGATTCTCACCCAACATGAATCAAAGCAGTAACTATTAAGCACACACGGTCCTATTTAAGTGACGGAGATTAAGAAATCAACAACCACTGAGGTCTAATTCTTCACCTTTCAGAACAGAAGAATTTATCCTCGCTGTAGGACCTCTTCAACACATACTAAATGTGCTAGTGCAATCTCTTAGTCAAGACAGACCAATCTGAGTCTTACACATCGACCTTTCACGACGGATTGTTCAATTCCACATAGGTCGTGAAAACGTACGTTTAGTTACAAGTAAACTGTTAATGTTGTCTTCCGTGATCGGGTATCACCACATTAACTACAATGTAACACGTACTATATATTGAACTGTTTGCAATAGAAATTCAACATTCAATCATAACTAAAGCAAATGCGATAAAAGAATTATTCTCATAAAACGAGTGTTTGATACAAGAGTTATACAAAGTAAAAGCATACTTTCACGTATAACTCCAACACATTTTGTTGTTGGAAACAGTCCTTCATGGACTTCCACAACGTTCCGGGGTCTCTCTCAGTGAGATGTTAATTTTTCAGGTCCTGATTAAGATGATATCTGAGAAAAATCAAAGCTTTCGCCTTCTGGGCGTCAGTTGATTTTGAATCTTCGACAATAGAACCACTTAAATTAATTGAGGCTCGATGGATCTCAGCATCTAGCGTCCATGTTAGGTAGTTACTACCATCAAGAGCAAACTCAGTGAATTCTCTTTTGGTAATATCAGTCATTATACACTACAATTTTAAAGTGACATGGTGAGTTTTGTGACCAATTTATTGACAAAGAATAAATAAGGATTTATTTGATTATTCTATGGCACATAGGAGCAAGAATTGGGCGCCGTCTACCCAAAACATGATTTACGGTCCGACAAGTACCGGGCGCCGCCTACCCAGGCAATATATGCAGACTATAATATGAAGACTATGTGCAAAAGTAATAATGCATGCAAGATAATTAAATCATAAAAGCATGCGCATATATCAATTAAGCATATAAAATAATAAATTTATTGAGAACTAATATTAAAATTAATTCCAAAAAAATTCGGGCTTAATTAATATGCAAGAATTATTACCTTTTAATTTTTTTCAAGTATTTTTTGACGTGATAAAATAATTTGCGGGCACAAAGATATTTTCAAAATTATATGAGGCCCAAATAAATAATATAATTCAATTGCCCAATTAATAAATTAATTTTTGTCCCACAAAATTGGAGCTTCAGACCCAAAGAATTAAATAGAGTAAGCCCACAAAAATTAATCCCATCAGTTGGACTCCAGGCCCAAAATACACAATTTATTTGTATTTTTATTTTGTTTGAGTGTGGCCCAAACTAGTTGGGCCACTTGAGGCCCAAAGGAATGAGGGCTGCGGGATTGGAAAGCGGAGGTAGACAAAACACGCCGTACGGAGGCGCGCAGAGCGGCAGCGTCGGATGAACGCGGCGGTGGACGTGGCAGTGCGGACAAATGTGGCGGTGGGCATCGGGCGCGACAAGCTCGACAAACGTGCAGGCGAGCGAGCGCGCCGACTGGCGCGACGGGTGTGCGTGGCTGCGGGCGAGGCAACGGGCGCGCGGCGGCAGACGCTCGTAGAATTTTTTTTCCAATTTCAATCCAATTAATTGCAAATATAATAATAATTGATGTAATAATTCAAGTGCATATAAAATATAATACGCATGGATCAATAATTCGATACGACAATTAATAATCATGCAATAGAGAAAATTAATTTAGATCCGTACCGATTAGCCTCGGACAGAGTCTCGTGCTGATAACGTGTTGTAAATCGAGAGTGTAAAATAGAGACGCAAATTTGTTCACCCAATTCGTCGATAATGACTACGTCTGGGGGCGTACCAAGCCATGAGTTTCACTAATATGTGTGTGTATGCGTGTATACAATTTTGAGTACAATGATCTATTTATAATAGAAAAGACCTAGTCTAAACCTAAAGTCCATTTAGGTTATAAGTCCATTAGTAATGTCCACATCAAATCTTCTAGATTTGGTATAATAAATCTGCTAGATTTATAACAAATGCATTATATTTCTAATTTATATCTCATCTCACCGTCTCATGGCGCACAAGACCTATTCCTCCTATTATTACTAAAAAATTGTCTTTATTTATAATGAAGAGTCAATTTAACATGAGATGATTTTCAGTATAAACAAGGGTAACTTTTTAGTAATAGCAGAGTAATTTTTCAAAAATATACTTGGATTGCATGGTACATCTGGTGTATACAAGATTATGCCAAAAATAATAATTAATTTGTGTACACATATTTATCCATATGTCACTATTTTATTCAGATTTTTTTTAAATGCGTCGTTTTAAATATGCAAATTATTCGAAAAAGGAGTGAGTACTTAAATAATGGGAAAATAAGTAATGTTGATAGGCGAGCTACATTACGCTTTGGTCGAGCAAGATCAAGATAGTAAATCTGAAGAAAAGAGAGATTAAATAGGTCAAATCCAAAGAGTCTGAATAGCTGCATCCGGACGAACTACTACTGACTAGGCGAGCTACTTTGATAAGACAAGCTACAACAAAAGGGGTAATTCCCGAAGACAAACAAGACCATGACGAGCTACTTTAGCCAAAGAGTCAAGACAGAAAACTAACCGATCAACAAATCAAGCTAAAGAACTCCTTAAAGACAAGTCCGAAAGAGCACGTATTTATCTTTTTATCCCGAAAATCCGTATTTACTATTTATGATAGTAATTAATCACACGTTATTGATTGATGATCACTTAAATTAGTTTAAACAATCACTAATATTTTTTATTAGATTTGATCGTCAACAAGTAATATGCTCATTCTATAGCTGACGTTGGGATTTTACCCATTAATTTGTGAATTACTTTCACAGTGAAATTTGTTTAAAGAGTTTTAACTGTTACAATAAAATATACTATTAGTTATTTTACTAAATTATATTAATTCTAAAAGGTATTAGTTGTTTTAAAAAAATATATTAGTTAATTCATTGAAGGGTTTTACTGTTCTACTAAATAATATTGAGTGAGTACTGATTATTGTGTGCACCCAAATGTATAGCATGCATTTGTATTTTGAATTTAATTTTAATTTTTCAAGTAAATAATATTAATTACAAATCAATTTTATCATAAATAAATTTTACACTATATACATTTGTTTTTATTTTGGAAATATCACTTTTTTTGTATGTGATCGCCAAAAATCGTGTATGGTTGTTGATGATTTTGTATAGGGTTGGTCGCGACCTCGTAGTTGATCGGATGGTCTCAATCTCCATTAACTCCTTATACAAATTTTTATGGCGATATATCCATAAGAAATTCTCTGTTGGATCTCAGGTAATTACTTTCCATAATTATGTATTGGTCTAATATAAAATATTTTACTCTACAAATTATTCATAATTATTGTATTTTATTAATACTTTTAAATAAAATAATTAATATTGGTGGTGAGGGCTTGAGAGTTAAGAGTTTGATGTTCTATATGTCTCAAGTTCAAAACTCACAATGTGCAATCAATTCTTTAAATGAGTCAGTCCATGTAGAGAAAAAACCTCAAATTAGTCGGTTCTTGAATTGGACACCGAGTACCAAAAAAAAAAAAAACGCTAATAAAAAAATACAAATTAATGGTATAATATATATACATATATATATGTACATCACTCATTTAATTTTAATTGGTGACTAGACAATAAACATAGAGAAGGTATTATATAAATGATATTTGCAGTAAAACTTGTTTGAAGGGTATTAGTAAATTATACTAAATATATCAATCTCGAAAGATATTAGTTGAAATGTTATTAGTTCATTTACTATTAGTTATTTCAACATTAAATATTAGTAAATTGTTATTCACGCTAACTATTACGGTAAGTATCATTCACATCATACTTTACCCTACCTATAATAACTTATTTACAAGTTATTGATTAATAATAATAATAATAATAATAATAATATATATAATCATTTATAAATCATGTTACCTAATCCACCATATTTACTAAAGAACATAATCTAGGCTACCTAAACCAATACCCACCATAAAAAATCATTATGCCTGAAACAGAAACTAAACTAATGTACAAAGGAATAAAGTCACTCTGAAAATTTACGAATTCTTTTAAGAAAATATCTAAACTGCATGTGACATTTTTGTACATGTTTTGTGTTATTATTATAAAAATGATCTTAATTAAAATTTTATCTTAATACTTACATTTACTTTGCAATCTTCACTTGTCGAAAATTATTTACAAAATAACACAAATTTCAAGAGAATGTTTGTAAATTTAAAATATTAGTACTTTTTTTTTTTTTAACAAAGTACCAATCAAATAGATAGAGTAACTCAATTTTAATTGAAGAGTCATCCTCTTGTGAAATCTATTTATATAGTATGAAATTGATATCATTATATGTATATATTGACAACATAATATTTTATACTATAATTTTAGTTTATAAATTTAATAATATCAATAAATGTGTATAATAGTATCAATAAATACATATAATAATATTAATTTTATATTATGAATAAATTTGAATAAATTTCTACAAGAGACTGTTGAATTAGAATAATCATAAAGTAATGTCACATCAATACCTTTTTCCCAATATTAGCCAAGAAAACTACACACCAACAACCTGAATTATTTAATCAACACCTTTTGTCTTGGTCCAAAATTAATAAACAAACTATCAAATTATTAATCATAAGAATTTATATTCCTTTATTCCTATGTGTCTTTTCATTACGTTATAAATCGATTATAACATCAAACAAAATTCTCAATCTCGAATCACAAGGATGGAGAAGAAAAAGAAAAGTAGGCCAATTTCAAATATCTGATCATAAACAAACTGTGAACTTAAAGAAATTTATTTGAAATGATGTTGTAAAAGATAATATTCGCGAATATCATTATATTCATTTAATAGTATCACCGCTCTTATAAATTAATATCATACTATTTCACAATATCTTTATTTTCGTATTTTAGCAAGCGAATTATTTATTAGTATTTAAAATGATAAAGTGATTTTTAAGAAGTGGTATGATAGATATATATCTCCTCTATTACAAAGTGACATAAAAATTACTTTATTATTTCAAATATTAATAAAAAAATAACCCGCTCGCTAAAACATGTGAAAAAAATGTGGAACGGATGGAGTAATATTTTACACACATATACTTTACACCAAATTGCGTGAATAAATGTTATAGTATTAATTTATAAATGTAATGTTATCAATTTTATATAATGAATAAGTTTCACTAGAGACATGATGCCACAGATTCTTCTAAAAATATCATAATGCAGTATCTGCAGATTCGCACTACCTCCTAAAAGGAGTGTGATTCTTGAACGCGTGAATCCGATTTGCCACGTGACGAATCCGACTGCCACTTGACGAATCTAACTAAAGGATTCTTGAATTTGCGGCCCAAATCCAACTTGTTAAACATTAAATATATTATTTCAATTAATTTTTATTATATAATATAATTTAAATTGACAATGTGACACTCATTTTAGATTGAATTCACTATTATAACTTATGTATTGGACTAATGAAACTTGAATTGATATTTTGTTACTCAATTATATTAAATTATTGAATATGTTTTAAATTTTGGGTGAGATAAATTGTGAATTACATACATTTGATTTACAATTTTATTTTTAAAAATATGTATTTATATAAGTGTTATATATAATAAAACATAAATAAACTGACATTTTCTTGACGAATTACACCCTATTTTTTTTTTTAATTCGTACCGTAATGCTTTCGCGCCCACGTCCCCACAATCATGCAATATAGTTGGAGACTGACTCATTATAAAATAAATTACAGAATAAAAATTAAAATGAAACTTAGTAAAATACTCATCTTAATTTTAAAAGATGAGGGAAATTAATGGCAGCCGGCTCTCCATGGCCGGTTTGATTTTGAATGTTTGAGGCTGTCTCTGATTAGAAGTCACAGTCTAAATTAACTAATTATTTTTTATGAAGAGATATATAAACAATTAGTTGACTGAATTTCTATATGTGCATTAGTCATAGGTTGTAATTGATGATTCCAACTGCTTGTATACTTTCAACATTTATAAAACCCAAAAGTGCTTCTTTAACTTTTTGTGACAAACAATTTTATTTTGTAAATTATTTCATTCTCTCAACAACTGCTTGCATGCCTAAATACTCATTATGATTTGACTAAGTTTTTTTTAAATATAACTAAACATTTTTAAAAAATTGTTTCAAGATTATTTCAGACAAGATCCAAACTCAATTTCACTTATTACTGTTGATGTGAACCAAAATATAATTATATTAATTTTCGAATTTTTATTTTCTCTATCAAGTTGGATTCAAATTCAATTTGTTGAACCTGCAAACATAAAATGTAAAATATCATTAGTATAATGTAAACTATCACTATTAAAAGAGAGATATAAAAGATGAGTAATAAAGAGTTCTTATGTTAGTGTTACCTTGTGGGAGGAAATTTATTATATTTTTGATACCAGGAGTATTAGAGTCTATGCAATTAGGACATTCTATTGAACTGGCAAACTTTTTATTTGGACATGAACATTTTATAATTATATGTTATAGGCTTGAGTTGAGTTGAAAGTTTGAACCTATAACGACTAATTATTCAAAGTTTGAACCCATAGTTTAGTTGAGTATAAGATTGAGCCTATTTTCAAAGGTGAGGAACCAACCTCATCAACTATTAACCCATTCATAATTAATTAAACCTCGCTTTTATAGATTAGTTTGTAAGCAAACACATTTACTGATGCTCAAGTTGCACTTGTGTCGTGATATATTTTGGATTTTTAAAAGGGAAATGACATGTATTTTCACTGTTCCACACCATTAATTCAGCTTTCCAATTTATTTAGATTTCATTTTAATTTACCATCAGAATATATTATGCTTTTGAGTATCTAATTTTGCCTTTGGGTATATCCTTGGAAAAATGAGTTTGTTGTATACAAATTTGAGAGTAAATTTTAGATCTGCCATGCTTTTGACTCTGTACATTTTTATTATATTTAGATTTTGTCCATTTATTAAGGCAAAAGTCAAAAAGAAATATGAAAGTGAAGATTAAAGAAAAAAACAACTGAGAAGTACCTAAAAATGGATGGGGCTAAAAGACAAAAAGAAAGAGAAAATAAAATTATAGTCTAGAGAGTTAAAGTAAAAAATATTAAAGTTCATTGAAAAAATAAAATAAAATGTGAGGGTTGAATTTAATAGCACCTGTGCTGCCTATAAGTAATAACCCAATCGAACTGGGCTTGTCCCAGATATACCTAGGTGTTGACAGGCATTTTTGTACGGATAGATATATGTGGCTATTTAGGGTATGCCCGACGAACAATAAATATAAACGAACACGAACGATGGGGGAAGAACTTTCGTTCTTCCCTCGAATGAGAGCTTTTTCATATATGGGAAATGAGAGGAAATGTAGGATCCTTTACAATGAGGGGGTGACCCCCTATTTATAGAGGTTCACCCCCAAGGGCCCAAAAGTGGCCCTAAATTCGTCTCAACCCTTTATTTTAGGGATTTATTACAATTATTAATATAAAGATCAACAGTAGACCTATAATACATTAAATACTCTTTTCTGATGTAGACTCTCGATCTTGTCGGGTCAGTGTATCTTTAGGAATCTGACCTTCTGTCAGGCGAGGATATTTCCTGCTGTAACAATTGCCCCCAAGATTGGGCTCTGATTGCGACCAGAGTTCGATCTTGATCTGTGCTTCAAATAGGTTTTGCCCCCGAGCCTGAAAACAGGATAGCTCGGATGCCCCGGAGGAATCTTCGACGACAGGGTCCTTGATGGGCGAATCTTTCAAGTCATCTTCGTATTGTCAAACTTTTGAAACTGGATAGGTTAGGTGGGGTACGATCTTCAGTCGTGCCCCCGAGTCGAGAACCGTGACGTTCAATTAATAAAGAGTTCTTGCCGCTGACCGACATTGATTTTAGTAATAGGGCGGTAAGGACCGCGATGATAAATTAATGAAGTGCTTAGGCCTCTTGCGGGTAGCGACTTCACGGACAACATATTGACTTAATAATCAATTAAAAGATAAATCAACAGATTAATGAGTGGAGTGCCTTAGCCGATAGACGGGCAGCAACTTCACGATGATGAGATTGAATTAACAACCGCTTAAAAGATTAACCAACAGGTTAATGAGTGAAGTGCTTTAGCCGATTGACGGGCAGCGACTTCACGATGATGGGATTGAGTTAACAACCGCTTAAAAGATTAACCAACAGGTTAATGAGTGAAGTGCTTTAGCCGATTGATGGGCAGCGACTTCACGAAGATGGGATTGATTTAACAACCGCTTAAAAGATTAACCAACAGGTTAATGAGTGAAGTGCTTTAGCCGATTGACGGGCAGCGACTTCACGAAGATGGGATTGATTTAACAACCGCTTAAAAGATTAACCAACAGGTTAATGAGTGAAGTGCTTTAGCCGATTGACGGGCAGCGACATCACGAAGATGGGATTGATTTAACAACCGCTTAAAAGATTAACCAACAGGTTAATGAGTGAAGTGCTTTAGCCGATTGACGGGCAGCGACATCACGAAGATGGGATTGATTTAACAACCGCTTAAAAGATTAACCAACAGGTTAATGAGTGAAGTACTTTAGCCGATTGACGGGCAGCGACATCACGATGCAGAGAATAGATTAGTTAACGCCGGTGAGGACGAACCAAACAATACCTCGCCCATTAAGGCGGAAAGTCAACGCTTAACATGCGGACTGGATCCACGCCGAGAGGCGGATTAGTTGACGCCGGTGAAGGCGAACTTATCAAGGCCAAGTGACGGATCGTCTTGAGAGGCAGATTAGTTGACGCCGGTGAAGGCGAACTAATCGATACGTCAACGCCTGAAAGGGCGGACTAATCGACGTCGAGAAGACGGATTACTTCGCCAATCTAGGCGGAATGTCGACGCCTACAAGGCGGATTAATCAACGCCGATCGGGCGGATTACTTCGCCAATCTAGGCGGAATGTCGACGCCTAAAAGGCGGATTAACTCGAGAAGTGGATTAGTTGACGCCGGTGAAGGCGAACTAATCGACACGTCAACGCCTGAAAGGGCGGACTAATCGACGTCGAGAAGACGGATTACTTCGCCAATCTAGGCGGAATGTCGACGCCTAAAAGGCGGATTAGCTCGAGTAGATTAGTTGACGCCGGTGAAGGCGAACTAATCAGTACGTCAACGCCTGAGAGGCGGACTAATCGACGTCGAGAAGACGGATTACTTCGCCAATCTAGGCGGAATGTCGACGCCTAAAAGGCGGATTAACTCGAGAAGTGGATTAGTTGACGCCGGTGAAGGCGAACTAATCGACACGTCAACGCCTGAAAGGGCGGACTAATCGACGTCGAGAAGACGGATTACTTCGCCAATCTAGGCGGAATGTCGACGCCTAAAAGGCGGATTAACTCGAGAAGTGGATTAGTTGACGCCGGTGAAGGCGAACTAATCGACACGTCAACGCCTGAAAGGGCGGACTAATCGACGTCGAGAAGACGGATTACTTCGCCAATCTAGGCGGAATGTCGACGCCTAAAAGGCGGATTAACTCGAGAAGTGGATTAGTTGACGCCGGTGAAGGCGAACTAATCGACACGTCAACGCCTGAAAGGGCGGACTAATCGACGTCGAGAAGACGGATTACTTCGCCAATCTAGGCGGAATGTCGACGCCTAAAAGGCGGATTAGCTCGAGTAGATTAGTTGACGCCGGTGAAGGCGAACTAATCAGTACGTCAACGCCTGAGAGGCGGACTAATCGACGTCGAGAAGACGGATTACTTCGCCAATCCAGGCGGAATGTCGACGCCTAAAAGGCGGATAAACTCGAGTGGATTAGTTGACGCCTGTGAAGGCGAACTAATCAATACGTCAACGCCTGAAACGACGGACTAATCGACGTCGAGAAGACGGATTACTTCGCCAATCTAGGCGGAATGTCGACGCCTAAAAGACGGATAAACTCGAGTGGATTAGTTGACGCCTGTGAAGGCGAACTAATCAATACGTCAACGCCTGAAACGGCGGACTAATCGACGTCGAGAAGACGGATTACTTCGCCAATCTAGGCGGAATGTCGACGCCTAAAAGACGGATAAATGTTTGTAGTCGAAAGGTGTGACCATATTTTAAATATGGAGTTATTTATTCGGTGAGCAACCTCAATGATTTTTTCGAAATTGTATTCGAAGTTTTAAATAACTGACTGTATTTAATAATACTCAGAGTCAAATAATTTATTTTTGATATCACAAAATGATCTTAGGATATGTATATCCATGCTCCCGCTTTTAATATACATGACAACTTACGAGTTGCGCTATATATTAAAAGGAAATATAAAATGAAAACTGCATTTCAAAAATTGCCCCTGATTTTAATTTTCGAAATATGAATATATGCCCCCGCTTTTAATTTATATGAAAATTGCGAGTTGTAGTATATATTAAAAGCAAATTATTGGAATAAACCTGATTCGAATGGGCAAAGGACTGCCCGTAGATTTTCCGTTGATGAAGAGGCCCCGGATGCTCGTCTCAGAAGCTACTCGCTGCCCACAGATTTTTTTTTTTTTTTTTTTTTTTTGGAATGTACAAATTAAACTTGGGCCAACAGTTAAATAAGACTTGGCCCAACTAATTAAATAAATACACAAGCCCAGACAATTAAATAAAATTGGGCCCAAGTGGATTAAAATAAAAAAAAAGGCCCAAAAGATTAAATAGAGGATTGGGCCAATACCAAATAGAAATTTGTCCAGTTTCACTTCATGACCTGCGGGATGCAACAGAGAGATGGCAGCGACGCGTGATTTCACGAAATTGAAGATTGGAGGCCGCGCTCGGAAATGGCGGCGACGCGTGGTGGGGAGCGGCATTTCTCGATGGTCGGCGCGGGGAGCGGCCAGTCGGGGAGCGGCCAGTCGGGGAGAAAGCGAGGAGCGGCCGGTCCGCGAGGGCGGCGGCTGTGTGAGCGGCGCGGGCTGCGCTGAGGCGGCGCCGGGTGGGATCGGGGCGGCATGGCTAGCGAGCTCGGAGGCCGGCGGGAAGGACTGGCCGCTGTGAGGCTGGTGCACGCGGGGGACCGCGGCTCCGCGCGCGGGCCGGCAGCGATGCGGGGAGGACCGCGGCGGTGGCTGGGAGACCCGTCGCGGGTAGGCGAAGGCGATTGGCGGAGCGGGGAGCAGAGGCGGGAAGGATTGAAGCCGCCCCTTGGCTGCGGGGAGACAGCCAGCGGGCCGCGATGGGCGACGGCGGCGCGGTGAGGACCAGACCGCGTGGCATCGACACGGGAAGGCGATGGGGTCGCGGGGTCCTGCGGCTGCGTGGGGGCGACGCGGGGAGGAGCCCGCGCTGGGCGGTCGGGCGGTCAGCGTGTGGCTGTGCGGGGAGGTACGAGACGCGGAAAGCCATACCGACTGGTGTGACGGCGCCTTGAGCCCGTCCTCGGGAACCGGGCAGCGGGCTGAGTGAGGGGGCGTGAGGCCGGTTTTGGCAGGGCGGCTTGTCGACGGTGGTTCGGAGCCCGCAGGCCGCTTGCGATGCGGGGAGGCCACAGGCGGTTGCTAGGCGGAGGCGCCCGAATCGATGCTCAAAGGACTGTTGACTTTTCAACGCTCATTGGGAAGCGTGCCAAAAGCAAACTGGCGATGCAGGGAAAAGCTGATGCGCTAAACGAGGCAGACAGCGAACCCTTCAAAGCAAAAACCGGTGGTTTTGCTTGTAAAACCCACCACACAGCCCCGGAGCGGATGGCGGTGACGACGCCACGGCTGGGCTCGGGCCGCAAGGATTCCGACACGGCGCCGCTCTACGAGAGAAAGGGGAGGGGCGGTGGTCCTCGGCGAAGGTAGAGGAAGCGTGGCTTCCGACGGTGAGGAGCGGCGGTTCGGCGGTGGTGGCCTTGCAAGCCTTGCCGGAAACGACAGCAGCATGTCCTCTTCCCTCTCCATCTTTCTTGTTGGCTGCCAAGCCTTCTTGCTGTTATTAGGATGGAAGTGTGTTTTATTTTTTGGAATGTTTGTTTGGATGAATATGTGAGCTTGCTGCTGTAGTGATGGGGAAATGGTTTTCCTGAATATTTTTTTTTTTTGGAAATCGATGTATATACACGGGCTGGTAAACGATGGGATTGTATATATATGACTTGGATGAGTAAATCATATTTGATGGAGTTTTTTGGTTGGAGACCACGGATATCCAACGCATTTGAACAGAAAATATTTTCTAACCTTTGATTCTTGAATACTGGTACCGAAATGAGGTTGAAGACGAGATGATTTTTTCTTGGATAATTTGTGGTTTTGAAGGTGTTTCAAGTGTTCTTCAAGAACACTTGAAGATTTGAAGATTCTCTTCAAGATTTTTGAGTGATTTTCGATTTTTTTGAATGATTTTCGGGGTTTACCCTCCTTCTAGCGCCAAATTGTTGACAGGCATTTTTGTACGGATAAATATATGTGGCTATTTAGGGTATGCCCGACGAACAATAAATATAAACGAACACGAACGATGGGGGAAGAACTTTCGTTCTTCCCTCGAATGAGAGCTTTTTCATATATGGGAAATGAGAGGAAATGTAGGATCCTTTACAATGAGGGGGTGACCCCCTATTTATAGAGGTTCACCCCCAAGGGCCCAAAAGTGGCCCTAAATTTGTCTCAACCCTTTATTTTAGGGATTTATTACAATTATTAATATAAAGATCAACAGTAGACCTATAATACATTAAATACTCTTTTCTGATGTAGACTCTCGATCTTGTCGGGTCAGTGTATCTTTAGGAATCTGACCTTCTGTCAGGCGAGGATATTTCCTGCTGTAACACTAGGCCTAGATTATTTGCACTAACCTCTTTAGTAAAGGCACTACCCAGTATAATGTTCTTTTCAGGTTTTAAGTGGTTTTAAAAATCGATTTTTTTTTTAAAAGTGGTTTTTGTAATCCATTAAGTTTTTAAAATCTGTGTTCTATTTGGATTTTGAGTATAATAGGTTTAAAATTTATTATATAAAAGTAAATGAGTGTTGTATAAGTTATTTATCGGGTTGTAGGATTAGGATTTTAAAAATCTAATTTTAAAACTCAAACTAAAATGAGTTTTAAATTTTAAAATCCAAATGCTGATTTTTATAACAAAAAAAGACATAGCCTATATGTTGTATGAATACACTGTCCTCTCAAGTTCCAAAATGTCATGCCCATGTGTTTGTCCATCTTCTCCAATTTAATATTTTGCATACAATACCTAAAATCACTCATTCTCTTCTTTGCTCGTTGCCATTTGATGTCGTTCGCCTCTAGTTCACTGCCTATTCTCAGCCCAATTTGCCTCTAGTTCAACGCCTTTTTTTTTTTTTCCAAATTGAGAGTTTTTATTTTAATCCCGACTGGCGTGTTCGGACCTGTTTCTCTTAATTTTAGCAAAAAATTCAAAAAAAAAAAAAAAAAAATCAAAAGTAGACATTTTTCGAAGAAAACAAAAACTTTCGAAATCAATTGTTCAAAATTTTTTTTTTCGAAAACTGTCTAATATTTCAAATTATTTTTTCGAAAATTGTCCAGCATTTTGGAATTTTTTTTTTGAAAATTGTGTTTAAAATCGAAGAATCAGTGTCGAACTTGTACGTCGTGATTTTTCGAATCTTTACCTCTCAATAAGATCAACAACAATAATATTAGAAATAATTTCATATCAAGACCCAAATTTTAGTTTATGTCTCAATTTAAGTACTCATTTTAAAAATGTTTCAAATCAAGTCTCAATTTTGACTTTTTTCTCAATTTAAGGCTTGTTTTGAATTCTTGTGTCTCAATTCAAAACTCAACGAATAATTATTTTTTAAATTAAATTCATTCAATATAAAAAAAATAAAAAAATTAGAGACATCCGTTATAAATAAAAAACTTAATTAATTTAAAAAAAATATTAACCTTTTATTAATATAATGAATATTTCTAATTTTTTTATATCACCGTGTTAATTTAATTTAAAATTTTAATTTATTGTTTAAGAAAACTGATAAATAGCATTTTGAAATTAATAAATAAAACTAACATTTTTCATATACGACGGGAAAAGATTATATGAAAAAATGCTAGTTGTCATATTTTTTAAAATACTAAATTAATACATGGTGATAATAAATAAAAATTAGAAATATATATTATATTAATAAAAAAGTTAATTTTTTATAATTAATTTTTTTTTTAATTTAAGATGAATGTCTCTAATATTTTTTTTTTTTGAATATCTCTAATATTTTTTTTGTATTGAATGAATTTAATTGTTTGTTGGGTCTTGAATTGAGACACAAGAATTCAAAACAAGCCTTAAATTGAGAAAAAAGTAAAAATTGAGATTTGATTTGAGACACTTTTAAAATGAGTACTTAAATTGAGACATAATCTAAAATTTTGGCCTTGATATGAAATTTTTCCATAATATTATCATATACATTCAATGTAATACTCTCAGGCAACGAAAAATGCATAAAGAACATTCCAAATACAACAAAAATCATCATATTCAACGTTTAAAAACCTAATTCTTAAAAAAAAAAGTAGCACTTGCATATACTCCCTCCGTCCACGAAACTTTTACCCCTTTACTTTACTGTTGGACACAACTTTTAATGAAAATTAGTATTTTATTGAAAAAGTGGATAGTATTGTAGTGGGTATTGTGGGACCCATTTTTTTGTTTGTGCGTGTAGTTTATTTCCAAAAGAGGAATGAGTAAAAATTTGGTGGACAGACATAAAAGGAAAACGGGTAAAAATTTCGTGAACGGATGGAGTATGTGATTAGGGTATGAAGTATTCACCATCTTGAGTATATATGAGTTCAACACACGGTACATGACACTGATTTCCATTCGTGATGCTTCACATTTATATAGTTTCAAAGTTTCCTTCTTTTTCGTCGAACAAATGCGGTGATTTTGACGTCCAAAGGTTAGAAACTAGGGGGTGTGTTTACTAAAATTATTTTGGAAAGAATTCAGAAAATGACATTTTTGACATTCAATCATATGTTATGAATTTAGAATTAAAATCATTGTGTAGTGTTAAAAAGGCTAACCGTGACCATATAACTAAGAGCATTCCCAACGCTGGAGGCAAAGGGGCAGTTTGCCTCCAATGCCTCCAGCAACATGTTGGAGTTATATGTGAAAATATGCTTTTACTCTGTACTCATGTATTAAACACTTATTTATGAGAATAAATCTTTTATCGCATTTGCTTTAGATATGATTGAATGTTGAATATTTATTGCAATCAGTTCATTATAAGTAGTATGTGTCACATTGTAGTTAATGTGGTGATACCCGATCACAGAAGATCACATTAACATTTTCCTTGTAACTAAACGTACAAATTCACGACCCAGGTGGAATTGAACAATCCGCCGCGAAAGGTCGATGTGTATATCTCAGATTGGTCTGTCTTGACTAAGAGATTGCACTAACACATTTAGTATGTGTTGAAGAGGACCTACAACGAGGATAAATTCTTCTGTTCTGAAATGTGAAGAATTAGACCTCAGTAGTTATTGATTTCTTAATCTCCGTCACTTAAATAGGACCGTGTGTGCTTAATGGTTACTGCTTTGATTCATGTTGGGTGAGAATCATCGTGACTTCGAACTTTATATTTTGGGCAGTAATATTAATCATACGACGGTTGCTAAGATTTAATACGGAGAAACGCGTGCGAGTACGGCTCGTGTGATTTGTCCCCTTGGTGGGCTTAGAAGTTTTATCGTACCAAATCTTGCAAGTGAAGAATTAGTTTCATCGGTACGAATAATAATGTTGAGCTGTCTTTACTACAAGGTGAAAGATATTAATTAATTTAGAGCTATTCAGAAGCTTAATTAATTAATGGACTAGATAATCTTAAACGCGAGAAATAATAACTGGGAGCCCATATTATCGTAATATGGATTAAGATGGATAGTGCAATATTAATTTATTAGTGATACTAATTAATATTAACGAGCTGAATTATATTGGGGCTCAATATTGAAATTCAGAAGTCCATTGGAGGTCCAATCTTAATTCTCCTAAAGGCCCCTCAAGTAGCCCAATAATAATAAGGTGATTAAAATAAAAGAAAATATATTTGCTAATTTTTCTTGTAATTTTCGAATATTAGAGATATTAGGAAAGAAAAGATTTTGTTGATTTTCTTGGAAAGATATTATGGAAGATATGTATTCTTGAAATACAAAATTATCTCATAAATTCAAGAAGATCCAAATCTTGGATATCCTTCCTAAGATTTTCGAAAATATCATATTTATAAGGAGGTTGAGATTTTTGTGGAATATTTTATTATGGAGAAAAGAATATACTCCCTCCGATTCAAAATTTTTGATGTTTTAGGATTTGTTGTGAGAATTAAGAAATGGTATATAGTGACTATTATACCCTTATGATATAGTGATTGAAAAAGAGATTTATGGAAGGTCAAATAGTTTATTTATAGTATAACATTATTAAAAGGTAAGGAAAATTATGAGTGGTATTTTAGGGGGATTTAAATAGGGGCATAATAGGAAAATAAGGTGCAAAATACCCTAAAACATCAAATATTTTGAAACAAAAAAAACACCCTAAAACATCAAACATTTTGAATCGGAGGGAGTATGAGATATATTCAAGATTTCTTAGAGGCTAAGAAAAGATTTTCTCCACCTCTAAAATATCACAAAAATTTGGCCCACCCCACTTATAAATAGGGGATGATTATTTCATCCCCAAGTACATGATTCCATGTGTTGGAAAAATCAAGATCAAAAATATTTTTCTTTTTCCTTGGTTATTTTAATTGCTTGAAAGCACTTCCCACCAGTGATCAAGCAATGTGAAAGGGACATACTTGAGAAGGTCTTTTGATTGGTAGCACGTTCGTGATAGTCCCGTGATTAATCAAAGGCCATATCTACAAGATGTACGTAACCACATAATTTCCTAGTTATTTCGCCATAGGTTTTATGTGAATTAATTCTACATGCATGATGATAAAATTGTTATTGGAATTATTATTTGAATTAATTAGGATTAATTCATGCTAGTAATAATTGTATTTAAATTCGTATTTAAATTTCATCCCGAATAGTTTCCGGGCACCCTATTTTTTCCCAACACAACCCACCCCAACGCAACCCATGTTTAGGAAGCAAACTCAAGTGTAATGAACAGTGTATGAGCAAATTGCTCATACACTGTTCAACCGGCTAATTTTTTTTAATTTAAATTATAATATTAAACTTAATATTAGATAAAAATTTACACGAGACCGTTTCATGATATGAGACAATATAAATATTTATATATTGATTTATTATGTTATTTATAATATAATGTGACATAAAAATTAAATATTTAAATTATAAATCTTCGATGTATTAACAAATTATTAAATAGAAACACAAATTATAATTAATTGAAATATAATAAGACAAAATTAAAGAAAATACCAAATATTAAATTACAAAATACAAATTTTAAATTAAAAAACACGAACAACATGAATTTTAAATATATTATATTTGTTTGTGTTTAATTTTTAAAGATTTAAATGTAAATATATAATTTAATTATATACAAATATTAGATAAAATAGAAAATAAATTTGATTAAACTAGAAATATTTTAAGAGAATATTCCCGTTGAATTAAAATTTGAGTGGAATGGTTGGGAGTGATTTTATTGTTGGAGAAAAACTTGGAGGCAAATTGGATGATTGAGAGGCAAACTCATAGTTTGCCTTTGGGAATGCTCTAAGGGCCCGATTGGTATGATTGGTATGATGAAATAGGTAAGGTATGAAATCACCATTCATGGATATATTTCTAATTGTATGATTGGTATGAAATTTTAATTGGAATCATGATTCCAAAATGAATGGTGATTCCCAAAAAATAAAGAATAATCATTCCTTTCAAAACACGTGTCTTTAGCTATTCCATTCTATTAGAACTCAATTTTTTTTATTTAATAATAAATATATTGTTGATAGGCGAACATCAATCATTGTTGGGAGAACAAATATTAAGGCCGTAATAAAGATTACGAAGAATCAATTCCAAATCAAAGATGACTAACAAAGAAAATCAAGTTGGAGTGCATAAATCAATCCAAGAGGTGTATGAAATGACGAACAACTCCATCGACGAACAACATACTGACGAACAAGTCCTGAGACCCGAGGCCAGATATGGACCCTACATCAAATCATTGATGACGAGCAACATTGTCAAAAGGTGGTGCATCTACCAGCCTAAGAGGTGTATGCTGACGAACAAAGGACCAAGATCCCAAAGCCAATCTGTGTAAAACACAAAGGCGAACAACCTCTGAGCCATAACCTCCAAAAGCGAACAACTTTTATGGAAAAACCATTCTGGATTAACTAAGCCGACCTGGACGAACAACAATGAAGTCCGAGATAAGACCCAAGAAGACTTTGTAACTAAGATTCAGCTTAGATAAGGTCAAGCAAAGGTCAAAGGACACATGTCTAGCATGGAAGCTAGGAAGTCCAAGAGTCTTGGACACCTCCTGCTTGCTAGTCTCTATAAATAGTTGTTCTCCAGCTAAGAAATATAAGTTCAAATTTACAAATGCTCCTAAAACACACACTAACACACCTAAACGTACACATATATAAAATTAATACAATTTTGACGTTCATATCAACAATTTCATAACCCAAGCTTTCGATTTACCATTTACGGTGGTAATCAATCACACGTAATTGATTGATGATCTTAAACCGAACTAAAACAGTCACTAATCCATCCGATTAAATTTGATCACCAACAAATTGGCGCTAGAAGAAGGGTACGAACCTTCGGTTTAGTGTGATTAGTCAAGGACTTCAAGTTGAAAACTTGAAGATTTGAAGAAAACCTCAAGAAACATTCGAAGATTCAAGCAAAAGTGTTCTTGGTGTTCTTCATTATATAAAATTGAAGATAATTTAATTTAAAATGCCTCAATCCAAGGAAACACAAGGTTCACGCTTATCAAGGAGAGCATCTCCTACTCGAGCTTCGTCGGCTGATCACCAAGATCGTGAACCCAGACATGCGAATAGATCGCAACATACGACCATAACTCATAACCTCCCACCTGAAATGGAGACCCTAGCAAACAACCCTAACGAACTGGCCAAGACCATTGCTGCTCTCCAAGCTCTCCAGAGACAGCAAGAACATAATAGGCCTTCACAAGTAAGGCCTAAGGATAGACCCTTGGAAGTTGTTAGGGCCAGATCAGTTAGGGGCGAACAACACGAGGTGAACAGTGCCCAGGTCAGGCGGGATAAGGGCAAGGCTAAGGTGGTAGAGCTAAGAGAGGGCCAAGCTGAGTCTGCTCGCGGGCGAACAATAATGTCGAGCCATGGAACAACTCGTTCCAGTGCCCAGGACAGACTTGGCCAACCCCAACAACAGGAGAAAATTGCTCGCCAGGAAGCAGAACGTGGGCGAGCAACATTTGAACAACTTCGCCCATCAGTCCATGAAAGACTCTCCCAATCTGAGCAACCCTAGAAAGCAGCTCCAGGACATGCACACTCCAAGTGAGGGACTGCGACGAGCAGAAAGACTTGTGTCTTTGCTCGCCGAACAGCCTCCAAGCCAGGGGGCATCTTTGGATGAGCTGTCAAGCCTAAGAAAGGTTGTGGAGAGCATGCAGGGGCAATTGGACCAAAAAAGAGGAATGGGGACGAACAGCTTGCCATCCTCACCCCTATCACCTATCATTTTGAAAGCCCCGATTCAGAAAAAGGTCCAATTCCCAGCAAGTATACAGTATGATGGCCTTGTTGATCCCAGGGTTCATTTGACGAAGTATTCGAATTACATGGTCTCGGTTGGAGCCAGCGATGCCACCCAATGTCGAAACTTTCCATTAACTTTGGGGGACCGGGTCCACAAGTGGTTTTCGGCAATGCCACCAGCATCTATCCACTCGTTCATTCAACTGAGTCGAGAGTTCCTTTACCATTTCTCAACGGCGGGGTCATATCTGTCCCAAAAACACCGATTATCGGACCTAAAATAAAATGACGACGAGTCAGATCGGGCATTCATGGAAAGGTTCACCAAGGTGCTGTTGGAAGGTGAGTCCATCAGCGAGGACACAAAAATTGTTGCTGTTATGGCCGGGTTGAAAAAAGGATCAAAGCTATGGAAAGAGGTACATCTGAAGTGCCCGAGAAGTTATGCTGAATTCAGAAATCAAGCCGACATATTCGTTTCCATGCTTTGCAATCAAACTTGGGAGAGAACAAAGCTGATCCCAAGGAGAACAACAAGAAACCTGGCGGAACAGGCTACCGAGTCCCGAAAAACATGAAGGCATTCAATGAAGGGACAGAACTTAAAGAAAAGTTAAACCAGGTATTGACAGTATCAGTCGATACTGTATATGAAAATGTGAAGGAAAAGGAGTTGCTCTCTCCTCCACGGAAAATCCGTCAGGACACTGCAAACTCAACCCCAACAAGTACTGTGCCTACCATCAAAGCGTGGGGCACTTTACTAGTGAATATAGAGATTTACTCAAACAACTATGGCGGTTTTACGAGGAGGGGAAGCTCTCTGATTTCGTTAAAAGACAACCTGGAAAGAGAACCCGGGAGAACAACTCTGAAGATGAGGATGATCAACCTCAGAAAAATAATAAACCCGGGCGACCAGTTCCGGTCGTTGCTGCTCGTCCACTAGAGGACCTATACATGATGGAACCCGCGGGACCAGTGGGAGGATGTTTTGATGGACGACCGTCAATCCCCAACCGAAAAAGAAAAGCCAAATTGTGAGCGATCGACCAAGTACAAGGAATGGGGGTTAAGCCATCCATCATGCAAACAACAGAACTGACCTTTACAGAAAAGGATTTGGAGGGAATCTTGACCCCCCACAGTGATTCGCTCGTGATCTGTGCTAAGATCATGGAGACCAGAGTGCACAGATTGTTGGTGGACACCGAAGCCTACACCAACATTCTTTTTAAGAAGACGCTCGACCAACTTGGAGACTACTCGGGCTATATACGAGCTTCAAATCACAGAATCTTAGATTTCGGAAATGTTGTAACAGTCCCGTTAGGGGAATTAGATTGTCCGTTCAGCTTGTAACGGCCGAGGAACCCGAGAAAAATATAACAAGAATGGTTGATTTCTTGGTCGTCGATCAGGAATCAACCTACAATGGGTTTCTTGGTCGGCCTTTTCTAAATGAATTTAAAGCTGCATGTTCAACTTACCATTATTGTCTGAAATTCCCAACAGCGAGTGGAGCAGGCACAGTAAAGGGAGATCAAAGAAAGGCTCGGGAATGCCTCTTGCAGTTACAGGCAAAGCATGCACTAGTATCCATGATGGAAGCCACCACCAGCTATCCTGTTGATGAACCATCAATACTGGAGAACATGATGGACATAGAGGAGGACCACATGGATGCAGACGAACAACATCTTGACGAGCAAATGTTGGACGAACAACTTATCACCACCCATGAAGAAATTCACTCTAACGAACAACAAAGGGGTGGTGACGAGCAACACTCACCAGATGACTTGGAGGGCTAGGTGTTAACTAACAACAATGAGTCAGGACCAACAGATGATCTAGATCCCCGCCTGGGAGCAGAGCCCATGAACATCGAAAATGATTTTAACCCTGAGGGACCAATGCTTGATCCTCGTTGGAAAGGACAAAAACGACGAGCAACTCCAGTTGAAGAACTGGAGACGTTCAAAGTTAATCCTGAAAACAAGGATCTCGAATTATACATAGGATCTGAGCTCCCTGAGCCTTACAAATCCCGAATGAAAGAGTTCCTAAGCAACAATCTAGATGTTTTTGCTTGGTCCCATGCAGACATGGTGGAAATAGATCCAAAACATGCTTGTCACAAGCTTAACATCAATCAAGCAAAAATGCATGTCCATCAAAAACGAAGAAAATATGGCCCAGACAAGTATCAGGCTTTGAATGAAGAGGTGAAGAAGTTGTTAGACAACGATCTAATCCGACAAGCACTCTGTCCACAATGGGTAGCAAACCCAGTCCTTGTAAAGAAACCGAACGGGACCTGGAGGCTATGCATAGACTTTACAGATCTGAATGCAGCATGCCCGAAGGACAACTTTCCTCTCCCTCATATTGACCAATTGGTGGACAGCACAGCAGGTCATGAAATGCTAACATTCATGGATGCCTTTGCCGGGTATCATCAAATCCCAATGCATCCAGACGATCAAGAGAACACAACATTTTATACGAACAAAAACTTGTTGTGTTGGAAGAGAATGCCTTTCGGCCTCATCAACGCCGGAGCAACATACCAGAGATTGGTGAACAAGATGTTCGACGAACAAATCGGAGATACGGTAGAAGTCTATGTAGACGATATCGTAGTCAAAAGCCCTAAAAAGAAGATCATCTCCAGCATTTGACCCAGGTGTTCGATATTCTTCGATATTACAATATGAAGCTAAACCCGAAGAAGAGCAGCTTTGGGGTCCATTCTGGAAAGTTCCTGGGCCATCTTGTTAGTCAACGTGGGATTGAAGCCAATCCAACAAAAGTCAAAGCTATCGTGGATATGAAACCACCACGTTCGATAAAAGAAGTGCAAAGGCTCACGGGATGCCTAGCAGCTTTGAACCGGTTCATATCCAGATCGGGAGACAAATGCCGTCCATTCTTTGAAGCCATCAAGAAAGGAAAGTTCACATGGACTAACAACTGTCAAAAGACGTTCGACCAACTTAAGGACTACCTGGGAGATGTTAAAATTCTATAAAAACCCGTCCCAGGAGAAAAGCTCTATCTATACTTGGTAGCGTCAGAAGTGGCAATCAGCTCTGTTCTGGTTTGGGAAGATGGCAAGTTTCACCAACCAATCTACTACGTCAGCCAAGCTTTGCACGAGGGGGAGATCAAGTACTCCCCAACCGAAAAGCTGGCGTACACACTTGTCATGAGTGTGAGGAAGTTACAACCGTACTTTTTTTATCATCAAGTTGAAGTGCTAACAACTTTCCCACTCAGACAAATTCTCCATCGCCCCGACACAGCTGGTCGTCTACTAAAGTGGTCACTAGAGATTAGCCAATTCGGGGTAATCTATGCTCCTCGAACAGCGATCAAAGGGCAAGCGTTAGCCGATTTTATAGTTTAACTAACCTTCCCACCAGATCCGACGAGAGGACTTGATCACCCTGACATCTTTACGTTGACAGATCTTCAACTAATGTAGCCTCGGGGGCAGGAGTGGTCCTAATAAGCCCTGACAGACAAGTATTCACCTCAGCAATCAGATTTGGTTTCATGGCAACCAACAACGAAGCTGAATATGAAGCTCTCATTGCTGGTCTTCACCTATCCCTTGCCGTGGGTATCAGACGACTACAAATATTCGGTGACTCACAATTGATTGTGAACCAAGTCCGAGGGAAATACGAGGCTAAAGACGATCATATGATTGAGTATCAGCGAATTGTTGCTTACCTGATGTCCTTGTTAGATCAAGTCTTCATTGAATAAATTCAGAGGACAAGCAACACACAAGCAGATGCATTGGCCCGACTAGCAACAAACGAAGGGCCAATAGAGTTGGCTGATATTATAATTACAAAAATGAACGACCCATCAACAACAAGTTATAATGTCAACCAACTCGAAGAACAAACAAATGAAGAAGAAGACTGGAGAACAAATATAGTCAAATACTTGAAAAGTGGGGAAAAGCCAAACAACCCTTTTGAAGCTGCCAAGCTAACAAAGCAAGACGCCAGATACACTCTGGTGGGCGAGTAACTTTACAAAAGGGGAATATCAATCCCACTTCTCAAATGTTTGCCTAGGGGGCAAGGACGAGCAATACTCGAAGAAATACATGCCGGAGTATGCGGAAATCACACTGGGGGGCAAGCCTTGGCATACAAAACTATCAGACAAGGCTATTATTGGCCGACTTTACATCAAGACGCAATCAAGAAAGCAAAAACATGCCATCAATGCCAAATTTTTGCCCCAAACATTCATACCCCGGCTCAACAGCTCGTATCAGTTTATAGCCCATAGCCATTTGCAAGGTGAGGGATGGACATTATTGGTTCCTTCCCGGCAGGCATTGGAAATGTTCGATTTGCCGTCGTGGCAGTCGACTATTATACGAAATGGGCGGAAGCAGAGGCCATGGTAAAAATCACGCAGCAGAAAATGATCAACTTCATTTGGAAGAACATTGTCTATCGTTTTGGAGTTCCACAAACCATTGTGACAGACAATGGACCGCAGTTTGATGGGAAAGAGTTGAGAGACTTCTGTACGAAGTGGGGGATCAAAAAACATTATTCTACGCCCTATCATCCCCAGTCAAATGGACAAGTCGAAGCCGTGAACAAGATAATCAAGCATACATGAAAAGTACGACTAGCGGAGAGCAAAAGCAGTTGGTCTGAAGAACTTCCAGAAGTCCTGTGGGCATATAGAGTTTCTCCCAGGTCAAGCACCGGAGAAACACCTTTTGCAATAGCTTTCGGAACAGAAGCTGTGATACCAATCGAGTTAAAGACCAACACATTCAGAATGACCAGCTTTGATGAGCAGGCGAACAACTCTGCTCTAGCTACTGAAATGGACTTGCTCGAAGAAAAAGATTAAATGCCGAGCTAAAAAATGCTACCTATTAGCAGAGAGCAGAACGCTACTACAATTCCCATGTTAAAATCAGGGAATTCAGAGTTGGAGATTTGGTTCTAAGAAAGTTGCTCGCCCAACCTCCAGGTGTATTGGGACCAACTTGGGAGGGCCCGTATCGTATAACGGAAAAATTCGTTAATGGAGTATACGATATCGAAGATATGGAAGGCAAGCCGGCCCAATACTCCTGGAACGCTGTACATCTAAAGAAGTACTATCAATGAGTCGAACAAGTTCTTGACTGGGCGAACAAATGTCTTGGGGGGCAGGTGAACCAAGTAGGGCAAACCAAAAACTTGCCTAATTTTTTGAAAAATTTGCTAAGTATAGGATGAAAAGTTGTTCGGCACACTGTATAGTCTAGTGCTGTTTCCATTTTAATTTTAGACAAAGTTGCTCGGCAAAAATAATATAAGCGAGTGTGTTTTAGTTAGTGTTTAAAGTTGTTCGCCAGGTTATATATATTAATGACGAGCAGTCTTACAACACTTGTAAATTTTTTACATTATGTATATATAGTTGTTCGATGAAAGAAAAGTCCAAAGCTCGAGGTACAAGTCCATTTGTAAGAACCAAAGCCACTTAAAGGTTGTTCGTTTTTTTAAAATGAACAGAACCTAAGGCTAAACCCTGATTCCATTAAAAGGCAAAGTTCAAATCGAGCAAAGCCCAAAATTATATGTTATAATTGCAAAAGCATTGACAAAAATGTAAATGCAATTAACATATAAAGAAGATGAGCGAATAAAAGAAAGACATTTTCTTAAATAAAAGGCTTTGAGCCTAAAAAATAGTACAAGGATTCAAGAAGTGTACTACAAAAAGAGCGAGCAACTATTACAAAATAAAGATCCTAAATCTACTGCTGCTCGGCGGGAGGATCAACAATCATGTCCCTAGCCATATCTTCAATAGCCTTTTGTTCCCTCTTCCTAGCAGCTTGCTCGTCTGCGGCGGCCGGCTCTTCTTCTTGTTCGCCCTCATCAACTAGAGGTGGAGAGCGAGTAACAATGATACTAGGGTCAAGACTGTCAATCTTAACCCCTAGCTCGGCGATATCCCCTAACTGGATCTCAATGTTGTTTGGCGGGGGATAGTGCTCCAAAAACTCGGTTAAGTCCTTGCCCATCTCTTCTACCATATCTTTGTAATCGTACGCATCGGCCATACGAATACAATCAGCGTAGGCGCAGATGTATCCCAAGTTCGAGATAGGGGCAGATCGGACTTGGAGCTCGGCCTCGAGTTGCTCGCGGGTAAAGGTGCTAGCCTCCACCTCTCTGAGATGAGCATTGTCTGCTTCGAGCTTGGCAATCTTCTGCTCGGCCGCAGACAACTTTTTCTTCTCCTCGCTGAGCAGGGCATCTTTGCCTCCCAATTCACCAGATAAACCTTGAATTTCTTCAAGATATTTATTCTCATTATCAATGTAGACATTGATCTGGTTATTGAGGCGAGCAAGTTTGGCCTCATACTGGCTGACCAGGCCGTCCTTCTCTTCTGTAAGCTGCCGAGCAGTGCTTGCGTAACGGCGAACAACTTCTTCTTGCTCGGCTAGCTGGGCCATCGCCTTCTGAGCTGTAACAAGGCCATTAGCATGATGCATCATTGAGAGATGGATGTTGTCCGCCAACCCTTGCATGGAGATGGTTTTCTCCATGGGTCGTGTCCAGGCTCGGGCGACCAACTCCGTCGCCCTGCGAACATGATCGCTTGGAATCTCCCTTATATTGACGGAAGTCTTGGAGCAAGCATATTGATGGACAACACTTGCTTGCCCAGGATGGTCGTCAGCCCGGTATCTGCGAACAAGAAAGCAAACGACACTTAGAAAAATTCATAAAGAAAATGAATCTTGTTCGGCAGAAGCGAGAGTGAACTTACTCTTGGAACTTTCAATCGTCCCAACCCAGATGGGTAATATCTTCAGGACCGCGAACAGGAGTGGAGTCCTTGCCCGCTTTGCCTGTCTTCTCCGCAGGCTCGATGGAGGAGGGGCGAACAGCTTCTTCCTCTGTGTGGGGGCGAGCATGGCTCTGCCCCACTTTCTCCTTGCCTTTAGTCCCGGCAGGAGCAGTTTAGCCCACGAAGGACCCATCCCCTTTCTTTAGGCGCTTGGCGCCGCGGGGTGATGGAGCAGGAGGTGGAGAGGGTGGAAGATTTGTTGGGATATGTTTTAGTTTTGATGATTTTCCAAAACAACATGTAATAGGTTTGAAAGCAGTCAGGATAGTATCCTTTAGATCAGGTCAGGCTAGGTTAGCTCTCAGTAGAATAGGTTGCTCAGTTGAGGGGGAACTCAGCGAAGGGGAACTTCTCAACACAGCCTGAAGATATCAAGATGACAACCAGAAGAGCTGACTGAAGACATGCCATCAACCTGAACCAATGGAGAAGTCTGAAGGAAGTCCCACTGAGTGTAAGTCAGGTTGTTCTAAGCCAAGTCTGGCGGACCACTCAGTGAAGAGCCTGATCAGGTGGATCAGTGCTGCACCAAGTAGGCCCTGAAGGAGTCAGGCTACTGTGGTCAGGGAAGTTTGTCATTCAGCCTTATGACAAACTTCTTGGAGTGATCTTCAAACAGTCTCTGAAGGACAACTACACTGAGGACGAGTCAGTCCAACTGAAGATCATCCTGTCAGTGAAGGAGAAAACTACCTAAAGTCAGTGGGTCTTAGTCAAACCCACTGAGTCAAAGATCCGTGAATTCAGGCCACGTGGACCAATCAGCACGAGGCAGCAACTCTGACACTGACAAAGGCCGCATTCCAAGAAAAGTGGTTGAAACCATTAAATGTTGGATTCAAATGTATCTTCCCTCCAACGGATACATTTAAATCCCCATTATAAATACAAGCTCATAGCTTCATTGTAAGGGTGTGTTATTGTGAGTGAAGAAAATAAACACCTACAAGCTGTGAGGGTGTGTTAGTTGTTAGGGAGTCATAAGGAAGAGATACACACCCACGACACTGACCTTTAGGGTTATCACTTATATTCTTTGAGTGTCAAGCTTGTAACTCTAGGCTTAGAGAGGTTTTCCCTATCTTAGCTATTGGCTAACACATTGTAAAGGGAAAACCTCACCTAGTTGGAGAAAACCAAACCAAACTAAACCCTTTCAAAAGATTGTTAGGTTTGTAGTGAGGTGAGGAGGGCAGCCCAGGGAGTGGCGTGAGTCCAGTTGTAAGTGCACCTTGGCACGTAAAAAAACAAGAATCCCAGTAGTGGATTTCCTGTTAAATCAGGCCGTGGATGTAAGAGTATTGAGACTCTGAACCACGTTAAACTGAGCGTATTTATCTTTCAAAGTATTTACTAGAGTATTGTGAAAATCAGCTCACTGAGAGCTTTGTTAAGAAAACTTTAGTTAAGCAATCCGGTCAGGGAGATTCCTCTCACTGACCAGATCAGGCTAGGCACTCGAGAGTTCAGTCTCTCGAGTCACTGCCTTGTTGAGAGCCTGAGCTTTCAAGTCTCATCACTGACTTGATAGCTCTGACTCTCAGCAACGCAGTGACTTGAGTATTCCGCCACTGAACTCAGTCAGGGTGCAACGCAAAGTTTAAAAAAAAAAAATTTGTGCTCCTGAATTCCCATTTTGCCCTTCGAAAACGGGACCATCAATTGGTATCAGAGCGGGTTGTTCACATGACCACTGATCCAGTTTTGTTAAGAAAAATGGTCAACCGAACAGATCTTAAATATTTTAAACTATGGGAATTCCTGCATATTTCAAACTATTACTTGTACTCTGACATTATTCTTGTAATAGAAAATCATTTGGTTAGAAGTTTTGGAATCATCAAAAAGGGGGAAATTGTTGGGATATGTTTTAGTTTTGATGATTTTCCAAAACAACATGTAATAGGTTTGAAAGCAGTCAGGATAGTATCCTTTAGATCAGGTCAGGCTAGGTTAGCTCTCAGTAGAATAGGTTGCTCAGTTGAGGGGGAACTCAGCGAGGGGGAACTTCTCAACACAGCCTGAAGATATCAAGATGACAACCAGAAGAGCTGACTGAAGACATGCCATCAACCTGAACCAATGGAGAAGTCTGAAGGAAGTCCCACTGAGTGTAAGTCAGGTTGTTCTAAGCCAAGTCTGGCGGACCACTCAGTGAAGAGCCTGATCAGGTGGATCAGTGCTGCACCAAGTAGGCCCTGAAGGAGTCAGGCTACTGTGGTCAGGGAAGTTTGTCATTCAGCCTTATGACAAACTTCTTGGAGTGATCTTCAAACAGTCTCTGAAGGACAACTACACTGAGGACGAGTCAGTCCAACTGAAGATCATCCTGTCAGTAAAGGAGAAAACTACCTAAAGTCAGTGGGTCTTAGTCAAACCCACTGAGTCAAAGATCCGTGAATTCAGGCCACGTGGACCAATCAGCACGAGGCAGCAACTCTGACACTAACAAAGGCCGTATTCCAAGAAAAGTGGTTGAAACCATTAAATGTTGGATTCAAATGTATCTTCCCTCCAACGGATACATTTGAATCCCCATTATAAATACAAGCTCATAGCTTCATTGTAAGGGTGTGTTATTGTGAGTGAAGAAAATAAACACCTACAAGCTGTGAGGGTGTGTTAGTTGTTAGGGAGTCATAAGGAAGAGATACACACCCACGACACTGACCTTTAGGGTTATCACTTATATTCTTTGAGTGTCAAGCTTGTAACTCTAGGCTTAGAGAGGTTTTCCCTATCTTAGCTATTGGCTAACACATTGTAAAGGAAAAACCTCACCTAGTTGGAGAAAACCAAACCAAACTAAACCCTTTCAAAAGATTGTTAGGTTTGTAGTGAGGTGAGGAGGGCAGCCCAGGGAGTGGCGTGAGTCCAGTTGTAAGTGCACCTTGGCACGTAAAAAAACAAGAATCCCAATAGTGGATTTCCTGTTAAATCAGGCCGTGGATGTAAGAGTATTGAGACTCTGAATCACGTTAAACTGAGCGTATTTATCTTTCAAAGTATTTACTAGAGTATTGTGAAAATCAGCTCACTGAGAGCTTTGTTAAGAAAACTTTAGTTAAGCAATCCGGTCAGGGAGATTCCTCTCACTGACCAGATCAGGCTAGGCACTCGAGAGTTCAGTCTCTCGAGTCACTGCCTTGTTGAGAGCCTGAGCTTTCAAGTCTCATCACTGACTTGATAGCTCTGACTCTCAGCAACGCAGTGACTTGAGTATTCCGCCACTGAACTCAGTCAGGGTGCAACGCAAAGTTTAAAAAAAAAAATTGTGCTCCTGAATTCCCATTTTGCCCTTCAAAAACGGGACCATCAAGATTGGATGGGGGCACGGCTTGGCGAGCAACTTTCGCCCCCTCGGCTTTATTCGTCATCGCCAACACCTTGGAGGGCGGATCATCTTTCTTTCTCCTTCCCTTTGGAGGCAGCATCTCGTGGACTCTTTGTTCCAAAAGTCCAAAGCAGGGAGGGACGGCAATGGTGACCTGCTCGGCTAAAAAAAAAATGAGACGAGCAAGTTAGAAAGATAAACGACGAGCAAGGTATATGTTGAAAGAAACCTTCTGTACCTGGGGGCACCTCGATTTGAGCTTCTAGATGGTGGGGGTACGTGAACAAGCGAGCGGCTTTCTTGCACTTCAGTCTGTTCACGTACTCGATGGTCCTCTCAGCCTTATCCCGGAGAGCGACCAAACACGAAGTGAAGAGGAACTCAGATCCGATCTCTTCCTCTTCCGAATTCCACTTGAGTAACTGGGGACCTGCGAGCAAACAAAAAAAGTTAAATTAGAACTTTATGCAAAGGCGAGCAAAGATAACCTTACGTTTGATTTGTCCATATGTGGTGGGCTCGAATATGCGCCCAGCACCGCTGTGTGGGCCAAAAGATGCTCGCCAGTCGCCCCCGATGAAAAAGAAGTGCTCCTTCCAATCCCGAATTTTGTTCGGCACTCCCTCCACCAATTTCAATCCAGTCCGAGCCTTCAAGTAATAGTACCCTTCCTCGCCCCTCGGACATTTGGTGATGGTCATCAGGTAGTTGACCTCCTCGGCAGTGATGCGGTCGATATACCCCTCCAGGGCGAACAAGCCCATGATGCCGAGCAAGTTCATCCACCCAATAGGGATTATTTGGGTGATGGCTAAGTTGGTCGCCTCGAGAAAACGACCAACAACGGAAGGCAGTTGCAACCTTAGCCCCGCGATTAATGTGTCTATGTTGATCGTCGTACACCCTGGAGAAGGACGATCAGCTCTTTACTTCCTCTTAGGAGCCCACATGAAGATGTCATGGGGAATTTGATATGCTTCCCGTATGAGGTTGAGCTCGTCCTTGCGAACAACGCTTTTAATTCTGCTCGCCTGGTACTCGGTTCTCACCAAATCCAAAACTTGACGCGGAGGGCGAGGAAAGTTGTTCGCGTGCTCAGTAGAATATGCCCGCCAATCGAATGGGCGAGCAACACCCGTAGGAATCTCATTTTCGAGCATCTTGGGGCCTGTAAACCCTATCCCTTTCAAAAATTCAGGGGTAAGCTCGTCAAATTCCGGATCTTCCTCAGATTCAGATTTCGAGGAAGATTGCTCGTCGGAGGTACTGCTCGCGGCCTCCCTAATCACTTCGCCGGACTGGCGAGCACCAGAATCCTCCATTGATCGAACCACCGAATCCACGTCGGGGTGCGTTTCGAAGGAAATTTCAAATGGTGTTTGTTCGACAAACGGCACGATCGGGAAAAGAGGATCCAAAGTCTCCTCCGAGTTGTGGTTGCTCGAATGGGAGGACATCAGTTCAATGGGGAAGTTTTTGAAAGGCAAAGGTTGGTTTCTTGGGTCTCCAATGGCAGTTCTGGGCAAACAACGACGACACGAATTCACCTCACGACGGCGCAACTTCTCCCCACGGCGGCGGAGGTATAAATGAAGAAAATGGCAAAGGAAAAAAGTGGAGGAAGAGATAAGAAAGAGAAATAACTACCTTGTCTTGAAGTTGGAAGCCAAATGCAGGAGATACGGACGCCGGAAAGCTTGGGATCGCCGGAAATGGAAGAAATCGCCGGAGGTACTGTAGTAAGAAATGAAGAAGTGGGAAATTTTTTGTTTCCCTCTTCTATTTATACCTCAGGTAAAAATGAGGTAAAACCCGTAATTACCCCAAAGAAGTGGTCCAAAATGAAGAAAAACGGGGTAAATTTCGAGCAAGTTTGAAAATTGGAGGGCCTATATGCAAATATAGGGGCGCGTGGCCTCGGGACTGCTCGCGCGTGGGCGGCGCGCAATCATACCGCCCACGTCATCCTCGTACATCCCCCAGATCGTGGGAAGACGAAACGGTGAACCCGGAGTTGCTCGCCAGTTTCAATGATGTTCGTCCGAATCCACACCAGTATAGTATCCTAACTACAGTTGCTCGCCACAAAGTTGCTCGTCTGGGGCAACATGTAGTCAGGATGGGGGGAAATTGTTGATAGGCGAACATCAATCATTGTTGGGCGAACAAGTATTAAGGCCGTAATAAAGATTACGAAGAATCAATTCCAAATCAAAGATGACTAGCAAAGAAAATCAAGTTGGAGTGCATAAATCAATCCAGGAGGTGTATGAAATGACGAACAACTCCATCGACGAACAACATACTGGCGAACAAGTCCTGAGACCCGAGGCCAGATATGGACTCTACATCAAATCATTGATGACGAGCAACATTGTCAAAATGTGGTGCATCTACCAGCCTAATAGTTGTATGTTGACGAACAAAGGACCAAGATCCCAAAGCCAATCTGTGTAAAACACAAAGGCGAACAACCTCTGAGCCATAACTTCCAAAGGCGAACAACTTTTATGGAAAAACCATTCTGGATCAACTAAGCCGACCTGGACGAACAACAATGAAGTCCGAGATAAGACCCAAGAAGACTTTGTAACTAAGATTCAGCTTAGATAAGGTCAAGCAAAGGTCAAAGGACACATGTCTAGCATGCAAGCTAGGAAGTCCAAGAGTCTTGGACACCTCCTGCTTGCTAGTCTCTATAAATAGTTGTTCTCCAGCTAAGAAATATAAGTTCAAATTTACAAATGCTCCTAAAACACACACTAACACACCTAAACGTACACATATACGAAATTAATACAATTTCGACGTTCATATCAACGATTTCATAACCCAAGCTTTCGATTTACCATTTACGGTGGTAATCAATCACACGTAATTGATTGGTGATCTTAAACCGAACTAAAACAGTCACTAATCCATCCGATTAAATTTGATCACCAACATATATTAATATCAATATAATAATTTCAACATTATAAATAATAATATAATAAATAATATAATAAAATTATAAATAATATTATTTCTCAAAATTATTTAAAAAATATATTAATAACAATAAAAATAATAAATAATTATATGAGAAATAATATAATAATTTTCAAGAGTAATATTATTATTAAAAAAATGAATCCTAATATTATAATTTCTAATTATAATATCCTTTTTACAGTATAAATAATATAATAATTCTCATTATTGTATTAATAAAAATATTTAAAATAATATTATTAATTAAATAACAATAAAAATAATTGTATTATTCTTATTTTAAAAAATTGTATTCTTATTTTTACTATATTTATATTATAATGAATAAAAATAATATAATCAATAATGTTATTACTCGAAATATGTAACTTAATACGATTAACGTGGCTTTTGGGTCGAGTAACTAACTTAATGATTTCGTTGGTTTTTGGTAATTAATGTGTGAGGCTATGTATAATAAAAGATAACTGAAAATAATAAATGCAAGAAGATTTGCCAAGTCTTTGTGTAGACTTGAGCTTGAAGTGGTAGGTGTGTATTCAATGCTAATGACCAAATATTTATAGTCCAATGACATACTCTTGGGCTAACCTATCTCTATCCGGGAAGCCCAACATTAAATGATCGGGCTGACCCTAGTTTCGTAGAATGGGCCGAGGCCCTTTGAGTTGGTGAGCTCGGCCCAATAGGAGCCGGCCACGTGGAAAGCAGCTTGTACTTGTTCCTGAGATCGTGGAATTTTCTTCTATAAGTATGGTCTGTCCCTCTGGAGTTGGTGCCGATTCACTGTTCCTCGTACTTGAAGAGGAATGATTGTCTGATGGCGTCCAGATTTGGCTCTTCTTAGGATAAGACCAAACACGTGGCTTCCTCATCGTGTCGATTGCCGAAGCAGGCCACTCTTTGTCCTTAGACTTTGCCGCGACCCATCTTGTCTTCATCTGAGATGAGCCCTTCAACATAGCCCCATGTCTGCCTTGCCGAGGCCGAGTAGCTCATTGTGCCTCATTGTTCATACCGTGGCTGAGACCGGTTAGTTTCCACGAGCTTCTCTTTGGGCTGAGACCATGACTGGTCGAGCAACGGCCCTCTCTTGACTTATTGTCGAGTGTCGAGGCTGTGATCAATTAGGAGAGCCCTCGGGTATGCTTGTCCCTTTGACTGCATCCTCGGCCTCCTCACTTTGGCCACGCCTCGTCCCATGCATATTTTTCGTCACATAACATTTGCCCCTCGACTCATTCTGAGGGTATCCTTAGGACGAGCCGAAAACTCGCCTTGTGTGCCGAGACGGGTTGAATGGGCAGAGCTGCACCCTCGTCATGAGATGGGGGCAACTAGGCTAGGAAGTTGGACCGTTCCCTTGGGAAGAGGCATTTCGTCTGCCCCAGACGTGCCACCCTAGTTATAGGCAATGATTTCGCCTTTATTGGGAATGTGCGAGTTGGAATGGGACGCGCCCCCTCGAAAGGTCGTACCTGGCTCTGACGCGCCTTCGTGCCCGGGACGCATTTCTTCCATGGTCTATAGACTCCTATTCCTTTCTGTTTCGACCCCCACAGCTGGGGTTGGGTAATTCCATTTTGACCCCTCCGTCCCTTATAAAAAGGGGGAGTGATTCTTTATTTCAAAAATCTTGCTTCCCGCTCTAAATTTCCTTTGCTTGCTAAACACTTTCTGGCGCGATTTCTCCGGCGGTTTCGTTTGTGTAATCGACAATCTTCATTTTGTAAGTTTTCATCTTATATTTTCCCTTCTTTCGTTCTCGAATTCGGAAATTATGATGGATCAAGGTGCCTCTTCCTCCGACGCCGGCCATGGGGTTGGCGGGCTCCGGCAGCGACTACAAAGTGCTGGTTCGGAGGAACCCTTTCTCTTTGTCCGATCAAGATGGACTGGAGGGGATTTTTGGTCGGGCATCCGCAGAGGCGCCGTCGCATGCCCCTGGCGGTGGTCCGTCCTCTTCCGGTGATGTCTCCACTCGCGATGGCGGAGCAAATGAGCCCTCGGGCCGGGACATTCTGGCAGAGGCGAATCGCATCCTTCAGGACCTCAAGGCTCGCGATCAGACCGAGAGGGAGGAGGCCGAGGCCGCGGCTAAACAAGCCGAGGAGTTGGAGTTCTGAAAAAAGAGGGTCGAGGAGATCGAAGCGGGCCATCGTCTGTGGGCGGTGTTCATAGATAGGAGGTTGAGATCGGGTCCGGACTTCATCTATGACTATTATATGGCGTTGCACCCATACGATTGTCCAAGGCGTGAGGCGTATCAATTCCTAACCCCCACCAAGACGAGGTTCCCCTGGAACGTGATTCAAAGCACGGTCACAGAGAGAAATCTTAAAGACTGGCGGAGGACCTTCCAAGTGCCCATTGATGTGTACTTCTATGTCCCGAATAAAGACGAGAGGGTCGATCAGCCTCCGTCGGGCATGGTGGCTGTGTCCTACGATATAATGGATGTGGATCTTCGCTTTTCACTTCACCCGGCCATCACTAACCTCTTAAACGCCTGAGGGCTAGCTCCTCTCCAGTTTAGCGTTAACTCATGGCGTACCTTGATCTGCACCTCCGCCCTCTTCGGCCTTTATCGTCTATATCGCATGCCGACGGCCGGAGAGATGAAGTATTTATACAGTCTGGCGAAGGATCCCAAGAAACATGGGGTCGTCCATGCCAAGCATCGCCACGAGAAGCTTATATTTGATCTGCCGACCAAGGTGCATATCAAGGAAGAGCACTGGGTTTGAGTGTCGGAGCGGTGGAAATCCGGCCGAGGCAGCGTCGAAGTGGATATTCCCACTAAATTTGGGAATAAACAATATAGTAAGTTCACAAATTCTTTCTTTGCTCACCTCGTACTGATCTAATATCTTGCTTGTTTGTAGGTTACTTGGTGCTTTGGAGGGAAGAGCTTCCGTTTAATTTTCGCCTCGTTCTCGCCAAGGTTGACCTCATCGATTCCCTAGAGCAGCACTATCGGACTCTTCTTACCGAGAAGAAAAGACTAGAGTCCCAGCTTTTTTGCTATCCTCGTCACCTCCATCAACCTTTTCGTAAGTGTTTGTCTTTATCAATGTTCACTTTGCTGGAGTTGGTTTTTGTAACTCTTTTCATTTTGGCTTGTAGGCGACTACCCCATCTACCCTACCTGTCTGCCCGAGCTTATCATGGAGATGTCGGATCCCCTGGCTCGAATGAAAGCCATTGTTGGCAAAAAGAAGAAAGGGTCGAAAAGTATTGGGTTTTAAGGCACGAACACCATGTTCGGCGCAGCGAAAAAACACGATTCACCAACAATGAATCTGAAACATGGTTGTATAACATAAAATATAAAGGATAAATAACGATATATAAATCCTTATAGCGATTTGTACACGAAATCCTCAACTATGGTATCCACGTTACGACTTTCTACCAACCCGCACCGATATGCCAGTGTTGAATCTCGAGACGAATTTGCTAGGAAAATTTCGGCTGGAGATTTTATGGAGAAATTATATTTCTTATGTTATTTCGGAATTTCCATATGACACATATTTATAGGGATTACCTTAACTTAATTTCTAAGCAAGATAATATGCTAGATTCGCATAATATAATCTCTACGGATTATATCTCCCTAGATATGTTCCTACGAATAATATATTTACCGTATCTATTATTCTTATATAATAATATTCCAAATATTATTATTGGGATTCCATATTTAATTAAATCCAATTTAATTAAATAATAATAATAATTAATTCCAAATATAATTATTATTATATTCTCCATAAATTAAATATTATATCCAATACAATATTTAATCAACCAACTATAATTGGTAAATTGCCATTACTTGTTGTGTGACCCATAGGCCCTCGTATATCGAGCGATTAGTCAAACTAACGGTCTTAATTGAACCCTAGACAATAAATCAGACATTCTCAATATACGAGGTACGTTGCGAGGAAATCTGCAACTGCCTGTAATACTGTAGGCTATTGTGATATCTTCCTTTCATTCGCGAATACCCGATTAAGTCTTGAACATGATGAAGTGTCTATTCAAATAACTTAATCATATTATCTCCAATCACTAATTGATCAAGTATATCACACTTAGCCACAAAGTCTAAGTTGATGCACGTCGGCCGACGACTTAGATCCAATTATGATGAGAAGACGAGTATTCTCTCTAAATCCACATTGAGGAATGAATCCTATTCTAGGCTCAACTACCACGCACATGCATTTCGTGATGAACCCAATCCATGTCATATCTACCCGTGGAAGGGTGCAAGCGTCGGTCATGGTCAAAGTTCATCACTCCACACATGTCGTGCATATTGACCTCAAGTCAGAGGAGTATCACATCGCTCCCACTAACCGAGACACCCGTAGACACATTATGTGGAATTACATCAAACAGTTTCTTGGATGGGTATACCAATACCATCTAAGGTATTTGTGCATCCATCATGAGATACCCGGTATCTCGTAGTAAATGAGATCTTACTACACTCTCTAAGAGTATGATGCAGATCGCACACCAATCTCAATTGCATCATCAATATCCCCTTCTTGATGATCCTTGATCGGGGCTATTTGAGAATCATACTTAAGTCATCTGAGTTCCCACTCACTCAATGACAGTAGTGATTCATGGGAACACAAATAAGAATATATGCAAACAATCAAACATCATATTCAAATAAGTGTAACACCATACATTTAATATTAAACCAATAATAATATTAAACCAAATCTGAATATTATTTTAGTATTATGTCCTTTCGATGGATTATCTCTAGGACACTAACACTAACAATCTCCCACTTGGACTAGAGCCAATCATCTACGTGTCTAACCCCTAGACCATCAAATGTCTAGTGTGTACGTGAACAGTGAAAAGGATTTGAAAGATTATTTTTTATGGGAAATGTTTTAATTTCATTTCTCCTATCGATATGTTCTCCCGGATCAAATGATAACGCCTCCGTACATGCTTATTTCTGTTATCGGATCTCAGTTACTTTGCTCATGCAATCACACCAATGTTGTCATAATACAACTCTATTTGACAATTGGCACTCGGGACTACCCCTAGTTCTCCCAAGAACCTTAAAATCCATAAAGCCTCATAGACTTCTGATACATCAATGTACTTAGCTTCGGTTGTTGAATCTGCGGTCAGATCTTGCTTGGAACTATTCCAACTTACCACCTCATCATTGAGATTGAAAATATAATTTGACTATGATTTATAATCTTCACAGTCTGTCTGGAAACTCGCATCAGCATAGCCCGTAACGACTAGCTATGACTGTCCACCGTAGACAAGAACATGTTCTTTAGTATGCCTGAGGTACTTTATAACATTCTTGACAGCAATCCTGTGAGACTCACCTGGATTCTGCTGGTATGTACCAGTGATGTTGACAGCGTAGGCCACATCTGGCCTCGTGCAAGTCATGGCGTACATGATGGAACCCAACTGCAGATGCAAATGGAACATCCTTCATGTGCTCGACATCAGCTTCGCTAGAAGGACAATCCTTCTTCGACAGCTTTATCCCATGATTTTCCGGTAAAAATCCTCTCTTAGAGTTCTCTATCGCAAAATGCTTCAACACCTTATCTACGTAGGTGGATTGTGACAGCCCACCATCTTCTTGGATCCATCCCTATGGATCTTGATCCCTAAGATGTAGCATGCCTCACCAAGATCCTTCATCATGAAGGTCTTTGATAACCAATCTTTCACGGACTGCATTGGCGGGATGTTATTTCCTATAATCAATATGCCATTGAGATATACGACTATAAAAATAATACTTTTCCCGCTGCATTTACGATAAATGCAAGGATCTTCCAAATTTCAGATGAAGTCAAAGGATTTGACAGCTTCATCAAATTGGATATTCCAACTCCTAGAAGCTTGCTTCAATCCATAGATGGATCGTTCAAGCTTGCATACAAGATTAGACTTTGGCTTAGATATAAAACCCTCCGGTTGAGTCACAAACACTTCCTTATCAATGTTACCATTGAGGAAAGCTGTTTTGACGTCCATCTACCAAAACTCATAATCGTGGTGTGCTGCTATCGCAAGTAAAATTCGAATGGACTTGATTTCAGCAACTGGCAAGAAAGTCTCATCATAGTCAATACCTCGTGTTGACTATAACCTTTTGCCACCAACCTATCTTTATAGGTTTGTACTTTGCCATTTGCATCGGTCGTACGCTTGAAGAATCACTTGCAACCTATGGGTCTAACCCCTTTCTGGCAACTCAATTAAGTCTTAGACTTAATTGGTGTACATCGAGTCCATCTTGGATTTCATGGCTTCATGCCACTTCTCTGAGTCAACATCTAATGTTGCTTCAGTATAAGTTCTAGGTTCATCTTTATCCGAGATCTCCACGTTATCATAGTCCTCTACGAGGAACGCATAATACCTAGTGGTTGGATTACGAATCCTAGTCGACTTACGGAGTTGTGGTTGTGCAGGCTGTACATTCTGATCGTGAAAATTTTGTAGTGCAGCGACTTCATTGTTGACCGGAGAGTCCTCAAGAGCGATATTTTCATATGTCTCTTGGGCGGGAGTTTGAACTAGGTCATTCTCATTCAGCCCACTTGGAGGTTGTTGCGAAGGCAATGCAACTCCAATTACGATCCCACTAGCTGAAAGAGGATCACATAGTGATAAACTGTTGGTGTATACTGTAAAGCAAACTTTTGTTGGGATTTTATGGATATATTCAATTTCCTTATTATCTGAAATAAATGGTTTTTCACATTATTGCAATCTTATTAATTGCTTGTATTACTTGTATGTCTATTTATCTTATATTGTAGATAATGTGGTGAGTTTGTAGTCACACAGAAGATCACATTGTCAGTTCCTTATAAGATATAAACAGTATTCACAACTGAGATAGTTCTGGACATAACTATTGGTATAAGTTGTAGTATGAACTTGTTAGTGGCTTGTCTTGGCCATTAGTTCATACTAGTACGCTATGTCGTATTGAATGGATCACAGTTAAGACATGTTCTTCTATTCTGACTGTTATGAAGAACTAAAGGTCTTGGTGACTCTTGTAATTCTTAACCCTAATTGTGATATCTAGATATGTGGAGCGCTTGTTCACTACTTTGATTTACTATGGGTGAGAATCTTGTTAGATTCAACGCACTATGTATTTTGGGTAGTGACATCGTTTGCACGATGTCTATTTATTGACATTAAGGCACCGTGTCCTGGTGATCCAGGTTGATGACGTCCTCTTGAGGAAACTCATAAAGGATTGTCGTATTAAACCCTGCAGGTGGATTATATCCGTACGACAACAAGGTTGAGTGGTACTACTCAAGGAATAATAGATGTTAATTAATTAAAGCGGTCAGGAGCTGTAATAATTAATGGACGTGCGATATCTTTAACACGGGGAATTATAGAGTCTAATAGAAGCCCTGATTCGGTTCGGGATAGGATGGGAGTGCAATATTAATTCTCTAGTGGAATGAATTAATGTTCACGGGCCAAATAAATGTTCTGGGCTGAACATAAGAGTATTTGGGTCCGTGAGGAGCCCAAACCCTATACCTTCTAACAGATCCCTAGTCTGGCCCATGAAACTTAAGGAGTCTATATAAAGGCTTCAATTTCGTGTTTAAAACCCTAGCACTCTAAGATAAAACGTGCAGCAGCCGAAATTCGTGAGTGGGGTTGAGAGGGAGACGAAATTGTGAGGCACTTTTCTCCACGTTCGCTAGTTCGCCGTCCACCCGGTGTACGAACGAGGTTGGGAGACAGACTAGAAGATCAGTAGTGGAATCAACGCCTCGGTCTTCAAGGGTAACAGATCCAAACTTGTCTTTAGATGCATGTTTAGGTCTTTAATTGTTTATACATGATTGGTATCCCAACAACGATCTTGGGGACGGACCACCTTCACCGGCGCGTTCCATCATAAACTTCCACCATGAGAGTCGTTGAATGCTCCCACTGATTCTTTGTCATGTTGCTTTGACAAATCATCAGTCTCTATGTTAATTCGTGGTTCTTGAATTCTCTTCAAGTTCTATCTTCTTACGGCTTTGTTCCTTAAAAATGTACTCGTCTTCTAGGAACTTAGCTTGCCTAGAAACAATCACTGTTTGTTTCTCCGGTAGATAGAAGTGATATCCTCTTGTCTCCTTAGGATATCCCACAAAATAACCATTTTCACCTTTGGACGGAATCCTATTTAAAATGTAGATTGAGCTTTGTAATACGTATCCCCATAAGAATATTGGAAGAGAGGAAAAGCTCGTCATGGACCTTACCATGTCTAACAAGGTTCAGTTTCTCCTTTCGAACACACCGTTAATCTGAGGTGTTCCGGGAGGATCCCATTGTGATTGGATCCCATGAAGCTTAAAGTAATCGGTGAACTCATGGTTAAGGTACTCACCTCCTCTATCCGATAGAAGAGTCTTGATACTCTTACCAAGATGCTTCTCTACTTCAGCCTTATACTCCTTGAATTTCTCGAGCGACTCAAACTTGTGTTTCATAAGATACACGTATCCAAATCTAGAGTAATCGTCAGTTAAGGGGATGAAGTAGCCGAAGTTGCTCCTAGCTAGAGTGGGCAATGGTCCACAAACATCGTTGTGAACCAACTCTAGAATTTCTTTGGCACATACCCCTTTCCCAGAAAAGGGTTTGTAGATCATCTTGCCCATGAGAAAAGATTCGCAATCACCTTAAGACTCTAGGTCTAATGGGGTTAAGTAGTCCAACTTTCTTAACCTTGAGATTCTTTTCTCGTTTACATGACCAAATTTACAATGCCACAAGTAAGTCGGGGTTTCATTGTTAGTGTTAGTGTCCTAGAGATAATCCATCGAAAGGACATAATACTAAGATAATATTCAGTTTTGGTTTAATATTAAATGTATGGCGTTACACTTATCTAAATATGATGTTTGATTGTTTGCATATATTCTTATTTGTGTTCCCATGAATCACTACTGTCATTGAGTGAGTGAGAACTCAGATGACTTAAGTATGATTCTCAAATAGCCCCGATAAAGGATCATCAAGAATGAGATATTGATGATGCAAGTGAGATTGGTGTGCGATCTGCATCATACTCTTAGAGAGTGTAGTAAGATCTCACTTACTACGAGATACTGGGTATCTCATGATGGATGCATAGATACCTTAGAGGGTATTGGTATACCCATCCGAGAAACCGTTTAATGTAATTCCACATAATGTATCTACGGGTGTCTAGGTTAGTGGGAGCGATGTGATACTCCTCTGACTTGAGGTCAATACGCACTCCATGTGTGTCGTGATGAACTTTGACCATGACCAACGCTTGCACCCTTCCACGGGTAGATATGGCATGGATTGGGTTCATCACGAAATGCATGTGCGTGGTAGTTGAGCCAAGAATAGGATTCATTCCTCAATGTGGATTTAGAGAGAATACTCGTCTTCTCATCATAATTGGATTTAAGTCGTCGGCCGACGCACATCAACTTAGACTTTGTGGCTAAGTGTGAGATACTTGATCAATTAGTGATTTGAGATAATATGATTAAGTTATTTGAATAGACACTTCATCATGTTCAAGACTTAATCGAGTATTCATGAATGAAATGAAGATATCACAATAGCCTACAGTATTACAGGTAGTTGCAGATTTCCTCGCAACGTACCTCGTATATTGAGAATGTCTGATTTATTGTCTAGGGTTCAATTAAGACCGTTAGTTTGACTAATCACTCGATATACAAGAGCCTATGGGTCACACAACAAGTAATGGCAATTTACCAATTATAGTTGATTGATTAAATATTATATTGGATATAATATTTAATTTATGGAGAATATAATAATAATTATAGTTGGAATTCGAAGGTGAAAATACTTATTTTGTGGGATATCCTAAGGAGACAGGAGGATATCATTTCTATCTACAGGAGAAAACAAACAATAATTGTTTCTAGGCAAGCTAAGTTCCTAGAAGACGAGTATGTCTATAAGGAACAAAGCCGTAAGAAGATAGAACTTGAAGAGATTCAAGAACCACAAATTAACATAGAGACTGATGATTTGTCAAAGCAACATAACAAAGAATCAGTGGGAGCATTCAGCGACTCTCATGGTGGAAGTTTATCACTAGGTGATCCTCTTTCAGTCAGTGGGAGCGTAATTGGAGTTGCATTGCCTTCGCAACAACCTCCAAGTGGACTGAATGAGAATAACACAATTCAAACTCCCGCCCAAGAGACATTTGAAAGTGTCGCTCTTGAGGACTCTCCGGTCAACGGTGAAGTCGCTGCACCGCAAATTTTTTACAATCAGAATGTACAGCCTGCACAACCACAACTCCATAAGTGGACTAGGATTCGTAATCCACCCACTAGGTATTATAGGTTCCTCGTGGAGGAACATGATAACGTGGAGGTTCCGGATAAAGACGAATCTAGAACTTATACTGAAGCAACATTAGATGTTGACTCAGAGAAGTGACATGAATCCATGAAATCCGAGAGAGACTCGATGTACACCAATTAAGTCTAGGACTTAATTGAGTTGCCAGAAAGGGGTTAGACCTATAGATTGCAAGTGAGTCTTCAGGCGTAAGACCGATGCAAATGGCAAGTACAAACCTATAAAGATAGGTTGGTGGCGAAAGGTTATAGTCGACACAAGGTATTGACTATGATGAGACTTTCTCGCCAGTTGCTGAGATCAAGTCCATTCGAATTTTACTTGTGATAGCAACACACCACGATAATGAGTTTTGGTAGATGGACGTCAAAACAACTTTCCTTAATGGTAACATTGATAAAGAAGTGTTTGTGACTCAACCGGAGGGTTTTATATTTACGCCAAAATCTAATCTGGTGTGCAAACTTAAACGATCCATTTATGGGTTGAAGCAAGCTTCTAGGAGTTGGAATATCCGATTTGATGAAGCTGTCAAATCCTTTGACTTCATCTGAAATTCGGAAGATCCTGGTGTTTATTGTAAACGTGGCAGGAAGAGTATTATCTTTATAGTCGTATATGTTGATGACATATTGATTATAGGAAATAACATCCTACTAATGCAGTCCATGAAAGAATGGTTATCAAAGACCTTCAAGATGAAGGAACTTGGTGAAGCATGCTACATCTTAGGGATCAAGATCCATAGGGATAGATCCAAGAAGATGGTAGGGCTGTCACAATCCACCTACGTAGATAAGGTGTTGAAGCGTTTTGCGATAGAGAACTCTAAGAGAGGGTCTCTACCGGCAAATCGTGGGATAAGGCTGTCGAAGAAGTGTTGTCCTTCTGGCGAAGCAGATATCGAGCACATGAAGGACATTCCATATGCATTTTGTAATTGGATCCATCATGTATGCCATGACTTGCACCATGCCAGATGTGGCCTACGTTGTCGGCATCACTCGTAGATACTAGAAGAATCCAGGTGAACGTCACTGGATTGTTGTCAAGAATATTCTAAAGTACCTCAGACGTACTAAAGAGAACTTTCTTTTCTACGGTGGACAGTCAGAGCTAGTCGATACGGGCTATGCTTATGAGAGTTTCCGATCAGATTGTGAAGATTACAAATCACAGTCAAATTATAGTTTCAATCTCAATGATGGGGCGGTAAGTTGGAATAGTTTCAAGCAAGATCTGACTACAGATTCAACAATCGAAGCTAAGTACATTGCTATATCAGAAGCCTTTGAGGCTTTATGGATTTTAAGGTTCTTGAGAGAACTAGGGGTAGTTCCGAGTGCCAGTTGTCAAATAGAGTCGTATTGTGACAACATTGGTGCGATTGCATGAGCAAAGGAACCGAGATCTGATAATAGAAATAAGCATGTACGGAGGCATTATCATTTGATCCAAGAGATCATATCGATAGGAGAAATGAAATTAAAACATTTCCCATAAAGGATAATCTTGCAAATCCTTTTCACTGTTCATGTACACACTAGTCATTTGATGGTCTAGGGGTTAGGCATGTAGGTGATTGGCTCTAGTCCAAGTGGGAGATTGTTAGTGTTAGTGTCCTAGAGACAAACCATCGAAAGGGCATAATACTAAAATAATATTCAGTTTTGGTTTAATATTATTATTGGTTTAATATTAAATGTATGGCATTACACTTATCTGAATATGATGTTTGATTGTTTGCATATATTCTTATTTGTGTTCCCATGAATCACTACTGTCATTGAGTGAGTGAGAATGCATATGACTTAAGTATGATTCTCAAATAGCCCCGATCAAGGATCATCAAGAATGGGATATTGATGATGCAATTGAGATTGGTGTGCGATCTGCATCATACTCTTAGAGAGTGTAGTAAGATCTCAATTACTATGAGATACCGGATATCTCATGATGGATGCACAGATACCTTAGAGGGTATTAGTATACCCATCCGAGAAACCGTTTGATGTAATTCCACATAATGTGTCTACGGGTGTCTCGGTTAGTGGGAGCGATGTGATACTCCTCTGACTTGAGGTCAATACGCACGACATGTGTGGAGTAATGAACTTTGACCATGACCAACGCTTGCACCCTTCCATGGGTAGATATGACATGGATTGGGTTCATCACGAAATGCATGTGCGTGGTAGTTGAGCCAAGAATAGGATTCATTCCTCGATGTGGATTTAGAGAGAATACTCATCTTCTCATCATAATTGGATCTAAGTCGTCGGCCGACGCACATCAACTTAGACTTTGTGGCTAAGTTTGAGATACTTGATCAATTAGTGATTTGAGATAATATGATTAAGTTATTTGAATAGACACTTCATCATGTTCAAGACTTAATCGAGTATTCGTGAATGAAAGGAAGATATCACAATAGCCTACAATATTACAGGTAGTTGCAGATTTCCTCGCAATGTACCTCGTATATTGAGAATGTCTGATTTATTGTCTAGGGTTCAATTAAGACCGTTAGTTTGACTAATCGCTCGATATACGAGGGCCTATGGGTCACACAACAAGTAATGACAATTTACCAATTATAGTTGATTGATTAAATATTGTATTGGATATAATATTTCATTTATGGAGAATATAATAATAATTATATTTGGAATTAATTATTATTATTATTTAATTAAATTAGATTTAATTAAATATGAAATCTCAATAATAATATTTGGAATATTATTATACAAGAATAATAGATATGGTAAAGATATTATTCGTAGGAACATATCTAGGGAAATATAATCCGTAGAGATTATATTGCGGGCTAGGTCCGATATCTTGCTTAGGAATTAAGCCAAGTTAATCCCTATAAATATGTGTCTTATGGGAATTCCGAAAATACACAAGAAACATAATTTCTCCATAAAATCTCCAGTCAGAATTTTTCTAGCAAATTCGTCTTGAGATTCAACGCTGGCATATCGGTGCGGGTTGGTAGAAAGTCGTTACGTGGATACCATAGTTGAGGATTCCGCTTACAAATCGTTGTAAGGATTTATATGTTATTATTTATCCTTTATGTTTTATGTTATACAACCATATGCAGATTCGTTGTTGGTGAATCGTATTCTTCCGCTGCGCCGAATATGGTATTCGTGCCTCTAAAACCCAACATTCATGATTACTAAGCTTGGCTCATCCTACTTTGTATATTAAGAAGATCATGTCCATAACTCAACAAATGCCCAACAGTTTGAACTATTAGTGAACATATTTATCTTAATAACAACCATACTTGTTCTGGCAGTTAAAACACCTTGTGTTTTCTTCTCGGTTGCTAGAATCTTATAGTCCTTCTTCCAACACCCCTTTCAATTGCAGTGGGGCACACATCCTTATCAACCCACACTTACTTTTTGACTCCACCTTTCGCCTTCAGGAAGTTGGGCTTGGATCCCTCTTAGCCTTACTCCTTCGCTTCTTCTTGCCTTTCCGGTCAGAAGAAGTAGATTCACTCACCATGAGTACGGGTTTTTCCTTAGCAGTGGAAGACTCAAAAGTTGTAAGCATGTTATGAGGCTCCGACATTTTTGCTTCTGTCTTCTTCATATTTAATTTACTACAAAACTAGAATATGAATTCGGGAGCGACTTGAGGATAACACATGAGGTGAAATCTTCCCTCCTTTCACTAATCGACATCTGAACAGATCTCTCATCACTTCATAAATCTCAAACGAGATCTAGAATCAAAGAGATCCTTCAGACGCTTAAGCATCTCGAAGAGATCCATTTTCTCATGCTGCCTTTTGCAATTCGAGAGTAATGCCAAGCAATCATAACATAGAGTCTGGAAAGCATCATCTTAATGCTTCTTTTGAGCTGTAACGTCAAACGCTGCAGCCTCAACTGAACCAGCCTCGGGGGTAAATGGATTGTCGTGTCTAACACGTACTCAATCTCTTCTTGCCTTAGCACCAAACACACGTTTCAGTGCTAGTCCAGAAAATTTCTCAATAACAAGTTATTCATTTCAACAATTCTAGAGAAATAAATTAAAACGGGAATTAAACACATAATTCCTATGATCAATATTCAACAATCAAAATAAACATGGTCTTTTAATTTATTTTGACTCCATTATTTTCACATACTCAACGACCTCATCGGAAGAGTACGAATTTATATCTAATATAAATTGTAATGGACTAGGATCCATATTCCTAATATTACAATGACTGCTTGGGCTGAACATTGCAACAGCAGAACTAGTAGGTCTCTAAACCAATCGCCTCACGCAATTCATAGTTGATTGAACCTAGTTCAATCGGATGCCACCTAATTCTCGTTTCCCTGCTTGGGCTGGTGAAACAGAATTAAGTTGGTACACAACCATTAAGCGGTAACAACCACGTCCCTACAAAAGTCCCGTTAGATGTAGATCCGAGCAAAAGACTTGTGCCTTAAATACTCATTGGAACAAAATCTCCGGTTTACTTTTAATTTTAATGGAAGACATCTTTCAATCTAATGAAAAACCATATTTTAGTGAGGAACATTTTAAAGGCGGGGTATTAATTGCTTAATCGAGATCCAACATAATAACTACGTCACATTTGAGCAATTATTGGGCGCCGCCTACCCAATCATGACATGTGCGGACTAACATATATTGAGCGCCGTCTACCCAAATATTTGATACGGTCCGACAAATATTGGGTGTCGCCTACCCAAATAATTTAATGCGGGCTATATAACTAAATATATATATATATATATATATATCGATTCACATAAGTAGTTATACAAGTGGGGAGCAACTAATCAAGTTCTCATGCTTTATTTCAAGAATTAAATTTGCATAAATAAAGCATATATTACATATTTAGCACATAAATTAAATAAACATGCAAAATATCTAATAACACGTAAATCAAATGAACGTGCTTAACAATTAATTATTTGTAGGTAAAATATTGCTAAAATTAGAAATACCAACAAGCTCCAAGCTTTTGGTCAATTTCTAAAGTGTTTTCAAAATTATTTTGCCCAAAACTATTATTTTGTCAAAATTTGGTCCAACCAAACATGACTTTATCATGGTTTTCAGAAATTTGGTCTAACCAAATAGGCCTTTATTTGATATTTTTTTTCAAAATTTCTAAAATTCTTCAAACCAAATAAAACCTTATCGACTTCCTGAATTTAAAAACATTTATTTCTTAAACCAAACATTGTCTTAAGAAAAATTAAAAAAGGTTTTTTTTTATTGTTATTGGGCTGACTAGCCCATTTAAATTCCAAATTCAAAACATGGGCTATCAGTTTCCAGGAATAAAAATGGCCCATGTTATGGTCTTATTTTGCAGAACAAAACCGGCTCTAGAACTTGATCATTTTGATAACAGCTTAGAGCTGTGTGTTCCCAACCAGTTTCTCAGTGCCCGACGCCCAGTGCCGTCAGTTCAGTTGTGAACCGCCACCACATAGCCGCCAGCGTCCATTCGCCCAGCGGGTTCTGCAGTAGCGCGGCCCCAACAGCAGACCGAGTTCCACAGTAGCGTGACCCCAACGTCCATTCGCCCATCGGACGGCCGCCAATAGCTAGAGGACGGTGGTGCCACCCCAAATACCGACCGCCATGGCCACTTGCGTTCGCCTGGATCGAGCTTGGAGAGAAAAACAGACGCGACTGGACAATCCAATTTCCACCGCCTCTCAACCAAATCACCGCTCAGCGCCGCCTGTATTATCCTCGGACCACTATCTCGGCACCACCAATTTCCGTGGTTTGAAACCATCCATGCTTATGCAGAGCCACATAAAAAATTAGCGGACACGGCTGTGGTGGTGCGGTCGAACCACCCCCACAACAGGCCACTGCGAAATTGAAAGGTCCGCCACCACACTCACGGTTGAGCCGATCGGCGTCTGACCGTCTCCAGGCATCGTCAAATTTGCCCAGCAAGTTTCCCTTTCGGCAACGAGATCATGGATCCGGTGGGAGATACAGCGCAGAAGTGTAATTCCCGAAATTAATTTTATATAAATATTATTATAATCTAATTTTAATAATATGAAAATAGCCTTTTAATTCTTAAACAAATTATTTGATTCTGGACACCAAAACCGACGTTCAACTACTGCAAAGCAAATAATTATCTTTCAAGAATTAAAAAAATATATACAAATCAGATTTATTCCAAATAAATCTGAACTCTGTTTTGGACAAAACAAAATTGAATTGCACAAAATATAAAACTTACAAATTTACACAAAAAATATGTATACAACCGAGTCTGGAGCTCTGATACCACTGTTGGGTTTTAGAGGTACGAACACCATGTTCGGCGCAACGGAAGAACACGATTCACCAACAACGAATCTGAAACATGGTTGTATAACATATAACATAAATGATAAATAACGATATATAAATCCTTACAGCGATTTGTACGCGGAATCCTCGACTATGGTATCCACGTAACGACTTTCTACCAACCCGCACCGATATGCCAGCGTTGAACTCGAGACGAATTTGCTAGGAAAATTTCGGCTGGAGATTTTATGGAGAAATTATATTTTTTTATGTTATTTCGGAATTCCCATATGACACATATTTATAGGGATTACCCTAGCTTAATTTCTAAGCAAGATAATATGCTAGATTCGCATAATATAATCTATATGGATTATATCTCCCTAGATATGTTCCTACGAATAATATATTTACCATATCTATTATTCTTATATAATAATATTCCAAATATTATTATTGAGATTTCATATTTAATTAAATCCAATTTAATTAAATAATAATAATAATAATAATAATAATTAATTCTAAATATAATTATTATTATATTCTCCATAAATTAAATATTATATCCATTACAATAGTTAATCAACCAACTATAATTGGTAAATTGTCATTACTTGTTGTGTGACCCATAGGCCCTCGTATATCGAGCGATTAGTCAAACTAACGGTCTTAATTGAACCCTAGACAATAAATCAGAAATTCTCAATATACGAGGTACGTTGCGAGGAAATCTGCAACTACCTGTAATATTGTAGGCTATTGTGATATCTTCCTTTCATTCGCGAATACCCGATTAAGTCTTGAACATGATGAAGTGTCTATTCAAATAACTTAATCATATTATCTCCAATCACTAATTGATCAAGTATATCACATTTAGCCACAAAGTCTAAGTTGATGCGCGTCGGCCGACGACTTAGATCCAATTATGATGAGAAGACGAGTATTCTCTCTAAATCCACATTGAGGAATGAATCCTATTCTTGGCTCAACTACCACACACATGCATTTCGTGATGAACCCAATCCATGACATATCTACCCGTGGAAGGGTGCAAGCGCCGATCATGGTCAAAGTTCATCACTCCACACATGTCGTGCGTATTGACCTCAAGTCAGAGGAGTATCACATCGCTCCCACTAACCGAGACACCCGTAGACACATTATGTGGAATTACATCAAACGGTTTCTCGGATGGGTATACCAATACCCTCTAAGGTATTTGTGCATCCATCATGAGATACCCGTTATCTCGTAGTAAGTGAGATCTTACTACACTCTCTAAGAGTATGATGCAAATCGCACACCAATCTCAATTGCATCATCAATATCCTATTCTTGATGATCCTTGATCGGGGCTATTTGAGAATCATACTTAAGTCATCTGAGTTCCCACTCACTCAATGACAGTAGTGATTCATAGGAACACAAATAAGAATATATGCAAACAATCAAACATCATATTCAAATAAGTGTAATACCATACATTTAATATTAAACCAATAATAATATTAAACCAAATCTGAATATTTTTTTAGTATTATGTCCTTTCGATGGATTGTCTCTAGGACACTAACACTAACAAAAAGAGCCCTGGCCCTCCCTGCCCCACCCAGGGAGCAAGTCGAGATCCCCACCACCGTGGTTCTGCCGACAGTGGCTGTTGCTCTCCCAGCAGGAGGGGAGATGCCTCCTCCGCCCACAACAAAAAGGGGACGAGGTGCTGCCGACCCCAAAATTGTGGAGGTGGATGAGTCTCCTCCAATGAAGAAGACCTGCCTCGACGAGGGCACCTCGACAGGCAGAGCTAGCAGCCTGGGCTGCCAACCAGGGGAGATGTCGGACCGATCCTACCTGGGATGAGATCACGACCGCATCGCCAGGTTGGTCTAACTTATCTCGTCAAGATTTGAGTTTATTTGTAAGTCATCCTTGAAAATACTAACTCTTTTTTTGTTCTATTTCCAGTAGCATAGAGGATGATCCCAACCTGTCAGCCCAGGTCCTGGATTTTATTGGGTCCAAATTTGCTCACGATTTTGAGTCCCTCCCCGCCAGCCTTCGGTGGACGATGCGAGACGTCCCCCGTGCCTGGGACCTGGAGCTGGATGTCACGGTGGCGTATAACAACGGGAACTCCAATCTCTATCTCTCTCAGGCTTGATGCTAAAAGCCGCCTCGGTGATGAGCACCACTCTCACCCAAAAAGAGATTGAGGCCACCCGTACCTTCTCGGCGAGGGAACAGCAGACGAAAGCCATCAAGGCCATGGAGGCCGCGACCAAGGCGGGCAAGAAAGCGACGACCGAGGTGGTTATTCTCTCCGCCAGGGTTCGAGGTGAGGAGGAAAATAACGCCCTCCTTGGGGAGAAATGTCACCGGGAGGCTGAGGCTTCGGCCAAGTTGGTGGAGGAGAAGGCGGCGGAGGAGAGAAAGCAGGTTGAGGCCGAGGAAAAGGCCCGGGCTGCAGAAGCTGAGGCAAGACTGGCTGGCCAAAAGATGGTGAGGAGATGAGTTCGCGTCGGCCAAGGAGATGGTCGAGGAGTTCAAGAAGAAAATAACGCTGTCTCCGGAGGAGTACGACACCATGAGCGATCCGGCCCAGATCACCAACTACTCTTATTATCTAGCCATCTCAGATTCACTCCGAGTGTTGTACCGGGCTGGTCGTCCCCTTGGTGAGTTGGCCTAATTCTTTAAGGACTATGTCCTTTCCCATCCTCTCCATGGCGACATTTACGTCGGGCATCGACCTCAGCTGGTGGCCTGATTGTTCCCGGCTCTTGATGTCGAGCAAGGGTCCTCCTGAGTCTCCCGAGGGAGTGGGTGAAGAAACAGATCAAACCGCCCCAGCCGATGGAGACCTCCCTGCTGATATCCCGACTGCCCCAGCCAATGCCGACGCTGTCGTGACCACTACTGGGACTGCCCCGACTACTATAGAGACAAATCCTGCCGCCGAGTAGGATATACTTTATCATTTTACTTTCTTTTGATGATGTAATTGTCCATTGTGGCCACCTTGTGTACTGCGTCATTTTCTTTAATGAAAACCCAAATTTGGTTGCAACACTTGTGTGTGCTTTTAATTCAAAATCTACGTTTTGTCTCCTAACTCGACTAGTTTAGAATTAGTTAATGAAAAAAGTGAGAGTACCAACTTAAGTGGCCCCCTTCCAAGAGGGGATCTCGACTGCCTTTCCTTAACCAATTTTAAATTGATGAGATGGGAAATATGCTGGACCCGTCCTATTCAATTGCCCCCGAGGTCTTGCCTCGTCAAGGATATGTACACTTTGCGAGGTTGGGCCTCGTCTTTTACTTTCGTCTTTAACTTTACCGCCTTAGAAGACTTGTATGTTAGCGCTCGCCTAAGAGTTTTACTTCGTCGGGAGTCTTTTGCCCCTTTGAGATCTCGTCTCGTCCAGAGACTTTTATGCCATTACGAGGTATGTTCTCGTAATTGGTCTTAGTGCTCTAGAGAGGCTTAACCTCTTAAAGAGTCTGGGTGTAACATGACTGCCTAAAAAGGTCTCGCTGTTAATACTCGCCTCAGATCTCTATGGTCCTCGAGAGGCTTTTGCTCGATGAGATTTTTGCCCCTTTGAGATCTCATCTCGTCCGGGGACTTTATGCCATCGCGATGCGTGTCATCGTGATTGGTCTTATACTCTAGGGAGGCTTGGCCTCTTAAAGAGTCTTACGTGCCTAGATCGAGATCTTGTTCGATCTAGGGCTTTTTCCCTCTGAGGTGGTTCCTCGACGAGGGTCTTTTATCCCCCCAGGTATTGCCCTTGGACGGGGTTAAATCCTGGACGAGCACGGGTCTGCTTTCAGGACTCTGTGCCCCATTCGAGGCATGTCCTCGTATGGGGGCTTTGATTTTTCTTTGGCCAAAGGTTAAACCTCGACCTTGGCTCTATGCCCTAGCCCGGGCATGACCTAGAGCAGGGACTTTGTGCTGGGTTCGTTGAGTTGGAAAGGAAGATTAAATTTTATTTATTACAAAATTGAGAGCTACAAATGGTTTATTGGTAATACTTTTTTAGGTTGATGGCGTTCCAAGGGTATTGATCTGGGACGTCGTCTAGGCGCTCCAACTCGTATGCCCCATTCACCAAAAATCTTGCGATTTGAAACGGGCCTTCCCAATTTGGGCCGAGGGGGATCTTTGAGTTGGGCTGTATTTTCTTTAGGACGAGGTCGCCAATGGAGAACTGTCTAACCTTTACTTTGGAGTTGAAGAATTTTTCTGATTTTCTCTTGTAATCTTCGTTCTTCAAGGCGGACGAGAGCCTCATTTCTTCTAGTACATCTAGGTCGGCCCTTCTGGCCTTGTCATTTTCTTCCGTGATGACCTGCGATGTCTGATGGCTCGGCACTATGATCTCAAAAGGGATGGCGGCTTCAGTTCCGAAAGCTAGAGCGAAAGGGGACTCATTCGTCGAGTTTCTTGATGTCGTTCTGTAGGACCAAAGGACCTCAGGGAGGCTGGTGATTAGGCGTGAAATTGTCATGATTCGTAGCTAGAAATGCCCAAGTTTTGATAGATTTTATTGAGTTTTTAGAGTCAAATAAGTACTATTTCTTTACATTGATGAATTTGTCTCTTTGATGCTCATAGGTAAATTAAGGGCGAAAAATGGAGTTCGTAGGACTTTGAATCAGCTCAAACGGATGCTCAGATGAGAAGATATCGAAGAAATACGAACGATATTAGTGCGTGAGAAGAGAAGTGTTAGTTGAAAGGAGAGAAGGGCCGCTCAAGCAAGACCACTCGAGCACCTCCGCTCGAGCTCAACAGCTCGAGTGCCTCTGACTTACAGAACGTTTCCTCCGCTCGAGCACCACTGCTCGAGCGCCTCCGCTCGAGTGCTTGTTTTGCTCGACCACTTTGCTCGAGCGCCTCCGCTCGAGCTAGCCCAGCTCGAGCGCCTTCAAGGCTGAAGTTTCCGAGTTCGTTTTTCCAGCCCACGAGTTCCCGATTCGGCCCAAAGCTTATATATACTCGTCCCGAGCTCGTTTTTACAGAACCACCACATACCACTTGATAGATTTTGACTTTTAGAGTTCATTTTTTTAGAGGAATGAGAGAAGCAAGCTTTACGTTGACGTTTTTGAGGTTTTCATTACGAATTCATATCACGATTTTATTTTTTTTGGTTTCGCTCCTTAATATCTTTGTTCTTGAACACATTGAGACTTCTTTTATTGATTTAATTTCAGTTTATTCTTTTATTTCTTTAAACCCTAGTTTATGTTTGATCTCTTCTTCGTTCTAATTATCATGTTCATGTTCGTTACTTTTTCAATTGTTATTATTTACGTAAAATCCATGTCTAGCTAAAACCCTTGCATGCTTGGGGTAGGATGAACTCGTAGAAGTAGGTTGTGAGTACATATTTAGGGTAATTCGTGACGTTAGGATTTAATTCTCTTAATTAATGAATTCTTAAAATCAATCTTAACTTTGCCTTTGAATTTCGTTCGAAAAGTGTTAGAGAGAGGACGACCTTATCACTCTTTAACAACGAGTAGACTTAACGAGATGGTTTAGAAAGGGTTAATTCATCTACCAGTTTAGCGAAGGAGGACGACCGCATCACCTTAGTTAAATTAGGGTCTCATTAATTAAGCACAATCTATTAACTTGTTAGTGGATTAGTGAAGTCGAGTGTTAGGGTAAAGTATTAGGGTTTAGAATCTTGAGCTTTCATCTTGCATTCTTTTACTTAGGTTATTTCTTGCGCATCACGATTATTTTGATTATGTACCTGCTCCGTTAGTATACGTAGGGATTCCTATCCTGAGCATCACCATCACTCATTTGAATACAAACCTTAATTAATTCGTCTTCTTCAATATTTTAGTTTAATTAGTTTATTTTAGTTATAATTAATTCTTTCAAAAAATCCAAAAACATACACTCATATTAACTACAATGCGTAGATCTTCAGGGATCTATTCGCATACACACTTTCCCTTGGGTTCGATAATACTTGGTTGCTATACTTACTCATACTACAGTGAACCCGTCCGCTTGCGGGGAAGCTACTAGTAGAAAGCTAGTATTTTCGGTCCAAGTCAATGACGCCGTTGCCGGGGATGGCATTGTATGTCTTTTGAATAGGACTTGTAGATAACTTAGTAGTTAGTAGTGAGTGCTTAATTTTCTATTTTTTTATTCATTCGGCAGTTGCGTTTTGATCCTTCTGCTAGTGTGTCAGGTATATGAAAACACGCTCACAAAGCAATACGAGCGAAGAGAGAATACCGTTGGACCCTGAGACGATAGCTAGAAGGAACCGAGCTTTCTTGAGGAGAATGAACACTGCCGGAGGAGGGAAAGAACCAATGGACATCTCTAATGAGTTGGATGATGCTGCGAATGAGTTCAATCAGGAATTGGGCCGAGTTGAAGGTACTGGAGTTAGTGGTAGCCAGAATCAAGTTCCGTTAGGGGATAACCAGAGCCTAAACCCGGATACACAAAACGTAAACAATCCAGCTCACAACATTGTTCAAAACCCTCATAACAACCCTGCCTACCCATATCCTAACTTACCACCAAACAACTTACCTTATCCACCTTACCCATACCCACCGTATCCGTATCCACCATACCCGTATCCTCACCCTCCTGTTTACAACCAACCACCAGCTTATCAACCACCACCACCCCAACAAGTACCCGTACTAGCTGCTAATCCGCAATACGTTCCTCAGAACGCAGATCAGAACATGGCTATTAGAGGAAGGTTTGCGGCGCAGCCGCAACGGTATTATGATGGAGTGGCTTTACCTCCTGTTGAGGCAAACAACTTCTCGATTTCCCCAGGAATTCTAAAGCTGCTTACAGAGAACCAGTTCAAGGGGGTGATCGGGAAGGAGAAACTTCATACTCATCTGAGGAGTTTTCTATTGATAGCCTCCACTCTCAATTACAATGGCATGTCTGAAGATGCCAAGAGGCTTAGGTTGTTCCCATTCTCATTGACGGGAATAGCTAAAGAGTGGTACGATAATACGCTTCCACAGAGAGGTATTACCACTTGGGTCGAGCTCGAGCATTTGTTCCTCGAGCGATTCTACCCTCCATCCAGAACGATCAAAGCAAGGATTGAGATCTCTTCCTTCCGCCAGAAGCAAGGAGAGGACCTACGTCAAGCGTGGGAGAGATACTCAAATATGTTGATAGAGTGCCCGCAGCACGGGTACAATGAGGGAGATGTCATGGCATTTTTCTATAGTGGTGCCAACAAGGCTGGGCAAGACCATCTAGACGCATTTGCTAGTGGATCATTCCTGAATCAAGGAATAGTGAGGTGTAGAGAGATCGTGGACAACATTGTCACGAATGTCGGGGCTTGGAATGTGGACGCAGGTTTCCAGAGAGTTCATCAGGTTGAGGAAGGTGAAGGAACGAGAAGGATGTTGATGGCCATGATGGAAAAGATTAACAACCTTGAGTTGGAGAAGAATATGGCTGGAGGGAATGCAACAGAGAATGAGCAAGAGGACAAGCCCACAATTCAGCAAGAAGTAGTAAATTATATGAGAGGTCCTTATTACAATCAGAATGGGTATCCACAAGGTGGAAATTTTCAAGGAAGGCCTTCTTATGGCCAACCATTTGTACCTCCAGGTCCACAGCTGCCTCAAAATCAATGGAGGAACACACAAGGGTACCAAGGAGGCCAGCAACTTCCTCAGAACCAATGGAGGAAGAACGAGAATTTTTCATATGCTAACCCGAAGGCGGGTATTATAGTTCCTCCAGGTGTTGATCCAGGTTCAAAGCCTCCGGGTGGAGAAGGTGGTTCCTCAACTGAGGAGATGTTGAGAGCTATCCTTCAGAAGGTAGAGGAAGGAAGCAAAAGATTATCATCTTTGGAGTACGATGTGAAAGATTTGCATAAGAAAGTCGATCAGCGTGATCAAGAACTCCAGAAGAGAGATGTAGAGTTGAATCGAATTCAGCAAGAGAACAACCGAAGGTTCACTTCCATAGAGTTCCAGATGAGCCAGATTGCAAAGTCATTGAATAGAGAGCCGGGTAAATATCCTTCAATGCCTGAAGGTAATCCTAAAGAGCATTGTAAGGCTATCCAGCTTAGAAGTGGAACTAACTATGATGGTCCCCAGATGCCTGTTGATTCTGAGACGCCTCAAGGAGATGTTGAGATAGAGGGAAAAGAACATAAGAAAGATGGAGATGAGAGTGGGGAGGTAGGAGTTGAGAAGAAGGTTGAGGGTGAAAGCACTCAAGCGAGCAAAGAGCTTGAAGAGGAAGGCATTGAGAAGGTTGAGAGAGTTCCTAGTGGAAGAAGGCAAAGGAAGCAAGGGAGAAAGTGAAAGAGACCGAGAGAGATGAATGGGGGGTACCCAAATCTGTGATATCCGTCCCATTTCCACAACGCTTCATGAAAAAGAAGCTTGATGAGAAATTCGCTAAATTCCTTGATGTTTTTAAAAAGTTGCATATTAACATTCCTTTTTATGATGCTTTGGAACAGATGCCCAACTATGCAAAGTTTCTGAAGGACTTGATCGCGAAAAGACGGCGAGTGGATGAGCCGAAGTTGGTGCAGTTGAACCATGAGGTGAGTGCATTAGTGCACAAGGCGCTTCCTCCAAAGCTGAAGGATCCCGGGAGCTTTACCATCTTATATGACATTGGGAACGAGATCAAGAAAGGAGCGCTATGTGATTTAGGGGCGAGCATAAATCTTATGCCCTTGTCGCTTTTCAAAAAGTTGGAAGGTGGTGAACTTCAGCCGACAATGATGATGCTTCAACTTGCCGACTGGTCTATTACTCGACCTCAAGGTGTGGTTGAAGACGTCCTCATGAGAGTTGGAGATCACATTTTTTCAGCCGACTTTGTAGTGCTCAAAATGGAGAAAGATGAGCGCGTGCCCCTGATCTTGGGAAGACCGTTCTTAGCAACGGCCGGGATGGTGCTAGATGTGGCAAATGAAAAGATCACGTTGAAAGTTAATGATCAAGAAGTGAAGATTTCTCTATATGAGGCCATGAAGTACCCGAAGGAGGACGACCGCATCACCTTAGTTAAATTAAGGTCTCATTAATTAAGCACAATCTATTAACTTGTTAGTGGATTAGTGAAGTCGAGTGTTAGGGTAAAGTATTAGGGTTTAGAATCTTGAGCTTTCATCTTGCATTCTTTTACTTAGGTTATTTCTTGCGCGTCACGGTTATTTTGATTATGTACCTACTCCGTTAGTATACGTAGGGATTCCTATCCTGAGCATCACCATCACTCATTTGAATACAAACCTTAATTAATTCGTCTTCTTCAGTATTTTAGTTTAATTATTTTATTTTAGTTATAATTAATTCTTTCAAAAAATCCAAAAACATACACTCATATTAACTACGACGCGTAGATCTTCAGGGATCTATTCACATACACACTTTCCCTTGGGTTCGATAATACTTGGTCGCTATACTTACTCATACTACAGTGAACCCGTCCGCTTGCGGGGAAGCTACTAGTAGAAAGTTAGTACATTCGCTCCAAGTCAGCTGGCGGCCCAATTTGCCTTTGGCCTCCTCCAACTTCGCCTTGATCGTATGCTTGAGAATTTTGTTGGTCACCTCGACTTACCCATTGGATTGCAGATGGTATGGTGTGGAGAATTTCCTTTTAATATTCTATTTTTCACAGAATTCCATCATCTCTAGGCCGTCGAATTATTTCCCGTTGTCGGAAATGATTGTTTGGGGTAGACCAAATCAGCATATGATGTTCCTCCAGATGAACTTGATGATTTGAGTCTGGTCGCTGGTGGTTAGTGCCTCGGCCTTGACCCATTTGGTGAAGTAGTCGACCGCGACCACGACAAACCTTCTTCCCCCCGGTGTCGTGGGCATTGGCCTATGAGGTCTATTCTCCACTGGGCGAAAGGCCAAGGGCTAAACATCGATGTGAGGTTTTCTGGAGCCACTTTGATGTTTGGTGCCATTGTTTGGCCTCGGTGGCAAGATTTGGTGTAGGCGATTGCGTCTTGGCGCATGCTGATCTAAAAATAACCCTGTCTCAACGTCTTGTGGTAGAGGTACTGCCCCCGCTGTGATTTCCGCAGACTCCACTGTGGATCACACCGAAGATGAGCTTTCCTTGCTCTGGGGTGATGCATTTGAGAAGGGGAAGGGTGAAACTCCTCTTGTACAGGTGATCATTGACAATCGTGTACCTCGTCGCTCTTTGCTCCAGTTGTCGAGATTGAACACAGTCTTCTTGCAGGGTGCCGTCCTTCAAGTATGCTAAAATCGGCGTCATCCAGCTTGGTGTCTCGTCCTCGACTGGAGCAACTAATTGTTGATTAATGGAGGGAGCATGTAGCTTGGTTAAATTGATGTTGGAGAGGTCGGCGGCGCCTTCCGATGTGGCGAGTTTGGATAAGGCATCGACTTGCGAGTTTTGTTCCCTCGGGATCTGCTCGATGTAGACTTGGTGGAACTTCTTGCATAACTCGACGACGTGCGCGTGATATTTGATCATTTGTTCGCCTCGTGCCTTGTACTCTCCTGTCAATTGATTTACCACCAAAAGTGAGTCCATGAAGATGTTTAGCCTTCGGACTCCGACAACAATAGCTAGGTCAAGGCCGCCAATGAGTGCTTCGTATTCTGCCTCATTGTTGGTGGTATAGAACGAGAATCTGACGGTATTGGTGAAACATTGGCCGTCTGGTCCCATCAAGATGATTCCTGCCCCGACACACGTGCTTATCGAGGAACCGTCTACGTACAATTTCCAGACTGGGTGGTACACCTTGGATGGGTGTGGGGGATAAGTCAACTCCATGACGAAGTTGGCCAGCGCTTAACCCTTGATGGCGGTTCTAGGTGCATAGGTGACCCCGTATTGAGATACCTCCAAGGACCATTTGATCAGGCGCACGCTGGTGTCAGACCGATGTAGCACTTATCGAAGAGGCAACGTCGTTAAGACCCTGACTTGATGATCGAAGAAATAGAGCCTCAACTTCCTTACGCTCATGACCAAAGTATAGACTATCTTTTCCAAAGGGGAATACGTGTCCTCGACCTCGTGTAGAACTTGAATCACGTAGTATATCGGTAAGTGGTCTTGCCCCTTGGCCCGTACCAGCATGACCCTTAGAGCGCTGTCGGATGCGATTAGGTAGAGGAAAAGCTTCTCGCCTGGAACTGGTTTGGCGAAGATCTTGGGGTTGGCCAGGTACTCCTTTAGCTTGAGAAATGCTAATTGACTTTCTCTATTTCAAGAGAATTTTTTTTTATCTTTGATGGTGGAGAAGAAAGGCTTACTTTTGTCACCAAGCCTCGAGATGAATCTATTTAGAGTGGCCAATCGTCCAGTTAAAACTTGTACTTGGCGGACCATCCTTGGCTCTATCATATCGATGATGGCCTTGATTTTGGCCAAGTTGGCCTCAATGCCCCTCTGGCTGACGATGTGGCCGAGGAATTTGCCCTTGCTGACGCTGAAATGTCATTTTTTTGGATTGAGCTTCATGTTGTAAGCTCGTAATATAGTGAAGGTCTCGGCAAGGTCTCGGAGGTGATCTTTCTTTCTCATGCTTTTGACCACGATGTCGTCTATGTAGACTTCCATGGTTTTCCATATCTGATCAGCAAACATAGTGTTTACTAACCTTTGGTATGTTGCCCCGACATTCTTCAATCCGAAAGGCATTCTCGTCCAAGAGTACATATTCTTTTCGGTGTGAAAAGAAGTGTGTTTGACATCCTCCGCGACCATTGGGATCTGGTGGTACCCGGCAAAGGCATCCATGAAGGACATCATCTCGTGACCTGCTGTGCTGTCCACCAAATGGTCAACGTATGGCATCGGGAAATGGTCTTTGGAACACGCCGAGTTCAAATCTCTGAAGTCGATGCAGAGCCTCCAGGCGCCAGTCACTTTCTTGATGAGGACAGGGTTTGAGATCCATAGTGGCTCATCTTGTGCGGGCTCGATCAGTCTATTCTCGAGGAGCTTTCTGACCTCGTCCCCTAGGGCTTCGTACTTCTCGGGCCCAAACTTTCTTCTCTTTTGTGCAACAGGTTTTCTTTTGGGATCAATCTTTAAGTGGTGGCAGGCGTGCTTTGGATCAATATTGACCATGTCGCTATGATCCCATGCGAAAACGTCGCTGCTTTTCTTCATAAATTCGAGGATCTCTACCCTCAAGTCTGATGGGATGTTGGTCCCTATTAATACTTCGAGACTAGGCCGGGCCGGATCCATGAAGACTCTTTCTAACTCCTCTATGGGAGCGGTCTCTCTAGGATCTGGGTATTTGCCTCGTGGATCGAATTCGACCACTATTAGCTCGAAGCCAATTCTGGGTTCCATGGGATCATCGAGGACTTGGACGAGGTCCTGATCTATTTCCATGGGAGCCTCGGCCTCAGCTTCTTGGGATAGCATTGAGTCGAGGCCCAAGATTACATTAATGCTAAAACTAAGTGCGGAATTCAAAGAGAGTCACGACTAGTTCAAACATTTTCTAGCCATTTTTTGGTCTCCTTTTACCGTGCCAACTAAGCCCTCCGTAGTGGGGAACTTGATACAGTAAAAGTAGGATGAGGCAATTGCCCCAAAAGTTTCAAAAAAGGGGCGACCTAGAAAGCCATTATAGATGTTTGGCTGATCAACTATTACAAAGTCTAGCTGTCTAGTTATCTTCGTCTCTTCCTTCTCATGAAAGACGAGCTCCACACACAGCTTGATTCTTCCATAGGCTTGGACGACGGTATCTCCGAAGCCTCGGAGCACGGTGTCGAAAGGCTTGATGTATGCCGCGAAGCTACCCATCATGTCGAGGGTCGACTTAAAGATAATGTTGCAGAAGCAACCATTATGCACTAATAGACGATCAATAGAGATGTCGAGGATCTTGGTTGAGATGATGAGGGCATCATTCTTTGGGCAAAGAGCCCCTTCCCGATCAGCGTTAGTGAAGGTGATCACGGAAGTTTTAGAGATAGTTGGCTCCAGAGGGGAGATTGCATGGACATTCTCAAATACCCTGACCTCAGCCTTCCTTTTGTGGTTCGACATGGTCGAGACCGGGATAAGGCCTCCTAGGGTTCCTCCCCCTGGAGCATGTTCACGCGTCCCCCAGTCTGGAGTGGGGGGACATCATCTTCATCGTCGTCGTCCTCCTCATCTTCGACGAGTGCGACGGGAGGAGCTTGTTGGTGCATCTGTGGCCTCTACTGTCGAGGTTACCCTCTATTTTGTTTGGGTTATGGGGGGTGGGTTTACCGGTTTCTTTATGAAGTCGTTGAGCTTGCCGTCCTCGAACAACTTCCATAGCTGCCGGAGGAGGTCTCGGCATTCACTCGTGTTATGCCCCATGCGTCGTGGAAAGCGCACCACTTCACCTTGTCCACTCGCCTTTAGTGGTGGAATGCCCTTGGCTTGACTAGCACGTCGTCGTGCTGGATGACGTTGAAAATGAATGCTGGGGTCTGGGTTAGGACTTGGAGAAATTGCTCGTCCATCTCGTTGGCCTATTTTTTTTAATGTGCCTAGCGCCCAGTTTCCCATCTGGCGTTACTGCCGACAGGTTTCTCCTGTGTTGGGGGGAAGATTTGGGTTTGTCCCCTACTCCAGCTTTTGGGGCCACTGTCGTGGCCTTGGCCTTCGGAGTTCCCATCCTCTGTGCCAGAAGCTTCTGGCGAGTGACCATCTCTCCGACCCTTCCCTTGAATTTGGCGTACATCGTGGGGAGTTTTTTGGATAGGTGCCTGAATATGGGGGAGATTGCAGCAAAGCCGTTAAGAGTTGAGCGTAGGGAGAGCTCGTCACTGACGAGTTCCCCGGTGAGAATGATTTTTTTGGTCCCGGTACAAGACTGAGGAATACGTGTATGGGGGGGGGGAATACACGTATTCCAATTTTTCAAACTTAAAACCTGACTGAGTCCCCTTTACTCAGAGTGGTAAAGAACTAGGAGCTGATAACACACCTACTGACTACACGTGGTGTGGGTCAGTTGGCTAACTATCAGTTCAAGTTCAGTGCGGAAATGCGTGAGCCCTGATAGTTTAAAGTCTTGTTTAGTTTGCTTTCTAAAAAACTTGTTTTACTCAAAACTGAATAGTGATTAGTAGGGCAGTGCTCTTTTTAAGGATCAGGCTGATTGATTCAAGCCTGATAGACCGAATGCAATGAATGAATATGTAATATTGTAAGCATGCACAATATCAAAGCAATAAGAACACAGGGAGTTTAACGTGGTTCAGAGACTCAAGCTCATACGTCCACAACCTGATTTAACAGGAAATCCACTCAATGTATTCTTGTTTTTAACGTGCCAAGGTGCACCAAGACCAGCTATCCTCACTGATCTATACAACTCCACTTACTAACTCATTAACTGACTTACTCCCAACAAACCTAACTTAGGGTTTTGGTTTCAGTTTGGATTCCAACTAGGTTTAGATTATCCTTACAAGGCAAAGCTATGCTAAGGATTGGATAATCTCTCTAAGCTTAAGATAATGCTAGTTCGCTCTTGGAATACAGAATAACTCTCAGTAATTTAGATGGTTTCGGATGCTTTTTCTAAGGCTGAATGCTCTAGTGCTTGAGAGCTTGAGTAATTTCTGGCTTGGAAATTTCCCGTAACCTTGAATGGGTTCAAGGTCTTCTGTATTTATAGGTGATTTGAAAAAAACTATCCGTTGGAGAGATAGCCTTCTAGTCGTCTATGTAGAGTGGCTTCAAACAGACATATCTTCATGCTCAAATAGGCATATCTTCATGCAGCAGCCGTCCTTGCATGGATTTGGTAGTTGCATTAAATGCACATTAAATGCTTGCCCGTTGAACATGCAGTCTGAATTCAGTCTTCTTGTCAGGTTCCGTACGTGCGTGTCCTTCCCGGATTGGTCCACGTCATCAGGTTGGTGAGAATGTCAGAACTTATTCCTGAGCTTCAGGCTTGTCTTATTAAGTTCATTTTGTCTTGTGCTCACCGGTCTTGTCCTGACACTGACATTTCTTTTGCATTGGTTGGCTCTACTCCAAGTCTTCCCATTAACTCAGTTTCATCCTGTTTCCTTCAGGACTGAGTAGTACTGACCTCAGGGTCATACTCTTCATCACTGAGACTTACTCAGCCAGCTTAGGAGACTGCCATAAGTTCAGGATGGTTTACTTCGTCTTCAGGCTCTGAGTCTTGATTGTCATCAGCAAGTGCTCCTCTTACTGAGTACCTGTGAAGTGTAAAATGACTAAGTACAAACCCTAACCAAGACTAGCCTGACAAACAAATGCAAACATCTTTTCAGGGGCTTTGGGATCTTAATCAAAACTGACAATGTCCCAATAATTTTCCCCTTTTTGATGATGTCAAAACACTGAAAAGATCCTCAAAACACTTAGAGGAAATATAAAGACCTATCTATAAGATAAAACAGTGTTAGAGCAATTCTTGATAAAGTACAGAATTTAAACAACAGCCAAAAAGACATTGAGTTTTTGTCTGTGGGCAAAAGTAATAGATTTCATTGATTGATATGAAAGTGGTTACAATGAATCTAATCTATTACAAAGAGGTAGTGAACTCCTAGACTAATCTCATTTCAGGTTCGAGTCCATATCCAGCATAGACTCTTGCCTTCAGCTCGTCAAGTCTTCTAGGTTGGTTCATATATCCTTCAGCTTTGGCAATCTTCAAGACTTCCATCATAATGGCCTTCGTGTTGTGCTTCTGAGTTCCAGGAACCAAGGGAGGAGCTCGAATGGTGAACTCAGGAGCCTTCACTTGGACTTGAGCTGCATCAGCCTCCTCCAAGATCTTTTGGAATAACTCAGGATGATTGTCCATCATGTAGTCAGTGAAGTGGGCATTGATATCGTCAGTGTCGCCCCATTTCTTCACAACATACCACAACTTCACAAACTCATCCTTCGCATCAGCCCAAAACTCCTTCAATGCCTCTGAGATGAACTCATCGACATAAGCTTCCCTTATTCCTGATTCTGGCCTACTGACTTGAAGAATTGATGACTTCCTTACTGTTGGCCTCTTTCAATACTTCCTAGGCTCAGGCTTCGCCTTCTTCCTCCTTAGCAAACTGATCACCGCATCATCCAGTTCTCTTTGTTGAAGCTCAGTGATGTCAGACAGCTTTTCAACCTTCTTCTCCAAGATGCGCATCTTCTCCTTTTGAGCAATTTCAGCTCTGCGCACAGCCTCAGATTTCTCAGAAAGATCTCCACATGCTTCAGCGCATAACTCTGTCACTGCCTCAGCTGAGTAAGTGATGGGGTTCTTCCTTGAGCTCATGGGAGAAGACTTCTGAACTGGCTCAGGTTGCTTGGAAGGTTCATCAGCCTTTGCCTTTGCTGCCTCCGCCCTCAGCCTGGCAACAATTTTCTCTCCTTCTTTCTCCACTGCTGCCAACCTTGCTTACTTCCTTACCCTCAGCACATTTCCTTCAGGATTGGCTTGAATTGTTTCGCCTTGGTTGACTGCCTCCGATGCCTTAGGGCGGGATCTTTTCTTCTTTTTTCCCCCTTTTTGGCATCATCATTGGCCTCGAATGGGAATGCGTCAGATCCACCGTTGATTACGAAAGAGGCTAGGGAATGGACGTCATTAATTCCCTCTTTCAGTAACTCAACTCCCATCGAGGTTCATGTCCCTGCAAACGAGACTGAACTGATAGCAGCGTTTACTTTCTTCTCGAAGACCTCCATAGAAAGTTGGAGTCTTTGTTCAGCCTGGGTGATCATTTCCTCCACCTTCAAGGACTCACCGCTGATTCTGCTGGCTTCAGTCAGTATCTTTGCCAACTCCTCAGTGGCCTTCGCCAAAGTTTCTGCAACTATCTGAGAGGTACGATCCAGCTTCCCTGACTCCAGCTCAAGTTTGGTCACTGAGTCCTTCATGGCCTGAGTAACAAGAGCTCCAGTCTGAACTGCAAGCCTATCAACTGCCTGATTTATCATGTCATCCCTGATCGCGTCCCTCTCCTCAAGTTGCTTGAGAGTCTTCCTAAGCATCTTCTTAGTGCGCTTCCTCTCAGTCCTCACTGACTTGGCCGTGTCAGTCATCGTTCTCTTTAGCAAAATCAGCTCCCTGTTGGCAAGGGTGTTGTAAGCTGACTTTGTCCACATGATGTGTTTCGCCAGGGCCTTGGAGTCTTCTTCTTTTTCAGCTCTTAGCCTCATTACTTTCTCCTGAAGTTCGACTAGATTTTCAGTGGTTTTCTCCTTCTTGACCTCCACAATGCTCGTAAACTCAGCACGGCCGACCCCAGTTATAACAACATCTGGATCTTCATTTTCAGCCTCGTCAGTGATTGGCTGCTTTCCCTTGGCAGCCCCTGCATCCTCAGTCCCCTCTTCAGGGTGCACTGAAGGCAGTTGTTGAGTGGTCAAGGCCGCCTGCTCAGGCTCAGCCATGCCATCTCGAACCTTAGGAACTTGTCCCTCGGAACTGGGAGTCTCCTTAGACGCCTCAACATCTTTCTCCCTTGTCTCAGGGCAGGGAATCCCTTCATCGACAGATGTCTCATCGGCGGCTGAGATGTTCAAAACATCCTCAGCTACTGGTCCACCCTTGGCACCAGTGTCCTTCTCACCTTCCCCCTGAGCTTGAGGCTCAGAGTCCATACCATCAATCTCCCTTGCTGTCCTCCACAGCCTTCTCCATGGCTCCACCCTGAGCATCTTCATCATCCTCCTTGTCCTCCTCATCCTCAGATAGGATGTCAGCCTTGCTCTTGGACATCAGGCTGTTGACTAGCTCCTTTAGATTTTCGAAGTTGAGCAGTTGAAGCCAGCTAGTCAGTCCAAAGTAGGAGCACAACCTGGCCTCCTCGATTTCCTAGTGCTCCCAGCCACGAGCATCCACCAGCAAATGTTGCTCTTGCATATTTGATTGTTTGAATTCCAACCAAACTTTCAATTCAATCACATTTGCCAGCAGCTCCTTGTACTTATTTAGCCCGGGCCAGCACTTAGATGCCCATTCAGTGGCATTACCCCTATGGGTGTTCTCAATCACACTACCCATCAGATGTTCATTCAGCTCCTCCTCCTCCTGAATGACAAGGAAATCGTCCTCTTCAGATTGGAAGGATTTGGGGCAATCCTTGGGGTTGGGGTAAGAGGGAAAATCTGTGGGATCAGGAAGGTTTAGTTCAGATGACTGGTCAGGCTCATTAATGGGTGAGTTTGATGGCACTGACTCAGTTGGAATGTTTGGCTCTGAGGTTTGGGGTGTATGGGTGGGTTGAGGTGTTGGATCAGGGATGGATTGGGTTTGGGGTTCAGGATGTGTGGGTGATTTAGGGGGTACTATCTCAGGCTGCAACAACTCAACCGTCTCGATAGATTTTCTCACCTCCTCTAAGTCAGAGGCTCCAGGAGAGCTTGACTTCTCCCTCTCACTCAGGACAGGCAACTTCTTAGCAGGGGACCTTCTAACCCCCTTCCTAAGTCTCTTCAGGGGCCTCTCACCCTGATCATCCTCCTTCCTGACTTCATCATCAGTCCCCTCGGCCTCAGCATCGTCTTTCTTGGGAACAGACTCAGTCCCAGAACTAGTGCTCTTCCCTGACAGCACTATACGCACCTTCTTTTTCTTCTTCTCAGCCTCCTCCACTGCAGGCTGATCCACCTCCTTCTCAGCTGCCACCTCCTCCTCCACCTCCTTGCTCCTCTCAAAGAGGTCATCTACCCTTTCAATGAGACTGGTAGCCACCTTCTTGGCCTTACCAGCTGGCTTTTTGGCCTGACCCTTTGCCGTAGCATTGGGATCAGTCAGCCCTAGCACTGAGTAGGTATCGCTCTGTGAGGCAAACATCACCTTCTTTGAGGAGAGACTATCCTCAAAGTCGAAGGTGTACCCATGGCAAGCATGAGCAATCAGGACCGAGAGCCTAGTCCCGAAAGGTAGAATAGCACCAATGGAGATGTGCTTCTTCTCCTCATCCCTCTTCAGCTTGTCCAGACCAGCCTGATGAAGTTGGTCCAGAAAGAACTGCTCCCAGTTGGCTTCAACTCCATCTACAATGGCCCCCATCAGCCTCAACTTGGGCAGGCTCAATTGCTCATGAGATCCTGTGGATCCCATCACCATCTTGGACACAAGGTCCACAAGTGCTCTGTATTCAGGCTTCAGCGTGTTCTTATTCTGACGAGCCCTGAACACAGATGACCCCTCCTTGGTCCATTTACTCAGGAGTTCTCCCTCCGAGTTCTCCTTGTAGAGCCTTGGGTTGATGTCTGAGGATGGCAGTAAAAAAACTTCTCTCACCGCCCTTCGAATATCGATGGTGACCACCTCTGAGTTGTAGAGAGGTTCGCCGTTGCCGTCCTTCTCCCCCATCGGCTTGAGCGCGGTCACTTTTGTGAAGAGTTCATCCCTCCGCAAGAAAATATTGAGGTAGGCATCCACGACCGTTCTTGGAAGTACCGAAATGGGGCGAGTAGTGAAATATGTTTCCAACCCAGCGTTGGAAATCCATTTGAAAATGGGTTTGATTTCCTCCACTGTAAGACAGGTGCCATCCATGGAGATAACTTGCTCCATGTGCACGAGTTTGTTGTTGACAACATCCTCGATCTTGTCGGTTGTCCAGTTGGAATCAAGAAGTGCCATTTGATTTTGAAGAAGAGAGATTTTTGAAAATTCTGAGATTGCTTGAGCAAGAGAAAACTCAGTGTGCAGATGTGCTTTGTGTTTGCGTAAAAACCTCGAATGGCATTCTTGATTGATATGACTAAGTCAGTTACTCAGACGTGGGGTTGAGATTAATCCCTGAATTCGAAACGTTTTGAAATGAAGGGCCAGGATTAATCTCAGTTTCAATCAATTACCCACGTCAGTTATATTCCGTATAAAACGGACACGTATATGAAAAAGTAACTGAGGCATTAAATGCTCCATTGCGCATGGGTTTAAATATGAAAAGGCGCACTTTTAATGAAAACATAATGCATTTAATAAAGATTTTCAGGACGAAGGACTCAGGGAGACGCTTGGAATTCATAAGAGTCAGGGTAGAACTCATACCTGTCAGGGAGACATTGTAGCACCCTGATACCTCGCTGAGTCGAGTCTGGCTTGAGTTCCCCCTAGAACCCTACACTGACTGTTCACCCGGATCTAAGAGTCCTAACTCCACTGACAGTTCCATAAACCTTGCTTCAGCCAGAGGCTTAGTCAAGATGTCAGCTCTTTGCCTGTCAATGTGAATCTTCTCCATCCTAATATCTTTCTTCTCCACATGATCTCGAATGAAGTGATGCCTAATATCCACATGCTTGCACCTTGTGTAAAGCACTGGGTTATGAGTAATTGCTATTGCACTATTGTTGTCACAATAGATTGGAACCTCATTAGCAAATACTTGGTAGTCCCTCAACTGTTGCCTCAACCATAAAATCTGAGCACAACAACTACCTGCAGCCATATACTCAGCCACAGTTGTGGATGTCGCAACTGAATTCTGCTTCTTACTAAACCACGAGATCAACTTACTCCCCAAAAACTGACATGTCCCTGAGGTTGATTTCCTATCAATCCTACAACCTCCATAATCTGCATCTGAATAACCTGTCAGTTCTAAGTTGTCATCTGAAGGATACCATAGTCCCATATTGACTGTCCTTTTCAAATACTTAAGTATCCTCTTAGCAGCCTCCAAATGACTTCTCTTGGGATCAGACTGATACCTAGCACACACACCAACTGCAAACGTAATGTCAGGCCTACTTGCAGTCAGGTACAACAAAGAGCCTATCGGCCCTCAATACTCATTCTGATTTACTGAAGTCCCTTCAGTGTCAGGATCCATCTTCCAATTTGTGTTCATAGGGATCCTGGCAGGATTGATGTTCTGAACACCAAACTTATGAATCAAGTCTCTTGTATACTTGGCCTGATTTATGAAGATACCTTGATCAGTCTGCTTAACCTGCAATCCTAAGAATAAGTTCATCTCTCCCATCATTGACATCTCAAATTTACCAGTCATCAACTTAGAGAATTTCTCACATAGCTGATGATTTGGTGATCCAAATATTATGTTATCCACATAAATTTGGACCAAGAGAATGTCATCACCTTCAGTGATTCTGAACAGTGTCCTATCCACAGTTCCCTTCTTGAACCCATGGTCTGTCAGGAATTGAGAGAGGGTATCATACCAAGCTCTTGGTGCTTGCTTAAGTCCATATAGTGTTTTCTTCAAATGGTATACTCTATCTCCAACCTCAAACCCGGGAGGTTGTTCAACATATACCTCTTCATTGAGTACACCATTCAGGAAGGCACTCTTGGCATCCATTTGATACACCTTGAACTTCTTATATGTTGCATATGCAAGGAACAACCTGATAGCTTCCAACCTAGCCACTGGAGCAAAAGTCTCATCATAGTCTATTCCCTCAGATGGACAATACCCTTTTGCAACCAGTCTAGCCTTGTTCCTTATCACAGCACCATTCTCATCCTTCTTGTTCTTGAAGACCCACTTGGTACCAATTACTCCTTGATGCCTAGGTCTATCTACCAGTTCCTAAACCTGATTCCTTGTGAACTGATTCAACTCCTCTTGTATGGCAATGATCCAGTTCGAGTCAGTGAGAGCTTCTTCAATGTTCTGAGGCTCTTGCTCAGAGAGAAAGCAACAGAACAATGCACTCTCACCATGGAACCGTCTGGTTCTGACTCCCTCAGTTGGATCACCAATGATTTGATCAATGGGATGATCCTCTAGCCATGTTCTCTTGCCAGGAGTTGTTCCTGAAGTACCTGCAATGTTAGTGTCTATAGGCTCATAAAATTCAGGAAATTGAACAGAAGAGGATGATCCTGAGTCTATACCAAAGGGATTAACAAGCTCAATGTCAGGGACATTGATTCCCCCTTGATGAGGTGACTCAGGAACCGTCTCAGCTGCGACAACATCTTTATAGACGGTACTTACCTCAGGTTGAGCCTGTTCCTCAGTCTGAGGCTCAACAATCCCTGATGTGCTGGGCTTAGGAGTGGCACTTGATTCATCATCCTGATCGTCATCATCATCCCATCTTGGAATTGGCACAGTTTTGACCTTTGGATCAGGTTGATTCTTCAAGCTCAGCCTTGTCACTCTCCTTGTGATCTCCCCAGTGTCAGGATTCAACACTTTTACCCTAGACTCATTAGCAGATTCATCAAAAACAACATGTGGTGATTCTTCCACAACAAGGGTCCTACAATTGTAAACTCTGAAGGCTTTACTAACTTCAGAATATCCTAAGAATATTCCTTCATCAGATTTGCTATCAAAAGCTTTCAATTGGGTCTTCCCATTATTGAGGATGAAGCACTTACAACCAAATACATGAAAATAAGAAATACGAGGTTTCCTTTTATTCCTTGTCTCATATGGGGTCTGTGCATGTTGTTTGTTCAGCATGGATCTGTTTTGAGTGTAGCATGCAGTGTTGATTGCCTCAGCCCAGAATTTCTTGGGCAATCCTGACTCAGCCAACATGGTCCTTGCAGCTTCCTTCAGTGTATTATTCCTCCTTTCAGCGACACCATTCTGCTGTGGGGTTCTAGCTGCAGAAGTCTCATGAGCTATACCAAGTTCATTACAAAAGTTAGAAATATATGAATTTATAAATTCAGTGCCCTTGTCAGATCTGATCTTAGTAATGGACTGATTCTTCTCATTGCTGAGTCTCCTGAGCAACTCTGGAAGCTTCACCTGTGTTTCCTTCTTATTCAACAAGAAAATAACCCAAGTATATCTAGAATAATCATCAATAACCACAAGGGTATATTTTCTACCATTCATACTCACAGGTGTTATGGGACCAAATAAATCCATGTGTAAGAGCTAAAGTATCCTGTCAGTGGAATGAGAAGCTTTCTCTTTGAATGACGTTCTGACCTGCTTCCCTTCTTGACAAGCTTTGCACACATGATCTTTGCTAAAAACTTCATTAGGTAGACCTTCAACAAGTGATTGTCTAGAAATTTTGTTAAGAATCTTGAAGTTCAGGTGGCTTAATCTTTTATGCCATAACCAACTGAGCTCTAGAGAGCTTTTAGCAACAAAACAAGTATTAGGAATAGTGCTGCTCCAATCAGCGAGATAAACGTTACCTTTCCTGATACCTGATAGAAGCACTTGTGTTGATTTGTCCTTGACTGAACATATATTTGATGAGAACTCAACACTGAACCCTTTGTCACAGAATTGGCTTACTGATAACAGGTTATGCTTCAGTCCTTCCACAAAGGACACATTTTCCACTCTGACTTTACCTATTATTAAAACACCAAAACCTTTAGTAACACCTTTTGAGTCATCACCAAAGGTTACATGTGGACCATCTTTAGCTTGATATTCTTGGAGAAGACTCTTCATTCCAGTCATGTGCCTTGAGCAACCACTGTCTAGGTACCAAACAGCTTTGATTGAGTCTCATCTCCTCTTGTTGTGATCCACAGCCGCCTGCAAGCAAATCAGGCTTTAGGTACCCATTGGGTGTTGGGTCCTATCGTGTCAGCTGTACCCTTCGGGATCCAGACTTGCTTAACAACCGTGATTGCCTCAGAGTGGTAAATCTGTCTCCCTGAAACATCGACATACACAACTTTCTTCTTCTTTGCCTGAGAGGAAGATGGTGTATGTGTGCTAGACTTAGGCTTCACAGGAGCCTGAGTGGGTGCCTTTTGGGCTGGCTTCCTGTTCTTTCTAGGTCTGGGTGCAGCAGGTCTTGGGCCTTGTTCTTGATAAGGGCCATGTGTTCTATTCCCCCTAGGCAAGTGAGGGAATGGAAAACAGTTAAAGGCCTCAGGATGCCAAAACCATGGGGGTGTCATCATGTTTGGCCTTCCCTGTTGGTATTGCCACGCATGATGGTACCCTCGCTGACTAGTCTGAGAACTCTTGGCCTGAGTCTTCCTCTGCTTTCACTGGGCTTTCCCTGACCTGAGCTCTCAGGGGCCTCCCTAGGTTGCTTTGTCTTTCCCTTGGGTTTTGGCTTAGCTACCTTGGGGGCAACCCTGACTGTGTCAACAGTTTTCTTGCCCTTATCAGTTTGACGGGCCTGGAGTACAACCTTGGGTGCACTCTGGCCTGCCTGAACAAATACCCTCTCGGTGTTGCTCCCTGAAGCAACATGAGATTGACCTTGTGAGGATTTCTTAGGAACATATCCAAGTCCCTTTTTCTCATTCCCAAGCATCTGGCTGCTATTTATTTCCTCTCTAGCCACTGAGGATTTATTCATTGCTGCAACCTTTTGCTTGAGTGAGTCCTCACTCTTTTTCAGGATTTCATGTCTGGTAAAGAGGTCATCAAACTTACTCTTAAGTACTCTTAGTTCTTCCTTCCTGACCAACTCTTCCTCAGCCAATTCCTTCAGAATCTTCTCTCTTGGGAGACGCTCAGTATTGATTAAATCAATCTCATGAGTTAGTCTCACAATCTGAGCTGATTCTTTAAGATCAGACTGAGTGAGTTGTTCATTCAGGTTTTGAACCTCAGTACTCAATTTCTTGTTCACCTCTACCAAGAAGACATTAGTTTCCTGCAGTCTGGAGAAATCAACCATCAATTGATCCAGACAGATCTGAAGGTTCATTTCTCAAACTGACTCTGAGCTAAGATCAGGATTTTGACCAATGTAGGAACCACATACAGAGTTAGATGTTACCTCAGGTTCCTCCCTTGCCATAAGGCAGACATCATCGTACTCATCATCAGAAAAGAGTCCAGGCGACCTCTCCTCAGGACCATCAGAGTCAGTTGCATCCTCAGCGAGCATGGCTCTCCGGTCAGCAAATCTCTGGTCTCTCTTGGCCCTCTTGTCCTCTCTTTCCCTTGCACTTAGCTTCGGACAATCATACTGATAGTGTCCGCTCTTGTTACAGTTGTAACATGTTGGTTGCTCATCTCCTCTTTCTCTCCTTGGTTTAGGGTTCCTCCTTGAGTCAGGTTCCCTCTGTCTTGATGAGCTTTCAGTCTTCCCTGAGTGCTTGTCATCATGAGTACGTCTCTGTTCATCTCGACGATCGGGCTTTGGATCTGAATATCTTCTTTCTTCGCCACGATCTCTCCTCTGGTCAGTGTTTCTCCTTTCCTCATATCTCCTTGAGCTTTGGTGGGTTCCTTCAGGTTTCCTGTCACGTGAGTCCTGATAAAATTTCTTATAATGACCAAACCTGGAATTGAGCTTATCAAAGCGTCTGACCATCAGGCTGTACTCTTCAGCAAGCTCTTCCTTGCTCATCTCCATCAGTGACTTTGATGAAGACTCAACCGGTTCAGACCTGGCCTTGAACGCCACACTTTTCTTAGGAGTTTTCTCCTTTTCTTCCTCTTATGGCTGAACTTTCTTCTTTCTTTTGTTAAGATCAAATTCCAGTGCCTTTAGCTCTGAAAAAAGTAAAGCAGAAGTTATGTTGCTCATATCCTGAGTATTCTTAAGCATAATTACACTGTTATCCCATCTCTCAGGAAGGGCATTCAGGATCTTTGAAGCAACATCTCTCTTTGGGACATCTTTGTCCAGCATCACCAACTCATTCATCAACTTGATGAATCTTGACTCCATCTGATCGATTGTCTCATCAGGCAGCATCTTGAACGCTTCAAACTTCTGAATGGCAATGTTTCTCTTGTTCTCCTTTATCTTCTCTGACCCCTCGCACATCCTGGTCAGCTCATCCCAAACCTCCTTTGCCGTCTTTAGATTCATCAGCCTTGCTGACTCCTCGAAAGACACCGTATGCAAGATGATATTTCTGGCCACATTATCCAGCCCCATCATCTTGATCTCGTCAGTGGTCATATCCTTCCTTTCCTTAGGAATGGGTACACCAATATCAAGATCATCATATCCTCTACCTCTGGTATTAGGGACAGTGATTTTGATCGGTCCTTCCCTGAGAACATGCGACATCTGGTCATGGATGGCATCTAGATGTGCTTCTAATCTGAACTTCCAATAGACAAAGTTAGATACAGAGAATTCAGGTAACGAAGCTTCAAGTCTCCTCGAAGTCATGATGATGCAAGTTTTATGAAAAGCAAACTCAGATCTGTTCAGTGACCACAAACAGTTTCTCCTCTGAAACTATTAGTATTCAAAGTCAGTGGTCTTTTGAACCACTGCTCTGATACCACTTGTTGGTCCCGGTACAAGACTGAGGAATACGTGTATGGGGGGGAATACACGTATACCAATTTTTCAAACTTAAAACCTGACCGAGTCCCCTTTACTCAGAGTGGTAAAGAACTAGGAGCTGATAACACACCTACTGACTACACATGGTGCGGGTCAGTTGGCTAACTATCAGTTCAAGTTCAGTGCGGAAATATGTGAGCCCTGATAGTTTAAAGTCTTGTTTAGTTTGCTTTCTGAAAAACTTGCTTTACTCAAAACTGAATAGTGATTAGTAGGGCAGTGCTCTTTTTAAGGATCAGGCTGATTGATTCAAGCCTGATAGACCGAATGCAATGAATGAATATGTAATATAGCAAGCATGCACAATATCAAAGCAATAAGAACACAGGGAGTTTAACGTGATTCAGAGACTCAAGCTCCTACGTCCACGGCCTGATTTAACAGGAAATCCACTCAATGGATTGTTGTTTTTAACGTGCCAAGGTGCACCAAGACCAGCTATCCTCACTGGTCTATACAACTCCACTTACTAACTCACTAACTGACTTACTCCCAACAAACCTAACTTAGGGTTTTGGTTTCAGTTTGGGTTCCAATTAGGTTGAGATTATCCTTACAAGGCAAAGTTATGCTAAGGATTGGATAATCTCTCTAAGCTTAAGATAATGCTAGTTCGCTCTTGGAATACAGAATAACTCTCAGTAACTAAGAAACACTTGGGAAATTTAGATGGTTTCGAGTGCTTCTTCTAAGGCTGAATGCTCGAGTGCTTGAGAGCTTGAGTAATTTTTGGCTTGGAAATTTCCCGTAACCTTGAATGGGTTCAAGGTCTTCTGTATTTATAGGTGATTTGAAAAAAACTATCCGTTGGAGAGATAACCTTCTAGTCGTCTATGTAGAGTGACTTCAAACGGACATATCTTCATGCAGCAGCCGTCCTTGCATGGATTTGGTAGTTGCATTAAATGCACATTAAATGATTGCCCGTTGAACATGCAGTCTGAATTCAGTCTTCTTGTCAGGTTCCGTACGTGCGTGTCCTTCCCGGATTGGTCCACGTCATCAGGTTGTTGAGAATGTCAGAACTTATTCCTGAGCTTCAGGCTTGTCTTATTAAGTTCATTTTGTCTTGTGCTCACCGGTCTTGTCCTGACACTGACATTCCTTTTGCATTGCTTGGCTCTACTCCAAGTCTTCCCATTAACTCAGTTTCATCATGTTTCCTTCAGGACTGAGTAGTACTGACCTCAAGGTCATACTCTTCATCACTGAGACTTACTCAGCTAGCTTAGAAAACTGCCATAAGTTCAGGATGGTTTACTTCGTCTTCAGGCTCTAAGTCTTGATTGTCATCAGCAAGTGCTCCTCTTACTGAGTACCTGTGAAGTGTAAAATGACTAAGTACAAACCCTAACCAAGACTAGTCTGACAAACAAATGCAAACATCTTTTCAGGGGCTTTGGGACCTTAATCAAAACTGACAATGTCCTAACAGATTTCATCGATGCGGTCGACATACGCCTCGTCGGACTCGTTGTCTGCTTGATTTATGTTCATTAGCCTATGGTGCCCTTCGGGCCTGGCTATCTTGGCCGCGAAGTAGGTGATGAACTTGTCGCTCAGATCGGCGAAGCTCGTGATGGAACGGGAGGGCAGGTTGACGTACCACTTGTGTGCTAACTCGCCCAAAGTAAGGGGGAACAAGCGACACTTTGTGTCGTCAGTTGCGCCTCGGCCCGCAATATAGATTCTGTATTTACTCATGTGGGTTTTCAGATCCATTCTTCCCTCGTATAGAGGGGTTTGAGGAGGAGTGCTTTTTGTCTAGATGTAGGCCTCCTCGATCTCCAAGAACATAGGTTCCCTGTCGAGGCTGGATCTCTTAGATGGAGAGTCCTTTGCCTCCATCTTGTTCTCTATTTCGCTCAAGCATTGTTGGAGAGCGGCAATGAGGGCTGCTTGGTTGCCCTCGGCATGAAGGGTGACCTCTGGGCCCAGGCGTTCGTGTGCCGAGACACGAAGCTCAATGTTAGCGGCGGGAGAGCTTTGAGCCCCTTCGAGTGCCTCCGCTGTTGGAATTTATAGGCACATAAACATGCGCAACGGAATAATCGTTCACCAACAACGAACAATTAGTTGCATAATTAAAAATGAGAAATCTTAAACAAGGATCCTTATAGCGCTTCGTACGCGGAGTCCTCAACTACAGTATCCACGCAACAACTATTCGCCGATTTGCACCGGGGTGCCAATGTTGAATCTCTAGATGAACTTGCTAGGAAAACTCGAACAAGAGATTTTATGGAGAAATTATTTTTCTTGAGTGTTTTTCTGAATTCCCATAGGACACATATTTATAGGGATTATCTTAGCTTAATTTCTAAGCAAGATAATATGCTTGGCCCACATAATAAAAACTCTACGGATTATATCTCCCTAGATATGTTCTTACGAATAATATATTTACCATATCTATTATTCTTGTACAAAAATATTCCAAATATTATTATTGAGATTTCATATTTAATTAAATTCAATTTAATTAAATAATAATAATAATAATAATTAATTCCAAATATAATTATTATTATATTCTCCATAAATTAAATATTATATCCAATATAATACTTAATCAACCAACTTTAATCGGTGAACTGTCATTGCTTGTTGTGTGACCCATATGCCCTCGTATATTGAGCGATTAGTCAAACTAATGGTCTTAATTGTATCCTAGACAATAAATCAGACATTCTCAATATACGAGGTACGTTTCAACGAAACTTGCAACTACCTGTAATATTGTAGGCTATTGTGATATCTTCCTTTCATTCGCGAATACTCGATTAAGCCTTGAACATGATGAAGTGTTTATTCAAATAACTTAATCATATTATCTTGAATCACTAATTGATCGCTCGCGTCTCACTTGGCCACAAAGTCCAAGTCAACTTGCATCGGCCGATGTCTTAGATCCAATTATGATGAGAAGATGAGTATTCTCTCTTGAATCCACATTGAGGAATGAATCCTATTCTAGGCTCAACTACGCACATGCACTTCGTGATGAACCCAATCCATGTCATATCTACCCTTGGAGGGTGAAAGCGTCGGTCATGATCAAAGTTCATCACTTTGCACATGGCGTGCGTATTGACCTCAAGTCTGAGGAGTATCACATTGCTCCCACTAACCGAGACACCCGTAGATACATTATGTAGAATTACATCAAACGGTTTCTCGGATGGGTATACAAATACCCTCTAAGGTTTTTGTGCATCCATTATGAGATACCTAGTATCTCGTAGTAAGTGAGATCTTACTACACTCTCTCCATAGAGTATAATGCAGATCACACACCAATCTCCATTGCATCATCAATATCCCATTCTTGATGATCCTTGATCGGGGCTATTTGAGAATCGTACTTCGGTCATCTGAGTTCTCACTCACTCAATGACAGTATCGATTCAAGGGAACACATATATGAATAATGCAAACAATCAAACATAGTATTCAGATAAGTGTAAAGTCATACATTTAATATTAATCCAAACAATAATATTAAACCATAAACTGGATATCATCTTAGTATTATGTCCTTACAAAGAATTATATCTAGGACACTAACACTAACATCTGCGTCGTTGGACGACATATCTCCAACACCTCGGTTGGTGCCCCTCTCGCAGGGGCTGGGTACTTCGAAGACCTCGTAAAGGTCTCTGATTTGGACTTCGGGACGGATTGTGCCCAGGATTCGCCTCCCAGGCGGCTAAAAACATGACCGGGCGTCCGAATCCCCCAATCTCTCTGGTCGGTGGGAGCCTTCGTGGCTCTCGCTTAGAACCACATAGGTCTTTTTTCGAGGCAATTTGCCTTGGGGAGGATTTTTCCTCTTTTAGGCAGGAGTGACCTGTATGCCGAGGTCCTGCCTTATTTCCCGAGCCTTGCCCTGGAGTTGCTCGATTACGGTCTCCACCTGCTCGGGGGTCTGGAAGTCTCTGGGGATGATGGGAATATCCTGCGTTTGCCTAATCGGCGTGGTGGTAGCCGTGGCGGCCACGGTTTGGGGGGCTGGGTTTGAAGTGCCTTCACCAGTGTTTTGATCGGCCATTTCTAAGATTTTGGGGAATATAAAAAATTTGGATTTGGATGATTTTTAGACGAAGAACAGTCGGTGTTCTTCGAATATTTTGATCTTGATATAAGGGTTGAGCCCCCTTCCTCTAGCGTCAATTGTTGTTACTCGAAATATGTAACTTAATACGATTAATGTGGCTTTTGGGTCGAGTAACTAACTTAATTATTTTCATTGGTTTTTGGTAATTAATGCATGAGGCTATGTATAATAAAAGATAACTGAAATTAATAAATGCAAGAAAATTTGTCAAGTCTTTGTGTAGAATAATTTTGCCAAGCCAAACTCCAGAATGGAACCTAACAAGTTCCTCTTTGATAAGGATTTTTTGTTTTAGAATTCCCCCATAACCGAGGTCAAAAGCGTCAGTTTCGATGATCATGAAAGAGTCGGGTTTAGGAATTCCAAGACAAGGAAGGGATTTAACTTGTATTTTGACCTTTTTAACAATATTAGTATGTTCTTGAGTCCAAATAGGTGGGTCCTTCTTTAATCTTTGAAAAAGAGGTTTACAAATAATTCTAAGTTTTGGAAAAAAATCAGAGCTGTAATTCAAACAACCTAGAAATCTTTGTAATTGGGTTTTATCTTTGATAACATCAGGAAATTTGTCAGCAAATTCAATTGCTCTAGTAATTGGTTTGATAGTCCCACGAATAATTTCGTGGCCAAGGAATCTAATTTTTGTTTGAAAGAGTTTGATTTTTGAAGCAGATAAAGCTAAACCATTTCTTTTTACAATTTGTAAAAAGATGTTGAGATGTTTGAAATGCTGATCAATATCTTGAGAAAAAATAAGAACATCATCAATATAAACAATGGAGAAATCAGAATAGGTATTGAAGATATCATTCATGATGTTTTGAAATTCAGAAGGAGCGTTTTTAAGCCAAAAGGATAACATTCCATTCATAATGACCAAACGGTACAGTAAAAGCCGTTTTATATTTATCACGCTCTTGAATTTGTATTTGCCAAAATCCAGACTTGAGGTCGAACTTAGAAAAGATACGGGCCTTGTGTAGCCTATTAATAAGATCTCTCTTGTTAGGAATAGGATATCTAATCCATTCAAGAACTTCATTAAGGGGCTTGTAATTAATGACAAGTCTAGGGACACCGCGCTCCTTTTCGGCTTGATTGTTGACATAAAAAGCTGCACAACTCCAAGGAGACTTGGATGACCTAATGAGTTTCTTTTTTAGAAGGGAATTGATTTCTTCTTTGCAGGTATTCATAAGATTATGATTCATTTGAATGGGTCTGGCTTTAGTAGGAATATATTTTTCATTGAATTTTGGAATGTAAGTGAGAGAAACAACATGTTTCTTCCTATCCCAGAAAGCATTGGGTAAATCAGAACATACTTCAGATTTTATTTTTCTTTCAAATTCTAAAATCTTATCCTGAATGTCTTTGTTTTTTAATTGGTCATCAATCTTTTGATAAGGGATTTCTTCTTGAAAGTAACAAATATGTTGTTTTTTTATTTTGAATAGAATTAATTTGTTTAGAAATAAAATGATTTTGAAGGAGAGAAATTTCTCTTTCTTTGATAGGAGTTACAAAATTGAAGAAAATATATTTTCCCATGATATTAGTGGAAATTCCTTTACCGTTGACGAGAAAAGGATAAATGGTGGTTAGAAAAGGAGTGCCAAGAATTACTTCTTGGTTGAGATTTTTTACTAGAATAAAAGGAGTTTTGAAACAATAGCCTTGATTGCAAATATGGGCATTAGATAATTTGTACTTAATGAAAAGGGGAGTTGTTGGTGAACGAATCTAATCGTAAGGATTAGTGGCTGTTTTAATCCATTTTTACGTCAACAATCAATAACGTGTGATTGATTACCACCGTAAATGGTAAATCGGGGTATGAATTTATCGAAATTGTAAATTCGGTAGTCGAAATTGGACTTATTTCGTGTATGTGTGAGTTTGGGTGTGTTTGTGTGTATTTTTGTCTGAAATTCGAAATTATTCCAATAAGCTGGAGAACAACTATTTATAGAGGCTAGCAAGCATGTGGTGCCACTGACTCTTGGTCTCCCTAGCTTGCATGCCTGACATATGTCCTTTGACCTTAGTTTGACCTTATCTAAGCTGAATCTTAGTTACAAAGTCTTCTTTTGGGCCTTATCTCGGACTCATTGTTGTTCACCTAGGTCGGCTTGAATGATTTTGATGACCCTTCAACTGAAAGTTGTTCGCCTCCTGAGGGTGTACTTTGGAAGTTGTTCGTCTTATGGCTTTGTTCAGCTTGGCTTTGGGATCTTTGTCCTTTGTTCACTTGTACACACTTCTTTGGCTGTTTGTTGTATCATAGTTTGACCAAGTTGTTCGTCATTGATGACTTCACAGTTGGCTCATTCTTGGTCTCGGGTCTAAATACCTGTTCGCCCATTAGTTGTTCGTCGGGGAGTTGTTCGTCACTTTATACACCTCTAAAATTGGTAGATGCACCCCAACTTGATTTTCTTTATTGATCACCCTTGATTTGAGGCTGGCTCTTCATAATCCTTGATGTAGCTTTAATCCTTGTTCGCCATTTATTGACTTATGTTCGCCTATCAACAATTGCCCCCTATCCTGGCTATATGTTGCCCCAGACGAGCAACTTTGTGGCGAGCAACTATAGTTAGGATATCAAAATGATGAGGGTTGGGGCGAACATCATTGGCTTGGGCGAACAACATATGGTCTGTCGTTTCGTCTCCCCAAGGTCTGGGGGTTGTACGAAGATGACGTGGGTGGCATGGTTGTGCGCCGCCCACGCGCGAGCAATCCCGAGGCCACGCGCCCCTATATTTGCATGTAGGCCCTTCGACTCTTATACTTGCTCGGAAATTACCCCGTTTTCTTTCAATTTGGCCCGTATTTTATTGGAAATTACGCTTTGTGCCCCGTTTTTTGCTTGGGGTATAAATAGAAGGGGGAAACAAATTTTTCCCACTTTTTCATCTCTTGCTACAGTACTCCGGCGATTCTTCCTTCTCCGGCGATTCCAAGCTTTCCGGCGTCCGTCCTTCAGCACCTGACTTCAAATTTTAAGACAAGGTAGTTACTTTTCTTTTTCTTCATTTCATCTCTTTTGTTTTTCTTCAAAAATCTCCATCGCCGCCGTGTGTGGCTTTGCTCCGCCGTCTTCCCCGACGAAACGCCGCAGTCTGGTTCTTCTTCTCCCTTCTCCTTCCATGTCTTCGCATTCGAGTAACAAATCTGAAGAAGCACTCGACCCACTCTTCCCAACCGCGGCCCCTGTCGATCAACCTCCCTTCGTTATTTCCTCGGCGTCGGATCCTCACGTGGACTCGATTGTTCGTTCTTTGGAGGATTCTGGTGCTCGCTCATCTGGGAGGGAAGTGGTGGTTGCTGCGAACAGGGACTCTGACGAGGGCTCCTCGTCTAGCGCTGAATCGGAGGATCCCCAATTCGACGAGTTGACTCGCAAATTTTTAGAAGGGATAGACTTTCCATCTCCAAAGATGTTGGAAAATGAGATCCCAGTCGGAGTTGCTCGGCCTTTCGAATGGCGAGCATATGCTGAGGAGTATGCGAACAACTTTGCTCGCCCACAGAGAGAAGTATTGGATCTGGTGAAGACTGAGTACCAGGCGAGCAAGATTAAAAGCGTTGTTCGCGAGTATGAATTGGATTCGATCCGGGAGACCTACAAGATTCCCTTTGATATTCATATGTGGGCTCCCAAGAGAAAAGAGAGAGCCGATCGCCCACCTCCTGGATGCACAGCTATCAACATTCATACTCTGATTGCTGGATTGAAATTGCCCCTTCCACCCATTGTTGCTCGCTTCCTGGAGGCGACCAACCTTGCCATCACCCAAATCACCCCAATCGGATGGATGAACTTATTGGGGACAATGTGTCTGTTCGCTCTAGAGGGATACGTTGATCGCATAACTGCAGATGAGATCAACTACCTCATGACGATCACGAGATGTCCCCCTGGAGAGGAAGGATATTTTTATCTCAAGGCCAGGACAGGACTGAAGATGGTAGAGGGAGTGCCGAACAAAATCCGCGATTGGAAGCAGCACTTCTTTTTCATTGGGGGTGATTGGCGAGCATCTTCCGGCCCATATGGTGGTGATGGACGAATAAATTCCCTAGCCTCTTACGGGAATTTTAAACGTAAGATTAATTTCTTGTTCGTCCACGAGCTGTTCTGTTCTAATTTAACTTTTCTTGTTTGTTCGCAGGCCCTCGTTTGCCCAAGTGGAACTCGAAGGAAGAAGAGGTCGGCTCAGATTTTCTATTCACCTCTTGCTTGGTCGGCCTTCGCAACAAAGCGGAGAGGACTATCGAGTACTTGCGCGATAGAAAGTGCCTGAGAGCTGCTCGTCTGCTCACATACCCCCATCACCTGGAAGCTCAAGCTGAGGTGCCCCCAGGTATGGAAATTTCGAACTCCTTAATGAGAACTTTGCTCGTCATTTGACATCCCCAATCTTGCTCGTCTAAATTTTTTTTTTTTTAAGCCGAGCAAGTCACCGTTGCCATTCCTCCAAGTTTTGCTCTCTTAGAACAGAGGGTTTTTGAGATGGCGCCTCCGAAAGGGCGAAAGAGGAGAGGTGATCCGCCTACTAAGATCCTGGGGATGACGAATAAGGCTGAAGGAGCCAAAGTTCCGCGATCAGCTGCTCCTCCTGCTCCTGTTCAGCCATCTTCTCCAATTTCTCCCCCTCGTGCGGGGAAACGCTTAAAGAAGGCGGATGGGACTCCGCTGGCCCAGGACATCCCCATTGGTGGCAAGGGGAAGGAGAAAGTGGGCCACAGTCATTCTCGTCCTGAGGGGGATGCTGTTCGCCGCTTTACTGAGCCTGTAGAAAAATCAGGCAAAGCGAGCAAGGATTCCACCTCTGGTCGCGGCCCCGAGGACCTCACCCATCTGGGTTGGGATGATCGGAAATTTAAAGAGTAAGTTTACCCTTGCCTTTGTCGAGTAAGATTCATCATCATCATTTTTTTATTTTTCTAAGTGTCTTTTTCTTTCTTGTTCGCAGATATCGTGCTGACGATCATCCCGGTCGAGCAAGTGTTGTACACCAGTACGCTTGCTCGAAGACTCCCGTTAACATAAGGGAGATTCCTGGCGAGCATGTTCGCAGGGCGATGGAGTTGGTCGCCCGAGCTTGGACGCGTCCTCTAGATAAAGCCGTTTTTCAACAGGGGTTGGCGGACAATCTTCACCTCTCAATGATGCTCGTCGCCAACGGCCTTGTCACTGCCCAAAGGGCAATTGCCCAAGTTGCCGAGCAAGAAGAATCTGCTCGTCACTATGCCAGCACTGCTCGGCAACTTACTGAAGAGAAGGATGGCCTGGTCGGCCAATATGAAGCTAAGATTGCTCGTCTCAACAACCAGATCAATGTTTACATTGATGCTGAGCATAAACGCCTTGAAGAAATTCAAAGCCTGTCCAAAGAGTTGAAGGACAATGAGGCGCTGCTTAAGGATAAGGAGGCCTTGCTCGGCGAGGGGGAGAAAAAGCTGTCCGCAGCCGAACAAGAAAACGCCGAATTGAAAGCAGAAATTGCTCGTCTTCGGGAGGCGGCAGCCAACCTCTTTACACGCGAGCAACTTGAAGAGGAAGTTCAGGCTCGAACTGCTCCCATTTCCAACCTTGGATATATCTGCGCCTATGCGGACAGCATCCGCACGGCCGATGCCTATGACTTCAAGGATTTGGTTGAAGAAATGAGCAAGGATCTGAATGAATTCATGGAGCATTATCCACCGCCGAACAACATCGAAATTCAGTTGGCGGATCTGGCCGTACTAGGGGTTAAGCTTGACAAACTTGACCCCAGTATATCCATCACTCATCCTCCTCCTCCAGTTGATGAAGGCGAACAAGAGGAAGAGGTGGCCACCGCTGTCGAGCAGAGTGCTAAAGAGACTGAGGATAAGGCTGCCGAAGACTTGGCTCGAGATATGATTGTCGAACCTCCCGCCGAGCAGGCTCATGATCCTCCCCCTGCCGAGCAACAATAGCTCTTAGGACTTAGTCTTTTTTCTCTTTCTCTTGTAATAGTTGTTCGTTCCTTTTTTGTAGTACTTGTAATGGCTATCTTCAGCTTGTACTATCTTTTGGGCTTAAAGCCTTTGATTAATGGATGTCTTTCTTTTGTTTGCTCATTTTCTTATATATGTTAATTGCCTTTACATTTGTCAATGCCTTTACAATTATAACATATAGTGTTGGGCTTTTGTTCGAATTGAACTTTGCCTTTAGTGGAATCAGGGTTCAGCCTTAGGTTCTGTTCATTTTAAAAAACGAACAACCTTTAAGTGGCTTTGGTCCTTAGGTTCTGTTCATTTGTAAAACGAACAACCTTTGAATGGACTTGTACCTCGAGCTTTTGGACTTTTTCCTTTGCTGACGAACAACTACTGTATTTACATTTTGAACAAATTACAAGTGTTATAAGACTGTTCATCACTTACATATACAATATGACGAACAACTTTTAACACAAACTAAAAACTTGCTCGCTTATAGATTTTTGCCGAGCAACTCTATTCAAAATTAAAAGACGCAGCACCAGACTATACAAATGTGGCGAGCAACTTTTTAATCTATACTTAACCAAATTTTCAAAAAATTATGCAAGTTTTTGATCCTTGATCCATTCCATTTGCTTGATTCACCCTTTTGCTTGATTCACTCCATTCGCCATACTTGCCCCCAAGATAATTGTTCGCCCATTTATTGATAGTACTTCTTGAGATGTACGGCATTCCAGGAGTATGAGGCTGCTTGCCTTCCATATCTTCGAGATCGTATACGCCATTTACGAATTTTTCCGTTATACGATATGGGCCCTCCCAAGCTGGTCCCAGTACTCCTGAAGATTGGGCGAGCAGTTTTCTTAGAACCAAATCTCCAACTCTGAATTCCCGGACTTTTACACGGGAATTATAATAACGCTCCGCTCTTTGCTTGTATGTTGCATTTTTTAACTCAGCATTGAGTCTTTTTTCTTCGAGCAAATCCATTTCAGCACTTAGAGCAGAATTATTTGCTTGTTCATCAAAGTTGGTCGTCCTAATCGTACTGGTCCTTAACTCAATAGGTATTACTGCTTCTGTACCGAAAGCCATAGCAAAGGGTGTTTCTCCGGTGCTAGACCTGGGAGAAACTCTGTATGCCCACAAGACTTCCGGGAGTTCGATAGACCAACCACTTTTGCTCTCCGCCAGTCTTACTTTTAATGTATGTTTGATTATCTTGTTCACAGCTTCAACTTGTCCGTTTGACTGGGGATGATAAGGTGTGGAGTAATGCTTTCTGATCCCCCACTTCGCACAGAATTCTCTCAACTCTTGTCCATCAAACTGTGGACCATTGTCTGTCACAATTGCCTGTGGAACTCCGAAACGACAGACAATGTTCTTCCAAATAAAGTTGATCATCTTCTGCTGCGTGATGTTCACCATGGCCTCTGCTTCTGCCCATTTAGTGTAATAATCGACTGCCACAACGGCAAATCGAACATTTCCGACTCCAGCCGGGAAAGGACCAATGATGTCCATCCCCCATTTTGCAAAAGGCCATGGGCTGTAAACAGACACGAGCTCCTGGGCCGGGGTATGAATATTCGGGGCAAAAATCTGACACTGGTGGCAAGTTTTTGCTTTCTTGATCGCATCCTGACGTAATGTCGGCCAATAATACCCTTGCCTGATGGTTTTGTACGCCAAGGCTTGCCCCCCAGTGTGATTTCCATATACTCCGGCGTGAATTTCTTCGAGTACTGCTTGCCCTTGCCCCCTAGGCAAACACTTGAGAAGTGGGACTGATATCCCCCTTTTGAAGAGTTGCTCGCCCACCAGAGTATATCTGGCGGCTCGCTTTACTAGCTTGGCAGCTTCAAAAGGATTGTTTGGTTTTTCCCCACTTTTCAAGTATTTGACTATACTTGTTCTCCAGTCTTCTTCACTGGTTTGATCGTTGAGTTGGTTGACATTATAGCTTACTGTTGATGGATCTTTCATCTTTGTAACTATAATATCTGCCAACTCTACGGGGCCTTCACTTGTTGCTAGTCGAGCAAGCGTATCTGCTTGAGTGTTGCTCGTCCTTGGAATTTGCTGTATGAAAACTTGCTGCAACATGGACATTAGGTGAGCAACAATCCGTTGATACTCGATCATGTGATCATCTTTTGCCTCGTATTCACCTCGGACTTGGTTCACGATTAATTGTGAATCGCCAAATATTTGCAAGCGTCTGACACCAACTGCAAGAGATAGGTGGAGACCAGCAATAAGAGCTTCATACTCAGCTTCGTTATTGGTTGCCATGAAACCAAATCTGATTGCCGAGGTGAATACTTGTCTATCTGGGCTGATTAAAACTACTCCTGCTCCCGAGGCTATATTGGTGGATGATCCGTCCACATAGAGATGCCAAGGATGATCAAGTCCTCTCGTCGGATCTGGTGGGAAAGTTAGTTCGACTATAAAGTCGGCTAATGCTTGCCCTTTGATCGCTGTTCGAGGAGCATAGGTCACCCCAAATTGGCTAATCTCCAGTGACCATCTTAAGAGACGACCTGCAGTGTCGGGGCGATGGAGAATTTGCCTGAGCGGGAAAGTTGTTAGAACTTCGACTTGATGGTCAAAGAAGTATGGTCGTAACTTTCTCACACTCATAACCAAAGCATACGCCAGCTTTTCGGTTGGAGCATATTTGATCTCTGCTTCGTGTAAAGCCTGGCTGACGTAATATATAGGTTGGTGAAATTTGCCGTCTTCGCGCACCAAAACAGAGCTGATGGTAACTTCTGATGCGGCTAAGTATAGAAAGAGCTTTTCTCCTGGGATTGGTTTTGATAGGATTTTGACATCTCCCAGGTATTCTTTAAGTTGATCGAAGGCCGCTTGGCAGTTGTTAGTCCATGCAAACTTTCCTTTTTTGACGGCCTCGAAGAATGGACGGCACTTGTCCCCCGACCTGGATATGAACCGGTTCAATGCTGCTAGGCACCCGGTGAGTCTTTGCACTTCTTTCACCGAACGTGGTGGTTGCATATCCATGATGGCTTTAACCTTTGAAGGGTTGGCCTCAATTCCCCGCTGGCTAACAAGATGGCCCAAGAATTTCCCTGAGTGAACTCCAAAGCTGCTCTTCTTTGGATTCAACTTCATGTTATAGTGTCGAAGAATTTCGAACACTTGAGTCAGATGTTGAAGATGGTATTCCTTCTTGGGACTTTTGACTACGATATCGTCTACATAGACTTCCACCGTGTCTCCGATTTGTTGGTCAAACATCTTGTTCACCAGCCTTTGATAAGTTGCCCCGGCATTGATGAGGCCGAAGGGCATTCTCTTCCAGCACAGCAAGTTTTTGTTAGTGTAAAAAGCTGTGCTTTCTTGATCGTCAGGATGCATTGGGATTTGATGATACCCTGCAAAAGCATCCATGAATGTTAGCATTTCGTGACCCGCAGTGCTGTCCACCAATTGATCGATGTGCGGGAGAGGAAAGTTGTCCTTCGGGCATGCTGCATTCAGATCTGTAAAGTCTATGCATAGCCTCCAGGTTCCGTTTGATTTCCTCACCAGCACAGGGTTTGCTACCCATTGTGGACAAAGTGCTTGACGGATCAGATCGTTGTCTAACAGCTTTTTAACTTCTTCATTCAACGCTTGATATTTGTCCGGGCCGTACTTCCTTCGTTTTTGATAGACGGGCTTTCTTGCTTGATTATGTTCAGCTTGTGGCAAGCATGTTTCGGGTCTATCCCCACCATATCTGCGTGAGACCAAGCAAAGACATCTAGATTCTTGGTGAGGAACTCTTTCATTCGGGATCTGTAAGGCTCTGGGAGCTCAGATCCTATGAATAATTCAAGATCTTCGTTGTCGGGATTAACTTTGAACGCCTCCAGCTCTTCGACTGGAGTCGCTCGTCATTTTTGTCCCTTCCAACGGGGATCAAGTATGGGTTCCTCAGGGTTGGAATCATTTTCGATGTTCCTGGGCTCTGCCCCCAGGCGAGGTTCTAGATCATCAGTTGGCTCCGTCCCATTGTTGTTCGTTTGTACTTGGCCCTCCAAGTCCCCCACTGAGGGTTGTTCGTCATCACCCCTTTGTTGTTCGTCAGATGGAGGTTCCTCGCGGGTGGTAACGAGTTGTTCGTCCAACACTTGTTCGTTCAAGTGTTGTTCGTCCGTATCCATGTGGTCGTCTATGTCCATCGTATTGTTCAGCATTGATGGTTCGTCGACGGGATAACTTGTTGCTTCCATCATGGATATTTGTATAAATTTTGCTCGTAGTTGTTGAATGCATTCTCGTGCTCTCCGTTGGTCTCCTTTAATTGTGCCTACTCCACTAGCTGTTGGAAATTTCAAACAATAGTGGTAAGTGGAACATGCAGCTTTAAATTCATTGAGAAAAGGTCGGCCAAGAAACCCGTTATAGGTCGACTCCTGGTCCACAACCAAGAAATCTACCATTCTTGTTATATTTCTTTCGGGTTCATTAGCTGTTACAAGTTGTACTGCTAATGTTACAATTCCCAACGGTGTTGTCACAGCATTCCCGAAACCTATGATTCTATGTGTTGTATTTCGAACATAACCCGAATAATCTCCCAGATTATCGAGGGTCTTCTTGAATAAGATGTTGGTGTAGGCTCCGGTGTCCACCAACAGTCTGTGGACTCTGGTCCCCATAATCTTTGCGCAGATTACGAGTGAATCATTGTGCGGAGTTAAGACGCCTTCAAGGTCTTTTTCGGTGAAAGTTAATTCTGCCGTTTGCATGATGGACGGCTTAACTCCCATTTCTTGTACTTGGCCAATCGCTCGTAGCTCCGCTTTCCTCTTCCGATTAGAGTCGGGTGGTTGTCCATCAAAACACCCTCCCGCGGGACCTGCGGGTTCCATCATGAAAAGATCTTCTAAAGGTTGAGCCGGTATACTGGGAACTGGTCGCCCGGGTCTGTTGTTTCTCTGAGGCTGGCCATCCTCTTCGTCTTCTGAGTTGTTCTCCCGGGTTCTCTTCCCAGGTTGCCTTTTAACGAAATCGGAGAGCTTTACCTCCTCATAAAATCGCCAGAGTTGCTTAAGCAAATCTCTACACTCACTCGTAAAATGCCCCACACTTTGATGGTAGGCACAATACTTGTTTGGGTTGAGTTTGCCAGTATCCTGACGGATTTTACGTGGTGGGGAAAGCAACTCTTTCTCCTTTACGCTCTCATACACAGTATCAACTGATACTGTCAATACTTGGTTCAGTTTTTCCTTCAAATCCGATCCTTCGGTGAATGCTTTCATATTTTTTGGGACCCTGTAGCTTGTCCCGACGGGCTTTTTGTTATTCTCCTTAGGATCAGCTTTATTCTCCCCCAAATTTGTTTGTAGGGCCTCGTGCATGGAAACGAAAATGCCAGCTTGGTTTCTGAACTCGGCATAAGTCTTTGGGCACTTTAGACGTACTTCCTTCCATAACTTCGACCCTTTTTTCAATCCGGCCATCACAGCGATGATCTTTGTATCTTCGCTCACCGGTTCTCCTTCTAGCAAAACTTTATCGAATCTTTCCATAAACGCCCGGTTAGTTTCATCATCATTTTGCCTCAAATCTGACAGCCGGTGCTTTTGGGAAAGATACGACCCCGCCGTTGAAAAGTGAGAAAGAAATTCTCGACTTAGTTGGACGAACGAGTGGATTGATGCCGGCGGCATTGATGAAAACCACTTGTGAACCCGATCGCCCAATGTTAAAGGAAAGTTCCGGCATTGGGTGGCATCGCTGGCCCCCACGGAGACCATGTAGTCCGTATACTTCGTTAAGTGGACCCGGGGGTCGGCGACGCCTTCATATTGAATGCTTGCCGGAAATTGAATCTTTTTCTGTATCGGGGCCTTCAAAATGTGAGCTGCCAAAGGTAAGGATGGCATGCTAGTCGTTCCCATCCCCCTCTGTTGGTCTAATTGCCCCTGCATGTTCTCCACAGCCCTCCTTAGGCTTGATAATTCATCAAGAGGTGCCCCCTGACTTGGAGGCTGTTCGGCGAGCAAAGGCATTAGCCTTTCTGCTCGTCGCAGTCCCTCGCTTGGAGTGGGCACTTCCTGGGCCTGCCTCCTAATGTTGTTCGCCGCATTTGGCCCTAGGCGCCTGAAGGCTGACTGGGAGAGTCTTTCATGGACGGATGGGCGAGGCTGTTCAAAAGTTGCTCGCCCATCTTCTGCTCCCCGGCGAGCAGCTTCCCGTTGGGGTTGGCTAAGCCTGTCTTGGGCACTGGAACGTGTTGTTCCATGGCTTGACATAGTTGTTCGTCCGCGACCAGACTCAGCCTGTACTTCTCTTTGGTCGACCACCTTGGCCTTTCCCTTATTCCGTCTGACTTGGGCACTATCAACCTCTCGCTGTTCGCCCCTAGTAGTCCTGGGTCTAGCAACCTCTAGGGACTTGTCCCTTGGCCTTGCTTGTGTTGGCCTAACCTGCTCTTGTTGCCTCTGGTGGGCTTGGAGAGCAGCTATGGTTTTGGCTAACTCGTTGGGGTTGTTCGCCAAAGCCTCCATCTCAGGGGGGAGGTTATGTGTTATGGCTGTATGCTGCGACCTGTTCGCATATCTCGGGTCACGGTTCTGGTGGTCGGCCGACGTGGCCCGGGTCTGAGATGCTCTTTTTGACAAACGTGATCCTTGGGTCTCTTTAGATTGAGGCATTTCAATTTAAATTATTTCTTAATCTATAAATTGAAGAACACCAAGAACACCAAGAACACTTTTGTTTGTATCTTCAAATATTTCTTAAGATTTCCTATGAATCTTCAAGTTTTCAACTTGAAGTTCTTGAGTAATCACACTAAACTGGAGGTTCGAATCCCCTCTCTCTAGCACCAAATTATTGGTGAACGAATCTAATCGTAAGGATTAGTGGCTGTTTTAATCCGTTTTTACGTCACCAATCAATAACGTGTGATTGATTACCACCGTAAATGGTAAATCGGGGTATGAATTTATCGAATTTGTAAATTCGGTAGTCGAAATTGGACTTATTTCATATATGTGTGAGTTTGGGTGTGTTTGTGTGTATTTTTGTCTGAAATTCGAAATTATTCCAATAAGCTGGAGAACAACTATTTATAGAGGCTAGCAAGCATGTGGTGCCACTGACTCTTGGTCTCCCTAGCTTGCATGCCTGACATATGTCCTTTGACCTTAGTTTGACCTTATCTAAGCTGAATCTTAGTTACAAAGTCTTCTTTTGGGCCTTATCTCGGACTCATTGTTGTTCGCCTAGGTCGGCTTGAATGATTTTGATGACCCTTCAACTGAAAGTTGTTCGCCTCTTGAGGGTGTACTTTGGAAGTTGTTCGCCTTATAGCTTTGTTCAGCTTGGCTTTGGGATCTTTGTCCTTTGTTCACTTGTACACACTTCTTTGGTTGTTTGTTGTATCATAGTTTGACCAAGTTGTTCGTCATTGATGACTTCACAGTTGGCTCATTCTTGGTCTCGGGTCTAAATACCTGTTCGCTCATTAGTTGTTCGTCGGGGAGTTGTTCGTCACTTTATACACCTCTAAAATTGGTAGATGCACCCCAACTTGATTTTCTTTATTGATCACCCTTGATTTGAGGTTGGCTCTTCATAATCCTTGATGTAGCTTTAATCCTTGTTCGTCATTTATTGACTTATGTTCGCCTATCAACAGGAGTGGTGTTAGCAGCAACTAACCTTTCATTAGTTTTTTCATAATATTTGGAAGGCACAAGTCCTTCTTTAATACAATTTTGGTCGGCTCCACTGTCAATGAGACAAGGAATATTGATTTTAAAATCATTTACAACAAGTGTTATTATAGAATACCATTTTTGAAAAGAAATTCTTTCAATAGCTTGAATGGATTTAAATTGATTTTCTTGATCTTGAGGTTCTTCAAAATCGGTGTGATCAATTTGATCATTAGTCTCAGTATCATTTTTCTTTAGTAGAGAAATTCTAGTTTCTAATTCTAAATCTTTAGTATGAAGATTAATGATATCCTTTTGTAAAAAAACCTACTTCTTTCTTAAGAGTATTGATTTCTCTCTTAAGATCATCAGTAGAAATTTGTTTAGAAATAGAGGAAGAAGGAGTTTTTTCAAAAAGTTTCGTAATGCTAAAAGGTTCAAGATTTTGAAGGAGTTTTTCCTTTTTTGGTTTTTCATTAGTAAGAACAAGATCTCTAAGTCGGAGAAGATACTTATCACGATCTTCTTGATTGGGAACTTTCTCAATGAGGTCAAAAAGAAGTTCTTGTTCATTGCTTTCTTTTGTAATAACATTAAGAGAGAAAGGACAAAAATCGTCATTACAACCATTATCATCATCAGTGGAGGAAAAATTGATTAAATCGTTTTGTAATTCTTCATCGGAGGAATCGGACTCTTCAGAAGTTCTCCTTATTGGATATAAGAAGAGAAGAGATTTTGTTTCTTAATTCTTCATCATCGTGAAAAATTTCATCAATTTTCTTCTTTAAAGGGCAAACATCAGCTTTATGGCCAAGCTTGTGGCATTTATAACAAGTAGGTTGTTCCTTTTTAAATTCCTTTGATTTCCTTTTCTTAAAGGGTTTTTGTTGGGAATTGCTATTATTGTTATAGCGTTTTTTAAAAGGATTTTTGTTTTTAGAGGTTTTTGAGAGTTTCTTTGCTTTTCTTTTAGCTTTAGATGAGGGAGCTTGTATTTTTTGTAATCCGAAGGCTTCACAGAATGTGCCAACTTCTTTTCTAAATTTGGATTTTTCGGATCCATATTTGGATTGTATCCTGAGTTCGGAACACAAAGAGAGACCTTCCTTTTTAATAAAGGCAAACAATTGGCCATAAGTAATATCTTCAAACTTAATTTCATTGAGGCCTGTAGCTTCCTTGAGTTTTTGATGAATCCTGGAGCCAAAGAGTTTTGGGAGACCAGCAATAAATCTTTCTTTCCAAAAAGAGGCATTGCAATCAGTTCTTTTTAAAACATGAGTTAGGAAAACATCTTTGTACCATCTATAGTCTGAAAGAGTTGGGCAATTAAGACTAGAAAGAACTATTTGAGTGGAATCAAGTTCTTCTTTAGGGTTGCCAATGAAATAGCAGTATGACTAAGTATTATTTGTTTATTAGTAAGATCAATAGAATGATCCCACCAATTTTTTAGTTGACCTGTAAATCCAGAAACAATTAAAGCAGCAATAGTTTCTTCAGTAATGTTTTGAAGTTTGTATGCCATTCTGGCCATACCCATTTCTTGAAGAGTATTGAGTATTCGTACTCGGATCTTCCATCTATATTCCATTCATGGATGGAATTTCCATCGTACTTGGAATTTTTTGTTTGACTACGCTCTTCGAATTGAACGTCAGAAGGAGTTGGTCTATTGTAGTAATTCTTTTTCCCCGTGTTGAATTTTATTCTATTAATATCGAATTGATCTTTAGTATCCGCTTCACTGTCTTCAGAGTCTTGATCCTTTTCCAGACAATTAATATTTTTAGTACCAGAAGTAGAAGCTTCTGTAGAGATTCTTTTAGTAATTCTGTCAATAAGACTGGAATTTGAAGGGAATTTTATTTGATCTTCAATATTTCCTGGAAGACTTCTAGGAATGAAATGAGGGCTAGAGTTATCATTAGGAAATTTAGTAGTAGAAGCTTTAGAATCAACTTTGTTTGACAAATGATCAATCTGATTAGCAATAGTATGAAGGATTTGATTAGAAAAATTGTTTTGCTCATGAATTTTTCGGATATCTTCCATAGTCGGATTATCAGTTCCTTTTCTTCCTATTTTGAAAGGTGTAGCAATAACTTCTCCTTCAGGAACAGAGATTTTGAAACTTTGTAAAGGAGGGTGAATAGCAGTGAGAGTGGTTCCGGAAACTAGGTTCCATTTTTTGTAAAGGCTAGTTTGAACATTAATTTGATCAAGAGAGTAAACATCTTGAATATCCTCGATTTGACAGAAGGCTTTGAACCAATCGAGAATATGAATTTGGGATTTGAGCTTATGTAAACCTATGATCCATTCTTCCTGAAGTTTATTACGAATGGGTTCATCAAGTTTCATAAACCAGTCTTTTCTTTCTTTCTCATCTGGATCATTAAACTCTTGCTCAAGATATTTAAAATTAATAGAAAAATTAGCATTGGAAATCATATTGATTCCAGCCATTTGAGAGGCAGTTGGTGATTCAGGAAAAGAATCGTCAGTATTTTTATTATGATAATTAGTATCAGGAAGAGGGGTTTTGAAATCGACCTTAAGATTAGGATTATAAATATTGGGTCTAGAAGTAGAGGCTTCTGAAAAAGAACTTCTAGATCTGACTTCTTGAATACAAATATTGTTTTTATTTTCTCTAAAAGAATTGAATCTCAAAAGAACCCTGCCGTCTGGTTCTTCGATGATTTCGGAAACTTCTCGTTTAGTGAGATTCCTAGGAATTTGGGGAGTATGGATTATGAATTCATTAGGAATAGTTATTTCACTCCATTTGAGCCTTTTGGGGACAAAAAACGTAGGACTGTCTGCTTCAATTTGAAGTAAAACAGTTTCGTCTTTAGAGGTAGGAGTTAAAAGAAATTTTAGAATTAATTGAGAAGACATGACTCTAAAGTAAATTCTATAGATTACAGCAAAGTTTTTGCAAGTTTCTTTGAACTCTGTTGGTCCCGGTACAAGACTGAGGAATACGTGTATGGGGGGGGAATACACGTATGCCAATTTTTCAACCTTAAAAACTGACTGAGTCCCCTTTACTCAGAGTGGTAAAGAACTAGGAGCTGATAATACACCTACTGACTACACTTGGTGCGGGTCAGTTGGCTAACTATCAGTTCAAGTTCAGTGCGGAAATGTTTGAGCCCTGAAAGTTTAAAGTCTTGTTTAGTTTGCTTTCTGAAAAACTTGTTTTACTCAATTCTGAAAAGTGCTTAGTAGGGCAGTGCTCTTTTGAAGATCAGCCTGATTGATTCAGGCCTGATAAACTTGAATGCAATGAATGAACAAGTAATATGGCAAGTATGCACAGTATCAAAGCAGTAAGAACACAAGGAGTTTAACGTGGTTCAGAGTCTCAAGCTCCTACGTCCACGGCCTGACTTAACAGGAAATCCACTCAAGGGATTCTTGTTTTTTAACGTGCCAAGGTGCACCAAGACCAGCTATCCTCACTGATCTATACAACTCCACTTACTAACACATTTACTGACTTACTCCCAACAAGCCTATCTTAGGGTTTTGGTTTCAGTTTGGATTCCAACTAAGTTGAGATTATCCTTACAAGGCAAAGCTATGCTAAGGATTGGATAATCTCTCTAAGCTTAAGATAATGCTATTTAGCTCTTGGAATACAGAATAACTCTCAGTTGCTAAGAAACACTTGGGAAATTTGAATGTTTTCGAGTGCTTCTCTTAAGGGTTGAGTGCTTTGAATGCTTGAGAGTTTTGAGTAATTTCTAGCTTGGAAATTTCCCGTAACGTTGAATGGGTTCAAGGTCTTCTGTATTTATAGATGATTTGAATAACTATCCGTTGGAGAGATAGCCTTCTAGTCACCTATGTAGAGTGGCTTCGAACGGACATATCTTCATGCAGCAGCCGCCCTTGCATGGATTTGGTATTTGCATTAAATGCACATTAAATGCTTGCCCGTTGAATATGCAGTCTGAATTCAGTCTTCATGTTAGGTTCCGTACGTGCGTGTCCTTCTCGGATTGGGCCACGTCATCAGGTTGGTGAGAATGTCAGAACTTATTCCTGAGCTTCAGGCTTGTCTTATTAAGTTCATTTTGTCTTGATCCCACCAGTCTTGTCCTGACGCTGAAATTCCTTTTGCATTGCTTGGCTCTACTCCAAGTCTTCCCATGAACTCAGTGACATCCTGTTCCCTTCAGGATTGAGTTAGTAATGACCTCAGGGTCATACTCTTCATTACTGACACTTACTCAGCCAGCTTAGAGGACTGCCATAAGTTCAGGATGGTGCTCTTCGTCTTCAGGCTCTGAGTCTTGATTGTCTCCAGTGAGTTCTCCTCTCACTGAGTACCTGTGAAGTGTAAAATGACTAAGTACTAGTCCTAACCAAGACTAGCCTAACAAAGACATATTAAGGCAAACATCTTTTCAGGGGCTTTGGGATCTTAATCAAAACTGACCATGTCCCAACAAACTCATCACCTTGTAGATGAACGTCAAGAATAATTGAATCATTAACCAGAGGATCAGTAAGATCAACAGAGAAATTAGGAGCACAGTTGAAATACATAGGGCCATTGCAAATATTGGTTTGGATCATGGATAAAATAGAGGTTTTATATCTTTTTAACCTGTTATCTCTCAAAGCCACATAAACAGGAGCATCAACTCCAATATGAACAAGAGGTTTAATAGCAACTTGAATTAAACCAAAGTGAATATACCTGTAACCCTTTTCAAGGTATTTTTTGATAGAAATATTTGATAATAAAGGAATACTTTGAAATTCTTCATTAATGGAAATTGTTTCTTCATGAGTATTAATGGAGTAAGCAGGTTTGAAACCAAGCATACCAATATGATAAATACTTTCAATTTGTTGCTCAGGAATAGTCCAATTGGAATAGTTTTGAGGAAAAGTAATTTCATGTGAACTAACAATACCAGAATTATTAGTATTATTATTGTTGGGATATGTTTTAGTTTTGATGATTTTCCAAAACATGTAGTAGGTTTGAAAGCAGTCAGGATAGTATCTCTTATTTCAGGTCAGGCTAAGTCATTTCTCAGTAGAATAGACTGTTCAGTTGAGGGGGAACTCAGCGAGGGGGAACTCTGCAACACAACCTGAGAATATCAAGATAACACCAAGAGAACTGACTGAAGCCATGCCAGAAACCTGAACTAGAAGAAAAGCCTGAAGGAAGTCCCACTGAGTGTAAACCAGGCTGATCTAAGCTAAGTCAGGTGGACCACTCAGTGAAGAGCATGATCAGGAGGATCAATGCTGTACCAAGTAGGCCCTGAAGGAGTCAGGCTACTGTGGTCAGGGAAGTTTGTCATTCAGCCTTATGACAAAGTTCTTGGAAGTGATCTTCAAAGAGTCTCTGAAGGACAACCAAACTGAAGACGTTCAGTCCACTGAAGATCATCAGTCAGTGAAGGAGGAAACTACCTAAAGTCAGTGGGTCTTGGTCAACCCACTGAGTTAAAGATCCGTGAATCCAGGCCACGTGGACCAATCAGCACGAGGCAGCAACTCTGACACTGACAAAGGCCGAATTCCAAGAAAAGTGGTTGAAACCATTTAATGTTGGATTCAAATGTATTTTCCCTCCAACGGATACATTTGAATCCCCATTATAAATACAAGCTCATAGCTTCATTGTAAAGGTGTGTTGTATTGTGTGAAATAAGAAAATAAACACCTACAAGCTGTGAGGGTGTGTTAGTTGTTAGGGAGTCATAAGGAAGTGTTACACACCCACGACACTGACCTTTAGGGTTATCACTTATATTCATTGAGTGTCAAGCTTGTAACTCTTAGCTTAGAGAGGTTTTCCTAATCTTAGCTCTAAGGCTAACACATTGTAAAGGAAAACCTCACCTAGTTGGAGAAAACCAAACCAAACTAAACCCTTTCAGAAGATTGTTAGGTTTGTAGTGAGGTGAGGAGAGGCAGCCCAGGGAGTGGCGTGAGTCCAGTTGTAAGTGCACCTTGGCACGTTAAAAACAAGAATCCTGAGATAGTGGATTTCCTGTTAAATCAGGCCGTGGATGTAAGAGCTTGAGTCTCTGAACCACGTTAAACCAAGTGTTAAATCATTACGTACTTGCTAAAGGTTTTGTTATTTCCACTCACTGAGTGTAGTTCGAAAGAAAGAAGTTAGCCAAGTATTTAAGTCAGGGAGAATCTATCTCACTGACAAGCTTAAGCAAACACTCGAGAGTTCAGTCTCTCGAGTCACTGCCTTGTTACGAGACTGAGTCTTCAAGTCACCACACTGACTTGACTACTCTGACTCGTAGCAACGCAGTGACTTGAGGCCCTTCGCACTGAACTCAGCACGCACTCGAGAGCTCAGTCTCTCGAGTCACTGCCTTGTTCAGAGCCTGAGCTTTCAAGTCTCATCACTGACTTGATAGCTCTGACTCTGAGCAATGCAGTGACTTGAGTATTCCGTCACTGAGCTCATTCATGTTGCGTTGTATGGTTTTTTTTAATAATTTTTTTTTTGTTTGCTCCTGAATTCCCATTTTGCCCTTCGAAAACGGGACCATCAATTATTTTTGGAAAAAATTGACCTAAATTTAAAAGCCATAAATACTGCAAATAATGGTCTATATTACAGAAGATCTTGGATAAATCGGGACCACCACCTGGAACACCAAAACAAGGCTTACCAACGGATTTCACGGCTGACCAATGCTTTTCCAAGTCAGGAGTAATATAAACAATCAAAACAGTACTTAAGTATTAAAATAGATCACTCTCTCTCCTCCAAAAAAAACACTAAATGGCTCTGATACCATTTTGAACGAAGTGCGGAATATTGTAGTGCTCGAAATGGAGGAAGATGAGCACGTGCCCCTGATCTTGGGAAGACCGTTCTTAGCAATGGCCGGGATGGTGCTAGATGTGGCAAATGGAAAGATCACGTTGAAAGTTAATGATCAAGAAGTGAAGATTTCCCTATATGAGGCCATGAAGTACCCGAAGGAGGACGACCGCATCACCTTAGTCAAATTAGGGTCTCATTAATTAAGCACAGTCTATTAACTTGTTAGTGGATTAGTGAAGTCGAGTGTTAGGGTAAAGTATTAGGGTTTAGAATATTGAGCTTTCATCTTGCATTCTTTTACTTAGGTTATTTCTCGCGCGTCACGGTTATTTTGATTATGTACCTGCTCCATTAGTATACGTAGGGATTCCTATCCTGAGCATCACCATCACTCATTTGAATACAAACCTTAATTAATTTATCTTCTTCAGTATTTTAGTTTAATTAGTTTATTTTAGTTATAATTAATTCTTTCAAAAAATCCAAAAACATACACTCATATTAACTACGACGCGTAGATCTTCAGGGATCTATTCGCATACACACTTTCCCTTGGGTTCGATAATACTTGGTCGCTATACTTACTCATACTACAGTGAACCCGTCCGCTTGCGGGGAAGCTACTAGTAGAAAGTTAGTACATTCGCTCCAAGTCAGCTGGCGGCCCAATTTGCCTTTGGCCTCCTCCAACTTCGCCTTGATCGTATGCTTGAGAATTTTGTTGATCACCTCGACTTACCCATTGGATTGCAGATGGTATGGTGTGGAGAATTTCCTTTTAATATTCTATTTTTCACAGAATTCCATCATCTCTAGGCCGTCGAATTGTTTCCCGTTGTCGGAAATGATTGTTTGGGGTAGACCAAATCAGCATATGATGTTCTTCCAGATGAACTTGATGATTTGAGTCTGGTCGCTGGTGGTTAGTGCCTCGGCCTTGACCCATTTGGTGAAGTAGTCGACCGCGACCACGACAAACCTTCTTCCCCCTGGTGTCGTGGGCATTGGCCTATGAGGTCTATTCCCCACTGGGCGAAAGGCCAAGGTCTAAACATCGATGTGAGGTTTTCTGGAGCCACTTTGATGTTTGGTGCCATTGTTTGGCCTCGGTGGCAAGATTTGGTGTAGGCGATTGCGTCTTGGCGCATGCTGATCCAAAAATAACCCTGTCTCAATGTCTTGTGGTAGAGGTACTGCCCCCGCCGTGATTTCCGCAGACTCCACTGTGGATCGCACCGAAGATGAGTTTTTCTTGCTCCGGGGTGATGCATTTGAGAAGGGGGAGGGTGAAACTCCTCTTGTACAGGTGATCATTGACAATCGTGTACCTCGTCGCTCTTTGCTCCAGTTGTCGAGATTGAACACGGTCTTCTTGCAGGGTGCCGTCCTTCAAGTATGCTAAAATCGGCATCATCCAGCTTGGTGTCTCATCCTCGACTGGAGCAACTAATTGTTGATTAATGGAGGGGGCCTGGAGCTTGGTTAAATTGATGTTGGAGAGGTCGGCGGCGCATTCCGATGTGGCGAGTTTGGATAAGGCATCGACTTGCGAGTTTTGTTCCCTCGGGATCTGCTCGATGTAGACTTGGTGGAACTTCTTGCATAACTCGACGACGTGCGCGTGATATTTGATCATTTGTTCGCCTCGTGCCTTGTACTCTCCTGTCAATTAATTTACCACCAAAAGTGAGTCCATGAAGATGTTTAGCCTTCGGACTCCGACAACAATAGCTAGGTCAAGGCCGCCAATGAGTGCTTCATATTCTGCCTCATTGTTGGTGGTATAGAACGAGAATTTGACGGTATTGGTGAAACATTGGCCGTCTGGTCCCGTCAAGATGATTCCTGCCCCGACACACGTGCTTATCGAGGAACCGTCTACGTACAATTTCCAGACTGGGTGGTACACCTTGGACGGGTGTGGGGGATAAGTCAACTCCATGACGAAGTTGGCCAGCGCTTGACCCTTGATGGCGGTTCTAGGTGCATAGGTGACCCCGTATTGAGATACCTCCAAGGACCATTTGATCAGGCGCACGCTGGTGTCAGACCGATGTAGCACTTATCGAAGAGGCAACGTCGTTAAGACCTTGACTTGATGATCGAAGAAATAGAGCCTCAACTTCCTTACGCTCATGACCAAAGTGTAGACTATCTTTTCCAAAGGGGAATACCTGTCCTCGACCTCGTGTAGAACTTGACTCACGTAGTATATCGGTAAGTGGTCTTGCCCCTTGGCCCGTACCAGCACGATGCTTAGAGCGTTGTCGGATGCGGTTAGGTAGAGGAAGAGCTTCTCGCCTGGAACTGGTTTGGCCAAGATCTTGGGGTTGGCCAGGTACTCCTTTAGCTTGAGAAATGCTAATTGACTTTCTCTATTTCAAGAGATTTTTTTTATCTTTGATGGTGGAGAAGAAAGACTTACTTTTGTCACCAAGCCTCGAGATGAATCTGTTTAGAGTGGCCAATCGTCCAGTTAAAACTTGTACTTGGCGGACCATCCTTGGATCTATCATATCGATGATGGCCTTGATTTTGGCCGGGTTGGCCTCAATGCCCCTCTGGCTGACGATGTGGCCGAGGAATTTGCCCTTGCTGACGCTGAAATGTCATTTCTTTGGATTGAGCTTCATGTTGTAAGCTCGTAATATAGTGAAGGTCTCGGCAAGGTCTCGGAGGTGATCTTCCTTTCTCATGCTTTTGACCACGATGTTGTCTATGTAGACTTCCATGGTTTTCCATATCTGATCAGCAAACATAGTGTTTACTAACATTTGGTATGTTGCCCCGACATTCTTCAATTCGAAAGGCATTCTCGTCCAAGAGTACATATTCTTTTCGGTGTGAAAAGAAGTGTGTTTAACATCCTCCGCGGCCATTGGGATCTGGTGGTACCCGGCGAAGGCATCCATGAAGGACATCATCTCGTGACCTGCTGTGCTGTCCACCAAATGGTCAATGTATGGCATCGAGAAATGGTCTTTGGAACACGCCGAGTTCAAATCTCTGAAGTCGATGCAGAGCCTCCAGGCGCCAGTCACTTTCTTGACGAGGACAGGGTTTGAGACCCATGGTGGCTCATCTTGTGCGGGCTCGATCAGTCTAGTCTCGAGGAGCTTTCTGACCTCGTCCCCTAGGGCTTCGTACTTCTCGGGCCCGAACTTTCTTCTCTTTTGTGCAACAGGTTTTCTTTTGGGATCAATCTTTAAGTGGTGGCAGGCGTGCTTTGGATCAATATTGACCATGTCGCTATGATCCCATGCGAAAACGTCGCTACGTTTCTTCATAAATTCGAGGATCTCTACCCTCAAGTCTGATGTGATGTTGGTCCCCATTGATACTTCGAGACTAGGCCGGGCCGGATCCATGAAGACTCTTTCTAACTCCTCTATGGGAGCGGTCTCTCTAGGATCTGGGTATTCACCTCGTGGATCGAATTCGACCACTATTAGCTCGAAGCCAATTCTGGGTTCCATGGGATCATCGAGGACTTGGACGAGGTCCTGATCTATTTCCATTGGAGCCTCGGCCTCAGCTTCTTGGGATAGCATTGAGTCGAGGCCCGAGATTACATTAATGCTAAAACTAAGTGCGGAATTCAAAGAGAGTCACGACTAGTTCAAATATTTTCTAGCCATTTTTTGGTCTCCTTTTACCGTGCCAACTAAGCCCTCCGTAGTGGGGAACTTGATACAGTAAAAGTAGGACGAGGCAATTACCCCAAAAGTTTCAAGAAAGGCGCGACCTAGAAAGCAATTATAGATGTTTGGCTGATCAACTATTACAAAGTCTAGTTGTCTAGTTATCTTCGTCTCTTCCTTCTCATGAAAGACGAGCTCCACAGACAGCTTGATTCTTCCATAGGCTTGGACGACGGTATCTCCGAAGCCTCGGAGCACGGTGTCGAAAGGCTTGATGTATGCCGCGAAGCTACCCATCTTGTCGAGGGCCGACTTAAAGATAATGTTGCAGAAGCAACCATTATCCACTAATAGACGATCAATGGAGATGTCGAGGATCTTGGTGGAGATGATGAGGGCATCATTCTTTGGGCAAAGAGCCCCTTCCCGATCAGCGTTAGTGAAGGCGATCACATAAGTTTTGGAGATAGTTGGCTCCAGAGGGGAGATTGCATGGACATTCTCAAATGCCCTGACCTCAGCCTTCCTTTTGCGGTTCGACATGGTCGAGACCGGGATAAGGCCTCCTAGGGTTCCTCCTCCCTGGAGCATGTTCACGCGTCCCCCAGTCTGGAGTGGGGGGACATCATCTTCATCGTCGTCGTCCTCCTCATCTTCGACGAGTGCGACGGGAGGAGCTTGTTGGTGCGTCTGTGGCCTCTACTGTCGAGGTTACCCTCTGTTTTGTTTGGGTTATGGGGGGCGGGTTTACCGGTTTCTTTATGAAGTCGTTGAGCTTGCCGTCCTCGAACAACTTCCATAGCTGCCGGAGGAGGTCTCGGCATTCACTCGTGTTATGCCCCACGCATCGTGGAAAACGCACCACTTCACCTTGTCCACTTGCCTTTAGTGGTGGAATGCCCTTGGCTTGACTAGCACGTCGTCGTGCTAGATGACGTTGAAAATGAATGCTGGGGTCTGGGTTAGGACTTGGAGAAATTGCTCGTCCGTCTCGTTGGCCTATTTTTTTTAATGTGCCTGGTGCCCTGTTTCCCATCTGGCGTGGTGCCGACAGGTTCCTCCTGTGTTGGGGGGAAGATTTGGGTTTGTCCCCTACTCCAGCTTTTGGGGCCGCTGCCGTGGCCTCAGCCTTCGGAGTTCCCATCCTCTGTGCCAGAAGCTTCTGGCGAGTGACCATCTCTCCGACCCTTCCCTTGAATTCGGCGTACGTCGTGGGGAGTTTTTTGGATAGGTGCTTGAATATGGGGGAGATTACAGCAAAGCCGTTGAGAGTTGAGCGTAGGGAGAGCTCGTCACCGACGAGTTCCCCGGTGAGAATGATTTCATCGATGCGGTCGGCATACGCCTCGTCGGACTCGTTGTCCGCTTGCTTTATGTTCATTAGCCTATGGCGCCCTTCGGGCCTGGCAATCTTGGCCGCGAAGTAGGTGATGAACTTGTCGCTCAGATCGGCGAAGCTCGTGATGGAACGGGAGGGCAGGTTAACGTACCACTTGTGTGCTAGCTCGCCCAAAGTAAGGGGGAACAAGTGACACTTTGTGTCGTCAGTTGCGCCTCAGCCTGTCATATAGATTCGGTATTTACTCATGTGGGTTTTCAGATCCATTCTTCCCTCGTATAGAGGGGTTTGAGGAGGAGTGCTTTTTGTCTGGATGTAGGCCTCCTCGATCTCCAAGAACATAGGTTCCCTATCGAGGCTGGATCTCTTAGATGGAGAGTCCTTTGCCTCCATCTTGTTCTCTATTTCGCTCAAGCATTGTTGGAGAGCGGCAATGAGGGCTGCTTGGTTGCCCTCGGCATGAAGGGTGACCTCTGGGCCCAAGCGTTCGTGTGCCGAGACACGAAGCTCAATGTTAGCGGCGGGAGAGCTTTGAGCCCCTTCGAGCTGCCTCCGCTGTTAGAATTTATAGGCACGTAAACATGCGCAACGGAATAATCGTTCACCAACAACGAACAGTTAATTACATAATTAAAAATGAGAAATATTAAACAAGGATCCTTATAGCACTTCGTACGCGGAGTCCTCAACTACGGTATCCACGCAACAGCTATTCGCCGATTTGCACCGGGGTGTCAATGTTGAATCTCTAGACGAACTTGCTAGGAAAACTCGAACAAGAGATTTTATGGAGAAATTATTTTTCTTGAGTATTTTTCTGAATTCCCATAGGACACATATTTATAGGAATTATCTTAGCTTAATTTCTAAGCAAGATAATATGCTTGGCCCACATAATAAAAACTCTACGGATTATATCTCCCTAGATATGTTCTTACGAATAATATATTTACCATATCTATTATTCTTGTATAAAAATATTTCAAATATTATTATTGAGATTTCATATTTAATTAAATTCAATTTAATTAAATAATAATAATAATAATTAATTCCAAATATAATTATAATTATATTCTCCATAAATTAAATATTATATCCAATATAATACTTAATCAACCAACTTTAATCGGTGAACTGTCATTGCTTGTTGTGTGACCCATATGCCCTCGTATATCGAGCGATTAGTCAAACTAATGGTCTTAATTGTATCCTAGACAATAAATCAGACATTCTCAATATACGAGGTACGTTGCAAGGAAATTTGCAACTACCTGTAATATTGTAGGCTATTGTGATATCTTCCTTTCATTCGCGAATACTCGATTAAGCCTTGAACATGATGAAGTGTTTATTCAAATAACTTAATCATATTATCTTGAATCACTAATTGATCGCTTGCGTCTCACTTGGCCACAAAGTCCAAGTCGACTTGCATCGGCCGATGTCTTAGATCCAATTATGATGAGAAGAAGAGTATTCTCTCTTGAATCCACATTGAGGAATGAATCCTATTCTTGGCTCAACTACGCACATGCACTTCGTGATGAACCCAATCCATGTCATATCTACCCTTGGAGGGTGAAAGCGTCGGTCATGATCAAAGTTCATCATTTTGCACATGGCGTGCGTATTGACCTCAAGTATGAGGAGTATCACATTGCTCCCACTAACCGAGACACCCATAGATACATTATGTAGAATTACATCAAATGATTTCTCGGATGGGTATACAAATACCCTCTAAGGTATTTGTGCATCCATTATGAGATACCTAGTATCTCGTAGTAAGTGAGATCTTACTACACTCTCTCCATAGAGTATAATGTAGATCACACACCTATCTCCATTGCATCATCAATATCCCATTCTTGATGATCCTTGATCGGGGCTATTTGAGAATCGTACTTCGGTCATCTGAGTTCTCACTCACTCAATGACAGTATCGATTCAAGGGAACACATATATGAATAATGCAAACAATCAAACATAGTATTCAGATAAGTGTAAAGTCATACATTTAATATTAATCCAAACAATAATATTAAACCATAAACTAGATATCATCTTAGTATTATGTCCTTACAAAGAATTATCTCTAGGATACTAACACTAACATCCGCGTCGTTGGACGACATATCTCCAACACCTCGGTTGGTGCCCCTCTCGCAGGAGCTGGGTACTTCGAAGACCTCGTAAAGGTCTCTAATTTGGACTTCGGGACGGATTGTGCCCAGGATTCGCCTCCTAGGCGGCTAAAAACTGACCGGGCTTCCGTATCCCCCAATCTCTCCGGTCGGTGGGAGCCTTCGTGGCTCTCGCTTAGAACCACGTAGGTCTTTTTCCGAGGCAATTTGCCTTGGGGAGGATTTTTCCTCTTTTGGGTAGGAGTGACCTGTATGCCGAGGTCCTGCCTTATTTCCCGAGCCTTGCCCTAGAGTTGCTCGATTACAGTCTCCACCTGCTCGGGGGTCTGGAAATCTCTGGGGATGATGGGAATATCCTGAGTTTGCCTAATCGGCGTGGTGGTAGCCGTGGCGGCCACGGTTTGGGGGGCTGGGTTTGAAGTGCCTTCACCAGTGTTTTGATCGGCCATTTCCAAGATTTTGGGGAATCTAAAAAATTTGGATTTGGATGATTTTTAGACGAAGAACAGTCGGTGTTCTTCGAATATTTTGATCTTGATATAAGGGTTGAGCCCCCTTCCTCTAGCGCCAGTTGTTGTTACTCGAAATATGTAACTTAATACGATTAATGTGGTTTTTGGGTCGAGTAACTAACTTAATGATTTTTATTGGTTTTTGGTAATTAATGTGTGGGGCTATGTATAATAAAAGATAACTGAAAGTAATAAATGCAAGAAAATTTGTCAAGTCTTTGTGTAGACTTGGGCTTGAAGTGGTAGGTGTGTATACAATGCTAATGACCAAATATTTATAGCCCAAGGGCATACCCTTAGGCTGACCTATCTCTATCCAGGCAGCCCAACATTAAATGCTCGGGCTGGCCCTAGTTTTGAGGAATGGGCCGAGACCCTTTGAGTTGGTGAGATCGGCCCAATAAGAGCCGACCATGTGGAAAACAACTTGTACTTGTTCCTGAGATCGTGGGATTTCCTTCCATAAGTATGGTCTGTCCCTCTGGAGTTGGTGCCGCTTCATTGTTCCTCGTACTTGAAGAGGAATGATTGTCTGATGGCGTCCAGATTTGGCTCTTCTTAGGATAAGACCAAACACATGGTCCTCACCGTGCCGATTGCCGAGGTGGGCCACTATTTGTCCTTAGACTTTGCTGCGACCCATGCTTGTCTTCATCTGAGATGAGCCCTTCAACATAGCCCCATGCCTGCCTTGCCGAGGTCGAGTAGCTCATCGTGCCTCATCGTTCATGACGTGACCGAGACCAGTTAGTTTCCACAAGATTCTCCTTGGGCCGAGACCATGACTGGTCGAGCAGCGGCCCTCTCTTGACTTATTGTCGAGTGTCGAGGTCGTGATCAATTAGGAGAGCCCTCGGGTATGCTCGTCCCTTTGACTGCGTCCTCAACCTCCTCACTTTGGCCACGCCTCGTCCCATGCATATTATTCACCACACAACAAATAATAATACAAATATATGTTAATAATAACTCTTCTATCAATCATTATTATTAAACTATCAATAATAAAATAATATATTATTAAATATAAATAATAGCAATAATCAATAATATTATTATTATTAAGTAATAATTTCAACATCTCATAACATTAATAACTTAAAATCAATTTGTACACCATAACAACTCATTCCTAGTTAATACCAATCATAAGAATGGTCATTCCTATGTCATTCCATTCATAAGTTCATTCCATTCAGCCATAATTCCATTGAGTTATACAAATCATACCCTAAGTGTTCAGAATCTATTGTTTTGATAATTTGTAGTACAATAAATCAGGCCCATCAGCTCCCATTTATATGATCGTCGCATTATGTCAAAATAAAAAGTCTAATTGTGCAACTATTGTAATTTTTTATTTAATTCCACAATAACATTGACGAACGATTTATAATTTTTTTTAGATTGAAACTCATAACGAATTAGCAAATAACCAAATGAAGAAAAACGGGTAAATTGCGCCAAATCCCCTTATGGTTTGGAAAATCGGCATGAAACTCCCATATGCTTTAAAAATTGCGTCAAACACCCTTGTGGTTTTATTAAATATAGCGCACGATCCCTTTTTTTTCTTAAAAAATTAATAGCGTTAATTTTTAACCCATATGGCCTATTATATACTCCTGACCTATTGACGTTCTTTCATAAAATACCTAAACATAAATTAGGGTTTATCTCCAAGTAATATTTCAAAATTTATACAATTTTTTTTTAAAATATGTGAACTTCTTGAAAAAACTTACTTAGTGTGAACATACAAAGACTTGACTAAGAAAAAATTTGTTGTTGCTGATTTTCTTTAGAATGAGAAGTGTCCAGGGTAGGTTCCAATTTATTTTATTTTTTTATTTGTAGTTTTCTTAATATTTCTAACTATAAATTATTTACTAAATGCTATATTAATATATAATTAGGAATAAAGAGAATTTTCTAAAAGTATTTTTCACTTCTCGTCTATTTATAATATTTTATAGACAATAATTATTAAATAAATTGACTATATAAAAGCATAAAATTATAAAAAATAAACAAAAAACTTAGAAAAATCCATAATAGAAGGAACATTTAATTTAGTTAATGGAGGGATAATTGTGTCAATATATTAAAAAAATTAAAAAAAACACTAAAATTCGCATGAAGCATGCGTGAATTGCACACTACTGTTAATCTTAACAAAGTTGGGGGCTTAATGTTATATTTATAAACCACAGAGGGGTTTCATGCTATATTTATAAACCACAGGGGGTTTCATGCTATATTTATAAAAACATAAGGGGGATTTGCGCTATTTTTAAAGCACAGGGGAGTTTCATGCCGATTTTTCAAACCATAAGGGGGTTTGGAGTAATTTACCCGAAGAAAAAAGGAGTAAGAATTTTTATTTTTATACGCTATACATAATAAAAACAAAAACTAATATAAAAAATAGTATTACATTCTTCTCATAAAAACTTTCAAGCTCTTAAAATGGATTTTTTTTCATATACTTCACATTCACAATATTCACAAGTTTACACCAAATGTCATTACTTTGAGCCCACACACACAATTAAATCAATTTATTTACTTATATATATATTTACATAATTACCCTTCAAAATCTCAATTAATATTCATTTTTTCTTATTTTGGGTAATTCTCCTATATGTAAGCTTTTATGGGACAAAGAGAGTAACTTTTAATCGCAAAAATTAGTTAATGTTGGGTATGATGTTGATGCCATCAGATTCTAGAATTCCTTTTCAAAAATGGTCTCTTATATTATACTCTCTTCGATTCAAAATGAGTGATGTATTTGAGTTTATTGATGAAATTAAGAATGAGCGTTTAATTACAAATATATCTATTAGAAAATGAAATATGATTTACCATATGAAAAAAAATGAAGAATGGAAATTAATTAATAAAGATAAACTCAAATTATTAAAAAATTTTAGGTATTATGATCAGGGTAAAAGGGGGAAATTTGTAAAAATTAGCTACGATGTCATGAAAATTAAATTTTGTTTCATGAGACTATTTATTACTAAAGTTTACGTATTTTGTTGGGTGAGTTTAATGTATTTTATTATAAAATGTTGAATAAATCAATTTCAATGTTATAAAAGTGGAATTCCAAAAAAAAAAAAAAAAAGTCCTAATGAATTATAAAAAAAGAATTTTATAAAATAAAAATTATATATTTTGAGGGCTTTCTGGAAAAAAATTCGAAAATCTTTGAATTCAAAAATTGATAATAAGACTTTTTGAAAGAAAAAAAAACTTCAACAAAATTAGCTTAGTTTAGGGTCTTTTCTTATGGCATGACAATTGACAATACAAAATACAAAAAGTTTTGTGCAATATTTAATTATTATTATTTGTATTTGGGAAAAGGAAAGAGAAAGTAAAGAACTAGACGACAAGTAGCAAGTCGCAGAGAGAGTGAGCGAGTGAGAGTGTTTATTCATATTCATATTCATGGAGGTACAGAGCGACAAATTTTTGTATCTATTAGCTTCTGAATTTGTGCGACTAACAAGGTGAGACACTGTTCAATTTTTTCCTCAAGGGTCCCTTTTATTCTCTCTCTTCACTACATTCTCTCTTATCTCTTCTTCTTTCCGCCTGAATTATTGGAAAGCATAGCGTCATCTGGAACGTGCTCTGAATTTCTTTGACATTTGATTGCTGAATTTTAATTATTTTTTTTAATCTAAAGAGCATATTGATACTCGTTGTTTGCACAAAGTATTTTCTATCTTTCTCTGTCCCTGATTATGAAGCTATCTCATTCATGTTTAGTATTCAAATTGCCGAAGGGGTGTCCTCCCTTTTCGGATTCCGTTGTATTGGGTTCATTAGTTTCTTTTCTTTCTTCTTTTTAAGCCAAGATTTTAATGCTCTGTTGTTTTTGTATTAAATCCCAGATGATTCTGTAGCAAAAAAAACTTGGGGTTGGGGCTCATAAATAGACGCAAAGATTGATTTTTTATTTTTTTTGCAATTTCTAAGTCAATTAGGAGATTGTAGATGAAGGGCACATACATAAATTTGCATAGTTTGAACCCAAGTGTTCAAAATTCCATGAGTTCTTTGATGATTCATTGAATTTGTTTCTTGGGTTTGGGAGGAATCTTTTGAGGTCAATTTTCACATACTACTCTGGAAAAGGAAAAAAAGGAAAAGGAAAAGATCACAATTAGTATTCTGCAGCTACATTTCTTCATCAGTTCAATGATAGTTAAAATTTTCCTATTCTGACCCAAATTTATTTATGCATTTATTTCAATCTCCGTATAGCATTCACACTCTTTAGATATGCATGGCCAAAGTTTGGTAGCATTAATTGAATTGATTTCACTTTTGGCCCCATCTTTGCCTGATTTAATGGTGAAGAGGGCCCTAAAGACTGAAATTCATAAAGTATTGGGCCCATTATCATGTGATTTTTATAAAAGGCAATCTGACATAGTGTTGTGTATCTCTATTATAATCTAACCTTTGTAGTTTTCAAAGGTATTAAAGTGAGTCCATTATTGCTTGTCTTGACTACTGCATCTGCTTTAGTCCCATGTTTCTCTCACTGTGGAGCTGCCTGCACACAATTTTACATCTGGATTTAGCTCTCCAAGCTCCACATTTTTTATGATTTCTTCATCTTAAATCAACCCTTTCTTCATTTTGGTAATTGTTTGTTTACATTTGATGCTTTATTTGGTAAGTTATTACATTCTCTTCTGAAGTGGTAACTTGTTGTAATCCAGTTCATCGTTCTTGTTTCTTCTTTCCTTTATTTGGTATGGATTTCTTGATTTTCTTTCTTTCTCTGCATTAGATTCCCTTTTATCTGCAGTATCAGTGATAGTTCAAGAATTTTAATTCAGAAAAATAGGGAAGTATGCTACAAACAATTTGATTTATCTGCTGCAATTGATTCAACAAAAGTCTTGTGTGAACAAGTTTCACCGTGAAACTGGTTTGAAGGGTATTAACTTATTGATTCAACTATCTCATGAATACGTAGGTTGTAGAGGGATCTCGAGACCATGAAGCCAAAAGATGGAAAATCTAATCAACCAGATAAGAATTGTTGGACAGTGTCCTCAGCACTAGTAGTTTTTGTGCTGTGTGGATTATCTTTCTATCTTGGTGGGATATTTTGTTCAGAAAAGGAGAGATACGAAACTCGGGATATCAGTAAAGTGGTTGAAACTTCGACCGGAATTTCAAAAGCCCCACTCCAAATCAAAGCTGTAACCTTTCCAGAATGTGGCTTAAAATTTCAGGATTACACGCCTTGCACTGATCCGAAGGTGATCGTTTACTCTATGTCTTTATACAGGGGTATTAGAGTAATTTAAAACTAATGTCGTGCTAATGCTGTAGAGGTGGAAGCAATTCAGCTATCACCGGCTTTCGTTTCTGGAGCGCCATTGCCCTCCTGCATTTGAAAAGAAGGAATGCTTGATTCCGCCACCTGATGGGTATAAAACACCGATAAGATGGCCTAAGAGCCGGGATGAATGTTGGTACAGGTAAATGATCATTTCCAGTTCTTTATCGATTTTCAAATGTTTCTAATTTGTGATGATTAGAACACGTCAATGGTTTTATTGTTTCAGGAATGTGCCTTATGATTGGATTAATAAACAAAAATCGGATCAACACTGGCTGAAGAAAGAAGGGGAGAAGTTCATCTTCCCTGGTGGTGGGACCATGTTCCCCAATGGTGTTAGTAAATATGTTGATATGATGCAAGACATAATTCCGGGGATGAAAGACGGGACTATCCGCACTGCCATTGATACCGGATGTGGGGTGAGCTCTCGTTTATCATAAACGAGTCCCTTCTTAATTTGATAACTTGGTCACCTTATTTTACTGAGGGAAAATTGCTCTGTATTATACAAAAATGTCTCTTGACTATTAAAAATGTTGGTAAAAATCTCAACGGGGAGATGTTGACGTGACAATTTAAGAATAGCCCACCTCAGGCAAAAAAACTTAACAAAAATGCCCAGTAACTTGATACAACCAGTAGTGGAGCAATTTTATCGACCTTTTAAGGTTATATGACATTTTCTTATAATTCAAAAGTTACCAGGGATTTTCATAAAATCACCAACGTTACAAGGTGTTTTTTTATTTTTCAATTTACCCTTTTACTAAGCATGTTAAAACGTGTATGCCCTCTCAACATTCTACTTTTCCCATCTCAATCTGTTTAGGTTGCTAGCTGGGGAGGTGATTTACTAGATCGTGGGATTCTAACCGTCTCTCTTGCTCCTAGAGATAACCATCAGGCTCAAGTTCAATTTGCTTTAGAACGTGGAATCCCTGCAATGCTGGGAATCATATCGACACAACGACTTCCTTATCCTTCAAACTCGTTCGACATGGCACATTGCTCAAGATGCCTTATCCCGTGGACTGAATTCGGTACTAATACTCCATAAATCGAGCATCTATATTTTTTTATCTATTTTCACAATGTGCATTCTTGGGTTTATGAATACTAATAGAAGAATTAGTATCAATTTAGGTGGATTCAATATAAACCATTTATCTTTCTACTTCAATAATTTCAGTCAATTTTTGTCCAATTTTAGTCATTTTTTCGTGGGAAAATTCAAAATTGATCGAAAATTGCTTACGTCTACTTCTGAAATTGAACATTGTAGGATTAAAATTGATAAGTAGAGAGTAAAATAAATATTGGATCCACCTTAAGTTACAGGACGTAAAATAACACTTTGTTCAATGAAAACAATTTATATTGTTCAGTGAAAATAACTAATACGGACTAGCTAAATGCTAATACATTTTAGTAAAACAACAAATACCATTTAAAAATACACTTGAGTTGCATAAAAGTGTAGGCTCACAAATCGAATATGCTTACAGTAATTGACTTTGTTGCATGATTATTCTTTCTTCAGGTGGGGTTTACCTCTTAGAGATACATCGTATTCTCCGTCCGGGGGGTTTCTGGGTACTTTCTGGACCTCCGGTAAACTACAAACGCCGATGGAGGGGATGGAACACAACAATAGGCGAACAACGATCAAATTATGAAAAACTGGAAGAGTTTCTCACATCTATGTGTTTCAAATTGTACAACAAGAAAGGCGACATTGCTGTTTGGCAGAAATTATCCAATAGTACTAGTTGCTACAAGAAGCTCGATGTCCCAGAGAGTTACCCTCCCAAGTGCGATGATGGGACTGAACCCGATTCAGCCTGGTACACTCCGATGAGGCCTTGTTTGGTAGTCCCAAATCAGAAGTACAAAAGAGTATCATTACAATCATTAGCCAAATGGCCCGAACGACTGCACGCTGTTCCAGAGCGTGTTCACGATGTTCGTGGCGGGAGTGGTGGTTCGTTCAAGAACGATGATAGTAAATGGAAATCGAGGGTACAACGGTACTTTAAGGTGCTCCCTGAATTAGGCACCGATAAGATAAGAAACGTGATGGATATGAACACCGTTTATGGAGGCTTTGCTGCTGCTTTGATTGATTATCCCTTATGGGTCATGAATGTGGTTTCCTCCTACTCTCCAAATACGTTAGCTGTGGTGTATGATCGGGGCCTGATCGGGACCTATCACGACTGGTGAACATCTGCGTGAAATTACATTTTTGCCCTGCTTTCTTGATTTTAAGATGATGATGATTGATTGATTTATTGTTGTCTTCTTAGGTGTGAAGCTTTCTCGACATATCCTCGAACGTACGACCTGCTTCATCTCGATGGCCTTTTCACTGCTGAAAGCAACAGGTAGACACGTGGTAAAATAATGAGTGAAAATACAAAATAGTCGAACCCACACAATGGGTCCATCTCTCTCCAAATACGTAGACATACACTCCTTAATCGTATTATTATGTTGATTGGGCAGGTGTGAAATGAAGTATGTTATGCTGGAGATGGATCGTATTTTGCGACCAAAAGGGTATGCCCTAATCCGGGAATCGAGCTACTTCATCGATGCTGTAGCTGCGATGGCTGAAGGAATGCGATGGAGCTGTCGAAAGGAAGATGCTGAAAAGGGCGTCGAAAAGGAAAGGATACTGATTTGCCAGAAGAAACTGTGGTACTCCTCCAACCAAAATTCAAGGTCATAACTTCAAAAGGAGAGATGTTTTGGAAGATGGGTTTTCATGTATAGATTATAAATATTGTTGGTTCATAGGAGACAAGACAAGTATAGGTTTTTCACCACTCTTAAGAAAGATTTTTGGCCTATGAAAACATTAAAAATTTTAATAGTGTATTTGGGGGTAACTGCTAACTATATCTTTTATTATAAGGAAGGTACTCCCTTGTGAGACCGTCTCACAAATGCACATATTTTATTATAAGGGAGGTATTTGTGAGGCCATGAGATGGTCAAAATTTGTTAAGTAATTTAAAACAAATATGAGTATGAATTAGTGGTTAATAGATAATGGGGTGAAGATATATTTAATTTAGATTTGTCTCAGAAGTGGGAAGTCACTCATTATTCAGTTGAACTAAATTATAATTGTAAGCGTTAAGGGGATGTTTGTTTTGAGATTAAGAGCTACGCTGGTCGTGAAAATTCTGATGAATAATGAAAATATGTGTTTATTTTTGGATTTGGTAAGGTATGGTTTTTATTGAGATGTAATATTAAAGTGGGAAAAAACATAAATTCTAGCATGCACTCAAGTGCATGACAAACACTTAGATTTTAAGTTCAATTTTAATTTTATTTTTTTATTTTTTTTCAAAATACTTAATTGTTTTTTTTTTTTTTTTTTGTTAATTAGAATGTTATTGATTACGTTTGGGGTATTATTGATTTACATTTAAGATATTTTAAAAAGAATTTAAATGCATATTAATAAAAGTATTTGGGAAATATATGTTGGTACAAACGCCCCATAGTATGCTCAAATACTTTTGTTTTGACATGCATACATGATACATGCACGATGTAATTTGTGCAAATTCCAATTCAAGTGGTGCTTGTTTCAAGCAGAGGGGATGGCCCAGCCTAATCTACTGCATCAGACTAATTGATATTCTTGGATTGGGTCGGTCTGATCCATACTTTCATTAGACCTATAAAAATAGAATGCACTCCAACTATAATAATAGATACGCCTCAAACATTTTATTTTATTTATGAAAATTCATATTTATTCTTAGTATTCTAAAATTAAATATTCAAATCCTAAATCCTAATTTTGAATACCCACCCATCGGGCAAATTTTTTTATATAGGCCAAATAGCAAAATTGATTGTAAAAATAGGGGTCCTGGAATTTTTTTTACGAAAATAGGGTTGATCGCGCCTGGGAGAGGCGATCAACTGGGTAGATCGCGCTCCCCAGGCGCGATGCATAGTGGGACGGAATTTCTACTCTTGATCGCGCCTCAGAGAGGCGATCTAAAGGGGTAGATCGCGCTCCCCAGGCGCGATCAACTCAATCAATTGCCACGTAGTAGATCGCCCTTACGGAAGGCGAGTCTCGACAAGTACTGACGCACGCACATGGCCAGCCACAAGATTCCCACGCGGTTGCTGCTTCCCACGCGGTCTGAGGCACGCACATGGTGGTATTTTGGCACTATATGCTTGCCTAAAAGCATATAACACAGATGCTTTCTCTTCTTCCTCCTCCCATTTTCTTTCTTCTCTTCCTCCTCTGCACGAAAATTTCTGCTTCTTCCTCCCCTCACTAGTATTTCAGTTTTGTTCTTCTTCCTCCCCTCATTGCACCGAAAATTTTAGTACTCCTTTCAAAATTCATCCATCATTTTGGTATTCCTTCTGCCCTCTTTATTCTGTCCGAATTTTAGCCAAATACAAGGAAAAAAACACAAGCTGCTACAAACCAATCCCCACAAAAATATAAGTATTTTGATATTTTTAAATTTTTTGCAGTTTTTTTATTTTATTCTAAAATTTATTTTTCTCAATTTGCAGTCTCACATATACACAAAAATAAAAGCTAGTTGGTATTTTGCTATCTACCTGAGGAGTACAGACACTACTATCAAAAGGTAAATTCTTCAAAAAATAATTAATAATATTTTTCGAATTTATTTGCATGCATATATATATATATTTTTTTTAAATAACGGTGCACATGAAATATGCTACTAGATGAAAAATTCTCAGTATATATATGTAAATTGTAATTATTGTACACATAGTATTTGTTCTTGGTTCTAAAGGTTTTAAATCTTGATATTGAGTTTATGTTGTAATTGATAAATATTATTAAGTTCGTGAGTTTTTTTTCCAATTAACCCAATTAAATATGGATATAAATGAATTATTTGTACAAATTCACTCCTTTTTTTCATATAAGGATGTGCTAATTTAGTGGGTCAAACTTACATTATAATTATAAGACTTTATTTTAGAGGGTGTAAATAAATAAATAAAAGTTGAGAAAAATTATATAAACATAACAAATATTTTGAAATAAGATTTGAGGCCAAAAGCAGCAAAAGTTTTGGATAGGAGGGAGTATTTCTTTTTATCATAATAGAGACTTGAATATATGTTGCATGATCGGCTTTTGACCGAAAATAAATAAGGAAAATTTTGAAATTTAATATTAAATGTAGTTTGTAATTTAGAAAATTGATTTTAAAAAAAAACTATCACCACCATTATATGTTGAAACAAATCATTGATTAGTTGTATGTTGAAAGGTTAATTCTTCAAAAAAAAAATTAATAATATTTTGCGAATTTTTTTGCATGCATATTTATGGTGAACAATATATTTAATATGTGAGCATGTGCATAGATGCACCAAAAAATGAATTGATAATTTAGTAGAATTTGGCATTTCTTGCATGATTCTTATGTCAATCTATAAGTTTTATCGTACATCAGTTTTTGTATATTTGTTTTATTGAACTTTTATTTATAATCTTTATTTTATATAAAAAAAATTATCGTGCATCGATTTTTTTTATCATATTATTTAACTTAAGACTATTGTATAAGACATGTTGTTATAGTAATTGTTCATCGTATCAACTTATATTCAATAGTTTAATTGAATGACATATGCATATTTAAAAAATATCCAACAGAGAATCATAATTCTGTGTTCATATATTTAAACAACCATGAGGGAAAATGCATTGGCAAAATAAAAAGTAACACAAATTAATTTTGTTGCAAGAACCCCTCATTTATTCATTCATTCTTTCTTTTTATAGGTATATCTCCAATTCATAAATGGCATTCACTTGGGTTTAGGATTAAAGACGGATGCACTTTTCTTCATTAAAAGAAATAAACATTGCGTTAATATGTGATGGTCATATATATTTAGAAAATCTTTAATTTGTGATATTTTAAACATGAAAATTAAATATATTTATTATGTTGATTAGTTGATTACCATTAAAAAGTTAGATATATTTTAGTTGATTAGTTAGATATATTTTAGTTGATTATCATTATGTTGATTAGTTGATTACCATTAAAAAGTTAAATATATTTAATTACAGGATGGATGCTGCAAAAGAGACACTATTATATGGACCGGCGAGCCGATCTGTACTCACCATGCAAAATGAACATCGCTCGAGACTAGACCGTATTAATCGGGAATCAAGTGAAACTGTGCTCAGTACATACCAAGGAGGCGATGGGGTGTTTTGGACATTTAGGCAAGATGACCCCGATCCTCGAAAGATTGTACTTCACCCCGTGTAGTGGAGAGATTGAAGACGATGGGTTTTTACGGTCCACTTCGTTGTGGGTCGTTCAGACTTGATCGACATCTCATCACTGCATTAGTGGAGAGATGGCGTCGAGAGACGCACACATTCCATTTTCCCGTCGAAGAGGCCACCATCACACTACAAGACGTTGCCATTTTGTGGGGATTACCCATAGAAGGAGAGCCAATTATATGCAAAGATGAAAAACGTACTTTCAGTGAATGGCAAGCTAGGTGTAATGCGCTTTTGGGCATCAACGTACAACAAGTTGATATCAGGGGCAGGAGTGTGATCCTGTTTTCTTCTCTGAAAAATATGTTGAGAAATGATATTGCTATTTACGACGAATCACCACAGGAGGTAGTTGATCAATATGCACGGGGGTGTGCACTTTTACTTCTGGGGACAGTAATGATCCCCGACCACACTCTGAATGCTATCCCGTTAGTGTATTTGAACTTTCTGGAGAACGTGAATACATCAGGGGAATACAGCTGGGGAAGTGCTGTATTAGCGACTTTATATCGGGAACTTTGTATGGCTTGCCACGCTAATGGCAAGATTATCGCTGGAGCATTATGCTTGTTACAGGTAATTCTTGATTAGTTTTAATTACTTTTAAACAAATCATTGATTAGTTGTATGTTGAAACTAATTTACTCATGAATACAACAGATATGGGCATGGTCAAGGATAATACCAATACAACCAAGGAACGTATATCCTATGCTCCAAGAAGGACACATCTTGAGTGTAGATGGTCGCAATTTGGGGCTTCCACCGTATGGGGCTAGGTATTTTTCTCTAAACACATTTATCTATAAATCGCATAACATTCGTTTGGCTATGCATACTTATTGTGATACCTACTTAAATTATAGGTGGATACATTATCACAGTCATACTGAAAGCGCGGGCAACTCGATTCGTGTATATCGCGATATATTTGATTGTTTGTCTGATGGCCAAGTATGTTATTACTCCCTCCGTCCCTCTATTATGTTCCCCTTTTGCCATTTTGGTCCGTCCCACTATAAACTTCTCATACCTTATTTGGAAATCAAATAATAATATTATATTCATCTACTTTATTCACATCCACTCATTTAACCACATTCCACTTTATTCTCTTCTCTCTCCATCACATCACTTGTACTATATCTATATTTTAACATTCATCTTAAATATTGTGCCCAAAAGTGAGGGGAACATAATAGAGGGACGGAGGGAGTATTATAATGATCCGCACAAATATATAAGTGTGTTTGAGGAAAATTAATTTTTTTTTTGTATATCATTACAGTTAATCTGGGAACCCTATGATGAGCAAGCTGAGGAGATCTCGAGTCTTGGACCTCGTTGTTTGACCCAGAATTGGAGGTCACAATGTCCGCTGATCAATATTTGGATAGTGGGGCTTCATTATCCAAATAGGGTGTTAAGACAATTTGGAATGGTCCAAAACATTCCGAGTGATGTTGAAAGTAGAGACCAGGACTTGCATAATCATACCCGCCAGGGAAGATCCGGCTGCGATTTGACCATTAAACATAAAAAATGGATAACTTATTGGAGGAACAGACGACCATTCATGTCTTGCACGCCTATCAACAATGGTAATCCGGTCTCGAATGACTATATGCAGTGGTACTATGGAATTACACGACGATTGATTTCACCAGTGGAGTATACTGCAGTGGCCCGAGGTTTCCAACCAGCAAAAACATCTACTCGAGATCTTTTGGTAATATATATATCACAAACTTTATTTTATAATGTTTGAAAATTGAAACATGAATAACACTCTTTTTTTTTGGGTTACAGGTAGGCTGGTTTCAGAAGCTCAAAATTAGTAAAAGACAGTGCAATATTGATGATAGAGCATCAGTGGAAAGTCATTTGGAGCTCACTGAGAATTACATCACTGAAGTGGAGCCTTTCATAGAAAACCCTACTTATCTACAAGATGTGGCCTCAGATGAAAATGTAGAAGTTGAGGAAAGATCTACAAGACAAAGAAGAAGGAGATCCGTAGGACGTGAAGATGCGGGTCCTTCAACGTCTAGGAGTCGGAGAAGACATTCCCAGCAATGTCATCAGAGTCCCCTTTTCCCCGACAAGGTATTCAACATGGGGTACCTCAGTCTGCTCCACGCACGCAGTATGATGCTGGAAATGGTATGCAATTTACAAAATTACACTTGTAAATATGACCTTAAGTGGATTTACATTTATTTAGTTATTATAATTTTTTTATAACATGTGACAGATGCTTCCACGTCTGAATTTTTGGGTAACACACAACTAACCCCATATGGTATGTAATTCAATATTAAGAAATTAATAATTATTATTTTATTTATTATATATGCATATCACTGTTAATTTGATAGCAGTCTGGCAATCAAATGAGGGGGCGTCTCAGCCTACGCCTCACACACATTATGAGTTACCCTCATTTGGACATGGAACTTACACACAACCTGCTGGAGATGGTATGCAAGTTACTAAATCCTGAAATTACACAAATAAATAATATTTTTTAAGAGATAATGTTTATTTATTTGTAATATATTATTGTTAACTTGATAGTTGGTTGGGGTAGCTATGAGGGGGTACCTCAGTCTGCTTCTGCATCGACGTTTCAACAGGAGGTGCCTCAGCCGAGTTTTCACACACCTTATAATGAACAAGGTATTTAATATCAACTTATATAAGTAAATGTCTTACAAACAAATATATTATTGATCTAAATTCATTAAATGTGTGACAGATTTTCTTACATCATGGGGTGGTTCATTTACTGAGATGTTACACACCGGGTATTGATTTGAATACCTATTATCAACCTCAATTCTCACAAGAACAACCAAATTACACTTCAACGCCTATACCATTTGCGGGCACAAGTGAAAACCTTGGACCAAGCCAAGATGAACAACAACCTCGTCGTGGTCATCGTGATAGACGTCCAACACGATGTGGCACGGGTGGTCATTTACGTCGTCACTAATTGTATGATATTTTGTATATATATTTATTTTTAATTGATAATTTTTTTATGTATGCAATTTTAAATACCGCAACATAACACAAGTCCTTCAGCTTTTGACTTTTGAACTGAGTATTGAAATTTGAAGCAACATGTCTTAAACAATAACGGTGCACTCCTCTTGGTGGTGAAAATGCTGGGACTTCGTCCACTGCCTTCAGTATACCCTTATGTCTATCGGAAATAAGGCATACCCCCTCCATATCACCGACAACATGTGTGACTAACATATTAAGAAACCATTTCCAAGACTTATAGCTTTCATCGTCAACAATGGCATATGCTACTGAAATGATCTTCTGATTGGCATCAAGGGTGTTAGCAATCAACAATTTGTGTTTATACTTAGTGTAAAGGTGAGTACCATCTACACAAAGTATTTTGCGACAATGCATGAATGCTTCAATGCATGGCTTGAATGCCCAGAAGACATAGCCCAACGTGTGCACATTCCACTCAATCGTTGCCTTGTGCTTCCACTCCACAATGGTCCCAGGATTGTATTTCTGCAAGGCCCTCATATACTTGGACAAATACTGACATGAACTCTCCCAAGTTCCGAATACATTCTCTCTAGCACGTTTCAACGCTTGCCATGCCTTTTGATATGAAATAGTGTAATTATATTTCTTATCTGCATGATCCATGACACATTTAACGTTGTATGCTGGTTCAACTTGTATGAGACTCTCCAAGTCAGCTGCAATCAAGTTTTTACATAGATTTGAATGACTGCGTGAGTTAATATCCATCAGACAGGTATGTGGCGGTCCCAACCTGGTGATTTCCCAATGACCAGACCTTTTACGGTATGAGGCTCGCAAATGCCACTCACAGTGTTGCAATGTCGTGCAATTGTCATTTTCACTTGCATAGTTCTGCTTGCACACCAACTTCATTGACTTCGAGTTGCTCTCTTCGACTCTGTACTCACGTCTTGCATGTTGGACCGAGTAATTCTTCACGACATTGATCACAGTCTCTTTGTCTTTGAAGATCATTCCTAACCTCAAAACTCCATCATCCGCATCGTAGCCCAGATCACCACTTGGAACGCCTACTGAATCAACAGGTACATCATCACATGACCTATAAAAAAATGGCACTCCAACCAAATTTGGATGAGGTCTCACTCTTGGCATTAGAGAATTTGGTACAACAATACTTGGCATCCAAGGATTGTTAGTAGTATCATCCTCATCAGACGGTCCCTCGTCCTCAGAACCATTATCGCTTGGTTCAGAATTACAAGTAAAGTCTGGATATAGATCACCTTCTATATCAGCTATGGAGGTGCTGATAGGGGCCATTATCTTAGTGATACCAGAAGGTCCAACATTAGGATTTGAACCACCGGCATGACTAGACCCTAAACGTTGGTAGGGTTCATCTTCCCAAGCACCCCACTCATTATGGTTCACTTGCAGGGCCTCGTATGCAATGTTTGAAGGTCTATCCATATTGGCTCCCCCACGACCTGACCCTTCAGAAGGATAGTATTGGTTCTTCCACTGACCATGGGATGCTGGGTACTGCACCTTCATTTCAACCTCCACTAATAGCTCAACTGAATTGAGCCCCGCTTGTGGATGGAAGAAATAGAGAAGGTCGTTGTTGTTCCTAATAGGACAACTAGAGGAGGCATTCTCATTATTTATTATGCAAGACACATTCAAAGAATACACTCGCAAATCTAATCCCGTAATCTCAGACAACACACGTAATAGACCATAGAAATCAAGCATACGATCAACTCTTCTTGTTCCAATAACAGCTCCACAAGAGCGCACAAGGATTCCAATATCGCGAGAGATTGTCATATCTTCAAAAACACAACACACTTATAATTAATATACAAATCTATATTAAATTTGATACTTAAAATGCATCAAATAATTATATAATATATTGACGTATATAACAATTTTTTAAGTCCGTTTTGTGTAAACTAGTTTCACGGTTAAATTGGTTTACAATTAATATCTTATAATAAAATAACTAATATCCTTTAATGATACAATTAATATTCTTCGACTAATTTTTTTAATGAAACAATTAATACTATTCAAAATTACTATATTATAGTGTAAATAATTAATACCCTTTAAATAAGTTTTACAATGAAATTAATACCCTTTAATTAAAAATAGTTTATTGTAATATAATATATTTATTTATGCATGATATATTTTTTTTAAAATTAAAATTTAACTTTTTATAAGTTAGTTCCTATCAAACAATATATTTTTATTAATAATTTTAGGATATATTCCAAATAAATTTATAATTCAATAAAATTTATAAAATGATGTACAAAATAAACGTATTTTTATTTTGAAAAAAATGGGTGAATCATATAATTATGTCAAGGAACATGCATCCTCCTAAATATGATATTCCTTAATTTGATTGATGTTTCTCCAAGTGAAATGATATTAAACACCTCCAAATAAGTTATATATTAAAATAATTAAATTACAAAAAAAGACACCTAAACTAAATTCACAGCAAACACAATTACATGCCAATATATGGACAAACTAAATTCATTAAAATATTTAATAACATTGTTTGTTTCTTTAGAACCAAGAATAAATACTATGTGTACAATAATTGCAATTTACATATATATACTGAGAATTTTTCATCTAGATAATATATGCATGCAAAAAAATTCGAAAAATATTATTACTTATTTTTTGAAGAATTTACCTTTTGATAGTAGTGTCTGTACTCCTCAGGTAGATAGCAAAATATCAACTAACTTTTATTTTTGTGCAGAAAAGGGGAGGAAGAAAAATTATTTTTGTACAGAAAAGGGGAGGAAGCAAGTGTAATTTTCGTGTGGAGAGAATGGGAGGAAGAAGAAGAAGAAAGCATGTGTTATATGCATTTTAGACAAACATATACGGCCAAAATAGGGGTCTGGCGTGGGGTAGTGGAGCAAGCACGCGGAGTGGCGTGGGAATCTCGCCATGTGGGTGCGTCAGAATGTGTCGAGACTCGCCCTTGCGGAAGGCGATCTACGACGTGGCAGCCCTTGGTGTAGATCGCGTCTGGGGAGTGCGATTCTCTCTTTTGATCGCCTCTGCCAGGCGCGATCAAGGGGTTGAATTGCTGGCTATGTGTAGATCGCGCCTGGTGAGCGCGATCCTCTCTTTTGATCGCCACTCCCAGGCGCGATCAACCCTATATTCGTAAACTTTTCTGCACCAACCCTATTTTTCAAATCAAATTTGCTATTTGGCCTAAATAAAAAAATTTGCCCACCCATCGGCAGCCACTCCTTCACCTCCGCCGCACTGTCCACACTTGGCAAGTATGAATATATCATTTTCTTCTTCCCTCATTTATGTATTATGAATATTCACAAGTATACAAGCCTTCCCGTTTCTTATGATTTGACCAAGGAATTTTCTTGGAAAAAAAAACCCATGGAAGTGGGAAACTAAAATCCTATCCATCTGCAAAACTTGACAGCAGAAATAGTCTACCAAAATTGATCTGATCTGTTGCAATAGGAGCCACAATTTCGAACGAAGATGGAGATCGTTTTCTGCTCGCACTGGAAGAAATAAGCGGTTGCACCGCCCCACGTGCTGCTTCCGACGCTGATCGCAGCTGTCGGATCTACTGGGAGAACACGAAGAAAAAATTAAAATGGAAGAGAAAAAATAAGGCAGGGTATAATTGGTAGTTCAATGAATATAGAGGTGTATCTATTAAAGTTGGGGAGGTTTTTAGCCGGACCCAAATAGAATCCAATTTAGCCGAACTTGGACTAGTGAGTCAATGGGCCAGCCTACTAGTCCCAATGGGCCAGCCTAATCCAACTTCTAAATTTTTATTTCTTTTAGTCAAAAAAAAAAAAAATAAAAAAAAAATTCAAGAACTATATTCAATTTTTGAAGATAAAGTTTAAGCATAAAAAACACTAGGTCATCAAGTCCCAAAATAAGAATTAGATGAATTAATTTTAAATTTATAAAAAATTATTAAAGCCTTCAAAAGTCCTAAGTAGAAAAATTGAGTACAAGTGAATATTGACACAATAATTTGTGTTTAATCGAAACATATAATTTAGAAAAATATATCATATGCTCCATATTAGTAATTTATATACTTAATATATAAATATTACATTTGATAATTTAAACTGCCAAAATTCGTTCTACATTTTATACTTGAAGATATAGATTTTACATCGGTAAGCTATGTTGCACGTGTGCGGGTATAGTGTGTGGGAGCGATACGATACGGGTGTGAGAATAAAGAGTTTTTTTAAAATTTTAGGATACGATTCGACAAGGACACATCTATTTATATTTATTTTATTATGTATAATACTTGTAATAAACTAAAAATATTAAAAAAAAAATTAAATATGCAAAAAACCAACAATTAACAATTAAATATCATCAACCTACATAAGTCATAATAAAATGTTCAATCTAAACGAAGTGCCACATTAACTAATCAAGTTACATTAAATAACAAATGCCAAATAAAATAAATAAGAGGCAATTAGCAAGTCTAATCTGGACTGATCTAATGAATCATTGTGTTCTCCTTCATCACCAAATAAAAATGACTCAAACTCAGGTTCATCAAGTGATTAATTCGCACCTCCAAGAATTCCAACATCATCCATGGAATCAAATACATCCCCTGCCACATCTTAGAAAAACGCATAAACCCTAGAAATTCTCCTAAATCATTTAATTATATAAGAATTAAGGAATGTCATACCTGACAGAAGAGATCGTTGCGCCTGGAGGGATGTCGTCTACCTGGAGCCGCTGGAACAAAGTGGAAAACCGTGAGCCAACAATTTTTTTTCTTCTATTTGCCTCCTGTTGTTGCGCGGAGCAAAAGGGTTCAGGCCTCAGGGGGTATATTGTTTGATTTGTTGAATAGACATATATAGTAATTTACATTTTAGTATTATGTTCTAAAATATTACAAACACCCCAATTCGTTGACTGAGAAGACGATGTGGGACTAGGAGTCTTTGATGCCTCATCGGACTGAGAAGAAGAATCTCCGGCGACAAGGTGTTAGGGACTAGGCAGTCTCAACAATGATGGTGAGAGGATGAAGTCTTCAAAGGCGAAGGCGACGACGACTTAGGTTTATAATATATATATATATATATATATAAACTGGGCTTAACGTGTCAATCCATTAAACTGGCTGGATAGCCTGTTTAGCCCACGGGCTAAATGCTCTGTGTAAAAAGGATCGATTTTAAATGGACCACCAAATGGTTGGACTTACCCTGTAAGGTTCAGGGCTAAACGGGTCAGTCCTCGATCCATTTAACATTTCTAGTTATTGGGTTTTTTATTACGCAAGTATTTAAAGTGGGGTGAAAACATTATGATAGTCAGCTATTACAGATGATAATGAACAATTTTTTAAGGTTATCTTCTTGCCGCCTCACCTCCGACATTCTCGTAGAATCAAAGGTTTGTGAGTGTACTATTAGTTGTTTTCACGTATTCCCCGCGTCAGTGATTTATTCATTTTCTTTATCTATATGTACCTTTATTTCTATTTAATACTTACACATCTAAAACTATAACATTATTATTTTTCTTACTCTCTTTCACTTAATAATTACCCACAAACTAAAAAAATCATCATCATCACTTAAAAATATTAATTTAACATAAAATTGCTCAAGTAATAAAATTTTGTCTTAAAAAAAAAACATAAATTTACATCCACCCCTACTCCTTCATCTCAAGCCATAATATAGCTTTATTAAAAAAAATTCAAAGAACACAACATTCATATATTGGTTAAAAAAAAAAAGAATTTAAAACAATCAATACAAAATTGAAGAATCGTCTCAAGCTGGCTGGGCCATTTTTAGAGAAAATGTTTGTTCATTTTGTTCTCTTTTCCCATATTCTGTTCTTTCCATCTCTTGTCTCATGAGCCATAAACCACTTGTTGGAATAGAAAAATCCACACGACTTTTTTGACCGTCAATAATTATTATAAACAAATGAAATGTGTGTGCCAAATTTAGCATAAAAGTTCTTGTAGATATTTTCAAAGATGAAAATGTTTCACATAAACGCCGTTATGTAATGTTACTCAATAATTTGTCATTAAACAAAAGTCGACCAATTGCTTAATGGACGAATTTATGCCTTAATTTTGTGGTCGTCGCCGCCCCTCCCATTAAGCATAGACATAGATGGGTCCATCGTTAGGCAAATAATTGTAACAATTATTTCATTTATTCTGATGTCCAAACACCCAGCTCTATCCGAAAATTATTTTATTAAGATTAGCACACCTATGAACGTGAACCTTTTCCAAATATTATTATTCAGTAAACAAAGTGTCATTATCTAAAAAAATGTGTTGTTTTATTATTGATCTCAAAATCACTAGTTGGCAACACTTCGTAACTAAACAATGACATTTTGTAAATTAAATAAAAAAATTTGTATTAAGAAAATTCATGTGAATCTAATTGGGGTAATTTTTTGTGTTAAATTAAAGAATAAATATGTTTTCACTAAAAAAAAATAGGTATGTGTACTCTCGTTAATGGAGAGATTCTTCCTTAAGGCCATCAAACATGAGATAAATCAAAATTTAATTAGTCAATTTTTGTTAGAAAGAGTAAATTATGTGTGAGACCGTCTCATACCATGAAATAGTAGGATGGGGTAAAAATTGACACGACGCATTAACACTTTGATATAAATAAGTGTTAATTTGTATTATTTTATGTTATGAGACAGTCTCACACAAATTTTTGTCGTCAAGTATTAGGGGGCGCTTGGTTATGAATTCTTCAATGGTAATGAGAATGACATAGAAAATTAGTGTAATTATGATGGTTAATGAGAACAAAATCACTACCTCCTCTCCTAAATAAGGTAGTCACTACTCCATTTTGATTACCCTATTCTCTTCCCAAAATCCTCCTCCTCAATCACTCCACTCTTCCTCTATTAACAACCATTTGTTGTCCACTCATATTCCAAAATTGGGTCATGACATTAGCAATAGAATCACAATTGTAACAATTCTTCCTTCAACATGTCATTTTTATTATGGAGGTATAGATGAAAAATAATTTTCATTCCCATTACCATTGATGAATTGTCAACCAAGCGCCTCCTTAGTGTTTGACATCCTAGAAAAGTTGTTAGTGGGTAAATTTTTGTAATTCAACCTCACACAGTTTATACTTTTAAATAACATTGCTCTAATTATTGATTAAAAAAAAGATTCATGTGATTTTTTTTTGGTAAGCCTAATTAAATGATAGTTTTAGACCATCATGAAGTTGTCAAGTATTCAATATATATTTTTCTAAAAATTATGTGTTACAAAAAGAGTTGTTATTCGAATCGAATATTTAAAGTTTAAGCTCGATTTAAGCATTAACTTGACTTGATAACATTAGCGAGATGAAAATAAAGCTTGTCTCGGCGCGCAACGAGTCTTAACGAGCCAACCGAACCGAGCCTAGCAAGCTTAATAAAATTACAAAAAAGATTTTAACTTTTGAGACTATCCCTAACTCGACTAGTTTATCAATATAAATGGACCGAGTTCGAGTCTTAACGAGACAAGTCATCAAACTCATGAGTTGGTTTTTTTTAATCGACTCTAATTATAAACATGTATTCGTGATAACAAATAATATAGGGTTAATTGCAAAAAAAAAAAAAAAACACAAACTTTATAGTCTTTATCAATTACAACATGAATTTTTAAAATTTGCAATTTGATACACAAATTAATTTATTATTGCAATTCGATACATGATGTAAAATTCGGGAATACTCTATACACAAAGTAAATTTTTGGCGATACTTACATGGCAACCGAATTTGCCACAAAAAATACGTCACACACTCATCAAATGCCAATTTTTTTTATATTCATTTTTTAATAAAATATTGCTCAATTACGGTTTAAAATGTATTAAAAAGTATTTTTTAGTATTTGTACAAGTTTGTATGATGTGAGATATTTTTTCTACATAAACTAAGACAACATCAACATTTATGATCCATTATTAAACGTGTTTGAGCAATATTTTATAATTTTTTTTTTTTTGCAGATTTGACATCTAATATGGCGTGTGACGCGTCTTTGGTGTCGGCTCCAGCTGCCACGTAAGCGTACATATTGCTGAAAATTTACATCATGTATCGAATTGCAATAATAAATTAGTTCGTGCATCAAATTGCAAAATTTAAAAGTTCATATTGTAATTGATAAAGACTATAAAGTTCTGACCTTTTTTCAATTAACCCAATAAAATAATACAAAATTTTATATTGTAAAATAAGAAATTTTGTACAATCACTATTATCATTTACATATAAGCTCGTTATGTCTTACTTCTCTAGATATTTGAGAGGGAAATAATTAACGTCAAATCTCTTCAATTTGTATACTTATCATGTTCTTAAAATTAGTGTCATATTTTAGTTAAGATTATTATTACATTTAAATTATATTAATTTGCACATTTCAGTTAAAATTAATGTCACATTTTAGTCAAAGTTAATGTCACATTTAAATACTGTACCAAGTTGAACGGTGCAACTGGTGCACACGATATTTTTTTTTATCAGTAAAATGAATATTTTATTCAAGAAATCCGGCACAAGAAATACCCGAAACATCGAACCTAACTATCCATTCTCTGAAAGAACTATTACAAAAGGAGTTATGTATAATAGAAAACCAACTCTAGAGTATACTTTTCACTTTATCAATTACTTTGCCTAAAGGGGTGTATTGGATTAGGATTTTACAAAATTTTAAAAGACTTTTTTTCTTAAAAAAAGTCTGCTAGTATTCAATCAAAATTTTATGTCACTTAAAAACAATCAACTGGTATTCAATCTGAATTTTTAAGATAGAGCCCATTAAAATCCATTGGTATTCATTCGAGACTTTTTACTATTTAAAACAAATTCATTGGTATTAAAAATATAAAGATTTTAAAGAATTGTTGTGTTAGATGAATTCTGAAAGACTTTTTAGTTGTTTTTATAAATACCAACAATTTCATCCAAACACATAGGATTTTAAAGGACTTTTGAAATGACGCTCGAAGTGCTTTCTCCGATAGTGTCTTGATTAGGCGTGAAATTGTCATGATTCGTAGCTAGAAACGCCCTAATTTTGGTCGAATTTATTGAGTTTTTAGAGCCAAATGAGTATTATTTCTATACATTGATGAATTTGTCTCTTTGATACTCATAGGTGAATTGAGGATGAAAAACGGAGTTCGTAGGACTTTGAATCGACTCAAACGGATGCCCGGATGAGAAGATATCGAAGAAATACGATTGGTATTAGTACGTGTGAAGAAAAGTGTTAGTTGCAAAGGAAGGCCCATTCGAGCATCATCACTCGAGCGCCTCGCTCGAGTGACGTAGATCGAGCGCATAAAAACATACAGAACGCTTGGGCCGCTCGAGGGAGATAGCTCGAGCGCCCCGCTCGAGCACCAGAACTGCTCGACCAAGATAGCTCGAGCGCCCCGCTCGAGCTCCTGATCCGTTCGACCACCATAGCTCGAGCGACCCGCTCGAGCGGGTCTGCTCGAGCGCTTCCAAGGCATTTTCTCCAACTTACGTTTTTCGGCCCACGGGTTCACGAATCGGCCCGTTGCCTATATATATATCTCTTCCAAACACGTTTTGAAGGATCCCGGAACGCACCACATCACTTTTATACAGAATTTTTAGAGAGAGAAGGACGAGAAGAGACGAGCAAGTTTAGTTTTACGTTTTTGAGGTTTTTGCTTACGAATTCACATTACGATTTCACGTTTTAGTTTCGTTTCTTAATATTTTTTGTTCTTGAATACGTTGAGACCTCGTTTTGCTAATTAATTTCAGTTTATTCTTTTATATCTTAAAACCCTAGTTTATGTACGATCTTTTCTTTGATTTAATTACCATGTTCATGTTCGTCACTTGTCTAATTGTTATTGTTTACGTTAAATCTATGTCTAGCTAAAACCCTTGCATGCTTAGGGTAGGATGAACTCGTAGAAGTAGGTTGTGGGTACGTAATTAGGGTAATTCGTGACGTGAGTTTTAATTCTCTTAATTAATGAAGTCTTATAATTAACCTTAGCTTTACCTTTGAATTTCGTATGAAAGTGTTAGAGAGAGGACGACCGCATCACTCAATAACAACTAGTAGTCTTAACGAGAGGGTTTAGAAAGGGTTAATTCATCTACCGGTTTAGCGAAGGAGGACGACCGCATCACCTTAGTTAAATTAGGGTCTCATTAATTAAGCACAATCTATTTACGTGTTAGTGGATTAGTGAAGTCGAGTGTTAGGGTAAAGTATTAGGGTTTAGAATCTTGAGCTTTCACCTTGCATTCTTAGACTTAGGTTATTTCTTGTGTGTCACATTTATTCTGATTATGTACCTGCTCCGTTAGTATACGTAGGGATTCCTATCCTGAGCATCAACATCTCTCATTAGAACACAACCTTTAGTTAATTCGTCTTCTTAGTATTTTAGTTTACTTAGTTTAATTTAGTCTTTTAATTAATCTTTCCAAAAATCAAAAAACAATACACTCATATTAACTACAACGCGTAGATCTTCATGGATCTATTCGCATACACACTTTCCCTTGGGTTCGATAATACTTGGTCATTATACGTACTTATACTACAGTGAACTCGTCCGCTTGCGGGTGAGCGATTAGTAGAAGTTCGTGTAATTCGCTTCAAGTCAATGGCGCCGTTGCCGGGGATGGCGTTGTATGCTTTTTGAATAGGACTTGTAGATAGCTTAGTAGTTAGTAGTGAGTGTTTTATTTTTTGTTTATTTTTATTTTTATTCAATCGGCTTTGATCCTTCTGCTAGTGTGTCAGGTTTATGAAAACACGCTCACAAGGCAATACGAGCAAAGAGAGAATACCGTTGGACCCTGAGACAATAGCTAGAAGGAACCGAGCTTTCTTGAGAAGGATGAACGCTGCCGACTTAGGGAAAGAACCAATGGACATCACTAATGAGTTGGAAGATGCCGAGAATGAGTTTAATCAGGGGTTGAACCGGGTTGACGGCACTGATGGCAACACCAGTAAGAACCAAGATCCGTTAGAGGATAGTCAGAGCCAAAACCCGGGTGCACAAAACGTTATCAATCCAGCTCAGAATTTTGTCCATAATCCTCTGAACAACCCTGCTTACCCACAAAACCCAAACAACCCTTTCAACAACCCGGTATACCAACATTACCCATACCCACCATACCCTTATCCACCATACCCATATCATCCACCTCCTGTTTACAACCAACCACTTGTGTACCAACCACCTCCAGTTCAACAAGTACCAGCACCACCTGCTGCTCCTCAGCCTGTGCCCCAGAACGCAGATCACAATATGGCTATTCGAGGGAGGTTTTCAGCGCAGCCACAAAGGTACTATGATGGAGTGGCATTGCCTCCTGTTGAGGCGAACAACTTCTCGATAGGTGAAGGAACGAGAAGACTGTTGATGGCCATGATGGAGAAGATCAACAACCTCGAGTTGGGGAAGAGTTTGGTTGGAGAGCATGCAGTAGAGATTGATAGAGTAGACCAGCCAAGTGGACAGCAAGAGGTAACCAATTACATGGGAGGTCCATATTACAATCAGAATGGCTACCAAGGTGGAAATCAGTATGGAAGGCCTTCTTATGGTCAGCCTTTTGTACCTCCAGGCCCACAACCACCTCAAAATCAATAGAGGAACACACAAGGAGTTCAAGGAGGCCAGCAGCCTCCTCAAAACACATGGAGGAAGAAGGAGAACTTTTCTTATGCTAACCCAAAAGCTGGTATTACTGTTCCTGCAGGTGTTGATCCGGGGTCTAAACCTCCCGGTGGAGAAGGTGGTGCATCAACCGAGGAGATGTTGAGAGCGATCCTTCAAAAAGTGGAGGAAGGAAGTAAGAGGTTGTCATCCTTGGAGTACGATGTGAAGGAGTTGCATAAAAAGGGTGATCAACGTGATCAAGAGCTCCAGAAGATGAACGTTGAGTGGACTCGAACTCAACAAGAGAACAATCGAAGGTTCACTTCTATAGAGTTCCAGATGAGCCAGATTGCAAAGATGGTGAATAGAGAGCCGGGAAAATATCCTTCCATGCCGGAGGGGAACCCGAAAGAGCATTGCAAGGTGATCCAGCTTAGAAGTGGAACCAATTATGAAGGTCTTCAGATGCCTGCTGATTCTGAGACGCCCCAAGTTGAGAAGGGGATTGAAAGTGAAGGGATTGAGAAGCATAAAGATATGGATGAGTCCCAGAAGGGCAAGGAAAGTGAGGAGATTGAGAGAGTTCCTAAGTGGAAAAAAGCAAAGGAAGCAAGGGAGAAAGTGAAAGTGACCGATCGAGATGAATGGGGGGTACCCAAATCTGTGATACCCGTCCCATATCCACAACGCTTCATGAAAAAGAAGCTTGATGAGAAATTCGCTAAGTTCCTTGATGTTTTTAAACAATTGCATATTAATATTCCTTTTTATGATGCTTTGGAACAGATGCCAAATTATGCCAAGTTCCTGAAGGACTTGATAGCGAAGAGACGAAGAGTTGATGAGCCGAAGTTGGTGCAGTTGAACCATGAAGTGAGTGCACTAGTGCACAAGGCGCTTCCACCGAAGCTGAAGGATCCCAGGAGCTTCACCATTCTTTGTGACATTGGGAACGGGATCAAGAATGGAGCGTTGTGCGACCTCGGAGCGAGCATTAATTTAATGCCGTTGTCGCTTTTCAAGAAGTTGGAAGGTGGTGAACTTCAACCCACAATGATGACGCTTCAACTTGCCGACCGGTCTATTACTAGACCTCAAGGTGTGGTTGAAGACGTCCTCGTGAGAGTTGGAGATCACATTTTTCCAGCCGACTTTGTAGTGCTAGAGATGGAGGAAGATGAGCACGTGCCCCTGATCTTGGGAAGACCGTTCTTAGCTACGGCGGGGATGGTGCTAGACGTGGCAAATGGGAAGATTACGTTGAAGGTCGATGATCAAGAAGTGAAGATCTCCCTATATGAAGCCATGAAACACCCGAATGAGGATGAGAGCTTGTATTGCATGGATGCAATTGATCCTCGTGTTGAAGACACGCCTTCTATCCCTAATCCTTCTCATATTCATGAATTTTATAATCCTTCACTCAATTACTTAACCCATGAGCGTTATGATCTTGATTATTTTGATAGGGATAAAGTGAAGAAGTTGAAGGATGAAGAGGTGAAGAAAGTGGACGTGGTCCAGTTAGAAGGGAAAGGAGGAGTTAAGAAGAAAAAGTCCAAACTCAAGAAATTGTTTAGTAAGACTCCTCCAGATAGAGGGAAGAAGGAGTTGAGACCCATAACACTTAGGAATGAGAAAAAAGCAAAAGGGCTCATGATGGTGGGGCATCAAGGAAAGGAGTTCAAACACCACTCTTATGAGAGTGGGGGAGGTAAATTTGAGTATGATGTCCCATAAGCTCCTTTGAGCTTGGTCCGGCATGAGGACCTTAAAAATAGCGCTGAATGGGAGGCAACCCATTTTTTATTTGCTTTTATGTGTTTTTAGTTTTTTTCCTTTTATGTTATTAGGATGTTGTTGAGTCGTATGTTTAACCTCGTATTTGAGTGAGTTGCTTGTAGGCTTGTCTCTAAAGGAGTAAAGGTATCATGGAGTTATTCAGATTGAAGGAACCAACTTGAGACAAGGGAGTGTGCAAAGCTATTGAGAGAAACTGAGTTGTTTGGTTGAGGTAACCCACAACCCCAAACTTAGACCTCTAGCAAGGTCGAAGTTTGGGGGGGTGGAGTTTTTTTTTTTTATATATATGTTTCTTGTTACATTGCACATGCATGCACGCCCTTATCTTTGAGTTGAGTTTGATTGATTATTGGTTTGTTGAGATACTCCTTGGGGTGATTTTGATTTGACTCGCTATTGCATATTTCATGCCTATCAATCATCTTATGCTTGTTGATTGCTATCTTTGAGTATGATTTGATGAGTAGAGTGAGTTGTAAGGGTGAGTTAGAAACTCTTTTGTGTGAGTGTTTGAGTTTGAGCTGATTTGAGAAAGAACTTGTATGCTTGTGAATTTTTCTTTTGAGTACTTGTGTGATGAGAGTGAGAATGCACTAAGACTAGCATGGATGTGAAAGCCGTGAGCTTTTGAGCCTTATGAGATTTTGATGCATTAATTAATCTCTTCATTTGTGAGTGGATCGTCACCTTAGAGGATGCTAGAACTTGTGTGTGCTCTTGCTTCTTGATTGTGTCTAGTTTGATATGCCGAATAGGATCTTAGGCCATCTTTGATTTTATTGAGTCACTTAACCAAAAATTTCCCTACCAATGACATGTATCCCTTGCTAGCATCTTTTAGCCTAAAGCTTATTTTATTTGCTAGCACATTTAAACACTATTCCAAGTTCCTAAGCCTTTTTGTCCCAATTTGAGTGGAGAATAGGAAAAGTGTGAAGGTTGAAGGGATTGAGTTGAGTTGAGAAAAGGGATTATGATGGTTGAGTGGTGATAAAATAAGGGTGTGAATGAAATTTGAGTTGTGGGAAAGAAAAAATTGAAAATGAGCAAAAGAAAAAATTGAGCTCATGTGTTTGTGCGAAAAAGAAAAAAAAGTGAAGTGATTGAAAAAAAAAAGGGTGAAAAGAGTTAGAAAAAAATTGAAGTGTTGAGAAAAGTGGAATTGAAAGAGTGTTGATTGAATATGTTTGAAGTAGTCTGTTCCTAATCTCGAAGTGCCAAAGTTTGACTTTCTATTCTCCATTCACTTAAGTCACTTACCCATATTGTTATCCCACCTGTCCAAAGAGCCTACATTACAACCTTGAGAAAAGTCATTTTTGATTCGGCATTGATTTCTAGAGTATGGTCGGAGTTGAGAGTGCTTACAAGCCTATGGCTGCCGATATGAGTGATTGATTATTTGAGTGAGTCCCTTAATCATTGATATACACTTGTGAGGGAGTGAAACACATCGTTGAGTGCACATCCATGTTTGATCTTGGTGTTTCTTGTTATTGTTGCATGAGTACGATAAAAGAAAGTGAATGAGTATACGGGTGATTGACTTTTGAAGCTTGAGTTCATTAGCTTGCATGATTGATATTTTTTTTACTCATCCCTAACAATTTCACTTGACTTATTATTTCATTGCTTGGGGACAAGCAATATGGTAAGTTTGGGGGGGTTGATTAGGCGTGAAATTGTCATGATTCGTAGCTAGAAACGCCCTAGTTTTGGTCGAATTTATTGAGTTTTTAGAGCCAAATGAGTATTATTTCTATACATTGATGAATTTGTCTCTTTGATACTCATAGGTGAATCGAGGACGAAAAACGGAGTTCGTAGGACTTTGAATCGACTCAAACGGATGCCCGGATGAGAAGATATCGAAGAAATACGATTGATATTAGTACGTGTGAAGAAAAGTGTTAGTTGCAAAGGAAGGAAGGCCCATTCGAGCATCATCACTCGAGCGCCCCGCTCGAGTGACGTAGATCGAGCGCATAAAAACATACAGAATGTTTGGGCCGCTCGAGGGAGATAGCTCGAGCACCCCGCTCGAGCACCAGAACTGCTCGACCAAGATAGCTCGAGCGCCCCGCTCGAGCTCCTGATCCGTTCGACCACCATAGCTCGAGCGACCCGCTCGAGTGGGTCTGCTCGAGCGCTTCCAAGGCATTTTCTCCAACTTACGTTTTTCGGCCCACGAGTTCACGAATCGGCCCGTTGCCTATATATATCTCTTCCAAACACGTTTTGAAGGATCCCGGAACGCACCGCATCACTTTTATACATAATTTTTAGAGAGAGAGGATGAGAAGAGACGAGCAAGTTTAGTTTTACGTTTTTGAGGTTTTTGCTTACGAATTCACATTACGATTTCACGTTTTAGTTTCGTTTCTTAATATCTTTTGTTCTTGAATACGTTGAGACCTCATTTTGCTAATTAATTTCAGTTTATTCTTTTATATCTTAAAACCCTAGTTTATGTACGATCTTTTCTTTGATTTAATTACCATGTTCATGTTCGTCACTTGTCTAATTGTTATTGTTTACGTTAAATCTATGTCTAGCTAAAACCCTTGCATGCTTAGGGTAGGATGAACTCGTAGAAGTAGGCTGTGGGTACGTAATTAGGGTAATTCGTGACGTGAGTTTTAATTCTCTTAATTAATGAAGTCTTATAATTAACCTTAGCTTTACCTTTGAATTTCGTTTGAAAGTGTTAGAGAGAGGACGACCGCATCACTCAATAACAACTAGTAGTCTTAACGAGAGGATTTAGAAAGGGTTAATTCATCTACCGGTTTAGCGAAGGAGGACGACCGCATCACCTTAGTTAAATTAGGGTCTCATTAATTAAGCACAATCTATTAACGTGTTAGTGGATTAGTGAAGTCGAGTGTTAGGGTAAAGTATTAGGGTTTAGAATCTTGAGCTTTCACCTTGCATTCTTAGACTTAGGTTATTTCTTGTGTTTCACAGTTATTCTGATTATGTACCTGCTCCGTTAGTATACGTAGGGATTCCTATCCTGAGCATCACCATCTCTCATTAGAACACAACCTTTAGTTAATTCGTCTTCTTAGTATTTTAGTTTACTTAGTTTAATTTAGTCTTTTAATTAATCTTTCCAAAAATCCAAAAACAATACACTCATATTAACTACAACGCGTAGATCTTCAGGGATCTATTCGCATACACACTTTCCCTTGGGTTCGATAATACTTGGTCATTATACGTACTTATACTACAGTGAACCCGTCCACTTGCGGGTGAGCGATTAGTAGAAGTTAGTGTAATTCGCTTCAAGTCATGTCTTCACCTTTGTCTCTTCACTTTTGAATATGATTCGTTGTCAAATTGTCGGCTAGATTAATGCATGGTTTTTCTATGTTTTATTTTGACAATTGATAAGTCGGAATTTGTGCTCAAATTATGGTTGTTTTATAACAACAATTTTATTTTGCTCGGTCTCAATGAATTTCAGGATATTTTGGATCCTTTTGAGTTAGAGGAGAAAAATAATTGGGGTTGATATAGTAGATTTATGGAGAAGAGACTTGAACCATGTGAAGCTTCTCGAAACCGAAATTGCAACAAAAAAAAGATCGAGTTAATCGGAGTTCGAGAGCTCAAGATATGGATACAACAAAATTGATGCGCAATAGCCCAATACACTCGCAAAAAATTGTGCGAAAATTCCAAGCCCCAATAGCCAGATTACTTGATGAACAATAAAAATTATAATTAAAATGACACTACTATATTTATATTTTTCATACGAAAATTGTTATATTAGGATTGCATTTGAGCTATTGACGAGGCACATATTCCGGCAATGGTAAAGGATGAGATGTAAGCAGTTATCATAATCGTCATGGAAAGATATCACAAAATGTATTAACCGCTTTTAGTGGGTGGGAGGGTTCGGCTCATGATTCTAAGATACTAAATGATGCTATAATAAGGAGTAATGAACTTAAAGTGTCACAAGGTAAATACTTATTTTTTATATTAATATTATTAGTATATTATAATATTAATATTATTATTCAAACTAGGGATGTTCACGGAGTTCGATGATTACCGAACCTGTATCAAAATCCGCAATGAAAAAAACCGAACCAAAAAAATTATGGACTTTTTTACTTTAACCGTACCGAAACCGAACCGAATATTTTTTTGGTATGAATTTGTATATTACCAAATTAACCGTACCGAACCGTATCGTACCATACCGTACTGAATTAAATATGTATTAAATTTAATTATTATTTATTATTTATTATTTATTTTTCATTTATCAAATATTATTATAAAGTTATTGAATTTAAATACAACTATACGATATCATAATTTCTCATCCTTTTCAAAATACAAACATTATACTCTCTCTGTCCCATAGTTGTTTTTCACATTACTATTTGCATATGTCTGAAGAAAAAAGTTACTCCCTTCGTCCCCAAGTAATCTTCTCATTTCTTTTTGTTGAATGATTTAAGAAAGTGTATTTGTTTATTAATATATAGTGGATCACATGTTGACTTTTGAGATAAAGTAATGAATAGTGTTGAAAAGTGAATTGAATGGGTGACACTTTGGTAATATTGTATGAATTTGAAGGTTAAAGTTTATATGTAGTAGAGTGTTGTTTTTGCCATTTATGGAATGAAAAGTTTATTGGGGGACGACCCAAAAAGGAAAGTGAGAAATTTACTCAGGGACGGAGGGAATATTTATTAGTATTTAAAGTGATAAAGAAATAAAATAGACGTTTTCAGTTTGGAGTGTATGGAAAATATAATATTAAAAGGTATTGTTGTTGTTGTTGTTGTTTTTTTTTTTTTTTTTTTGCCAAAATGAATGTAGCAATTGAGTATGAGTCAAATATTTTTTTATAATGTAGCAAACAACTTTGGGATGAAAGGAGAATTATATATCTTATTAAGTTCTTAAAACGTCATCTTATGTTTAATTTAGGTATATATCAAAATAATTTAAATAATTTTTTATTCTTTTAATTTTATTTTTCATGTATATTCATTTCTTACAAAAACTTAGATATGATGTACCGTGTATCAGGAATTACGATCAACATGATTTTAATATTGCACTTTCCATTCTTAAGATATTTCAAAAGAATTTTTTAAAATATATTTTACATAATTTTAAATATTCTATTAATGGTGATTTGCGTTACTTTTTTAACCATCCAATATCATATAATATATTATATTCAAATTTGTAATAATATATGTTTGATTGTGGTTGAAATGGTGTGATATTCGTGTGAGTGTGCATGCATCAATATATTTTTTAAGAAATTGATAAAAAAAGAAGAGAATGATAAAAAAATAGGTAAAAAATCCGTTTCTCTGTTCCGTACAGTACCGATCCGGTTCGTTTATAACTGAAAACCAACTCCGATCCGTACCGAAAAATAAAATATTCATACCGTACCGTACCGAAATTTCAGTATGGACACGGACACACAAATTTTAAAATAACTGAACTTTTGTACAGACATGGATATTTTCAAATATCCGTTTTGGTCTGTACAGTGAACAACCCTAATTCAAACCCAAGAGCAAGAGCAACAAGACGCTAATGCTTGGAGGACTAATATAGCTATGGATATGTGGATGAATGTTATTTAGCAGGATATGATATTATGGAGATTTTTATTTTATTTTTTGTCTTTGACTCTTTTTAAATTCGAATGTATGAAAAAAAATCTTGAACTCTTTGTATATCACAAATGCATGAAATTCTGCAAAGTCCACAAAGTTCTACAAAATCCATTAAAATTCTGATTTAAAAAGTCTTATAGAATCCTACAAAATCTTAAAGTTATAAAAATTCTACAAAATATTTTAAAATCTGCATGACTTTTTTCAGCTAAAAAAATTATTTAAAATTCTAATCCAATGCATCCCCTCATCTCACAACACTCAAACAATACAAATTCATAATGCCCAAATGACTATTTGGGTTTTTTTTAAAAGCAAATGCATAATAATTTTGGATCCAAAATAATTCAATAACTACACAATAATTTTACTTACTAAAATATAATCACACACACCATTCACCCACTTTTCCTTTCAAAATCCCTCAAAAATAGGAAACAAGAAATTCATTCACCCCTCTAGATAAAGTTGAATGGATTCCTCCCATAAATACAACGATTGCCTTCCCCGCGTTGGGGAAATTCTTCGTTTTTACCTTTTTTTACCCTTTTCTTGAACACAAAGTCTGGGATTCGAATCAATTTCTTTTTCCTTTTTACCTTTTCCCCACACTCATTTATATATATGCGCGCTCATCATTGGTTCATTATCTATCAATGATCAACAGCACCGTTATCTTTGCAATATATATATAGGGGCGGTGGTTTCGAACCCCCAAAAAATATCGCACTAAAGTCAATTAGGTGAGAGGGAGTTACGTTAGAGAGAGAAAGAGGCATCCCCGGGTTCCCTTCCGTAGGTAATGCCGTTTTCCCTACAGGTATACCTTTTTTTTTTGGTCATTATTGTAGGTAACATGCAGCGTTTCTTTCCCTCGGAGTAATTTAGTGCTGTGAGTGGATCTGATTTGGGTTTGTGATTGTTTTGGTTTTGGATTGATGTTCTGCGATCTGGGATGGGTTTCCCGCTTTAATCTATGCTCGTCTAGTTCGAGGTTTTTGTGGGTAGATTGAAATTCACCATTAATTTTATTTAATTGGTCTGATTGTATCCTCAATTTGCCTCCTTTTGTTTTTCGAGTTATGTGGTTGAATGAATTTGGATAGGATGAGAGTTTTGTGTTGTTTTCGTCGTTTGAAACGGTGTAATTGAAACTAGGGTATGATTTCTATGAATTTCTTTTATGTTGATATTTGGGGTTATTTTTGAGGTACATATATGTTTTAAAAGAAAAACATAAGTACGTTGGAAATATTGAGTTATATAACATGTATAGCTGGCTGTTTGATATGAAATTGTGCCTGCAGTTTGTTAGGGTCTCGATCAACGTTTTCCAGGATGGATGTGTATTGCTTAGGTTAATTGCAACTTAGGTTGATTCTCTGACTTACAGATACAGTGATTTTAAATTTGCTTTCTATGGAAGATGTTTATCATATTCTATTAATATTTTTTAATTGTTTGCTTTGTAAGTAACCTACCCCCTATGTCTGTAGCTAAAATCTCCTACTGCTCTAACCTTTTCTCTATTCTGTCAGGCTGTGTTAATTTACGCGTTGAAGGGATTAATTTTATCTAGGACATGGCGCAAGTTTGCTGTTGGTCAGATTGCTATCAGTTCCGGGTTTTTAAGTTCCAGGAATTTCTTGATTGGGAGTTTCTCATCCTTGGAGATTTTCTTGTTTCCTTTGTCAATTGCACTTAGTCAACATCTTTTATCGAATGATCAGTACAGGAGGCTAAAATATAATACTCTTGAAATAGATGTTGGGTCTTCTTTAGTGCACTTGTAAAAGTGAACTGTGCACGGTTATATATAGTGGACTCTGGCTATCCTGTCCATCCAGTTACACTATCAATCGTCTTGTGCAAACATCCATTCGATATCCGTTGAATAACCAGTTTGTGAGGTATTTTCTGTTCTTTATTGTACGATGGGTTATTTGTATATCTCTTTGTATTATTGCTCAACATGATCTGTATTCTTCCCTTTTTATGGTTGAATCAGGATCAAAGTTGACAGGTATTAGTAGGAAGTTAGGTAGTGTGTCGCATGGCATTTTTTCTACAGTGTTTTTGGTTTAGAGATGGTCAATTTTCACAAGTGATGGCCAGTTGGTAGTGACAAGATTTGTTTAGCTGAAGATATCCTTCAAGTTCAGATCTAAATTGATTATAAAGTATGAAGCATTGGTTTACCATGTGGTGGGACGATAGCTGCAGGCTAGCACTTGCTGTAATCAGTCAGATCTGACTAGCCTCGAGTTGTTCTACGATTTTCGTGAATTCAAAGCCCCCTTGGTTTTTCTTATATTGAAGTACGATTGAAGAACTGGTGGTGGTTTTTGCTGAAATCATCAAGGATATCATTTGCAGTTACTTCGTGTTTATAGACAGTGATACATCACTTTCCAATAAATCACATCACTTTTCAGTTAGTTGAGAACACAAATATGGAAAGGTATGAAGTACGATTGTTTGCCATCTATTTTTATGTAACTATTGTTGGTTTTAAGTAGGTATAATTATCATAATGGCCAATGCAGGTACACGATCATTAAGGAAGTTGGCAATGGTACATTTGGGAGTGTCTGGAGAGCTCTATCTAAGCAGACTGGTGAAGTGGTAGGAGCCATGTTTGATTGGATTGCTGTTTCAGTTGAATTATTACCTTTTGATAAGTATAAACTCGTGAAATTGAATCTATTGTGAGATCTAATAATTTTTTTTTACAGGTTGCAATTAAAAAAATGAAGAAGAAATATTATTCATGGGAAGAATGTATAAATCTGAGTGAAGTCAGGGTAACAGTAATGTGCTTATATGGTTGATATGTAAACATACGTTTTTTCTGTAAAATAACTGATGGAGTTCGTCTTGGCAGTCGCTGAGGAAAATGAACCATCCAAACATAGTAAAGCTCAAGGAAGTAATCAGGGAAAATGATGTGTTGTACTTTGTCTTTGAATACATGGTATGCGTTCCTTTTCCCAGATTTCTCTGCTTCATTGGATACTTTTTGTCCCAAAAATTTATATGTTGTGTTGCCTTTTCAGGATTGCAATCTATACCAGCTTATGAAGGACAGATTAAAACTTTTTACCGAAGTTCAAGTGAGAAACTGGTGTTTCCAAGTATTTCAAGGTCTGGCATGCATACATCAACGCGGATATTTCCATCGTGACCTCAAACCAGGTTATCACTGCTCTGATTGTCTACAATTTTAATGATGATTTAGGATACGTTTATCATGTCTTTTGCTTGTATTCATTAACACAGGATTGAGCATATGGCATGATTTGGAACTTCCTCTAGTTCATGATTCTGATTTACTTTGTTTACTATTTTCATGATAACCTACTGAAATGTACTTATCGTTTCATATGCTTTTTGCTCATAAATATCACCGTTTGCACCTTCTGAAATATCTCTTGTTGCTGATTGTGCCTGGACTGTTCATATTGGTGGTTAAATATATGTTACCAATTCCGGGGTTCATTTTCTGGCTATTCAAATCTTGACACATTCTTTTGCATTTATTCTTGATGCATGTAACAGAGAACTTGCTTGTATCAAAGGATGTCATAAAAGTTGCTGATTTTGGTCTTGCTCGAGAGATCAATTGTAAGCCTCCATTCACTGAATATGTGTCAACTCGCTGGTGAGCAGTTTATCTTTCTCCCTTTTATTTACTTCCATTTTGGATTCTTTGGGATACTCAATGCTCTCTTTTGCAGGTATCGAGCCCCTGAAGTTCTGCTCCAGTCACCAATATATGGTCCTCCAGTTGGTGAGTAGATGTGAATCAACAACTCTTATTATTTTATATTTTTGGTGGAGATAATAATATTTCTTCTTTCAGACATGTGGGCGATGGGTGCTATAATGGCTGAGTTATTTTCACTGCGTCCACTATTTCCGGGTTCAAGGTATAACTAGTCAACTTGATAGTATTCTTTACATCATGTTTTTATTTAAATGAATTCTAAGGAATTTGAATTTATTGATGTGCTCCTTACATATTGGTGCAGTGAGGCAGACGAAATTTACAAGATATGTTGCGTGATTGGCAGCCCAACAAAGAGTGAATGGACTGATGGACTTAAACTTGCTAGCGCTATAAATTATCAGTTCCCTCAAGTGAGGGCTCATTTCCCTATTCTTTTTAAAATACATTTTCAATGTTGTATTCCTATGTCTTCATTAAAGGTGTTATTTTTGTGCTTTTGGTTTGTTTTCTCGGTTATATTATGTGTTTATATCATTGCATCACAGGTTGCTGGAGTACATTTGTCCACACTTGTACCAGGTGTCAGTGGGGATGCAATTAATCTAATATCTGTAAGTATTTAGCTAACATGTCTAGATTTTCTACACCTCTTAACATTGTTTTCTGTGTGATCTTCCTCTTAATTTTGCATCCAAGTTTTACATGTTGAAATATTCATGAGCGTCTTTTATATCTAATTACTTTTCATATGTGTGCCTAATATAGTCGCTCTGTTCGTGGGATCCGTTCAAGAGGCCAACAGCCATGCAGGCACTACAACATCCGTTTTTCCAGGTGGGGCATCTGTCAATATTATTTTGGAACATTCATAACAGAATTAGTTACATTTTTAGGGCTATTATGTATTTTAATTTAGTGAAGATCTTTCAAATTAAAATAACAATCTCTTCTACAATGATGCAGAGTTGCTTCTACATTCCACCATCACTACGTTTGAAAGATGCTCCAGCGAAAACACCTCCATGTTAGTCTTTGCAATTGATGCTCTTTATTTGTATTTGTCTGTGAATACAAACAGAACTGAACATTTGAATCTGTGTTAATGCAGTTGGAACTAGAGGAGTTTTGGACCAAAACTGTGGTAGGAGATATCCAGGCAGATCACCCAACCCAAAACCTGTGGATGGTTTTGTTTCTACCAAGCCACAAGCATCTTTGAGCTCAAGTATAGCATTTTCTTTTCTGTTTGTTAACTTTATCTATAAACTGCTGTGCGCATGGGATTAATATCCGTGTTTTCAGCGGTATTATAATTAATAAAATGAATTATATGTTAACCTAGTTCTGTTCTCCATCAGGTGTACAAAGAAAGTTGGACTGGAATAATCAGGTTGGCTGGGAGTTACCATTGTACCTTGTTAGCTATAATTTGATATGATTCCTTGATTAGTTTCATTAATTTCATGATCATGACAGTTTTTCATATAACATAACATTGCTCCTCTGCTATCCTATAATAAGGTGCAGGATATCCCCAAAAATGATAAAAACCCAAAGGACCACGTGAGGCAACAGCCCAAGTATCGGCCTCCTGGAATGAATGGCCCACGTAAGTGAAGGCATATATTACCTGATTTACTATTTGCATTCAAATTGGAAATTTAGTTCCGAAAATGGATTTGCAATATCTCAATCTGTACCTAGGTTTGCTTGAATTATCTATGGTGCTAGAATTACACTACCCTCATTTTGCTTCAATTGTTTTTTGGGAGTCCAAACTTTGTTCATAATTATATGCCCTTTTAAATATTTCCCTCTCATCTCTTCCTATTTACCCTGCCTAAAAGATATCTTAGTATTTTTTAATTATGGACATATTTTATTCTTCCATCTCTTACTTTGAATTCTTCCATTATCTATCATATCTTTCATATGCCATATTTTACTATTTCCTTTAATTGATTGAGGGTGAAAATGTCTAAATTTTATTGTAAATCTCTGAAAAGACACTTATTGTGGAACAACAGTAGTGTGTGATTTAATGATTATCATACATATACCATACAGTATATTATGCAATAACAGAAGTATGTTGCATATCCTTAAAAAACAGCTGGTTACATGGGAAAAGCACGTGGAGTTTCTGATGCTGCGGAGAAGTTGGCAAACATGGCAGTGAGCTCAAAGGTTCCTCCACCTATGAAAGCTGGAGGTTGGCATGGGAAGTCTGATTTTGTTGGAAGATCACAACAACTTCTTCCTGGAGGATCGTATATACGGAAGGTTGCTGGATGAAGCAACCCAGTTATCTATGTGGTAAGCTGAATAAATGTAGGCTAACATTTTCGTTTGGTGTGTGGAGTTCTGTAATATTGAGGTGTTTAATTGTAGAATTGATAAAAGGATTAACGGCTGTGATTCATTTTGTCATTTATCAATTTAAATCAGCTTTTTGTAAATTGTGCTAATATAAGTTCTCATGGTTGCTTTTTCTGCTGTTTGTATATCAATGTGGATCTTCAGGTGTCTCAAATGTTTCATGAAGGCAATGGTTCAGCAGAAGCTATCTATCTTCACACGCATTTGGATTTTCTCGTTTGGTTGGTACTCTTTTTCCTGCTCACGGGTTTCCCACTGGGGTTTTCCTTAAGTAGGTTTTAACGAGGCCAATGTAGGTTAAGGTGCCATGGCGGCCTGTGCCATGGTTGATTACTCTTTTTCTTGTAATAAAACATAGCACTCTATTTGATTTCAAAGTATGGGGACGTCACGTGAAATTATGTGAATTGGTTTTAGAATAAGCTGAATGCCAGTTTCCTATGTTACTTATCTTATATTCTTGATTTGGTTATTTGATTTTCATATTACACTTGATTTTCCTCTGAGTTCGACTTAACCACTAGATCTTTTACTGAATGATGAATGTTGATCAATTTTCTTGTGATAAAGAAATTTTAGCATCAATATACAAGAGAAGAGCGAACCAATAGCTGCGAACGCTAACTCTAAAGAAAAAGTAAGAGTCAGTTTTTTGTGCATCCATTATACTATGTAATTGGATAGAGTCACGTCAGTTTTGATTGAAATGTCACATTAGTCAATCTGAAGTGAAATGTCATACTAATTAAAATTTGTGATTTTGATGCACATGAAACCTTGGGAAAAAAAAAAAAGCCTATGCACCTCGCCCAAAAGAAAAGGAGAAGCCGAGACGAGGCATGTATGATGTATCTAATAGTATCGTACTGTACTTGTATTCAACATGATACCTGAATAAATTATAATATGAGGGCTCGTTTGTTAAGGGGTATGACAAAGGTATAAATGCATAATACCCCATCATAATAACATGTTTGTTACCATTTTCTATAATACCACAGACCCGATATTATTTTTTCACCCGGTATGCATAATACAATTTCAAAGGTATTCTTCATCCCTGCACCACCCCCCCGGTATTGGTTAATACCTTCTCGATCGGATCAAATGACCCCCCTATCCCTGGGATTACCTTTTATTCTCCTCCATAATTTCATAATCTTCCACAAAAAATATCTGAGAGAGAAAACCCTAGTCTGCGAAATGGTTTGAGCTCCCATTGTGTTGCTTATTACATCGAAGATCCAATATACCACATACTTGTTCTCTTCTATCAACGACCAATGCTTTCATCCCAAAAAAATATCTGTTCTTTCCCCCTCGTTAGAATCGGTAAGTTTTTATGAGTATGAATCTGAGATATTAAGGTTGGCAAATTGTTTAATCTTTACATTTGAGATCCTGCTAAACATGTGTATGTTTTGCTTCCATTCTTAAATCAAATATATATATTTTAAAATACCTATATTATCGTCAATTCAAAAAATTGTTTCATAAAATATATTTTGCTGAGGAAATCTAATTGCTATGTTACTTGGAAATGTTTCATTAGTTAGGGTCCACAAATAAAAAAATTTGTCATCTTCTATACATTTGAGTTTTGGGTTCAGCGATTTATTCTTCTTTTTAGCTAAATGGGTTCGGTTCCTCTATGCCCATTTGAGTCTTTTTTTAAAGCTTTGTGTGTTATGTTGGGTTCACTAGATCCGTATTAATATGGGTTTTACAAAAAGAGGTGGGCCATTCTTCAAGATATGTGTACTTTTCATGGACCCATTTGCTTTTTCCAACTGTCTTCATCCTTAAAATATTTGATTATGAGTGGTGTTTTGGTGAATTTATATTTATTTTAAGGGTTCGTTCGGTTTTCTTTTGGTGGGGGTTTAAAGGTCGAAGCAACTTTGTTTGTACTGGGAGTTGGATGATTTGTGAATATGTATGGTTTTTTTGAATGGTGGTTAATTGCAAGAGATGAAAATGCTTATTTTATATTTGTATTTACATGTTTGTTTGGAAATGAAGGTTCATCATGCGTTAGATTACAAGGAAACATGCTCATATATATGTGGTTCTTGAAGAAATAATGACCCAAAATGTTATTATTGTGTTCGTTAGCTTGCCAGAAAATGCACGTGAAGAGTACGTACTGATAGTACTTGCTGATCTGAAGCGACATAAAGTGTGTTGAACTATGAATACTTGATTCATGGTTGTGGTCTGAACTTTAACTTTTGGCGCTTATATGCGTTTTTTGCTGAATACTATAGCTTATGGGTGATATTTGATGTAAGATTTGGTTGGGTTAGTGACTTGAAGCGATTTTACTAACTTCTACTAGTCGCTCACCCGCAAGCGAACGGGTTCACTGTAGTATTAGCAAGTATAACGACCAAGTATATCGAACCCAAGGGACAGTGTATATGCGAATAGATCCCTGAAGATCTACGCGTCGTAATTAATATGAGTGTATTGTTTTTGGATTTTTGGAAAAGATTAATTAAACTAAACTAAATTATCCTACGAATGCAAAAGGAAGATTAAACGAAATAACAAAAGGTGTGTTTTCAAATATGAGATGGTGATGCTTAAGATAGGAATCCCTACGTATACTAACGGAGCAGGTACATAATCAAAATAACTGTGACACAAGAATTAACCTAAGTCTAAGAATGCAAGGTGAAAGCTCGAGATTCTAAACCCTAATACTTTACCCTAACACTCGACTTTACTAATCTACTAACAAGTTAATGGATTGTGCTTAATTAATGAGACCCTAATTTAACTAAGGTGATGCGGTCGAACTCCTTCGCTAAACCGGTAGATGAATTAACCTTTCCTAAACCCTCTCATTGACGTCTACTCGTTGTTAAAGAGTGATACGGTCGTCCTCTCTCTAACACCTTTCGAACGAAATTCAAGAGCGAAGTCTAGATTAATTTTAAGAATTCATTCACCAAGAGAATTAAAACCTAACGTCACAAGTTACCCTAATTACGTACCTACAACCTACTTCTACGAGTTCATCCTACCCTAAACATGCAAGGGTTTTAGCTAGACATAGATTTAACGTAAACAATAACAATTAGACAAGTGACGAACATGAACATAGTAATTAAATCAAAGAAAAGATCGTACATAAACTAGGGTTTTAAGATATAAAAGAATAAACTGAAATTAATTAGCAAAACGAGGTCTCAACGTATTCAAGAACAAAAGATATTAAGAAACGAAACTAAAACGTGAAATCGTAATGTGAATTCGTAAGCAAAAACCTCAAAAATGTAAAATTAAACTTGCTCGTCTCTTCTCTTCCTTCTCTCTCTAAAAATTCTCTGTAAAAGTGATGTGGTGCGTTCGGGGATCCTTCAAAACGTGTTTGGAAGAGATATATATATGCAACGGGCCGATTCGTGAACTCGTGGGCCAAAAAACGTAAGTTGGAGAAAATGCCTTGGAAGCGCTCGAGCTATGGTGGTCGAACGGATCAGGAGCTCGAGCGGGGCGCTCGAGCTCTCTTGGTCGAGCGGTTCTGGTGCTCGAGCGGGGCGTTCGAGCTATCTCCCTCGAGCGGCCCAAACGTTCTGTATATTTTAGGCGCTCGATCTACGTCACTCGAGCGGGGCGCTCGAGTGATGATGCTCGAATGAGCCTTCCTTCCTTTGCAACTAACACTTTTCTTCTCACGTACTAATACCAATCGTATTTCTTCGATATCTTCTCATCCGGGCATTCGTTTGAGTCGATTCAAAGTCCTACGAACTCCATTTTTCGTCCTCGATTCACCTATGAGTATCAAAGAGACAAATTCATCAATGTATAGAAATAGTACTCATTTGGCTCTAAAAACTCAATAAATTCGACCAAAACTAGGGCGTTTCTAGCTACGAATCATGACAATTTCACGCCTAATCAACCCCCCCAAACTTACCATATTGCTTGTCCCCAAGCAATGAAATAATAAGTCAAGTGAAATTGTTAGGGATGATTAAAAAAAAATCAATCATGCAAGCTAATGAACTCAAGCTTCAAAAGTCAATCACCCGTATACTCACTCACTTTCTTTTATCATACTCATGCAACAATAACAAGAAACACCAAGATCAAGCATGGATGTGCACTCAACGATGTGTTTCGCTCCCTCACAAGTGTATATCAATGATTAAGGGACTCACTCAAACAATCAATCACTCAAATTGGCAGCCATAGGCTTGTAAGCGCTCTTAACTCCGATCACATTCTAGAAATCAATGCCGAATCAAAAAGGACTTTTCTCAAGGTTGTAATGTAGTCTCTTTGGACAGGTGGGATAACAATATGGGTAAGTGACTTAAGTGAATGGAGAATAGAAAGTCAAACTTTGGCACTTCGAGATTAGGAACAGACTACTTCAAACATATTCAATCAACACTCTTTCAATTCCACTTTTCTCAACACTTCAAATTTTTTTTCTAACTCTTTTCACTTTTTTTTTCAATCACTTCACTTTTTTTTTTCCGCACAAACACATGAGCTCAATTTTTCTTTTGCTCATTTTCAATTTTTTCTTTCCCACAACTCATATCTCATTCACACCCTTATTTTATCACCACTCAACCATCATAATTCCTTTTCTCAAATCAACTCAATCCCTTCAACCTTCACACTTTTCCTATTCTCCACTCAAATTGGGACAAAAAGGCTTAGGAACTTGGAATAGTGTTTAAATGTGCAAGCAAATAAAATAAGCTTTAGGCTCAAAGGGGCTAGCAAGGGATACATGTCAATGGTAAGGAAAATTTTTGGCTAAGTGACTCATTCAAATCAAAGATGGCCAAAGATTACATTCGGCATATCAAACTAGACACAATCAAGAAGCAAGAGCACATACAAGTTCTAGCATCCTCTAAGGTGACGATCCACTCACAAACGAAGAGATTAATTAATGCATTAAAATCTCATAAGGCTCAAAAGCTCACGGATTTCACATCCATGCTAGTCCTAGTGCATTCTCACAATCATCACACAAGTACTCAAAAGAAAAATTCACAAGCATACAAGTTCTTTCTCAAATCAGCCCAAACTCAAACACTCACACAAAAGAATTTCTAACTCACCCTTACAACTCACTTTACTCATCAAATCATACTCAAAGATAGCAATCAACAAGCATAAGATGATTGATATGCATGAAATATGCAATAGCGAGTCAAATCAAAATCACCCCAAGGAGTATCTCAACAAACCAATAATCAATCAAACTCAACTCAAAAGATAAGAGTTGCATGCATGTGCAATGTAATCATAAAACAAATAAAAAAAAACTCCACCCCCCAAACTTCGACCTTGCTAGAGGTCTAAGTTTGGGGTTGTGGATTACCTCAACCAAATAATTCAATTTCTCTCAATAGCTTTGCACACTCCCTTGTCTCAAGTTGGTTCCTTCAATCTCCACTCCTTTGGCACTCCTTCGAGACAAGCCTACAAGCAACTTACTCAAATACGAGGTTAAACATACGACTCAACAACATCCTAATAACATAAAAGGAAAAAAACTAAAAACACTCAAAAGCAAATAAAAATGGGTTGCCTCCCATTCAGCGCTATTTTTAAGGTCCTCATGCCGGACCAAGCTCAAAGGGGCTTATGGGACATCATACTCAAATTTACCTCCCTTACTCTCATAAGAGTGGTGGTTGCATTCTTTTCCTTGATGCCCCTCCATCATGAGCTCTTTTGCTTTCTTCTCATCCCCAAGTGTTATGGGTCTCAACTCCTTCTCACCTTTATCTAGAGGAGTCTTACCAAACAGTTTCTTGAATTTTGACTTTTTCTTCTTAACTCCTCCTTTTCCCTCTAGCTGGACCACGTCCACTTTCTTCACCTCTTCATCCTTCAACTTCTTCACTTTATCCCTATCAAAATAATCACGATCATACTGCTCATGGGTTAAATCAATAAGTGAAGGATTATAAAATTCATGAATATGAGAAAGATTAGGGATATGAGGTGTGTCTTCAACACTAGGATCAATTGCACCCATGCAATACAAACTCTCATCCTCCTTCGGGTGCTTCATGACCTCATATAGGGAAATCTTCACTTCTTGATCATCAACCTTCAACGTAATCTTCCCATTTGCCACGTCTAGCACCATCCCCGCCGTAGCTAAGAATGGTCTTCCCAAGATTAGGGGCACGTGCTCATCTTCCTCCATCTCTATCACTATAAAGTCGGCTGAAAAAATGTGCTCTCCAACTCTCACTAAGACGTCTTCAACCACACCTTGAGGTCTAGTAATAGACCGATCGGCAAGTTGAAACGTCATCATTATGGGTTGAAGTTCACCACCTTCCAATTTCTTGAAAAGCGACAACGGCATCAGATTTATGCTCGCCCCGAGGTCGCACAACGCTCCCTTTTTGATCCCGTTCCCAATGTCACAAAGAATGGTGAAGCTCCCGGGATCCTTCAGCTTCGGTGGAAGCGCCTTGTGCACTAGTGCACTCACTTCATGGTTCAACTGCACCAACTTCGGCTCATCAACTCTTCGTCTCTTCGCTATCAAGTCCTTCAGGAACTTGGCATAATTTGGCATCTGTTCCAAATCTTCATAAAAAGGAATATTAATATGAAATTGTTTAAAAACATCAAGGAACTTAGCGAATTTCTCATCAAGCGTTGTGGATACGGGACGAGTATCACAGATTTGGGTACCCCCCATTCATCTCGCTCGGTCACTTTCACTTTCTCCCTTGCTTCCTTTGCCTTCTTCCACTTTGGAACCCTCTCAATCTCCTTACTTTCCTTGCCCTTCTGGGACTCATCCATATCTTCCTGCTTCTCAATCCCTTCACTTTCAATCCCCTTCTCAACTTGGGGCGTCTCAGAATCAGCAGGCATCTGAGGACCTTCATAGTTGGTTCCACTTCTAAGCTGGATCGCCTTGCAATGCTCTTTCGGGTTCCCTTCCGGCATGGAAGGATATTTCCCCGGCTCTCTATTCACCATCTTTGCAATCTGGCTCATCTGGAACTCTATCGAAGTGAACCACCTATTTGCAAAATTTCTTGATGTTTTTAAACAATTGCATATTAATATTCCTTTTTATGATGCTTTGGAACAGATGCCGCACTATGCGAAGTTTTTGAAGGACTTGATCGCGAAAAGACGGCGAGTGGATGAGCCGAAGTTGGTGCAGCTGAACCACGAGGTGAGTGCATTAGTGCACAAGGCGCTTCCACCGAAGCTGAAGGATCCCGGGAGCTTCACCATTCTTTGTGACATTGGGAACGGGATCAAGAAAGGAGCGCTATGTGATTTAGGGGCGAGCATCAATCTCATGCCGTTGTTGCTTTTCAAGAAGTTGGAAGGTGGTGAACTTCAACCCACAATGATGACGCTTCAACTAGCCGATCGGTCTATTACTCGACCTCAAGGTGTGGTTGAAGACGTTCTAGTGAGAGTTGGAGAACACATTTTTCCAGCCGACTTTGTAGTGCTAGAAATGGAGGAAGATGAGCATGTGCCATTGATCTTGGGAAGACCGTTCTTAGCTACGGCGGGGATGGTGCTAGACGTGGCAAATGGGAAGATTACGTTGAAGGTCGATGATCAAGAAGTGAAGATCTCCCTATATGAAGCCATGAAACACCCGAATGAGGATGAGAGCTTGTATTGCATGGATGCAATTGATCCTCGTGTTGAAGACACGCCTTCTATCCCTAATCCTTCTCATATTCATGAATTTTACAATCCTTCACTCAATTACTTAACCCATGAGCGTTATGATCTTGATTATTTTGATAGGGATAAAGTGAAGAAGTTGAAGGATGAAGAGGTGAAGAAAATGGACGTGGTCCAGTTAGAAGGGAAAGGAGGAGTTAAGAAGAAAAAGTCCAAACTCAAGAAATTGTTTAGTAAGACTCCTCCAGATAGAGGGAAGAAGGAGTTGAGACCCATAACACTTAGGAATGAGAAAAAAGCAAAAGGGCTCATGATGGTGGGGCATCAAGGAAAGGAGTTCAAACACCACTCTTATGAGAGTGGGGGAGGTAAATTTGAGTATGATGTCCCATAAGCTCCTTTGAGCTTGGTCCGGCATGAGGACCTTAAAAATAGCGCTGAATGGGAGGCAACCCATTTTTATTTGCTTTCATTTATTTTTAGTGTCTTTTTATATTATTAGGGAGTATTTTGAGTCGTATGTTTAACCATGTATTTGAGTGAGTTGCTTGTAGGCTTGTCTCTAAAGGAGTAAAGGTATCATGGAGTTACTCAGATTGAAGGAACCAACTTGAGACAAGGAAGTGTGCAAAGCTAGTGAGAGAAACGGGATTATTTGGTTGAGGTAACCCACAACCCCAAACTTAGACCTCTAGCAAGGTCGAAGTTTGGGGGGGGGGGTGGAGTTTTTTTTAATGTTTCTTGTTACATTGCACATGCATGCACACCCTTATCTTTGAGTTGAGTTTGATTGATTATTGATTGTTGAGATACTCCTTGGGGTGATTTTGAGTTGACTCGCTATTGCATATTTTATGCCTATCAATCATCTTATGCTTGTTAATTGCTATCTTTGAGTATGATTTGATGAGTAGGGCGAGTTGTAAGAGTGAGTTAGAAATTCTTTTGTGTGAGTGTTTGAGTTTGAGCTGATTAGGAGAGAACCCGTATGCTTGTGAATTTTTCTTTTGAGTACTTGTGTGATGAGAGTGAGAATGCACTAGGACTAGCATGGATGTGAAAGCCGTGAGAGTTGAGCCTTACGAGATTTAAATGCATGATTTAATCTCTTCGTTTGTGAGTGAATCATCACCTTAGAGGATGCTAGAACTTGTGTGTGCTCTTGCTTCTTGATTGTGTCTAGTTTGATATGCCGAATGTGATCTTAGGCCATCATTGATTTTATTGAGTCACTTAGCCAAAATTTTCCTTTCCAATGACATTGAATCCCTTGCTAGCCCCTTTGAGCCTAAAGCCTATTTTATTTGCTAGCACATATGAACACTATTCCAATTCCTAAGCCTTTTTGTCCCAATGTGAGTGGAGAATAGGAAAGTGTGAATGTGAAGGGAGTGAATTGAGTTGAAAAAGGAAAAGGTTGTTTGTTGAGTGAATATGAGAAGAAGGTGTGATGAAGTTATGAGATGTGGGAAAAAGAGAAAAAAATTAAGAATGAGCAAAAGAAAAAAATGAGCTCATGTGTTTGTGCGAAAAAGAAAAAAGTAAAGTGATTGAAAAAAGTGAAAAGAGTGAGAAAGAAAAAAATGAAGTGTTGAGAGAAGTGGAATTGAAAGAGTGTTGATTGAATATGTTTGAAGTAGTCTGTTCCTAATCTCGAAGTGCCAAAGTTTGATTTTCTATTCTCCATTCACTTGAATCACTTACCCAAATTGTTATCCCACCTGTCCAAAGAGCCTACATTACAACCTTGAGAAAAGTCCTTTTTGATTCGGCATTGATTTCTAGAGTATGGTCGGAGTTGAGAGTGCTTACAAGCCTATGGCTGCCGATATGTGTGATTGATTGTTGAGTGAGTCCTTTATCATTGATATACACTTGTGAGGGAGTGAAACACATCGTTGAGTGCACATCCATGCTTGATCTTGGTGTTTCTTGTAATTGTTGCATGAGTATGATAAAAGAAAGTGAGTGAATATACGGGTGATTGACTTTTGAAGCTTGAGTTCATTAGCTTGCATGATTGATTCTTGACTCATTTCTAACAATTTCACTTGACTTATTCTTTCATTGCTTGGGGACAAGCAATATGGTAAGTTTGGGGGGGTTGATTAGGCGTGAAATTGTCATGATTCGTAGCTAGAAACGCCCCAATTTTGGTCGAGTTTATAGAGTATTTAGAGTCAATTGAGCATTATTTCTACACATTGATAAATTTGTCTCTTTGATGGTCATAGGTGAATAGAGGACGAAAAACGGAGTTCGTAGGACTTTGAATCGACTCAAACGGATGCCCGGATGAGAAGATATTGAAGAAATACGATTGGTATTAGTGTGGACGAGGAAAAGTATCACTTGGGAGGAGTTAGAAGTCACTCGAGTGACTAGGTCGAGCGCCCCCGCTCGAGCGCATTGCTCGAGCGCCTAAACGTACAGAAACTTTCTTGCGCTCGAGCAGCTCGAGCGCCACCGCTCGAGCGAATCGCTCGAGCGCCCAAAACATGCAGAATGATTTCATCGCTCGACCAGCTCGAGCGGAACCGCTCGAGCGATTGTGTCATTCGAGCTACACAGCTCGAGCGGGACCGCTCGAGCGATTTGCTCGAGCGCCCATGGATTTTCGCCTCCAGATGCATTTTTTCGGCCCATTAACTCCCGTTTCGACCCGGTGCCTATATATACCTCTTCCAAACACGTTTTGAAGGATCCCCAACTTTTAGAAATACTTTTAGACTTAGTTTTTGGAGAGGAAGGAGACGAGCAAGCTTTACTTTTACGTTGTTAAGGTTTTTCATACGAATTCTAGTTTCTTTTCAATTCTTAGTTTCTTTTCATTAGTTCGTTACTTTGAGCACGTTTAAATTTTGTTTTTATTAATTCAATTTCAGTTCTTCGTATTTATTTTCTTTAAAAACCCTAGTTCATGTTTCTTATTTTCTTCGTTCAATTCATTATGTTTATGTTCGTAGTTTCTTCGTTTGCTTTTATGTTTGTTACAACCATGTCCGGCTAAAACCCTTGCATGCTTAGGTTAGGATGAACTCGTAGAAGTAGGATGTGGGTACATAATTAGGGTAGTTTGTGACGTTAGTTTTAATTCTCTTAGTTAATGAATTCTTATAATTAATCTTAACTCTACCTTTGAATTTAGTACGAAAGTGTTAGAGAGAGGACGACCGCATCACTCAATAACAATTAGTAGTATTAACGAGAAGGTTTAGGAAAGGTTAATTCATCTACCGATTTAGCGAAGGAGGACGACCGCATCACCTTAGTTAAATTAGGGTCTCATTAATTGAGCACAATCCATTAACTTGTTAGTGGATTAGTGAAGTCGAGTGTTAGGGTAAAGTATTAGGGTTTAGAATCTTGAGCTTTCACCTTGCATTCTTATACTTAGGTTAATTCTTGTTTGTCACAGTTATTTTGATTATGTACCTGCTCCGTTAGTATACGTAGGGATTCCTATCCTAAGCATCACCATCTCTCATTAGAACACAACCCTTAGTTAATTTAATTGCTTTAGTATTTTAGTTTACTTAGTTTATTTCAGTCTTTTAATTAATCTTTCCAAAAACCCAAAAACATCACACTCATATTAATTACGACGCGTAGATCTTCAGGGATCTATTCGCATATACACCATCCCTTGGGTTCGATAATACTTGGTCCCTATACTTGCCCATACTACTGTGAACCCGTTCTCTTGCGGGGTAGCTACTAGTAGAAGCTAGTGTAAGTCGCTTCAAGTCATAATACCAGCTTTTGGGTTAGCATAAGAAAAATTCTCATTTTTCCTCCATGTGCTTTGAGGAGGCTGCTGGCCTCCTTGAACTCCTTGTGTGTTCCTCTATTGATTTTGAGGCGGCTGTGGCCCTGGAGGTGCAAATGGCTGACCATAAGAAGGCCTTCCATATTGATTTCCACCTTGGTAGTCATTCTGATTGTAATACGGACCTCCTATATAATTGGCTACCTCTTGCTGTCCACTTGGTTGTTCTACTCTCTCATTCTCTACTGCTTGCTCTCCAACCACATTCTTCCCCAACTCGAGGTTGTTGATCTTCTCCATCATGGCCATCAATAGCCTTCTCGTTCCTTCACCCTCTTCAACCTGATGCACTCTCTGGAAGTCTGCATCTCCATTCCAAGCCCCGGCATTCGTGACAATGTTGTCCACGATCTCCCTACACCTCTCTATGCCTTGATTCAGGAATGCTCCGCCCGCACAGGCGTCTAAATGGTCTTACCCCGCCTTGTTGGCACCACTGTAGAAGAATGCCATAATATCCCCCTCATTGTACCCGTGCAGCGGGCACTCTATCATCATGTTTGAGTATCTCTCCCACGCTTGGCGTAAATCCTCTCCTGACTTCTGGCGGAAAGAAGATATCTCAATTCTTGCTTTTATCGTCCTCGATGGAGGGTAGAATCGCTCGAGGAACAGACGCTCGAGCTCGGCCCAAGTGGTAATACCTCCCCGCGGGAGCGTATTATCGTACCACTCCTTGGCTATTCCCGTCAATGAGAATGGGAACAGCCTAAGCCTCTTGGCATCTTCAGACATGCCATTGTAATTGAATGTGGAGGCTATCATTAGAAAGCTCCTCAGGTGAGTGTGAGGATTCTCCTTCCCGATCACCCCCTTGAACTGATTCTCGGTAAGTAGCTTTAAAATTCCCGGGGATATCGAGAAGTTGTTTGCCTCAATAGGAGGCAATGCCACTCCATCATAGTACCGCTGTGGCTGCGCTGCAAACCTCCCTCGAATTGCCATATTCTGATATGCGTTCTGGGGCACAGGCTGAGGAGCAACAGGTGGTGCTGGTACTTGTTGAACTGGAGGTGGTTGGTACACAGGTGGTTGGTTATAAACAGGAGGTGGATAAGGGTATGGTGGATAAGGGTACGGTGGGTATGGGTAATGTTGGTATACTGGGTTGTTGAAAGGGTTATTTGGGTTTTGTGGGTAAGCAGGGTTGTTCAGAGGATTATGGACAAAATTCTAAGCTGGATTGATAACGTTTTGTGCACCCGGGTTTTAGCTCTGACTATCCCCTAACGGATCTTGGTTCTTACTTGTGTTGCCATCAGTGCCGTCAACCCGGTTCAACCCTGGTTAAACTCATTCTCGGCATCTTCCAACTCATTAGTTATGTCCATTGGTTCTTTCCCTAAGTCGGCAGCGTTCATCCTTCTCAAGAAAGCTCGGTTCCTTCTAGCTATTGTCTCAGGATCTGTAGGTAACCTCTCTTCGCTCGTATTGCCTTGTGAGCGTGTTTTCATAAACCTGACACACTAGCAGAAGGATCAAAACGCAACTGCCGAACGAATGAAAATAAAGAATAAAAACAGAAAATAAAATCACTCACTACTAACTACTAAGCTATCTACAAGTCCTATTCAAAAAGCATACAACGCCATCCCCGGCAACGACGCCATTGACTTGAAGCGATTTTACTAACTTCTACTAGTCGCTCACCCGCAAGCAAACGGCTTCACTGTAGTATTAGCAAGTATAACGACCAAGTATATCGAACCCAAGGGACAGTGTATATGCGAATAGATCCCTGAAGATCTACGCGTCGTAATTAATATGAGTGTATTGTTTTTGGATTTTTGGGAAAGATTAATTAAACTAAACTAAATTATCCTACGAATGCAAAAGGAAGATTAAACGAAATAACAAAAGGTGTGTTTTCAAATATGAGATGGTGATGCTTAAGATAGGAATCCCTACGTATACTAACGGAGCATGTACATAATCAAAATAACTGTGACACAAGAATTAACCTAAGTCTAAGAATGCAAGGTGAAAGCTCGAGATTCTAAACCCTAATACTTTACCCTAACACTTGACTTCACTAATCTACTAACAAGTTAATAGATTGTGCTTAATTAATGAGACCCTAATTTAACTAAGGTGATGCGGTCGTCCTCCTTCGCTAAACCGGTAGATGAATTAACCTTTCCTAAACCCTCTCATTGACGTCTACTCGTTGTTAAAGAGTGATACGGTCGTCCTCTCTCTAACACCTTTCGAACGAAATTCAAGAGCGAAGTCTAGATTACTTTTAAGAATTCATTCACCAAGAGAATTAAAACCTAACATCACAAGTTACCCTAATTACGTACCTACAACCTACTTCTACGAGTTCATCCTACCCTAAGCATGCAAGGGTTTTAGCTAGACATAGATTTAACGTAAACAATAACAATTAGACAAGTGACGAACATGAACATAGTAATTAAATCTAAGAAAAGATCGTACATAAACTAGGGTTTTAAGATATAAAAGAATAAACTGAAATTAATTAGCAAAACGAGGTCTCAACGTATTCAAGAACAAAAGATATTAAGAAACGAAACTAAAACGTGAAATCGTAATGTGAATTCGTAAGCAAAAACCTCAAAAACGTAAAATTAAACTTGCTCGTCTCTTCTCTTCCTTCTCTCTCTAAAAATTCTCTGTAAAAGTGATGTGGTGCGTTCGGGGATCCTTCAAAACGTGTTTGGAAGAGATATATATATATGCAACGGGCCGATTCGTGAACTCGTGGACCAAAAAATGTAAGTTGGAGAAAATGCCTTGGAAGCGCTCGAGCAGACCCGCTCGAGCGGGTCGCTCGAGCTATGGTGGTCGAACGGATCAGGAGCTCGAGCGGGGTGCTCGAGCTCTCTTGGTCGAGCGGTTCTGGTGCTCGAGCGGGGCGCTCGAGCTATCTCCCTCGAGCGGCCCAAACGTTCTGTATGTTTTAGGCGCTCGATCTACGTCACTCGAGCGGGGCGCTCGAGCGATGATGCTCGAATGAGCCTTCCTTCCTTTGCAACTAACACTTTTCTTCTCACGTACTAATACCAATCGTATTTCTTCGATATCTTCTCATCCGGGCATCCGTTTGAGTCGATTCAAAGTCCTACGAACTCCGTTTTTCGTCCTCGATTCACCTATGAGTATCAAAGAGACAAATTCATCAATGTATAGAAATAATACTCATTTGGCTCTAAAAACTCAATAAATTCGACCAAAACTAGGGCGTTTCTAGCTACGAATCATGACAATTTCACGCCTAATCAGTTAGTATTATTGCCTTTTTGGATGTAGTTCTTGTTTGAAGTATGTAGTTTTTGTAATACTTTAACCAATCAGGTTGGCATAATCAATGAATTATGTAAATTATGCTACTTTAATATTAAGCTATCTTTGTATTAATTTTTTGTGTTGCATCATTTTTCTAGCTTTAACAGAAATACATAGTGTAGAGATTTTTTTGGATCTTAGGAGTTATTTGTGTTTGGATTGCAGCCATCTCAACCTGAGTTTTTACAGATAGGCCTGTGAAGACTGCCTTTTTATGTTTTTTTTTTTTTTTGCTTTCCTATGGTGATCCAGTGTTCCTAAAGGTGGTTTAGGCTAGACAAGCCTACTGCACAGATAGAACCAATACTAGTATTCTTACTTCTTTATGTTGATATTTCGGAAATTCGTTATCCTTCTTATATGTCCAAGAATTGTTGATCATCAAGTTTGAATCTAGTCTGGATGGGGTGGGTTTAAGAGGTCTGTTATCTTTTGGTCAGTTGGCAATGATAATGGGAAGCATACGCAACATTCTCCTATAAGAACAGAGGGTGAAAAGAACAATTATTGTACAAATCATCCATGGAATAAGGAATGAAATTCTGTGTTTATGTGATGAGTTAATATTTTCTCAAGGAGATTCGAACATTAGTTGAAGTTAATTTTGATATGATTTTTCTTTTCTTAATTTGTAAAGTAAACATTTTAAAAAGAATAGGAGGAAGTATATTAGAGATTGATTAGCCTTGTAATTGCATCTAAATTGTGTGATTCATAGTTATTTTGTGCATGATTGAGCTCAATTTTTATATTTTTAGTGTCTCGTTTCTCAATATCTTGTGTTGCTCGAGTATTCACCTTCTACGCAGGAATTGGAGTGAAATTGGCTAAAAAATGATAGAGAATCGAAGGAATGGAGAAGAGTGAAGTCACTCGGCCAAGAGAAAATAGGCCACTCGGCCGAGTGGACTTCTCTGGAGGATTCACTCGGCCAAAACATAAATCCACTCGGCCGAGTGCAATTGTGAAGTGGCCGAATGAGACCCTCTGGAAAATATATATGAACATTACCTTTGAACCGAATAATTCTTCTCAAGAACGACGGGAATCGTACATCAATTTCAAAAGAATTCACAAATTTTTTGTATGCAAGGCTGCAAATGGTAGATGAATGTGTGTATTCCTACGGGAGCAGCAATTAAAAATCATTATTAGGTTTATAACATATAAAAGGTTAAATTCGTCAATTTAAATATTATCCCATTTATTAATTTGTGAAAACAAACATGAAATAAAAATTCTGATTGTTATCATATGTATTAATACTTGAAAACAAACATGATATAAGAAATTATCCTCTATTATACTAATAGGGAGTTGATTTTGCTTATGTGTCGTTATATGGTTGAGTTTGCTTACATGTCGTCTTGTGGTTGATTCTGCTTACGTGGCATATGCTTATGTGTCATCTATATCCTACATGGCATGCTTGTGAAAATTATATGTGTCAATTCATCATGCTTATATGTCATTATATAATAAAGAGTCCAATTAAAAAATATATGTATATACATGAATTCGAACCTAGGACCACATAAGTACAATTTATGATTTTAACCAATTAAGCTAAACTATGAACATGCATAAAGTTGGAATATCTATTATATATAACTTGAGTCTATAAAAATATAGTAAATTGAATTGATCAATTAAATTTAAAACTCTAATTGTATGAAATATAAATATTTAATTAACTTATTGTTATGGTCTCACTATATTTAAGGGTTTTCAATTTAGAAAATTCTAATTTGTTAAAATAAATTAAAAAATTGAATTAAACATATTAAATAATTTTGATTTTTTTATTTATTAAATGATTGATTGAATTTTTTATTTAAAAATAGAATAATTAAAAAAAATATTTAATTGACAAATTTTTATTTTCTTGAAAACTCAGTGCACCAATTTTTTTAATTATTTGAATATTTTTAATCTCAAATCGAATTTAATAGGTCGTTATATTGATTTAACTGTGTTTAACATTTGATAATATTTTGAATATATTTATTATATAATTTAATTATATTATTTTACCGTGAATAAATTTATAATGTTATTGTATATGTAACGCGTTATAATGTATAATAAAAAATTTACGAAAATCCCGCGTAATACGCGGGACACTCATCTAATACCAGATATTATCATGGTAGCAAACAACATATTAAAATGTATCACATGTTAAGTAATCCTTTTTACATTATCTCACCTTATCACAGACACGATAACAAACGAGGCCTGAGTATATATGTACGAATTTAGTGCATGCGTGTTGTACAGATTCGTTAAAGAATCAATATTAAATTCATAATTTATAAAAAAAAATGTAGCTTTCGGATGATGATGTTTAAATATGATTAAACTCAATGTGTGCATGTAGCTGATATAAGTTCTCCAAATTTTTTTAAGTCGATAATTATATTTCAGTATGATATTACTTTTAATTGATTTTTGTCGAATGATGCTTCTTAGAATAATTACTGTTTTGTTTGGAGATTATTGTTGTAAATCGAGAGCGTAAAATAGAGACTCGAATTTGTTCACCCAGTTCATCGATAACGACTACGTCTGGGGGCGTACCAAGCCAGGAGTTTCACTAATATTTGTGTGTATGCGTGTATACAATTCTGAGTACAATGATCTATTTATAATAGAAAAACCTAGTCTAAACCCAAAGCACGTTTAGTTTATAAGTCCATTAGTAATGTCCACATCAAATCTTCTAGATTTGGTATAATAAATCTGCTAGATTTATAACACTCTCCCTTGGACATTACGACATAACATATATGTCTTGTCATAAAAACTCCACGTGCTAGGTAGCGACCAAATATTTAGTTAGGGAGGAATGTAACTTTATTGATCTTTCGGATCAAATCTTTTGGATTTACTTCGGGGTTACCGCTCCCCCTGAAGACAACAACCCGTTGAGCTTTCACATCCCAATACCATGAACGTACTTTTCAAAAGTAGATGTAGGCAAGGACTTAGTGAACAGATCTGCTAGATTGTCACTAGATTGCACATTTTGAATGGTAATCACGCCACTCTTCTGGAGTTCGTATGGGTAGAAAAACTTAGGTGAAATATATTTCGTCAAGTTTCCTTTGACGTACCCATTACTCATTTGTGCGATGCAAGCTGCGTTGTCTTCGAATATAACAGTGGGGGATGTATCGCCTTTAGCGATACCACACGAGTCACCAATGTGTTTTACCAAAGATTTCAACCAAACATATTCTTGTGTGGCTTCAAACAAAGCTATTATCTCTGAGTGGTTTGAAGATGTGGTAACCATGATTTGTTTAACCGATCTCCATGAGATCGAGGTACTACCACAGAGAAAAACGTAACCAGACTGGGATATGACATTGTGGGGATCAGACAAATAGCCAGCATCCGCATAACCTACCAATGTTTTGTCTTGGTTCTTACGGTAAAACAGTCCAAGATCTTGAGACCCTCGGAGGTACCGTAGAACATGCTTAACACCATTCCAATATCTTCTCGTAGGAGAAGCGCTATATCTCGCAAGCAAATTAACTGCAAATGCAATGTCCGGTCTAGTGCAATTTGCGAGATAGAGTAATGCTCCAACAACGCTAAGATAAGGAACTTCTGGCCCCAGAATTTCTTCTGAATCTTCTATTGGTTTAAAAGGGTCCTTATCCACTTCGAGGGATCGGACAACCATAGGTATGCGTAGTGGATGATATTTATCCATATGAAATCTCTTAAACACCTTCTTCACGTAGGTTGACTGATGTATAAGAATTCATTTTGGGAGGTGCTCGATCTGCAGGCCGGGACAATACTTGGTTTTACCCAAGACCTTCATTTCGAATTCAGCTTTCAAGATTGAACTGACTTCTTCAATCTCTTTGCATGTTCCGATTATGTTTAGATCATCAACATATACAGATATGATGCAAAAACCACCTTGCGATTTCTTCGTGAATACGCACGGGAAAGCTATATCAATTGTGTATCCCTTCTTCTGGAGGAATTCACTAAGTCGGTTGTACCACATGAGACCTGATTGCTTTAGGCCGTACAACGACTTCTGCAGTTTTATGCTATACATACTGCGATTTTCTCCATTCCTCATCTGGGGAATGTTAAATCCATCGGAAATTTTCATATAGATGTCGGCATCTAGTGATCCGTATAAATATGCGGTTACTACGTCCATTAATCTCATCTGGAGATTCAATTTAACTGCCAAAGATATTAAGTAGCGGAACGTTATTGTGTCCATTACGGGAGAATAGGTTTGATCGAAATCAATACCGGGTCTCTGGGAAAACCCTTGAGCTACCAGCCTCGCTTTGTACCTCTCCACAGTATTGTTCTCATTTCGTTTCCGTACAAAAACCCATTTATATCCTACAGGGATAGCGCGCTCGGGTGTACGAATGATAGAGCCAAATACTTTTATTTTATTTAGCGCTGCGAGCTCTGCTTCAATTTCCTCTTTCCATTTTACCCAATCGGAGCGCTTCCGGCACTCGGCGATAGTTTTGGGTTCTGGATCTAGATCGTTATTTATAACGGAAAGAGCAATTATCGCTGCAAATGTATCGTCGACGACAGTATTATTTCTATTATATATTTCTCGCATATCTATGAAATTCATAGAGACTTCAACGTTTATGTCAACTAGAACTTCCTCATTTCCCAGTGTATCTAGGTCTGGTCGTTCCGCAGTCCTAGTGCATTGAATATTTTGTGCACGTGCTTCATTACTAGGACACTCGTCTTCTGGACGAGTCTCTTCTAGAGACTTTAAGTTATCTAGACGAATCTCTTCTAGAGATTTTACGTTCGACTGACCAGTTTTGCTAGCTTTTCTTTTAGGTGTGTTAGTATTGATTGTAGGTCCTTTACGCTTCTGGCGTGTGGGGGCATGTATACTTGATTTACTTGGGACCTCGACCCTTTGGGGATCATTTACTGCAGGTATATGCAATTTAGTTACACCTCTATGGTCAGTGAACGCGTCTGGCAGATTATTTGCTAAATTTTGCAAGTTAATGATCTTCTGAACTTCCAGTTCAGATTAACTAGTGCGTGGATCTAGATACTGAAGATTACTTACGTTCCACGTAAGTTCCCAACATTCATTCAATTTTAAATTTGGATCTCCCCCTAATGCCGGGAAGTGATTTTCATCGAACGTGCAGTCAGTGAACCGGACTGTTAATTGATCCTCGGACAAAGGTTCTAGGTATTTCACGATGGATGAAGAGTCAAATTTCACGTAAATACCTAGCTTTCTTTGTGGGCCCGTATAGGTCCGTTTTGGTAATGTTATCGGAACATACACCGCACATCCAAAAATACGCAGATGGGAAATGCTTGGTTCTTTCCCACGCACTAGCTGTAGGGGGGAATGATCATTATATGAAGTTGGACGAATTTGTATCAAGTGTGATGCATGTAGGACTGCATGCCCCCAGCATGAAGTGAGTAATTTAGAGTTCATAAGTAATGGTCTAGCGATAAGTTTGATACGTTTTATTAGCGCTTCAGCAAGACCATTTTGGGTGTGGACGTAGGGGACCGAGTGCTCCACTTTAATTCCCAGGGACATACAGTAATCTGTGAAGGCCTTTGAGGTAAACTCAGCAACATTATCCATGCGAATCGATTTAATTTGATAATCTGGGAATTGAGCTCTAAGTTCGATAGTTTTTGCAATGAGCTTTGCAAAAGTTTGATTGCGGGTAGACAACAATCAGACATATGTCCACCTAGTGGAGGCATCAATTAGGACCATAAAATACCGAAATCGTCCTGATGCTGGGTGAATCGGTCCACAAATGTCTACCTGAATCCGTTCAAGGAAAAACGGAGACTCTACTCCCACCTTGGTGTGCGACGGACGCACAATTAATTTACCCTTAGAACATGCATCACATATAAATTCATCAACAAGAGGGATTCTATTATTCGAAATATTATGACCAATGGAATTAGATAGAATCCTATGTATCATAGTTTGTCCTAGATGACCTAACCGCTGATGCCATAATTTAAAAGAGTTTGGGTCATGAAATTTCATACTCATAGCTTGATGGAGATTGGACAGCCGGATGTAGGAATAGTATAATCCGGAAGAGAAGGAGAGAAGCCTTTCTATAACTTGTTTATGGCTACCTCGAGTAATAGTCATCAAAAGGTATTCATTATTATTCTCAGTTTCAATTTCAATTTCAATGTGATATCTATTATATCTAATATCTTTAAAACTGAGCATAGTACGCTTAGATTGTGGAAACAATAAAACATTATCGATTATGAGTTCGGTACTCATGGAGAGGACAATGGAAGCTCTTCCGGAGCCCACTATCATAATTTTATCATTGGCTATCGTAGTTACACTCCCCTTACGTTCTATCAAGTTATGAAAATACTTCCTATCTCTTAGGATTGTATGTGTGGTGGTGCTATCTACCAAACATAAATCAATATTTGCATCCATCATGCCAGAGGAAATAGCTCAACCCTAATAGCTGATATGGTTACAAGCCATGTATAAGAATAGCAATATCCAAATAAATTTGACGGATAGCATTAAGGAAAACATATCAAAGCTAAAACATAAATATCATATCATCCATAAATTGAAATAAAATATCCGAAAGATAGGATCTAAAAAATAAATTATTTTAACAAAAAATAAAGTACTAAAATAATCAAATACGCAAATCACTCATTATCTCCATAGTCTTTGAGCTCTATGCCCAAAAGATCATCGTTGTCATGGTCAAAGTCTGCTTCAGGCAGGCTGGCATGGTGAGATTCGACTTTAGGATCCTTCCCCTTGTCATCCTTCTGCTGCTTTTGATAAATCTCAACCAAGTGCTTGGGAGTGCGATACGTGCGAGACCAATGGCCTTTGCATCCGCATCTGTAGCAGGACTGCTCAACCTTATCTTGAGTGCCAGATTTTTTAGAAGCGGGGTTCGTGTTAGGTGCAGCCTTTCCACGAGCCTAAGCTTGATTGTCATTCGAGGTACCTGGACCATCGGATTTACTACGACCTCGACCTTTGCTACGAGTTCATTTACTTCCTCTCTCCCTTCCACGCTTGCGACCACTTGTACTGCCATAAGCTATGACATGTGCTTCGGGCACTGCTTGTGAGCCAACCGGTCTCGAGTTATGATTTTGCATAAGGAGTTGGTTGTACTTTTCACCACTAGAAGTGCAGAATTAGCTCAGAGTGTATAGTGTAGTTCTTAGCCCTATACTGCTGCTGGAGTACGAGGTTGCTAGCGTGGAAAGTTGATAGAGTCTTCTGGATCAACTCGTCCCCAGTTACAGTTTGCTTGCATAGCTTTAACTGAGATACAATACGATGTAGGCCTGAGTTGTACTCCGTCACAGACTTAAAGTCCTGAAAACGGAGGTTCAACCAATCGTATTGGGCCTGAGGGAGGAGTATATCGTTTTGTTGTTGGAAACGGTCCTTCAGGGACTTCTACAACATTCTGGGGTCTTTCTCAGTGAGATATTCATTTTGCAGGTCCTTATTAAGATGATTTCTAAGGAAAATCTATGCTTTCGCCTTTTGGGCGTTAGTTGATTCCGAATTATCGACAATAGCCCCGCTTAACTCAGTTGAGGCTAAATGAATCTCAACATCTAGCGTCCAAGTTAGGTAGTTACTACCATCAAAAACAAGCTCAGCAAATTCTATTTTGGTAATATCAGACATTATACACTACAATTTTAAAGTGACATGGTAAGAGTTGTGACCAATTTATTGACAACGGAGAAATAATAATTTATTTGATTATTCTAGAACACATAGAAGCAAGAATTGAGCGTTGTCTACCCAAAATATGATTTACGGCCCGACAAATATCGGGCGCCGCCTACCCGGGCAATATATGGGGACTATAATAAGTAGTCTATGACAAAAATAATAATAAATGCAAGATAATTAAATCATAAAATCATGCGCATATGACAATTAAGCATATAAACTATTTAATATATTGAGAACTAATGTTAAAATTAATTCCAAAAAAAATTCCGGGCTTAATTAATATGCAAGAATTATTACTTTTTAATTTTTAAAGTATTATTCGTAAAACTTGATGAAATAATTTGAGGGCACAAAAATTATCAAAATTATATCAGGCCAAAAGGACTAATTTAATTTCAGCTTCAAAATCGGGCTTCAGGCCCAAATCAGATTTTTTTATGTAATCGACCCAATTTGCATTTGGGCCAAATATGGCCCAAGAGGTGTAGGGCAAAATTGCAGGGACGAAATCGAATTCGAGGCGGCGAACACGGCAGCTTCCAAGCGGCGACGCGGCGGGTTCCAGGCGGCGGCGCAGGCGAGCGGGAGCTTCGTGCGCTGGGTCCGGTGGCCATGGGGTGGCGTCGAGCGGCGGCGGCGGCCGTGCGCGCGATTTGAATTAATTTTTTTTCAATTCGGTTTGATTCAATTAATTGCAAATACAAATAACAATTGATGCAATAAATCAAGTGCATATAGAACATAATACACATGGATCAAATAATTCGATACGACGATTAAAAAAATCATGCAATAGGGAAAAATAATTTAGATCTTACTGATTAGTCTCGGGTAGAGTCTCGGGTTGATAATGTGTTGTAAATCGAGAGCGTAAAATAGAGACACGAATTTGTTCACCCAGTTCGTCGATAACGACTACGTTTGGGGGCGTACCAAGCTAGGAGTTTCACTAATATTTACAATTCTGAGTACAATGATCTATTTATAATAGAAAAAAACTAGTCTAAACCTAAAGCCCGTTTATGTTATAAGTCCATTAGTAATGTCCACATCAAATCTTTTAGATTTGGTATAATAAATCTGCTAGATTTATAACAATTATTTTTGAATTAAATGGTTAAAGTGTTTCATGATTTTATCGGACGAATTTAAAATTATAGATGATGACAATATATTATTATAATGATATTATAGATGGAAAAGAAAGGGGAAAAAATAGTGTGCACTTGACAGCATGATATGCACTTGGATTTTGGAAAAAATACTCAAAGTAGAAATTAATAATACTTTAAAAAACAATTAGTAATACCCCAAGAAATATTCAGTAATACTCTAAAAAATAATTAGTGCAAAAAAAAAAAAAAATACACTCACACAGTTCGGCGTGCTAATGTGTTTTGAAAAGTCAAAATTAAACTAGAAATTGAGCTTAAAATCCAAATGTTTGTAATGTACTTGAATGCATGTTAGAATCTGTGCAATTATAAATGAGATACTATTATAGATGAAAAGGGAAGGAAAAAAGCGGGGGCCATTAGATGAAAAGTCTCGTTAAAATCTGCTAATGCAAATCTAATGAGAAAACCATTAGCAGGGAAAAAAAAAGTATCCTTATAAAGAATGATAAAATCAGTCGTGGGTAAATGAAGATATATAATCATTGAGATCTAAAAATGTAAAATCATAGAATCATTCATTTAAATTTAAAGAGGAAGATCCAAAATTAGAAAAGAAAAAAGAAAACGAGTTAAAAATCTGTTATACTTGGATCTTAAATGAGAACATATTTCTCAACAGAAATAGAATAATTACACATATATAGTAGAATAAAACCGTTGTATGGTGCAAAGTGAAAATACCTACCACAAAGCTCGTAACTGTATATGCTCTTTAAACAACATTTTGTATTTTTTTAAAAAACTCCTAATGTTAGATTATAACCAAAATGGAAGATTTGTGTGTTCAACATTGTTGCACCATTGATTTGATTCAACCCCTGATTTGCTAACTTAGATATTGAGCTTGTATCCTATCCCGATTCGTTTCCCACCAGCTTTTCGCGTGCACTTCGCCAAATTTTTCACGACTGCAAAACAAACAAATTAGTATAACTCTCAAAATGAAGAGGAAATTTTGCATGAGACCTTCTTAAAATGTGATACTTTTATGTGTTTTTGAGTATCACAAAAACATGTTAAAATATCGCAAAATGAATGCGTGTTTTTACCTAAACCTAACGCGTCTTAGCTCTCTTGTCCCATCGACAAGTTGTCTGATGGTAATGTAGACGCCTGGTTCATCTTCTTCAATCCACTCTGACTCAATATCACTTGCATTGCTTATAGAAAGCGAAGGCTCGTCTCTAGATGATGCATTGGTTGTCCTTGATGCATCCATGCCACCGCTTGATCCACCACCACCACCATAATAGTAGTTGTTGTTGTTGTTGTTGTATCTGGTGTTGACTGATGGTGTCATTCGGGGGCTCTCCCTCGCGGGTCCTAGTCTAGAGTACGTCGAGTCCCTCTGCAGTTAAGCACAAGCAATCATGATGATGATGATGATCAGAATGCAAATGTGATGACTACTAGTACTACTTACTCCATCCTCTGATCTTGCTGGTGTGTCCATGACTTGTTGATTGAATTTCTGCACATTGTATAGCTCCATGATTCTGTCGAAATTCTCGCCCCACCATCTTTGCGCTTGCCATTTGTCGAACATCTCCCGACTTCACAATCATATCATATCAAATTAAACAAGTTAGGGGACAGGACCAAAATCTTTTTAGTACTAAGTATGAAGTATGAAGGTTGTCGAACCTGAAACGGATGCGTTTAAGGTCATTTCCACCACGAGGGAGAGAGACGAAAGTGATCTGAACACCGGGCTCGACTTGAGCCATCCATTCTTTAGGCCCGTCTTCATCTTCTAGCATCACGTCTTCGTAACGTGATGAGTGTCGAGGGGGAGTCATATCATCCCCACCGAATGCAGTGTAGGTCGAGTCACGATACCCATTCCAACCCGGAGTGGATGAGGTTCCGGGTTGCAAATTCGGGTACGGGACTCCCCTTGAGTACTCAAATTCTGAAAATGATTTTTGATCCATCTTGAAGTTGTCGTTTCCTTTGCTTTTGCTTGTTCCTGACACCTTCAATGCCATATCCTTGAGCTGATCAAAATGGCAAATTCAGATTCTATTACTTCCAAAACTTTTACTCATTTCAAGAATTTGGCGAAAATAATATTACAACAAACAAGATATATAGATTATCAAAATTACTTATTTAAAAATCTCATTATCCTTTACATATAACAAAGATAAATTTGCAAATTGCTCATTAATCATCACAATCACCCAATACTCATTCTAATTTTTTCTTTTGAATCAAACGCTTTTTTGATTAATGTAACAGTGGGTTGGAAAAGGACATGAATTCAAGGGTGGGCCATTGTTTCAAGGCTCAATCATGTCCAAAACATGCTTTGGTTGTCTTTTGCTAATATGAATATCCCTCAACAAGACTTGACTCAAAAATCCCACATTTGATTATTTAAACAAGGATTCACATTGAGATAATTAAATATTAGGACAAAAGCTATCTTGCCCGGTTGAAATTTATGGTTGTTGCTTGCTGCTTGCTAGCATATTTTTGTGTATATAACAGAGGAAAGCATCATAAATTTCACCAAAAAATTAAATTAAATTACGTGTTTGCTAAGAGGAAATTTAACAACAAAACAAAATAAAATAAATCTAAAACTCTTACAAGTCAAAAAATAATAACAGAAGTAAAGGTCAATTATTTGTCCTATGAAACTTGATTTTTTTGACTTCATGCACAAGAGAGGTCCCTATATCTAACATAGTCATGTTGTACTCAACAATCCCTTTTTTTAAACAATTTCAATAAAAATATAGGATAAATTATTTATATATTAAAAAAAAAAGCATGCAAGGAACGACAGGGCCAAATATGTTGGGACCAAGATTTGAGACACGTGATCCAAGGTTTGGCATGAGCATGTCCATATCAATCTAACACAATCTTACTCTTTTTCATTTTTCTTTTTTTCTTTGGGTCTCTTTAGATTCCAAAGTTTAATACCAACCAATTTTATTTTTATAATATAATAAAACTGTTCGATAAAGTAGTAATTAGTACATAATATTGTTGTTTGGCACTTTGCCCGGTCATTATTAATCTTTATATATATAAATAATAAAAGCACGTGGCAGTTAACTATATTTATAATACTTCTGTCCCGACAAAATTTGCACACTTACTTTTCTGATCCATCCCAAAATAACACAAATGCTATATGCACATTGATTAGACATTGGTGGGACACCACCAATCAATGTCTAATCAACGTGCTAGACCTTAAACAACAAAAAATTATAGTTCAATAATTTAAATTATACTCCTTTAATTATAATTTTTTTAGCACTTTAAAATAAGCATTTTTAAAAATACGTAAATGTAAAATTAATAAAATAATAACATTTTAATATTTTATAAATTTTTGTAAAAGATAATTTTTTTTATTTTAGTTGTGTGCAAAGTATTGTGGAACGGATAGAAAAGAAAAATGTATTTATTATTTAGTGAGATTAATTGATCAAATATTGCATCAAAATTTAGGATAAAAAATTCTATAAGTGAATTCAATTTTTTCAAAAAAAAGGCAAAAAAAAAAAAAATTCAGTTTTTTTTTTAATGAAAAATAATGAGGATATTTTTTTTCCCTATAATTAGTGTATTTTTTTTTCCTATAATTAGTGTATTTTTTTTTTCCTATAATGAAAAATATGTAATGAGTGTATATTTGTTAGAATTGTGTATATTTGTCCTTCTTCACAACTAATACTTTTGAATTAAGTAACTAATACTCCCTCCGTCCCAGTTTTGTTTACCCATTTGCCAAAAAGGTCCGTCCCAGTTTTGTTTTCTCATCCCTAAAATGGAAACTACTTTATTAATTTAAATAATACTTTATTCACCATTCCCGATACTACTTTATTCATTTAAATATTAAAATTCAACTCTCGTATTAAACTCCGCACACAGTCAAACGAGAAAATAAAATTGGGACGGGGGAAGTATTTTGTAATATTAAAAAAATAGTTACTCTAAACAATTAATACTTTTGAATGAAACAACTAATATTTTTTGTAAAATAATTAGAGTAAATAAAAAAAGATAAATAACATCATCCCATCATCACCCTAAGCATTGTACTAATATTTTTGTAAAATAATTAAAGTAAATAAATAAATAACTAGAATAAATAAAATAATTAAATAATTAATATTTTCTAATAATTATCAATCTCATCATTACCCTAATCATTATCATCTTATATTTAAAAATAAAGTATGCACATTGATGGGACACCACACCGTCCCATCAATGTGCATATAGTATTACTCCAAAATAACTTGCACACTTTAAAAAATAAATATTGATTTTGTGCACAAGTACAAAAATATACTCATATTTACCTACATGTACTAATTTACTCAAAAAAATGTGCCCTAGCAAGTGTGCAAGTTAATACTGGACAGAGAAAATATATATATTTAAAAATAAAATAAAATAAAAACTAGAATGGAATTACATAAGTACTCCTCCCATGCAATAGTCACATCCAGTTGTTTTCACATTACTTCTTTTTACCAAAGAGATTCTTTCCTTCTTCAATCTACTGTTCATGAGAAGCCCATTTTGCCCTACCAAACACAGGACTAGAGCCCAAAAAAGACTAAGACTAGTATTGGGTGCCCTTAGATTCTACAATGATAGATTTCATATATCTACTGTATATTTACCTATACTCATGTATATAATGCATACATACTACATATTAGTGTTACCAATTTATTTATTGATTATTATACACATTTATATAGAAAACACTCTCTTATATTTTGATACTCCATTCGTCCATAAAAATTGATCTTATTACTTTTCGCATAGTTATTAAAATATAGACATGATATGTAAAAAGTAAGAGTGTGCAAATAAATGTATATTAAAGGATATACATAAAGATAGTATGTTCATTTTGGGAAATAAGATTATTTTTCAACGTGAACCATTTCACGGATGGAGGGAGTATAAGGCATGTAAATATTCATAATTAGTAAAAAAAAATATAAATTGTATTAACAAATACTGAATAGTATTCTACATTTAATTTGAATTCATCTAATAAATTATTTGGCCTTTAGACCCCTCGTCAAAACAGCAATGTTAAAAAATGGATTAAAAAACTTAATGAATTTTAGTTCACGTGATTTTTTTTCCAAGTATTACTATTGTACATATAAAATGTCATTGATTAATCTTTTTTTAATAGTGACACTTTATAAATAAATAGTAATATTTCATATACAGGAGAAGTATACATTGACACTCGAAAAGAAAAGTTTTCGTCGACCCAAAATTCATGACTACTGTTAATATTTTCACATTCTTAGATGGGGCCCATGTAGTGGACCCCGCCTTGCATGTAGGTAAAGAAACAGAGTCGCAAACGGATGTACTTTTCTGTTTTTGTTTTTGTGTCGTAGAAGAAGGATAAAAGAAACTGACAAAAAAAGCAAAGAGTGAAAAAAATACAACTCCGCCTAAACCCCAATGAAACCTATACATATACGTGCACGTATATATATATATACACACATAAAGAGAGAAGGGGTAGGGGGGAGGGGGAGTACCTGCGTAGTCAGGCCTTTGACGGCGTCTTTTGTATTGGGAGTCCCACGCGGGGCATCTTCCCCATCTTCCACTCTTTGCTTTGAGCAAGTAATACATGTCAACATCTTTTTTTTTTTAATTTTTTTTATTCTACACTTCTTTTTCTTTTTACTTCTTTTGTCTACCTGCAAAAGCAAATTAAAGAAAGAAATTAGCGTGTTTACATTCTATTTTTTTGGATAATAATATAGTGGTGCAATTAATGCGTGATTGGATAAAAAAGAAATTAAAATAATTTTGCATTTTTTACAAGATTTGGTGGGTATATGTGTGGATATAGTTATTCTTGAGTCAGAAAATCATACTTTTAAATGATTTGGCTGTATGTTTTGCCTAACATATGAAATTCAAGTGTATTATTAAATACAATAAGTTGTTTTTACGTATCAATTGTAGTTCCTTATATTCATCTGTCTACGAAAAGTATTACTCTTTTCTACACGTGATTTAATGCGATATATCTGAGGGTGTTTTGGAATTCTGTGAGGTCCATTTATAAATAAAATGATTATTTATGATAAGTATGCATAACATACGTTCCATAAACAATCACTTTATTCATAAATGAACCTCACAAAACCTCTAAATACCCTCCGATGTTTCATATTAAACCACATGCAGAAAAATGTGCATAATTTTAGTGGATAAAGGGAGTACTAAACAACTGTACTAGTTAAATTGCAATTGTTTAGTAAAAAAACTGCAATCATTCAATAGAAATATTTAATACAGTTTAAAAATATATTTGAATTACACGGTGCAGTGACTAGTAGTATATGCTTATTCGAAAATTATGATTTATCACGATTTGATTATAATATTGCATATTAAACGACTCATATCAGAAAATGTACATGGTATTATCATAAGAATAAATTAATTTGATTGGGAAAAGGAGAGAAATATGTGTGCCGCTTACTTTGACAAGATTTATTTGATTTGATTTTCAATGAGACAAAAATTCCAAGGCAACAAACAATAATCGGTTCCTTTAAACTTTGTTGTTTACAGAACAATCATTTATTTCCTTTTTGTACATCAACACGTACCCCAAGATTCTGATAATTTTATATTCTCACAGTAATCGAATAATACGGCTGAGACTAGAGAGAGAAGAGAGAATTGAATGCAGCATTTGTCGAGTTCAGAAAGCGGCCGGTCAATGCATTTTCAGACAAATCACTCCGTACTCTTTTCATAATAATTCATAATCACTTTCCTTCTTCAACATCCCCCCCTCTCTCTCTCTCTCTAAACAACAAACAAGGATGAAGAACATAATGCAGGATTAAATATATGGACTCTGTTTTTGAAGGCAATTAATGTGTTCATCAATACGAAAGAATTTTGAATTTTAAATGGGAAACTCTTTTAATTAAAAGTCTCTATAATTATTTTCAACATGTGGGTAGCTCTCCTATAAACCAGTTTGATGGTACAATTCAATTTTTAAATTTTAATCAGTAGGGTGACACAATTTTTAACTAAAACTGTTTTATTAATTTTTTGAATCAATAAATAAAGAGCGGATTGAAATAAAATAGTACTGTGAAACTATTTTATTTTCATATATGGATTTTGAAATTATTGTGGGATGTAAAAAAAAAAAAAAAAGGAAAAATGACGCACACAAGTTTTCATTTTTAAAATGCCACCTAACATTTTTTTTACAAAAAAATACCACCGAAGAGGCAGTACAAGGGTTTTGGGGAACATTTTTGTTAAAAAAAATGTTGAATGGCATTTTTTAAAATAAAATTTTGAAAGTGATATTTTTTCATGTTTCTAAAAAAAAATGTGTGAAAATTATTAGAGGATCGAGAAAGCAATTATTTTTATTACATAGTATTACTACCTCCGTCTCGGAGGAACTTGCACACCTCCGGGGGCACACTTTTTAAGAAAAATATACTTTTTGAATAAAGTAGTGGCATATGGGTAAATATGTATATATTTTTGTGAGTGTGCACGCAAATCAATGTTTCCTTTTAAAGAGTGTGCAAGTTCCTTTGGGACAGACTAAAAAGGAAAGTGGGCAAGTTCCTTCGGGACGGAGGGAGTACTAATTTTAATGGAAAAACAAGTCCTGTTAAAAAATAAATAATTTCACAGTAAAACAGTCTTTGTTGTAGAATGTAATCATAAATGAGTATGGTTAAAATATTTGTTACCTCGAGAGAGAATCTTTGGAGACGAGCCCTCTTCAAACGAACGATGCAAAAATTCCTTTTGATCTCTTTCACCTTCTAGAAGCATCCAGATGATCAACCCTAACCCCCAAATGAGCACTGGAATATGCTCTCATTCTTCATACCAATTGTATCTGGAGTTCATTTTTTTTTTTTTCTTCAAAACTGGCAAGTTTCTGATTCTTGATTTTGGGATCCCCTCTACATATACATAAAAATGCACGTATGTATCGATGAGAGAGGGGAGTTTCTTTTGTTTCGAAATGGAAACAGAATAAGAACGGGGACAAGGAAAGAGAACCGAGGCTGAGGTTATGTTCTGGTATTTATAGGGGGATGTGACGCCGTCATCTCACGTCGTTATCTAACGGATTATCTTATATGTACAAACGGCGTTACTGCTGCATCATGGGTTTGTACCTTGTGTCTTTAAAGATGTACTTTTTCTAGAGCTGCATAGGGGTCAATTTTTATGCAACGCTGGTGTTGCTCGGGGTGGACAGGAGGGCCCTACCTGTCCTGAATATCAATTGAATTGAATGGAATCGATGCGAATTTTTTCGACTTTTTTTTCGTAAATTACTGGATTTGATTTAAGTTACTCCCTCCATTTAACATGAATATCTTTTTTATATGATATGCTAGACATAATCTATCTATATCTATAATCTATCTATAATAATATATAATAGACACTACATTTCTATATTAGTTTTGGGCGGGAGATAACTTCGGCTGTTGGATTTATTTTGGCTTCCTCATCTTGGCCGTTCAAGTTTTGTTATTAATGGCTAGCGTTTTTTTTGGTCGTGATTTGGTGCAATTTAGGAACATTTATGAGCGTAGGCGTATTTCCTGGTCAGATTTGGTGTAGCCTATGGACGGTTATTGGTGTTTGTCCGTTTATATACCATGTATTCTGATTGCATTTCATTTGGAGTTTCTGTTTTGTATTCACTGTGTCCTTTGTATTCTTATTGTTTTTCTTATATTTTGCATTGATTTGTGTGTGCCATTGCAGTCATCTGTAGCTTGTGGACGTCGATCGGGATTCTTAGCCGGTGTATCCGTTGTGGAGAGGAGTTGTGTTCGGCTGCGATTTCTGAAAAAAAAAAAACGGGTTGAACTGGTCACCCGTTGAACCGAGCGACTCGGCGAGCAAACTCAGATTGGAATTTTTTGGATGATATTTGATTCTACCTGTACCGGGTTCTTAAGTTTCAGGCAATTTTGAGATGGATTTTGATTCTGGTGGCGTGGCTTCGACTGGAAAGGTAACCTACTAATGTCGGTTAAAGGATCGATTTCATTTCAAACTTACAGGATCAAAATCATAATGGGTAACGGATTGGTACCAAATCAAATTGTTGTCAAGTTACGGTATGTGTAAAAATTTAGGGGGCGTTTGGTTAGGAACTCTTCAATGGTAATGAGATTGAAAATTAGTGTAATTATGATGGTTAATGAAAACAAAATCATTACCTTCCCCCCTAAATAAGGTAATCACTACTCTATTTTGATTACCCTATTTTCTTCCTACAATCCTCCTCCTCAACCACTCATCCGTTCCTCCACCAACAATCATTTGTTGCCAAAAAGTCTTCCAAATGTGGGGCATGACACTAGCAATGGAGTCACAATAGTAACAAGTCTTCACCCAATATGTCATTTTTATTGTGGGGGCATAAATGGAAAATAATTTTCATTCCCATTACCATTGAGAAATTGCTAACCAAGCGCCCCCTTAATCTCATTATGTTGAAATTTTTTTAGAACCAATGAATATTGTTGAAATCATTTAGAGTTTTTCATGAAATGCAATAATGGAAAATTTAAACTTCATTTGGTGAAAATTATATTTCTTTGGAAGTATATCTATTTTTACTTTGCTCAAACTATAAATTTAATATGTTTTTTTTTCTTTAGCACATGCCAGTGTTAGGTGATTTTTTTTCTTGGGAGAAAAATCATATTTTATTATATTGAAATATGTCATAACTTAAGATTTATTCGCAGTTTATTATTAATCCAGGTTTGTTGGTGACATGGGTCGTCACATTAGAAGTATAATGATATTAATGTCAGACGATTTTCATTATTTATTATGTACCAAGGTTATTTGATATTGATCTTTTTTATTTAAGTTCATTTATTAATTTTATTATTTATATTGCTAAATTTTAACGACGATATAATATTTTATTTAAATAACACATTTTTATTCATTTTTACGGATGTTGAGAATTAGAAACAATCCATTGTTGGGTTACGAAAATTTATGTTTGGTGATTTATATTAAGACCTCGAATACTTATTTTTGCTATATTTTTCTTAATCAATTTGTTATTTAATTTTTGTGTGTGTTTGTGATCATTATTAATATAAAGTTAAAAGTTTAAAAATTGCATTGATTTTACTATTTTGTAACCGTTTTATAAATAAATGAGTTTGTTTGTTCAAAAAATAAAAATATTAAACAAGTTTGTTATTGTATTTTTAATTAAATATGAAAATTATTAATTTTTAATTAAATTAAATATAGAGTTGTTTATAAATAATTTATTATATGACGCAATGATCTACTCCCACTATTTTACTCAGTTCATGCACTTTTAAATTCACCACCCTGATTAGGCGTGAAATTGTTATGTTTTGGTGCCCGATTTGCCCATGTTTTGAGTGTTTTCGATGAGTGTTTGGAGTCAAATGAGTATCATTTTTATAAACTTATTAATTTGTCTCTTTGGTTTTCATAGATGGATAGAGGGCGAAAAGAGGAGTTCGTAGGACTTTGAATCGGCCAAAACGGACTCCCGGTTGAGAAGTTATGAAGGTTTTATGAACATGTGTCGAGCGCCTTCGCTCGACCTCTTGACCGCTCGAGCGCTAGCGCTCGAGCTGCACCTGCACTCGAGCGTTTTTGCGTGTTTTTGGCCCAAAATCGCCCAAATTCATCCCAAAGCCTATATATACCCCTTCCAAGCATATTTTCACATATAACCACATACCAACACATATTTTTACATACTTTTAGCAAGGAGAAAGCTTGGAAAGGAGTTTTGAAGAATTTTATACGTTGTAATCGAGGTTTTAATTTATGAATTCTTAGTTTTAGTATTTCTTTTGAACGTATTAGATTAATTCTTTCTTTCTTTACTCTTTGAGACGATTAAACCTAGTTTTTCAGATTTATATAGATTTCTTTGGAGACTTTAATTTGTTCTTTCGTTTATGTTCTTGATTTCTTTCGTTAATTCAATTATGCATATGTTTATTGTTCTTGTGATTGCTTTTATTATTCAAACCACCATGTTAGGCTAGAACCCTTGCATGCTTAGGATAGGATGAACTCGTAGAAGTAGGTTGTGGGTATGTAATTAGGGTAATTCGTGACGTTAGTTTTAATTCTCTTAATTAATGAATTCTTATAATTAATCTTAACTCTACCTTTGAATTTCGTACGAAAGTGTTAGAGAGAGGACGACCGCATCACTCAATAACAATTAGTAGTCTTAACGAGAGGGTTTAGGAGAGGTTAATTCATCTACCGGTTTAGCGAAGGAGGACGACCGCATCACCTTAGTTAAATTATGGTCTCATTAATTAAGCACAATCTATTAACTTGTTAGTGGATTAGTGAAGTCGAGTGTTAGGGTAAAGTATTAGGGTTTAGAATTTTGAGCTTTCACCTTGCATTCTTATACTTAGGTTATTTCTTGTGTGTAACGGTTATTTTAATTATCGTACCAACTCCGTTAGTATACGTAGGAATTCCTATCCCGAGCATCACCCTTTTATATTTGAGACAAAACCCTTAGATAATTAACTCATTTCTTTCTTTTTCATTAGTAGAGTAGAATAGTTTAGATTTAATAATTTTCAATCCCCAAACATACACTCATATTAACTACGACGTGTAGATCTTCAGGGATCTATTCGCATACATATCTTCCCTTGGGTTCGATAATACTTGGTCCCTATACTTGCCCATACTACAGTGAACCCGTACTCTTGCGGGGAAGCTACTAGTAAAAGCTAGTATTTTCGGTTCAAGTCAATGACGCCGTTGCCGGGGATGGCGTTGTATGCTTTTGAATAGGACTTGTAGATAGCTTAGTAGTTAGTAGTGAGTGATTTTACTTTTCTGTTTTTTTTTTATTATTTCGTACATATTCGGCAGTTGCGTTTTGATTCTTCTGTTAGTGTTTCAGGTTTATGAGAACACGCTCGCAAGGAAATACGAGCGAAGAGAGATTACAGTCAGATCCTGAGACGATAGCACGAAGAAATCGAGCTTTTTTACGAAGGATGAACGCTGCCGGTTTAGGGAAAGAACCGATGGACATCACGAATGAGTTGGAAGATGCCGAGAATGAGTTTAACCAGGGGTTGAACCGGGTTGACGGCACTGATGGAAACACTAGTAAGAACCAAGATACGTTAGGGGATAGTCAGAGCCAAAACCCGGGTGCACAAAACGTCATCAATCCAACTCAGAATTTTGTCCAAAATCCTCTGAACAACCCTGCTTACCCACAAAACAACTTACCATATCCACCATACCCATACCCACCATATCCCTATCCACCTTACCCATATCATCCACCCCCTGTTTACAACCAACCACCTTTGTATCAACCACCTCCAGTTCAACAAGTACCAGCACCACCTGTTAATCCTCAACACGTTACGCAGAACGTAGATCAACATATGGGAATTCGAGGGCGATTTGCAGCGCAGCCACATCGGTACTATGATGGAGTGGCATTGCCTCCTGTTGAGGCAAATAACTTCTCGATTTCCCTGGGAATTCTAAAGCTGCTGACCGAGAATCAGTTCAAGTGGGTGATCGGGAAGGAGAATCCTCACACTCACCTGAGGAGTTTTCTCATGATAGCCTCCACATTCAATTATAATGGCATGTCTGAAGATGCCAAGAGGCTGAGGCTGTTCCCATTCTCACTGACGGGAATAGCTAAAGAGTGGTATGATAACACGCTCCCACGGGGAGGTGTAACTACATGGGCCGAGCTCGAGCGTCTATTCCTCGAGCGATTCTACCCTCCATCGAGAACTATTAAAGCTAGAATTGAGATCTCTTCCTTTCGCCAGAAATCAGGAGAGGATTTACGCCAAGCGTGGGAGAGATACTCAAATATGTTGATCGAGTGCCCGCAGCACGGGTATAATGAGGGAGATGTGATGGCATTCTTCTACAGTGGAGCCAACAAGGATAGCCAAACCCATTTAGATGCATGTGCGAGTGGAGCTTTTCTGAACCAAGGGATAGAGAGATGTAGAGAGATCGTGGACAACATTGTCACGAATGCCGGTGCATGGAACGAGGATTCTGAGTTTCAGAGAGTTTGCAAGGTGGAGGAGAAAGAAGGCGAAGGAACGAGAAGGCTGTTGATGGCCATGATGGAGAAGATTAACAACCTCGAGTTGGGGAAGAATTTGGTTGGAGAGCATGCAGCAGAGAATGAGAGAGTAGACCAACCAAGTGGACAGCAAGAGGTAGCCAATTACATGGGAGGTCCGTATTACAATCAGAATGGCTACCAAGGTGGAAATCAGTATGGAAGGCCTTCTTATGGCCAACCATTTGTACCTCCAGGTCCTCCGCCACTTCAAAATCAATGGAGGAACACACAAGGGTATCAAGGAGGCCAGCAGCCTCCTCAAAACACATGGAGGAAAAATGAGAATTTTTCATATGCTAACCCAAAAGCTGGTATTACAGTTCCTGCAGGTGTTGATCCAGGTTCAAAGCCTCCTGGTGGAGAAGGCGGTGCATCAACTGAGGAGATGTTGAGAGCGATTCTACAGAAGGTGGAGAAAGGAAGTAAGAGGTTGTCATCCTTGGAGTACGATGTGAAAGATTTGCATAAAAAGGGTGATCAACGTGATCAAGAGCTCCAAAAGATGAACGTTGAGTGGACTAGAACTCAACAAGAGAACAATCGAAGGTTCACTTCTATAGAGTTCCAGATGAGCCAGATGGCAAAGTCATTGAATAGAGAGCCGGGTAAGTATCCTTCCATGCCGGAGGGGAACCCGAAAGAGCATTGCAAGACGATCCAGCTTAGAAGTGGAACCAACTATGAAGGTCCCCAGATGCCTGCTGATTCTGAGACGCCCCAATATGGAGATGAGAGTGGGGAAGTAGGAGTTGAGAAGGGGATTGAAAGTGAAGGGATTGAGAAGCATAAAGATATGGATTAGTCTCATCAGAGCAAAGAGCTTGAAGAGGAAGACATTGAGAAGGGTGAGAGAGTTCCTAAGTGGAAGAAGGCAAAGGAAGCAAGGGAGAAATTGAAAGAGACCGAGAAAGATGAATGGGGGGTATCCAAATCTGTGATACCCGTCCCATATCCACAACGCTTCATGAAAAAGAAGCTTGATGAAAAGTTTGCTAAGTTCCTTGATGTTTTTAAACAATTGCATATTAATATCCCTTTTAATGATGCTTTGGAACAGATGCCCAATTATGCAAAGTTTTTGAAGGACTTGATCGCGAAAAGGCGGCGAGTGGATGAGCCGAAGTTGGTGCAGTTGAACCACGAGGTGAGTGCATTAGTGCACAAGGCGCTTCCTCCAAAGCTGAAGGATCCCGGGAGCTTCACCATTCTTTGTGATATTGGGAACGGGATCAAGAAGGGAGCGTTGTGCGACCTTGGAGCGAGCATTAATTTGATGCCGTTGTCGCTTTTCAAGAAGTTGGAAGGTGGTGAACTTCAACCCACAATGATGACGCTTCAACTAGCCGATCGGTCTATTACTAGACCTCAAGGTGTGGTTGAAGACGTTCTAGTAAGAGTTGGAGATCACATTTTTCCGGCCGACTTTGTAGTGCTAGAGATGGAGGAAGATGAGCACGTGCCCCTGATCTTGGGAAGACCGTTCTTAGCTACGGCGGGGATGGTGATAGACGTGGCAAATGGGAAGATTACATTGAAGGTTGATGATCAAGAAGTGAAGATTTCCCTATATGAAGCCATGAAGCACCCGAAGGAGGATGAGAGTTTGTATTGCATGGATGCCATTGATCCTAGTGTTGAAGACACACCTCCTATCCCTAATCCTTCTCATATTCATGAATTTTATAATCCTTCACTTGATAATTTAACCCATGCGCATTATGTTCTTGATTATGTTGATAGGGACAAAGTGAAGAAGTTGAAGGATGAAGAGGTGAAAAGTGTGGACGTGATCCAGTTGGAAGGAAAAGGAGGAGTTAAGAAGAAAAAATCCAAATTCAAGAACCTGTTTGGTAAGACGCCTCCAGATAAAGGTGAGAAGGAGTTGAGACCCATAACACTTGGGGATGAGAAGAAAACAAAAGAGTTCATGATGGAAGGGCATCAAGGAAAGGAATGCAACCACCACTCTTATAAGAGTAAGGGAGGTAAATTTGAGTATGATGTCCCATAAGCTCCTTTGAGCTTGGTCCGGCATGAAGACCTTAAAAATAGCGCTGAATGGGAGGCAACCCATTTTTATTTGCCTTTAGTTGTTTTAGTTTCTTATTATGTTATTAGGGTATTGTTGAATCGTAAGTTTTAACCTCGTACGTGAGAGTTTGTTTTGTAGGCTCGTCTCGATGGAGTACTCAAAAGGGAGGAACTCAAGCAAGGGAGTGTGCAACGTTTGAGAGAAATTGAATTGTTTGGTTGAGGTAACCCACAACCCCAAACTTAGACCTCTTCGCCAGGTCGAAGTTTGGGGGGTGGAGTTTTTTTTATGTTTCTTGTTACATTGCACAGGAGCACCCCTTATCTTTGAGTGTGTTTGGTTATTTGGTGCCTTGAGATGCTCCTTGGGGTGATTTTGATCTGAGTCGCTATTGCATATTTCATGCCTATCAATCATCTTATGCTTGTTGATTGCTATCTTTGAGTATGATTTGATGAGTAGGGTGATTTGTGGATTTGAGTTAGGGATTCTTTTGTGTGAGTGTTTGAGCTAGAGTGGATTTGAGATAGAACTTGTATGCTTGTGAATTTTTCTTTTTGAGTACTTGTGAGATGAGAGTGAGAATTCACTAGGACTAGCATGGATGTGAAAACCGTGAGATTTGAGCCTTATGAGATTTCGATACATGAATGAATCTCTTCGTTTGTGAGTGAATCATCACCTTAGAGGATGCTAGAACTTGTGTGTGCTCTTGCTTCTTGATTGTGTCTAGTTTGATATGCCGAATAGGATCTTAGGCCATCTTTGATTTTATTGAGTCACTTAGCCAAAATTTTCCATACCAATGACATTGAATCCCTTGTTAGCCCCTTTGAGCCTAAAGCCTATTTTATTTGCTAGCACATATGAACACTATTCCAATTCCTAAGCCTTTTTGTCCCAATTTGAGTGGAGAATAGGAAAGTGTGAATGTGAAGGGAGTTAATTGAGTTGAAAAAGGAAAAGGTTGTTTGTTGAGTGAATATGAGAAGAAGGAGTAATGAAGTTATGAGATGTGGGAAAAAGAGAAAAAAATTTTTGAGAATGAGCAAAAGAAAAAATGAGCTCATGTGTTTGTGCGATAAAAGAAAAAAAAAGAAGTGAAGTGATTGAAAAAAAAAAGTGAAAAGAGTTAGAAAAAAAAATTGAAGTGTTGAGAAAAGTGGAATTGAAAGAGTGTTGATTGAATATGTTTGAAGTAGTCTGTTCCTAATCTCGAAGTGCCAAAGTTTGATTTTCTATTCTCCATTCACTTGAGTCACTTTACCATATTGTTATCCCACCTGTCCAAAGAGCCTACATTACAACCTTGAGAAAAATCCTTTTTGATTCGGCATTGATTTCTAGAGTATGGTCGGAGTTAAGAGCGCTTACAAGCCTATGGCTGCCAATTTGAGTGATTGATTGTTTGAGTGAGTCCCTTTATCATTGATATACACTTGTGAGGGAGCGAAACACATCGTTGAGTGCACATCCATGCTTGATCTTGGTGTGTCTTGTTATTGTTGCATGAGTATGATGAAAGGAAAGTGAGTGAGTATACTTGTGATTGATCTTTGAAGCTCGAGTTCATTTGCTTGCATGAGTTGATTCTTTGACTCATTCCTAACAATTTCACTTGACTTATTATTTCATTGCTTGAGGACAAGCAATATGGTAAGTTTGGGGGGGTTGATTAGGCGTCATTTTATAATTTTTATCAATATATCCACTATAAAATTATAATTTATCTAAGATATAATACTTAACTCACATCCTTATAAATACTCATGACCCGTCTTTATTAAATTTCAATACAACTATCACTCTCCTCTATTTGTACTATTGATGTTCCTATTACTAATTTTGTTGATTGTACTAGAGTTTCTCCCGTGCAATGCGCGGATTGAATATAATAAAATTTAAATGTGAGATTGTATTATGAAAAAGTTATAAAAAAAATTGAAATTAAATTTATTTTATCCATAACCAATTAATATGTAAAAATTATAATATATGAGTATTACAATTATATAATTAATCATACAATTTTTAACTATCACTAACTTCTTCTAACCGTAAATTACCATTCAAATTTACGCGTAAAAAAATCCTGTTGTTTGTTTCATATGTTATGTCAAGAAAGAAAAGTCAAGATTAATCATTTTCTCATGTTGAAGTATTTCTAAAAAAATTGTATTTTGTCATGGTACACGGTATCTTGCAGTCTCCATGATTTTTAGTCGATTGAGCTTAAAGATAACTTTGTGTCATAATGATAATTTAATGTAATACTACAAAAAATGTAGTATTTCAAGAAGTTTTTAGAAATGTTTATAGTATTTTTTTAACATTATTTTGTTATGTACTTTATGTTATTTGAATGGATGAATATTTTAATTCAATTGTTTGAATGTCATTTTAATGTTGTTAGTTGTTTATAATACAACACTTTGATGTTTGTTTATTAATCTATAATCTATAAATATATATTACAAAGACTTTTTCCTTGAATATATTTGGGTGGAAATTTTTTTGGACCGTTGATCAATATTTTGTGACTTGATCACCATCGTCCATTTATTTGTCTAACTATAATGGTAAGTTTATTTAACTATAAATCAACAATCACCATTGTATTTTTGAATTGATATAAGCTAATGACGTCTATTTGATTTATTTAATTAATTGTGAAACATTGGATTAATGCTACAATTTAGGAGCAGTTTTGGTTTACATCCTATTTAAATACCCATCGATCTGTTCTTTCTCATCATCATCATCTGTGAGTTCTCAATGCTTTCGAGTGTTTTTGTTGTGCTCTTATGAGTTTCGTATATTTCGTAGATATTTTTATTGTTCTTCTGTAATATTGTTTAGAGGATGTAAATTTACTTTTTTTCGGACTAAAAGTATTAGTTCTTGCAACTCATTATTGCAGATGTTTTCTTTAGTCTTGGGAGTGATGATGGTATTGGATTGCTGAAAAATTGAGTTCAGTCTTCTCAGTCACCGGCATTGATCTCCAGTTCGATGGAGTTTTGACAATATCACCATCAGTTTCTTGATTTTTCTTGATTGCGAATTCCCTAATTTTCGGTGAAGATCTCCAATTTTAGAATGATTTTGTGTTCATCGTTTTCGCCTACAATATTTGTTGGAACTTCGGTTTTGTAAACCATTTATTTGAAGTTGGACACTGTTAATTATTTTTTGTTATTATGGTGTTTTTTATTCCTATTATGGTATTGATGAGTAAATATAAAATCAAATATTTTCTTATTACTGTTTGATTTATAGGATTTGATTTGCTAAAGATTTTCTCTAAGATCAAGTTGATTATATTTTTTCTATTTGAGATGTCTCACAGCCACCAAAAGTGTAACTTCCATTATAGAACAATATTTTTTAGCAATGGTATAAGCACATGACGGTTGAAGAGAGTGATGCAGAGTTTTTTATTTTGAGAAGAAAGACAATCATGTTATAGTTCTAATACTGAAGACTTCAAAATTTATTCTTTGAGTTGCAACATAATTTTTTTACAATTAATAATTTTTTTATGTTTGCTGGAACATAAGTTATTCCCAGCTTTAAGCACTGCTCCATTTTTTTAATAATTTTTATGAAATGCAAAATATTTTTTGTTCATAGGATTTTGATTTGGATGTAAAATCGAAATGAGTGTATTTAATAAATATACACTCCATTCAATTCAAAATGAATGATGTTTTAGGCATGTTTCACCTTATTTTTTCATTAAACCTTATCTCAATCCCCATCGCTCAAATTTCAATTTAACTTAATAAATTTATTCACAATTCCAAAAAAATAAAAATAAAAAATCAATCACATTTTACCTTACATTTTTATTAGAAGAGGGGCCCATTGTGTGATAGAGACATTTAGGTGATCTATAGAATGGATGAGATATTTGGGAGAGATATAAATGATATTAGTAATTACAATTAAGGTTATAAAAAACTAAAATAAATAATGAGGGTATATTAATCAAAGTTATTTTTTCTTAAATGAAATTCAATATCATAATCAACATACTATTTGTATAAGAGGAGATTATCACACTTACCGTCTTTGCTCTATTTCTCACATCTTCGACACTTCTGTTGTTCATTTTGATTTATTTTTTCTATGTTTCTCGCATCTTTCACTGTTTTGTTGGATTTTTATTTCTTAATATTGCTTAAGTTTGTGGTCGAACCCTTTTCAGATCAATCAAAGATAAGTAGTGATTCATTAAACTATTTTTTTTTAAATCAAATAACTAGGGTTAATTATAATATACAAGATGAAATGAGTACCTTAATCTTGTGTTTGATTTTCTGTAAATGACGAATCAAATCTTCAATTGTTGTTGGTTGGATTTGCACTTTCTTTTCTCGGGAGATTTTCTTGACGATTGTAATCCAACATATGCAAATGACCGTTAGTATAATTTCAATTACCAGATGCCTAACCAGTTCATAAAATGGACACATCTGTAAATTTTGGTATTGTGATTTCAATTAATAATAGGCGGATAAAATCAAATTTTGTAAAAGAATGAAAAGTGTACTAACCATTGGAATCGAAGATGGATGTTTCTCGTGGTGTAAAGTAAAAAAAGAATTGTTGAAATGTTTTCTGTTTCTTCATTTGTGTTCGAGTGATTCTCCCAAACATTGTTAACATCGCTTCGTCTTCAGGAGAAGAGCAGTGGAGTGGAGAATTCTAGAATTGAAGATGTATAATTTTTATTTTGAATTGTAAGAGATAGAGACAACTATAGTGGAAGTCGTTCAGTTTGATAGATAAATGTTTATGGTTAATTGATGAAGAATACGAAAGTCCGAATTTTTTTAATGTGAAACAAAATAATTATTAACCCACTTCTAATGATAACCTTATCATGCATATTTCTTGGGAAGAGGTAAAAAATTATTTATTACAGTATATTATGAATGTATTATGCCTAAATATTTGGTACTTTCCCGGTAATGGATATTGGCAGATAAACGATCAGACTTATTATGCATTAGATAAATAGTGCACTCACTCAATAATTAAGGTTGTTTACACTGAAAATTATAAGTTAATTACATTGTTAAATGTAGTTATATTACAATTAAAAATTTACACTGAATTTAGTTTCTTATTATAATTTTTTTCAATTTAATCTAATACACTTTTTGTTTTAATCAAAATTTATTTTTTTAGTGTAAATAGTCGAAATTGATTAGTGAATACATCATTTACCATATGTATAATATAATTATTCTTTGCATGTAACAATAATTATTTTACTAATATATTAAAATGTATAAAATTAATATTTTTCATTAAAATATTCACAATAAACTTTTAATTTTACCAATATTCACATTACATTGAATTTTAAAATATATGTTTTGTTAGTCAGTCAAATAAGGATGATGCTCAAATAAAGATTTTAGGTAACATGTGAAACTTAAGCTGTAATATGAATGTTTAATTGAGAGCATATTTTTTTTTTCATAAGTATCATTGATCTTGATAAAAAAAAGTTTAGTTATATTTTATTTAAAAAAATTGTATTTGTTTAGTTTTATAATTATAATTGAGTTATTTTTATAGTTGAAAAATTGTAATAAATTCCGTCCGTGCGAAGCACGGGTAGGACGATCACTAGTTATAAAGTAATATGATGTTTTTTTATAAAATAGTTATTGGCAAAAACTTGTATGAGACCGTCTCATGACATGAGACCATACAAATTAACACCTACTCCTACCAAAGTGTTAATGAGTCAATGTCCTAGTTACACTTATTCTCATTGTCTCATGCTATGGGACGGTCTCATACAAGACCTACACATAATTATTTTATGAACTTCGCAATGCACCATAATTAGGAGAATTAATAGGCCGCGGATTGACTGGCCGACCCATTTAGTCTTGAACTATAGGATTAGGTCCAAACATATAGTAGGCAGTAGCCTGTTTAAAATTAGGGTTTTTTTTTACCCGAACAGGTTAGCCCGTCGGTTTATCGGGCTGGCTCGCTTAGCCCGAAACCTTTTTTTTTAAATTAATTTTCTTACCTCACTTACTCGCTTAGATTAACATTTACGTTGTTGTTACACAAAGTGAGTTTTCAACATTCCAACATCGTTATTATCTTTTGTCCACAACTCTCAAATCGTCATTGCCGGATGCCACCACCACTCTCGAATCACCTTTAACATTATAAATTTATTTCAAGAAAAAGTGAACTGTTGAACAATATTTAAAGGGTTCATTGCAAAATAATTCACGAACTTTATAGTCTTTATCAATTATAATATGAACTTTTAAATTTTACAATTCCATACACGAACTAATTTACTGTTGTAATCCAATACATAATGTCAATTTCTTGTGATAATTAGGCTTACATGGCAACCAGAGCTATCACCAAAGACATGTCACAAACCACGTCAGATGTCAGTGCACTAAAAAAAACTTTTTTCTTTTTAATATTTCAAAACTACTGAATTCAAGCACGTCACGTCACACACCAAATATATTTTTTTCTACATAACTAGATAAGACCTACACTTATAATTCATTAAAACTACTAAATTCAAGCACTTCAAGCCATTTATGTTGTGCATTTTATTAGAGTTTTATTTAGGTATAAGAACTTCAACTCAAAATCGTCATTGGCATTTAGGTTGAGTGGTAAAAAAAAGTTTTTTCTTATAGATTTGACCTCTAACGTGACGTGTGACATATTTTTTGTGAAGGCTCCGTCTACCACGTAAGTGTAAGCACCGCTGAAAATTTATACCATGCATCAAATTGCAACAGTAAATTAGTTCGTGTATGGAATTACAAAGTTTAAACGCTCATATTGTAATTGATAAAAACTGTAAAGTTCGTGAGTTATTTTGCAATTAACCCATGTTTAAATGTAATTTTTATGAAATTATTGAACAATATTTGCATTTTAAGTTTAAATGGTATCGTATTACAATTATAAGTCTATATTTTATATTAAATTTTTATTTTTTTTATTTTTTTCCGAAGCCCGTTAGTGGTCCGTTTGACCCGTGGACCGCTAGAGTTAGGGTTATGTTACGAGTGTTAGTAGACCGATAAAAATAAACCGTTTAGACCCACAACCCTGTAGGGCTGACCCTAATGGGTTAGAGTCAGCCCATTTAACATCCCTAACTATAATACTCTTCAACATATTACATAAAACAAACATTGCTTATTAATATTGAACACAAATTAAAAGAGTAGAGTAATAAGTAGGGATTAAGGAAAAATTTGCAAGTTTCTATATATAAATTAGTGAAGAAATAATTTGAATTATGTGTAAGTGTTACTCAAAAGTAATATAACATATTGTGTAAAATTTAGGATATTGAGACGATGTAGTTTAGGAAGGTTTTTCTATTTTAAGGTTATGAATTATTTTAGAAGGAATGAAAAATGAAAGCGGGGAAGTAATCGCGCAACATTGGATTTGTTGTAGACAATTTCTCTATAAAATACTAATGCCTCACATTGTTATATATTATTTCATCCTACAATTACTTTCAATTTTTTTGTCTGTGTTTATGTTCACACTTTTAGAGTGGAAGACCCTAAAAAACTTTACCTTCATAATATTCACAATTTTAGAAAAAATGTTTCTCCCTCTATTCTCTATTAATTTTCATATGTGGGGTGACACACTTTTTTTTTAAATTGCTTTATTTACTTTTTGGATTATGAATGAAGAATATTTTGAAATAAAGTAGGGATTGTAAAAGTATTTTATTTATATATTTTGGGTGTGAAAATAATTGTGAAGAAAATTAGGGGACGGAGGGAGTATTATTTTTGGGCTCACACTACACACCTATGTTGCAAGGGTGCGGGAATGCAAGTGCAGGGGCGATACAATACTGGTTGGGAGATACGGATTTTCAAAATTTTTAAGGTGCGATTCATCATGGCTACATCTGTTTATTTATATTTTATTATATGTAACATCTAAATATATATATATATTAAAATTTGTAAATCGTATGTACTATGTAGTTCACATTTTCTCTCACACAAAACTTAAGCATATTTAATAATTTAATATAATTAAGTAACAAAATATCAATTCAAGTTCAGTTAGTCCAATACATAACATAATAGTAAATTCAATCTAAAACGAGCGTCATATTGTTAATTTAAATTATATGACATAGTAAAATTAAATTGAAATAAGATATTTAATGTTTAACAAGTTGAATTCACGTAGCGGATTTCGAAAATCTGTTAGTTAGATTCGTCAAGTGGTAGCCGAATTTGCCACGTGACAAATCAGATGCGAATTCAAGAATCACACCTCTTTTAAGGAGTGGTTGCAAATTTGTTATTGAATCATGATAATTTTAGAAGAAATTGTGTATCATAGATACACACTATTCAACTCATTTCTTTATTTTATATATAAAAATTTACAAAATTACTCCTCATATATCTACTCATTACTCAACTTTTTTTTTTGTCCTTGCACATATGAAAGAAATCATGATGGAGGGAGCAATATTTACATACATTGCAATTTAATTTATAAACTAACACTTTGGTACATTAGTTGCACTGTATAACTGATAAAAATTTATTTATAAATTTTCAATCTAATTTTTTTTTATTATACAAACTAATATCTTTCTTTATATAGATTAATACTCTTCGTTTCCTTTTTCTTTGAATCTTATGACCCATTAAAATAAGTCAATATAATTGCAAAATTACATAAGCTACACGATCTACATGGTGCAAATGGTGCACATAAAATTTTGCCTATAGAAAATTAGATAGTTGGTTTTCATATCAAAACTTTATAATGTATATATGATTTTGATATTGTTAGCACTTGGTTCAAACTTTTCAATGTGAAAAGTAATGAATATTTTTTTCTGGTATATGCTCCCATAATGAAGGGATATTGGGGAGGGAAGGTGATATTTTTTTTGGTCCTGTAACTTTTCCATTTTTCATCCCAAAAGTTTTAACTATTCCAATCTCTTTCCACTATTTAATTAATTGTCCAATTTTAACCCAATTTTCCAAAAAATATAAAAAAACAAAAATAATGTCGTTTCACGTCATGCACACGTTAGTCACGTGCCGACAAATAATGGGATTTTCCACTGACATGGATGCTTAATGATATTTTTAATGTATTTATAATTTTTTTATTTAAAAATAATTATACACCATTAAATAAAACCAATAAAAAGTAAAAAAAAAAAGCAAAACTAAAATTGAAATACATAGAATAAAATCAATGAATACCAAAATAAATAAAGTATATAATTAAATAAAAAACAAAAGGAATGAAATAAAAAAAATACTCCCTCCATCTCACAATTGTTTGCACACTTGTCATATTCGTCCATCCTACAAGTGTTTGCACGGCAAAAAAAGAAATACTTTCATAAACTCCACCCTCACAATATTCACATATTTACACGAATTGTCATATTACTTTTTGGTCCATACTAAACTCAATCCAATCAATTTCTTTACTTTATACATAAAAGTTTACCATATTACCTCACAAAACTCTACTGATTATATTTTTCTTAAAAAGTGTGCCCACTTCATGGTGCAAACATTATTGGGTCAGAGAGAGTAAAATTCATACGTCTTCCTTACTTATCAGTGAAATTTTGTAAGAAACTCTATCAACTCCCAACCCTAATGTTGCGTCATCGATCTTGAGGAGGAAAAATTTGTGAAATGTATATAGTAATTCCTTCTCAATCATCTTTGAATTTCTTCTATTGCAATTCCTTCTCCATTGCCATTAAATTCATTCTTCCCTCTGTCGTTGTTCGTTGTTGACTTCTCTCCGCCATCATCGCGTGATGTTGGTGGCGTTGCAAAGTGAAGAAAATATCTGGAATTCCCATGTCTCCACGACTAATTTGAAAAATGTAATGTAGGGGTGAGGTGGCATGGATTGGGGGAAGATGATCAAGGAACACTTGGAAGGAAGAAGAATGAGGTTGAGCCTAGAACTTTTGGGGAAAAAAATTGGGGAGGGGGTATTAAAGAGTAGATAGTTTTCTAAAATTGATATTATTGAGATTTTGTAAATCTTTTCTCATCTCTCTTGTTCTAATTCACATATATCAGGAATCTCCCAATCAATAGAATTAATTTATTCACCACATATGGCGCTAAGCCTGTTACGACTTCAATAGCGACATTCGGGAGGTATAGAGGCATCTTCATATGGAGGTGCTATTGGCAGCCTCCAATATCTCACATCACATATCATTTGCAGTCAATCTTCTAACCCTGCCGACTCATCATGACCGTTTAATTAACAGTTAAATGTCTCCTATGCTACTAAAAGAGCTAGTTACATCATAGATTACTATTACTAATTTCATCATATTTATCCCTAACTGCATACTCAGATTCGTAACTTAACTGATGGCAAGTTTAACTCTATCTGTGTGATTTTTCTTGGACCAAATATCATATCTTGGAGGTTTCACAAACAGAAAGGGGTTGCTTGATCTTCTACTGAGGCAGAATACCGTGTTCTAAACTCAACTGTGCTTGAGGTTTTCTATTATTTTGGGAGTTAGGAATCTCATTACCTTCACCACCTCGGTTGCTAGGTGATAACCTTGGTGCAGCTCGACTGGCCTTACATCTAATAATACAATCTAGGATGAAACACCTGACTCTGGATTTACACTTTATTTGAGACTTATCCGCCAATTTTCAAAGAGGCTAATTGAAAGTTATTTTATTATTATTATAATAATAATAATATTATCCACATATGAAGTGGATAAGAGGGAGGGAAGTTACGGGACTTCCAATCCCATATATATGAGAAGTAGAGATAAAGATTTCTCGGTTAGGGAATTGATTTTGAACTCTCTTCTGTAAATAATATTTCTCTCCCAATACACGGTAAAGAAGAATTCTCTAACAGAATTCTTCATCATACACAAACTTATATATCATACATGTACTCAATACTAAAGGACATTTATATTGTGGAATACGAATCAATTCATGAATTAATTTCATGTAATTGAGTTCTGACAACGAGGATCACAGTACGTATGTAGAATCCAACCAGGCTCGAATTCCTTCCGCTGTAATTACGAGGTTGGTCGTTCCAACTTCCTTATTTATGATTATCAAAATCCAACATTGGTATCAGAGCCAATGCGTTGGGTTCTCGTATATGAAAAACTTGTATGAGTATTGTATTTCTCAATTTTTTGGATTTTTTGAAACGGTGGAATTTGTCTATGAAATTTTTACTGTATGTAGCATATATGATGATATGGATGTCTACAAAGTTTCGAATTTTTTGGTCAAGCCGTTTGTGAGAATTAAATCAGTCTTTGAGAAAATACAGTAACTTTGACTGTAAATTACGAACTGTATATAATGAGTCGTGATGATTTCTTGTTACTGGATTAAAGTACCTTGAAAGAGGATTCTATTGATATAAAGTTCGTGAATTTTGGTCAAGTATTGAGTAAGATATGATTTTTGCAAGTTTAGTTGTTTTTTTCTGATTTTTTTTAAAAGAACAGAATTTTAGATCCGATTTTTCGAAACCAAATTGAACAAATTGGATTTTGTTCTAGTTACTAGATGAATCTACGTCTCATAAGGATTCCATCCATGTATTGTTTGTAAATTTTGGATGAGAAACGAGTAAGATATGAATTTTCAAAGTTTTTCCACGAATTTGGGTATTTTTGTAAAGTTTCAGAAACTTTATGGGCTTATTTTTTAGAATTAAATATTTTCAAAGGGCCAAAACGTATTTTAAAAAAATTTCGTGGTTGACCCGGTCAATAACGGTCAAACCAGACCGGACCGGACCGAGCCGATGGACCGAACCGAACCGATCCGTCCTGAACCGGACACTGGACCGACCGGGTGGAGTCAACGCCGGACCTAGGCGGCGCGTGGGCTGCACGCACCGGCCGACGGCGGTGGTCGGTGGCGGCTGTCTTGTTTTTTAAGCTATGCGCTCATGCAATCTTGTTTTGGCTCGTTTGAGCTCAATTTAACTCCGTTTTTTGTGCCGAAAATTCCTATGCGCTCGTTTTTCAGTGTAGAATCTTAATATGCAGAGTATGGAAGCATTTAAACTGGGAATTTTTTAAATGCTTGTTTATCAATTCAGATGAGAACCTAAATTAAATTGTTGCACTTGTGAAATTAGCTGGTTACACTTAGAAATCATTTTTTTGTGTATTTATGAGCTTTGAATTCATGAGTTGATTTTTTTTTAATGTTCAAATGGTTGCTCATTTTATTGATATTTGTCGAATAAGAAGTTCGATAGTGTTTCTACATGTTAAAATCCTTGTGTAGATTCCTCATTTACATGACATAATAGTATTTGAACTAAGCATGTTTGAATATTGATTTATGTAAAGAAAGTGGGAGCCAATGGTTAGACTTGATTTCACTTGTGAATTTGCTTGATACGCTTTAGGAAATTTTAATTTCTTGAGCGTGAAAGAGAGCTGAGATTCATGTGTTAAAGTTTAACTGAAATTATCATGCTTTGTTGGCTGCTCATTTTTTTTAGGTATAATGATGAGGGAGATAGTTACTACACATGACCAGAGGGCAGGAGACGAAGTACTCCATGAGTTCTTAACTTATAAGATGAAGCCCGAACATAATTTAAGAGATCATCATCTAGTCCTTGCTGAACTTTATTTTCAATTGTTGTCCCTGATGTGTAAAAATGTCATCCCGCTTCATTTGAAAGATGAAATTCAGAATCCAAAGACCTGGGCAAAAACCCTTCCTCCTTACTTAGAAGATGTCTATTGGAAGAAGTGGTCAGACTTAAAGGAAAAGCCCTCGGGTTACGTGATTATGAATCAAATCACCATTGATTCTGAAGCAGATGATAGAGGGAAATCACTTAGATCCGCGTGCTTGAGGATGGGGGGCATTCATCGATCCGATTTTCTTAGATTGATAGGTCGAAGTAAAAGTCGGATGAAGAATCCTCACATGGATCCTTTGACTCGGGCAATCTACCGTGCAGGAACTAGAATACCAGACGTAGTTCGACGTGATAAATTGAATGAAAAGTTACAGTTTAGAGGGACCCCTTTCTCTTAAATTGTTAAAAGAAATACTGATTGAAACTTTGAGAGTTGATTATTGGTTTTTCCTATTTTCGTATTAATTATGACTAAAAGTGGTTGTGATTAATTATTTTTTTGAAATTGCATGTTAATTCATGTAGTTTAGTGGTAGTTCTAAGTTATTTGAATTGTTTTAAATACTTGAACTATGTTATTTTTTGTGTTTTGGAGCTGAATCTGTTTAATGAGGATACTTTATGAGATTGATGATTAATAGCTTTAAGTTATTTTTCGATATCAAATTTCGTATCGAATTTTTCAGATGTCAGTTAGCTTGACATAGAACAATATAATACATAAATGAACATTATTTTTAGAATCTTTTCTATTAAAAACCAAACAATGACCTCAACAACGATCATCGCTGAGTTAAACCAAATTGTAAAACTCAAAGGCAATATAGTAACATGTAGTGTCATATGGTATAATACATGTTCTTAGAGAACATGATGTGTTAGACACTATTAACCATGATGAAAAGTATTCTGATATAGAGATAATACTCAAAATGAAAATAATCTGGAAGGTTACCAGGCTTGGAATATTGAAAATTCCATAACTAGTAATATATTGGTAATTTTTTTGTCAATGACGACATATTCCATGATTGTGAATCATACCACCTATAATATCTGGGAATATTTAAAAGGAAAGTATGGTGACATTTCGTTTATGAGAAATATCGAATTCAGGATCTTATCCATTCACTTCCTAACAGTAGGGAACACTTAAGAGTCAACATGACTCTTGGTGAAAAAGTTGAAACTTTCACTCATACAGCTCATAACGTTGAGCTAAGAGACGAAGAATTTGAAACTTCAAAGTCTTTATTAAGTGTTCACATTATATTTATTAGTTCTATAGGAGCTTCGGGCTCTGAATATAAAAGAAAATGGAAGGAAGGTGAAAATGATAAGCAGTCTCTAACTGGGAGAGTTGCTATCAATCTTGATGTCAATCTTAATGCTAGGAAGATTAAAGAAAAATGCTAGACTGAAAATGGATAAGAGAGAAAATGACGTGTTTCAGTTGAAAAGAGCATGATCATTTTTTTTTCTCATGAATGTACTAAGTTCAGGAGAGACAAAGTAGTTCATTCCGTTTTTTGTTTCAAGCACAGTCATCTTTAGTAATGTGTTCTTAACTGAATCTTATCCTTGTGGATTATAGATTCAGAAATAGTAAATCATTGACTAAAGACTGTTGAGCATTAAGACGAGATGCAATTAAAGGAACTAAGCTCGAGTGAAGTCTTGGGACTTGTAAACTTGAGATTGACAATGGTCAATATTTTATATCGCATAGTCTTTTGTTTGCTCAAGAGATCACTCAGGATCTCACCATTGTATCTGATCTTCCATAGCTGGGATATGATTGACATTTTTTCTAAGAGACATGGTTATGATTAGTATGTGACGGCTGCTACGTGTGGGTTTTACGCGCCAGCCACCAGCGGGTGAATGGCGGCGCGTAGTGCATATATGACATAAGTTATGGTATTAGACATATTTTTTCATGTTTTTAAATGGTTCTGGACTGTAAGTGCGCAATTATTTTAGTTATATGAAGTAAGTTCATGTAGACTAAATGTTTGCTCCTCTAGCAATGCTTATGTAGACGATAACATTTTGACTTGCTAGATTAGGTCATGTTGTGCAAGATATGGTGAACTGACTTATAATAGAAGGATTATGATGTCCGTTCTTTAAAAGTCACGTTATCAAATTGTGGAATATCTTGCTCATAAGTGACCAGAAAACCATTATAAAATAGTTATTGTAGATTCTTTATTGCAATTATTTCATTCTAATAAATGTGATTCTATGAATGTCGATGAGAAAAATATGGAACTTATTATTTCTTCATTACCTTTGTCGATAATTTTTCATGTTTTTGACATGTCTGTCTTTAAATTCACATAAGTTCGGGACATTGGTTTGTTTTTTGGACATCACCTAAATGGGATGTGAATGGAAGACATAACTTTAAAGGTTTTAAGAACCTATAGAGCACGTGAATATTTATCCAAACAAGTTCAGGGAACTGTGTAATGAATGAGGCATAAATTGACAAATATCAAAACTTTGTATACCAGTGCACAATGGTGTAGTTGAAAGAAGTTTTGAACTTTGTTGGAAGTGATGAGATCCAATTGAACTCTGGACACGTGAATTGCCTATCTAAGTAACTTTGGGGATCTTGGGATCAACTTGGGTCCAGTCATAAATGTGTCTTAATAAGATGCTTCGTTAAATCCAAATGGTTACATGATGATTGGTGTTCATTGAATTGAAAGTAGTACATTAGATAGAATCACATGATATTAATTTTATTGGAAATTGAATTTTCTAGTAGGGGCAGCATTATTTGGATGCTAAACCACTCTGAGATTAGAATAATCACTCTATCAGATCCAAGTGGGAGTGATTTAATGTGTTTTTTAATAGATGTTTGCCCATTAAAGATCAGATGGATCTTGATGAGAGTAATTATCTAGAGGAGATATCATCTACAGAATTTCACAGCATTTTAATCTCTTCAAATGCTAGGAAACATGTGCTTGAGAAGCATCATGATCTCCAGAAAATATGATAAATCTTTAGGGAATGAGAAACCTACAGACGTTTGTGAGGTTATATCTTGTTCTAGTAAAAGATTGATGAAATAAAGCAGTAGAAGAAGTTATAGAGGTGATGAAATCAAATCAAGTTTGGAAACTTGTAGTTTTTTCATCGAGACACAAAATAGTTGAGAATGTGAATTCTCAAAAGTCAAAGATAGATCTCTTGAGGTGACCAAGTTCACATGATAGAAAAGATTATACTCTAAAAGGGGATGTATAAATTTTTCCTGTATAATGTGAGTTGTACCTCGATTCGTCACGACTCTAGCTAAAGTAAATTTTGATTTTGAATTACATAAAGATGGACGTTGAACATTATATTTCTCAACGGAGAGTTAGAAGAAGAAATCTATGTGTAAAGCAGCAGGATTCTTTCTTCAAGGAGGATAATGTTTGTAAATTGAGGAAGTCAATTTACGGAATTAAACAATCCTCAAAGACAGTGGAACTGAGACTTTATAAATGATTGTCTCATTAACTTTGTTATAATAAACAAAGGCCACTGTATTTATGTTGAACGGTCCAAGACAAATTTTTTTGTAATTCTATCACTAGTTGATGATAAATTGACTGGAATTTTTTAACAATGAGTATGTTTCTTGGTTAAAAGATTCATTGAATTCATTTAAGGAAGTTACTTGAGTTGTCTCAAGAGACATACATAAAGAGTCTTCTAAGAATGATTCAGAATGAACTTTGAGAACAAGTAGATACTCATATTAATTAAGGGCGAGTCATTGAACTATGATTAGTGTCTGAGAACTCTAAATATGAAATGTTTAATACCATATAAAAATTGAAATTGGATGTCTGATGTTTGCTAAATTGTGCTTGCATCGAGACAGTTGTTGAGTTATTTGTCTTGGTTAGCAGATATAAATTAATCTGGGAAAACACACTGAAAGATAGTGTGAGAGATTTTGAGATATCTGAAAGAGTACTGCATATTGTTATCTCGAGGAGATAATCTAGAATTAAAAGAATATACAGACAACAATTGGAATTGTGATTTAGATGGATATAAATAAAATTCCAATTATGCCTTCTTGCTTAAATGAGAAGCAATCTTAAGGCATACCATGAACTAGATCTGTATAGCATTGTCCACTAAGGGAGTTGAGTTTGTGGCATGTGCATTTGCAATCCAATATGTAGTTTGGTTGAGAGTTTTCTGGATATCTTTGAAAATAGTAAGCACTTCAAAGGAAGCTGTGATGATTCATTGTGGAATCAAACAGTCCAGTGGGAGCTGTAATTGTACATTATGGAATAAAACACTCCAGTGGGAGTTATTCCAATTCATTGTGAGAACAAAACGGCTAAAGCTTACTCTGAGTATTTCAAGTATCAAGAAAATCAAACATCTTAATATAAAGTTTGACTTTGTAAGGGTGTTACAAAGTAGAAACAAATATTTCCTAAAAGATTCTCTACTCGTTTATTGTTAGCAAATCCACTTGACAACACTTCCCAAGAGATGTTTAGGACATCTATGGTTAAAGTTCTTGCGTGGATTTGAACATGGTACGATGTAGATGTTAATGTTCCTGAAAAGTTTATGTATTGTGAATTATATGAAAAGTTCATATAATAGTATGTCAACAAGTAAATATTAGCTCTCTCATACGAGTAATCGCCTCTTACATTTGAGTATGTGAAGAGATGAGATTATTTGAAAGATAATCGTAATAGATTTTACCACAAATCTATTTAACTTGTTACAAAGCTAAATCAATGGATTCCTTGACGAAAGTGGGAGGAAATCCAAGTTAAGTGTCGAGGATACACTTGAACTGTGATTTACACGATGTTAGATAAATAACTTTGATGACATACGCTTTCATTCTTGGAAGTTTAGACATCGTGACATGTGTTTCATACCACATGTGCTAAGTTGACCATAAGGAAATGAGAAAATTATCCCTATTTTCTCATTGTATGAGACCTTGAGGTTTGGATAAGCCTCTTATAAGTACCCTTAAGACTTTCTAAAATATTTCTAAGTCTTCACTTTAGTGTTGCTACTTTAGCATGTTACCAATAGCTATAAATTATAATGGTGATACGGTGCATGTCTAGGAAAGCAGCTATAGTGGGAGTCTGTAGACATTTTGTGTGAAAGGAAGGACATCTTTATTAACACATTCTATTGTGTTCATTGACCGGTCAATCGAGTTAAGAACTTGATTATGAACAAATAGATTTGATAAAGGTTGAATATGCTCTAATAATTCCAGGGGATTGAAAGAGATATGTCAACTTGTGTTAATCGACAAGAGTTCTGGGGTATAACGAGAATTGAATTCTTCATATAAATCTGGTTGAGTTGCTATATATCCTTAACAAGTGTATAGCAAGAAAACTCATATTCTCGAGGGTCACACGATATATTTGTCTGTATGAATAAGTAATATGTGATGGTATAAATATGTGAAGTAAGCAAGTGTGAGACTCGAACTTCATATGTGAGTGGGAGATGAAAGTTATTTTATTATTATTTTAATAATAATAATATTATCCACATATGAAGTGGATAAGAGGGAGGGAAGTTACGGGACTTCCAATCCCATATATATGAGAAGTAGAGATAAAGATTTCTCGGTTAGGGAATTGATTTTGAACTCTCTTCTGTAAATAATATTTCTCTCCCAATACACGGTAAAGAAGAATTCTCTAACAGAATTCTTCATCATACACAAACTTATATATCATACATGTACTCAATACTAAAGGACATTTATATTGTGGAATATGAATCAATTCATGAATTAATTTCATGTAATTAAGTTCTGACAACGAGGATCACAGTACGTATGTAGAATCCAACCAGGCTCGAATTCCTTCCGCTGTAATTACGAGGTTAGTCGTTCCAACTTCCTTATTTATGATTATCAAAATCCAACACTAATGTAACCTGGAACTGGTGGTGGATGTCTTTACAAAACCTTTGACATCTGCTCGTTTCTTACTCTTAAGATCCAAAATTATGTGGCTAATGGCACGTCAATTTTGCGGGGGAATAATAATGAATGTATAGTTTTCTAGAATATTATGTATAATATTAGATTGATATTAATGAGATTTTGTAAATCTTTCCTTATCATTCTTGTTGTAATTTGTATGTATAAGAGATCTCTTTATCAATGGAAATAATTCATTCACCACATATTTTACCCTTCTATATGGCGCTAATTAAACAGGTTGCGACTCCGATAGAGACATCGTCTCCCCTATCGGTTTTGGGAAGTGTAGATGCATCTTGTTGTGACTAGGGTTGTAAACGAATCAAATACTTTTGGTTCGATTCGGTATTCGTATTCGAATTTTGATATTCGTATTCGAAATCTTATGATTCGAATTCGATTACAAATATTCGATCCGATTCGTTTATTAATCAAATACAAATAAAAAATTATGATATTCGATTCGATATTCGTAAGTATTCGATTAAATATAATAATAAATTAATAATAATAATAATAATAATAATAGTAGTAGTAGTAGTAGTAGTAGTAGTAGTAGTAGTAGTAGTAGTAGTAGTAGTAGTAGTAGTAGTAGTAGTAGTAGTAGTAGTAGTAGTAGTAGTAGTAGTAGTGCCTTACCTCCACAGAAGGAGTTCTCACCAATCGTCTGTTCTTCCCGACAATAAGAGGTGTTCTCACCTGATCTACAATCAAGACCACAATCTTCTCAGTCGTCTCACCATCCTCTCTCTTCTACCTCTCACTTCCCCTTTTGTTTTTGTAAACGCTCTATAAGCCATTAATTTATTTTGAGTGAAGAATGAACACGGGACTCGTGATTGGGTCGCAGGTCGACTTATATGGAATATCTAATTTTATGTATGGAAAAAATTGGATAAAGAGACAGATCTAATTTTATTTATTTATTATTTGTTGTTTAGATGATATGAAAAGAGGCAGATCGGTTTTTCTTTTTATTTTTTCTTGTTCTTCATGGTTGTTTAGATCCTACGGAAACAAGAGGTCGGATTTGTTTTACAATTTTCAATTTCCTGAATAATATTCGTCTTAATTTTGTGGATTAAAAGCATAAAAAATTAAATTTTGATTAAATAAACAATAAGAAAAAAATCGAATCGAATACTCGAATCGAATCAAATAATTCGAATATCTATTTTGAATCGAATACGAATCGATATTTTTATTCGAATAATAATCGAATACGAATACGAATATTCGAATAGTTTCACGAATCGAATCGAATACAGTGATATTCGCTTCGATTCGATTCGTTTACAACCCTAGTTGTGACCATAATAGTTACGAGCCTAAGAGAATATCCTATAGAGAGCCCTAGAGGTCGGCAACCGACCTTGTGGGGGGGGGGGGGGGGGCGAAGTGGCTGGACAAGACCCCCGCAATACGAAACAGCCGACCTCGGACACCTAGAGGGACTCACCTGTCTCGACCGACCTCATGGGCAATCCCAAGAGGCCGGCTCGATCTTCTCATGGGCCCACGCCGACCACATGATAAACATGAAATCCGGCACAACAATGAATGCTCTAGTCCAACCTCTTAACCGACCTAAGAGGTCGGCGATCGATCACTCGCACAGGGAGGTTCCGAGCCCTTGCCCATTGAGAGGTCGGAACTCATCCCAAAAGTTTAGAATCCTACCTCAATCCAGTCTCTTCCACTTCATAGCCATTGGAGACCCCTCGAGCACATGGCCGAATCAGACAAGATCAACCCAAATAAGGCAAAGAGTCATCCCCGTACGCAAGGATATAGGGAATATTCCACACAAATATGGAAGGGGCACAAAAGATCTTCACTCAGAGACACGTGGCGAAACGAGAATGGCTCGAGGCCTAACATAAAGGATGGTCGGGCGCCCGCGCTGCATCATTGATTTTCAGTCATTTAATGTACAGTCCCCTCCGAGGTCGGAAAAGACCAAATTACCCTTTCATGTAAAACCTATAAATAGGTCTCTCCATGTACAAAAAAAGAAGGATTTGCATATATACGAAAATCACACACTTAAGTCCAGGGCCTAAAACCTCTGGCATATCTCCTCTTATTTATTGCTTCTTGCATTCATATCTTCATATCTTCATCATCATCCCATAATGAAGAACAACCAACTATTCATTCAAACATTAAACATTTCATTTAGTGTTCATTTATTTCATGTTTTAGTCTAGATTCTCCCACATTCTCAACCTAATCCAGCCCTAATTTTAGGCTGATAACACATCTGAGTATAGAGGTGTTATTATAAGCCTTCAGTATCTCACATCACAAGGCCGAACATATAATTTGCAGTCAATCGCCTAACTCAATCCACAATTTCACCGACTCATGATGTTTGGTTAGCTGTTAAAGGTCTCCTACGCTACTTGAAGGGCTCGTTACGTGATGGATTTTATTAGTAATTCCATCATCTCTATCCCTTATTGTATGCTCTAATTCGAATTTTGAAGGTAACTTAACTAATGGCAAGTCTACCTATGCTATTTTTCTTAGATCAAATCCCATATCCTGGAGGTCTCACAAATAGAAATAGATTGCTTGATCTTCCACTGAGGGAGAATACGGTGCTCTAGCCTCAACCGCGGATGAGGTTTGTTGGATTTCTTTTAGTTATTTCGAGAGTTAGGAATCTCATTACCTTCACCACGTCGATTGTTATTTGATAACCTTGGTGCAACTCGTCTGGTGTTACATCCAATAATGCACTCTAGGATGAAACACACAACTCTGGATTTACACTTTGTACGAGACTTGTTGGGAAAATAGGGGTGCCCGGAATCTATTCGGGATGAAATTTAAATACGAATTTAAATACAATTATTACTAGCATGAATTAATCCTAATTAATTCAAATAATAATTCCAACAACTAATTTTCATCATGCATGTTGAATTAATTTCACATATTAACTAGGCGGAATAAACAAGTAAATATGTGATTAACGGACCTTTTGTAGAATTGGCCTTTGGATATACACGGGACAATTACGATCTCTCTCTATCAACCCAAAGTCTTCTCAAGTATTTCCCTTTTCACCTCACTTGATCACCGGTGGGAGATGTTTTCAAGTAATTTAATAAACTAAGGAAAAAAAAATATCTATGCTTCTTGATTTTTCCAACACATAGAATTATGCACTTGGGGATGAAATAATCATCCCCTATTTATAATATGTAGGGGCCGAAATTTTAAGTGATATTTGGGCTTGGAGAAAATCTTTTCTTAGCTTCTAAGAAATCTTGAATATATCTCATATATTATTTTCTCCAAAATAAAATATTCCACAAAAATCTCACCCTTCATATTAAGGGATTAATTTTCGAAAATTACAATAGAAATCCAAAGATTTGGATCTTCTTGAATATATGAGATATTCTTGTATTCCTAGAATACATATCTTCCATAATATATTTCCAAGAAAATCAACAAAATCTTATTTCTTTTTGTTTCTCTTATTTTCGAAATTTACTTGAAAAATCAGCATTAATATATTCTTTATTTTAATCACCTTATCATTATTGGGCTACTTAATGGACTACTTGAGGGGCCTTAAGGAGAATTAAGATTGGACCTCCTAATGGACTTCTGAATTTCAATATTGAGCCCCAATATAATTCAGTCCATTAATATTAATTATTACCACTAATAAATTAATATTGCACTATCCATCTTAATCCATATTACGATAATATGGGCTGCCGGTTATTATTTCCCGCGTTTAAGATTATCAAGTCCATTAATTAATTGAGCTTCTGAATAGCTCTAAATTAATTAATATATTTCACCTTGGAGTAAAGACAGCTCAACATTATTATTCGTACCGAAGAAACTAATTCTTCACTTGCAAGATTTGGTACAATAAAACTTCTGAGCCCACCAAGGGGACTAATCACACGAGCCGTACTCGCACGCGTTTCTCCGTATTAAATCTTAGCAACCGTCGTATGGTTAATATTACTGCCCAAGACACAAAGTTCGAAGTCACAATGATTCTCACCCAACATGAATCAAAGCAGTAACCATTAAGCACACACGGTCCTATTTAAGTGACGGAGATTAAGAAATCAACAACCACTGAGGTCTAATTCTTCACCTTTCAGAACAGAAGAATTTATCCTCGCTGTAGGTCCTCTTCAACACATACTAAATGTGCTAGTGCAATCTCTTAGTCAAGACAGACCAATCTGAGACTTACACATCGACCTTTCACGGCGGATTGTTCAATTCCACCTAGGTCATGAAAATGTACGTTTAGTTACAAGTAAACTGTTAATGTTGTCTTCCGTGATCGGGTATCACCACATTAACTCCATTGTAACATGTACTATATATTGAACGGTTTGCAATAGAAATTCAACATTCAATCATAACTAAAGCAAATGTGATAAAAGAATTATTCTCATAAAACGAGTGTTTGATACACGAGTTATACGAAGTAAAAGCATACTTTCACGTATAACTCCAACAAGACTTACTCGCCAAGAGAATTTTCAAAGGGGCTCATGTAAATACTCTGGACTAGCTGGCGGATGTCTTTACAAAACCTTTGGCACATGCACATTTTTTTTACTCTTAAGATCCAAAATTTATGTAGTTGATGACATGTCAATTTTGCAGGGGCATATTAGGGAATAGATAGTTTTCTAGAATATTAGATTGATATTATTGAGATTTTGTAAATCTCTCCTTATCTCTCTTGTTGTAATTTGTATGTATCATGAATATCTCTTTCAATAGCATTAATTCATTCACCACATATATTTTACTCTTATATAGAGATTGCACATGAAATCATCTATTTCATATTTGGTGTTTCATTTTGTATTCCACATTGCGGATGAATAACATGTATAGGCATGAAAAATAATCAGTGGATGGTGTACACTACATCGACATGAATAATAATAATCAAATAGAATGAAACACCAAGTGAAATACGAAGAAACAAAAAAAAATCAAACTTGGGGTTTGAGAGTTGGCACGTTTAGGGAAGAACAGTGGGGTGAGCATACTTTAATGAATAATAATATAATGATATTTACATTTTGATAATATTATTAATAAGTGAGGTGGATTTGTTTGAAAAAAAAAAAATCAAATTAACACATGTGTTATGTAAGCAAAGCCACCCAACATTTTAAAATTCGACCGGAATGTGAAGGATACGTGATAATAAAAAAAAAAAAAAAAAAAAAAAAAAAAAAAAAAAAAAAAACGATGCCATTTTCGGTTCTTTGGCGAAATTGGGGTTAAAATTGGATAATTCTATAAATTACAGAATAAAAATGGAATAGTTAAAAAAAGTTGAATGGAAAGGACCATGGATAAATTATGGGACAAAAAAAATTAATTAATTCAAGAAAAGGGTGTCACAATGGTAGTTAATTATATTATTAATGTGTTAGTTCTAATTTTATATTTTAAAGAGAAATAGAATAATTGTTAATTAAAAAAATAGTAGAATGATTGAGACAAAATAATTTATAGAAAATAAAAATGTGTATAGACAAACTAAGGTAGCATGACACGTCTCATGTTACCATTAACCGAAGTTAATACAGATGAATCCAAAGTATCCTTGAAATTTCAAATAATTTCTTAGGAGTTAAGCAATTGATTCAGTAAAGATCAAGGGTAATAGAATCTTGATTTGCTGTATCTCAGTTTTATTATTATTATAAACATTTTTTAATCCTTAGAGTAGGCTTTTTAATTATTTAAAAGAAAATCTCGACATATATATTATAATGCATATGCAGTTTTTTTATTTTGTTTATTTATGATATACTATAGTTTTTTAAAGACAACCTAGCTAGCATTTAACTGATACCTATCAAGCTGTAAGAAAAATTACAATAACTTTATATATTCTTTCATTCAGTTAAAGTTGATTTACTATGTATGAACTAGACATATTTATGAAGTTCGGTGATTACCAAACTCGTAGCGAAATCCGCACTGAAAAGGAATTAAATCGAAAAAATTATAAACTTTTTTATTTTAATTGTATCGAAATTGAATCAAATATTTTTTTGATACGGATCTGGATATTACCAAATTAATCGTACCGAAAAACCAAATGTGACCGTATCGAACCATACCGTACTGAATAACCGAATTAAATATGTATTAAATTTAATTATTATTTATTTTTCATTTATCGAACATAATTAGAATGTTATTGAATTCAAGTACAACTATACGATATTATAATCTCTCCTCCTTTTCAGAATACAAACATCATACTCCCTCCATCCCATAGTTGTTTTCTACATTACTGTTTGCACACGTTTGAAGAAAAAAATTGTTTATTAGTATTTAAAGTGATAAAATAATATAACAGATGTTTTTAGTTAGGAGTGTATGGAGAATATAATATTAAAAAATATCGTTGTTTTTTTTTTTTTTTTTTTTTTTGCCAAAAATGAATGTAGCAATTGAGTATGAGACAAATATTTTGACAATATAGCAAACAACTTTGGGACGGAGAAAGTATTATTTATCTTATTAAGTTCTTAAAAGGTTAACTTATGTTTAGGTATCTATCAAAATGATTTAAATTATTTTTTTAGTCTTATAATTTTATTTTTCATGTATATTCATTTCTTACAAAAACTTGAATATGGTGTACCTTGTATCAGGAATTACGATCAACGTGATTTTAATATTGCACTTTCCATTCATAAGATATTTCAAAAGAATTTTTTAAAATATATTTTATGTAATTTTAAATACTCTATTGGTGGTGATTGCGTTAATTTTTTAGCTATCCATTATCATATAATGTGTTATATTCGAACTTGTAATGATATATGTTTGATTGTTGGTTGAAGTTGTGTGGTATTCATGTGAGTGTGCATGCATCAATATATATATATTTTTTTTTAAATTGATAAAAAATAGTAGAGAATTATAAAAAAATGGGTAAAAAAATCCGTTTCTCCGTATCGTACCATAGTGTTCCGATTCGGTCCGTTTATAACCGAAAATTTGCTCTGATCCGTACCAAAAATAAAATATTCGTACCGTACCGTATCGAAATTTTGATATGAACACGGACACACAAATTTTAAAATAACCGAACTTTGATACGGACACAGATAATTTCAAATATCCGTTTTGATCCATATCATGAACAACCCTAGGATAAACACAAGGTAAATTTAAACTATAAATCATGAGATAATTAAAATAGCAAGAATCTTGACAATTCAACTGCACAAAATTAAAATAAAAATATAATGGGGCAAAGATTCTTTAGACTTTGACACTTATGTATATATTACCTGCTGTTGTCTCCTGTCAGTTTTGGTGCTTCACTGAAAATGAAGGTGCATTGTAGATAATGCAACAACAACACAAGTTTTCAGACTCCCTTCGCTTTTCCATCAACTTTGGATAGTACATGCATGGTGATTTCTTAATAAAAAAAGTTGTTATTATATATGTATATATTATGAGTAAAAAATTATAGGAGGTAGTTTCACATTAAGACGATTTACAAATTAATACTCATTACTTTCAAAGTATTAAGATGTCATTCTCAAATTATACTTCATTTCATCGTTAGAAGATTCATATTGCAGATAGTCGTGAGAATAGGAGGAGTCGAGCTGTGCTTCTCGTTGGAAAATTTGGACATGATATATAGATATATTAAATTCAAGCTTGACCTCGTTACTCAGAGTAATTATCTTGTGCACTTGGTGTATGATGCACTCACGCAAAAGCTGACTATGTTTACACTGAAAAGTTTGTTCCAATTACACTGAAAAATGTGGTTGGATTACACTGAAAAGTTTACACTGAAAATCAATTTTTAGTGTAAACTTTTCACTGTAATCCAACCACACTTTTTAGTGTAATTGAAACAAACTTTCCAATATAAACATAATCAATTGTTGTGTAAGTGCACCGTGCACTTTGTACAATAACAGTTTGCCCGTTAACCGTGGTGAGTTTTTTTTACTAGGCTCAAGTTTGATTTTTATAATAAAAGAGTTGGGCCATAAAATCTATTTAAATCCCTTTTAGACTCATTCAGCTTAAATATAAAATTAGTTATAATTATGTTATGATTAAGATTTGTTTATTTTGATTCATTTTAAACGTGAATTAGAGTTTATTGATGGCTGAGTTTAACTAATCAAATTATTCATTTAAATATATATTATTACAATATAATTTTTATTGATAATAAACACTCCCTCCGTCTATGAAGAATAAGCTTGTTGCTTTTTGCACGGTTATTACAAAAATTGATATAATATGTAAAAAAAGAATATTGTGTTACATCAAGTACTAAATAAATTATTTTAAAAATATTATGCGTGTATGTTGAAAAGTGTAGATAAAATTTATTATTTCCATTTTAGGCAACAAGACAATTTTTCGTGGATGACCCAATAAGGCAACAAACCTTATATTTTGTGGACGGAGAGAGTAGTTAATAAGGAGTATATAATATTTATATTGGATAATATATAGTATTTGTAAACTTAAACGGGCTGGCTATTGAGTTTAAAGGATTTTTGTAAAGGTCTAAATTTGGCAAAAATTAGATTTGATTGTTCATTAATAAAAAATGTCGAACCAAACCAAATTTTAGAGACCTGGCCCTGGTTGGCTAGCCCTGTTTCTCAGTCATAATTGCAAAAATATATTTAGAGTTAGTTATATAATAAAGTAAAATCTAATTTATATACAAAATTTGGACCCCAAAGTTCAAAAACTTACAACAGTATGGTTATAATTTAGATATGGAATTTGGTAGGGAAGATAAATACTACACTTTACCAACTTTAACCACTGCCTGGGTCTTGTCCTTTTTGCTTTATTCCCAGGGCTAGCCTCTCCTTAAGTAAACATAAATGTGCTTAGACTAATAACAAGGAAACCACCCTATTTAAATTACGTTATTAAATTTAAGTTTCATTTCATTAACCTCTTTTATGATCGTTTAAATTAAACTTCTAAAGTTTCAAATTTATTTTATTAGAGCATTTTATACTTCATTTTTTTTATAACCGGCCATGGATGCTTGTGAATTTGTAACGAAATTGTATGTAAATTAATTTTGCTATACAATTAGTTTGTATTTTATGTGTTTAAATAATACTAGTTGTGTTATTAAAATGAAATAATTCTTTAGGATTAGTTGTTTCGCTAAATAAATGTGATTATTTGTATTATAAAATAAACAAAAATTTATGTGCTATTGGTGCAATTTATTTTCACTCGCTGTTTTTTAGTCTTCACTAATGCAACTAGGGATGGTAAAATGATCCGCTCCGCAAGCGATCCGTTCCACCCCGCTCTGACTGGATCAGCCCCGCCCTACCCCATTCTGAGAATGGAGCGGATCAGCCCGCCCCGTTCACTGAGCAAATCAAGCACGAATCTCTATATTTATTGCTCTGTTCCGCTCCGCTTTGCTCCGCCCTGCTCCATATAATATTAAATATATACATAATATTATAATATATATAAATTTAATTTTATATTCAATTAAATATAGTAATAATATTATGAAACCCTAGTACTTAATGTTTAGTTTTTTCAATTTTAAAATTTTCAATTTTTTTTTATATATTGATTTTAAAATTTTATAAACTTGAATGGGATGGAGCAGGGCGGCTCAAATCTACCCCGCGCGGGGCAGAGCATGGAGCAGGGCGGGGCAGCGGGCCGGTGGCGCGGAGCAGATATGGATATTGAGATATCCTCCCTGATCCGCTCCATTGTCATTCCTAAATGCAACAACACACTACCCATTTTGATAGCAACGAATTAGATTGTGTTCAATTTCAGCGTGCAACTGAATGTGAATATGACACGTGGCATGTGATGAGTGGTTGAGCTTTTGTTTCTTTAAAGATGGGTTTCCTCACTTGCAAGATCTTCTTAGGCAAGAAAGGCATAGTCAAGGCCCAAAGCAATCCATGTGTTTAATTAGCAGCTGCTTGGCAGCCAACAATTTCCTGATTTCAAAATCCATCACTTTCAAATTAATTAAATTGAAGGAAACAACTTTTCTATTATTCCCACAGCTTTGCTTTCTATACTAGCTTCTTTTGAAGATTTGCCAAACGGGCGTGCCCAATAATGTGAAACATATATCCAACATTATTTATGTTAAAATTCAGTTTAAGTACATAGACTGAGCCCAGATGGGTCCATAATGCTGTTTTGACCAGACCCATCCTTTAATTCAAATTTGATTGGCTAATTACTGTTTTATTCAATCAATCACATATACACATTCAGATATTACATCAACATAGCCACATAGAACTAAGAGTATATAATATAAGAAAATAAAGAATTGAGTATGGATTTTTTTAACATGTTCATAAATTTTTCAATAAAACAATTATAAGTGAGAATTGCCTAAATTTTTAATTATATAATATCTTTATTCTTTATTTACAAACAATTTATCTATAAAATAATTTCGTAAGCAAATTATTTGTAGGCAAATTGCTTGTAGTTAATATTACCCACAGACACATACATCAATGTCTAATTCGTGTATGATGGTTGATACTACAAATAATTAAGTGTGAAATAATTTATTTGAATATTTTTACGTTTACAGAAGTTGTCATTTGAAAAAAAATTCACCAGCACCAAAAGAACAAAAAATTAGATTGATTTACTACTATTGATGATCAGATATCAAAATTTTGTAAGTTTATACACCATACTAAAATCTAATACTCGCATTAAGTATTTTATTATTTTCCTTCAAAAAATAAAGTATTTTATTATTTAATAATCTCTTATGTGTGTAATTTTCTTTTCCATAATATAGGAATACGAAGATAAAATATTTTTGCTTCTCTTACGTCCTTGTTTTTATCTTATACACCTTTAAAGGTATAAATAACACCTTTATGCATTTTTTGGGACAGTCATTTCCATATTAACTTTAATAAAACAAATTAAATATTTCAATATCTTACATATATTTTCATTTCGCTGGAAACATACGCCCTCTGTTTCAATTTACCTGTCGTTTTTGAAAAAAACTTAGTTCCAAAATATCGGATTTGATATAATGCCCACCGGTGGGCATAAATTTATATGCCCACCGCGAATGTGATAATGACACGTAAGCAAATTTAAGTAATCAATTAAAATAATAGTGGGACCCCTATTTAAATTTGCTTACGTGTCATTATCACATTCGTGGTTGGCATTATATCAAATCCGTCCAAAATATTTGTTAATTTTGATTTACATATATATATATATATATTTTTTTTTTCAACTCTTTGCTACTTTCTTTTACTTTTGTGGTAGGTAGATAAATGATCATATGATTCATTAATAACTTGAAGGTTTATTAGTTATTTTTATACAAATAATAGTTGGTTCAAGTTAAGAAACACCATACACTAGTGTATATTTATTTAAGTAGTGACACTTTAATGAACAGAGAAAATTTTGAACTGGACACCAAAGTAGGAAAAGTTAAAGAAAAAAGACCCACAAAATCTTAGTATAAATTAAGGCATAAAGAATATATGGAAAAAGCAAAGTGTGGGAAGATTAGGCTTTCTTCTAACGTTTGGAATGTCGATTGTTGTAAGGAAATAGGAATAGGAATAGGAAATATGAATGACAAGAAACGAAAAGCGATTACGAAAAGCCATTTGTGGATCATCAATCAAACCACACTCTAAAGTGGAGTGTGAGAGAGAGATCTCAATCTCAATCTCAATCAATCCCCCAATTCTTTCTCTATTCCCAATGATTCATTGCTTTCATTTTATGCATACTTCCTTTTTCACCCCCACTAGATAAGTGCCCGCGTATTACGCGGAATTTTCGTAAAAAATAATTAGATATGTATTATATATACTTAAATAAATTTATTCACTGTAAAATAATATAATTATATTATATGATGAATATATTCAATAATATATTCAATTATAATTTTGATTTTATGTGTTTTCTAGACAATAAGACTTGTCAATTAAATGTTAAAATTTAAGATAATTAGATTTAAAAAAATTAATTAATAATTTAATCGATAGAATAAGTTAAATTTATTTAATATACTTAAATTCTATTTTTTCTAATTTTTCATAAATTAAGATTCACTAAAAGGAAATCTTCAAATACAGAGAGACAACAAAAATAATTCAATTAAACATTAAATTTTCACATAATTAGAATTTTTTTTAAAAATTTAACTAATCAATTTAGTAATTATATGTAGAGTTAAGTATACATAAGTTACTTGTTTGAATTATTAACACATTAATTTTTTTTAAATATATCATCCTAATATATAGTTAAATAAAATATAAATTGGTACAATTATAATATAATTTTATAGACTCAAGTTATATACGATAGAATTATAGCTTTATTGAGATTTATAGTATAGCTTAATTGGTAATTATATTAAACTTTAATCATGAAGTGTAGGGTTCAATTCCTTATGGATATTTTTTTTTTTATTAGACTACCTATTATATAAAGCCACATAGATGACATGACACATAAGACTCATGCCACATATATCACCTATTATATAAAGCCACATAAATGGCATGACACATAAGACTCATGCCACATAGATCACACATAAGACTCAAGAATTGACACAATTATGCCACATAACTGAAATTAACCACAAAATTACACGTAAGCGAAACTAATATAAAGACGACACATAGACATAGCAAACTCCCTATTAGTATAATAGGGGATTATTTGTATAAATTCTAATATGCATCGTTATATATCTATTTGTGTATATGTGTTATGAAAAATTCCATCAAGGGGAATCTAAGGGAGGGAGAGCAGAAAAGAAAAATGAATATTATTTGAAGTCACTAGAAACACATAAATTTATATATATTATTATCTTATAAACATATAAAATAAAAAAATTGCAGGTCAAAATATTCTCGTGCCAAACTTGGGTTGGATTGAGCCACAAAAACAATATTACTCCTTTACCTTAACAATATTACGTTAATCAACAATAAGTCAAGTAATATTATATTGTTGTTTATGTAATATTACTATTTAGGATACACTTGGTTTGTAATTCTTCAATGAGATGATAATGAAAATAAATATAGGATAATTATATTGTAGAGATTAATGAAAATATAATATGATCAATTCATTTTCATCATACTTTGTATGAGGCACGAGACTCAAATTGAGTTAATAATTACCACATTCTCCTCCCCTATAATTATTTCTCAATCATTTTACTATTCCTCAATCAATTTTTTCTTTTGTCTCAACTTATTCAAAAATTCGAGCAATACACTATTAATGTAATCATCATTCTCATTCTATTCATTATTAGGTAATTTCTCATTAACATTGAAGATTTGAACCAAGCAACGTAATACTATATGAACAAATATGTAATACTATTAAGATACCAGCCTAAGTTTATTATTAAAGCCCAAATATTGAGTTTGGTCAAAGGAGAGAGACATGCTGAGCATGAAGAGGTCAAGTCCTCCCAAGTCTTGACCAATTCAGACCCCTAATAAAAGGAAGTATATTCGCTTTAATCTTGGAATTTGAAGAGAGCTAATTATTATAAGGCAACAAGCAAAATGCTCCGATGAGAAGTCATGTACATGAGCAACCTGAATCAAAATACTCTTATTAACTTGGCAAATATATCATATCAACTAAATATATCATACTCTAGATAAGACTTATGTGAGCTCTCTCCTTGTCATTATCATAGACTTGATAAACAATACATTTGAGCCTCCTGCTATAAACGCGATGGTGGTGCCCATAAAAAAAAATTCCTTTTGTTAGAAACGTACTGCCACGTTTCTAGGGTTTCTTGGCTCAAAATCAACAAGAAAAGACACTTTTACCCTTACAACCTTTAGGTATAAATACCCACACTCCCCCACAGGTGAAAGATAACTTTTCTTCGAAATTTTTCACGTTCAATTTCTTCTCTAAAATTCCGATCACTGACTTAAGTGTTGGAGGCCCAAAACCGGGCAAATCCCCGATGGGTTGTTGTAGGTTCTTCCCAGAGTTGGCGAAAGGCAAAGCAAGTGATTCCCATTCCTTGGCAAAATTCTATTCCATCAAAGGACATTATTAGGTGATTCTCTCTAGAATCCATCTTCTTATTTGATGAAATTGTGTGATTTAGATTATTTTTCATCAACATGGTAGAATACTATATAAGAGGTGACTCGAAATATTCCTAAAACGCTTTATTCATGCCACAAATTATAGCATGCACCCAAGTGCATACTATACACTTGAATTTTAAACTCAATTTTATATTTGATTTTTTAATTATATATATATATATATATATATATATATATATATATATATAATATTGGTGATTATTGGGGTATTGCTCATTTATGTCACTTGGGATATTGGTGACTATTGCTCGTCATATCACCGACTATTGCTTGGAGTATTGCTAATTCAAGAAATACAGTACACACGAAAGTATGTGTTTTTCATACTTTTTTCAATTGATTTTTTTTTTTTTAATTCTAAGAGCATTGTATGCACTTTGGTGCAAAGTAGAACTACCATCTAAAAACATGTACATTTTTTTTATGTATTGTATTTAGGCATAAAGTACACCCATGGTATTTAACTATTACCTCATATTTAAGTAAGCTCTTGTACAAATATGAACAAATACGCTATTGACGTATTATATTAATGCAAATAAACTATTTTTACTGTTTAAAAAAAAAAAAAACTTCTACTAATCTAGAATAATGGAAATGATCATATGCTCACCGGTGTAAAGATGAATTTTCTTATTTGTATACTAACAAATTTGACATTAGTTTTTATTTTAATACTTTAATTTAGTGTTTCTTATTAATCAATGTGTTTCTTGAAATTTTTGTATGTTTTCAATAGAATAATATGATTTTTCCTTCTTAAAATTAAAGAATTAAAAAAAAAACATTTAATTTCTAATAGAAGTGCTTTTTTGTTCAATTTTAAAAAATACATGATTCATTTGCACAAAAAAAAAAAAGTACTTTGAGAGTTTACTTGAACTTGAAAAAAATACTTAAGGAGTTAATATGCATCAGAAAATACCTTCAAAGTCTGGATGTACACATTTCCTTGAATTTATACTTAAGTTGTGCTTGATTGGAGGATTTAAGAGGTGAAAAATGAGAATCAAAGCCGTGTTTGAAATCACTCTACTTAACTACCATGACTTTGATTATCAAAAACAAAAAAATCACTCCTACCTCACATATTTAAGAGATATGACTTTAATTTCATACCCTTTTTATTCTTATATCATTTTCATATTTTTACATTTTTACCAAACACCCACTTATTTTTTAGGAATAAAAAATATTACTGATTATTGTATTTTATAGTTATCACAAACCATTTTTTGGGATTTTATGTTTGTTAACCATTGAATTAATTATTGTGTTTTTTGAAAGTAAAAATTATACAATAATGCAATATTTCAACCAAAAAATAATCATTATCTCTTTTTCAAAAATACAAAGAAATACACACCTTATCAATAACTTTAAAAAGCGTACAAATTATGTGATTTTTTTTCTTTAATGGTTTGTGAATATGTATACATTATAAAACATTATATGAATTTTAATCAATAATTAATGAATGAAAATGAAAGATAACAAACATTTTGGACGGTGCATCATAATTAGCACGGTAGCTGAGTGGGCCTGTTGATTAAAGTAGGCCCATTTGCAGACAAGATATATTGAGCCCATTATAATGTATCATGCAAAATGATAAAAGAATATGGTGTACCATGTACCTCACCGTTCTTCAAAGTTGCTCAACATACCAAAAAAGGAGTAAAAATAATTAAAGACAAGATCAAAAGCCCGACATTCATGTAGAATTAATGGTGATGGCAACGTTGTAAGTTAAAACGGTTTAGTCTGTGTTATCATTGCTTATGTATTTGTATAATACAATGAAAGTTGAAAAAAATCTTTCTAAAATGACAATTTTTTTTGTTGTAACTGTATCAACACAAATTTTTATATGAAATATTCTACGAATCCTAGATCTGTAGAATATTCTATATTCAAAAAATGGATCCTTATCTTTTCGCTTACCTTTCTCGCAGTCTCCGCCACCGCGATCAAATTCAACCCCCACACACAAGCCTTGCCCCCCTCCCCCAACCTTCCCACCCTCAATTCCCTCTCCCCATCGCCTATCCAAAATTAATTATCTCCTCAACCCTTCTCTGCATATCAATCTCCAATATATTAACAGGGATGTAAAAGTTTCATAACAAATCTTGTACGTCATCTGTTCGATCTAATGCCTTGAAAAAGTTTCTGAAAATTTGTGTTACTATTAAGAACAAATGTGTGTTATTATTGAAGGAAACGTGTGTTACTAAAAATATGTGTTACTATTGGATCAAATGTGTGTTACTATTGAAGGAAACATGTGTTACTAAAAATATGTGTTACTATTGGATCAAATGTGTGTTACTATTGGAGCAAATGTGTGTTACTGTTGGAGAAAATGTGTGTTACTAAAAATATGTATTACAATTAGAGCAAATGTATGTTACTAAAAATATGTGTTACTATTGGAGCAGATGTATGTTACTGTGAGAGTAAATATGTGTTACTGCAAATGTGTGTTACTGTCAGAACAAATGTGTGTTACTACAAATATGTGTTACAATTGGAGCAAATGTATGTTACTATTAGAGTAAATATGTGTTATTGAAAATGTGTGTTAATGTTAGAGGAAATGTGTGTTACTAAAAATATGTGTTACTATTGGAGCAAATGTGTGTTACTGTTAGAGAAAATATGTGTTACTATTGAAGCAAAGTGTGTTAATGTTAGAACAAATGTGTATTATTGCAAATGTGTGTTAATATTGGAGCAAAAATGTATTGATGTTAGAGCAAATATATGTTATTGTTGGAGCAAATATGTTTTAATATATAAAAGAATAAATTTAAATTTAAAGGGATGAGAAATAAATTAAAAATACATATTTGTTCTTGTAAAAATATATATTTGTCATAATTGTTATTTTAAAGTAGAAAACCCTGTTTTTAAGACTAGTAACACACATTTGCCCATATAGTAACATACATTTGCCCATACAGTAACACAAACTACCAACAAAAATTCTGAAACTTGATTTGAGCGAGATTTTGGAAAAAAACCCATCAAACCCGACCCGACCTGGTCAAGATCCGCAAATTTTTACCTGAAGCGACCCGACCCATGATGTTTTTAGCATTTACCTATTTTAGTTATATTTCACAAGAGAGCTTCTCTTGTATCAATAGATTTCGTGAATTTGATATAAAAAAAAAAAGAAAAATGTTAACAATTAAATTTCTTTCGGATTAAACTGAGGAATTTAGCGGGTTACAAAGCTCTAAATTTATTAGCGTGTAATTTCCTCAATTCCCCTCTCCCCCATCGCCTATCCAAACAAAATTTGACTGAGTGCAAATTTAATTTGCTTACAATAACTATTCAATTCAATGTAACTCTCCGTTGAAATTAAGAGTAAAAGTTGCAATTCTTTTATGCAAGCCTTAGTATTTATAAATATTAAAGATATGGAGAAAATTGACATACTTATATTGAAGTTGAGAATTAGAATTTCTCTAAACACTAAAAGAATTGAGTCTCTCTAAATACTAAGATCGAATCGTTTATTTTGAGTTTACTAAAGCACTTGTCATTTCTTCTTTTGAAATTTATTAGCGTGTAATTATCGAATTTCCGTAAAGATAAGTTTTGTAATCTGAAAGGTCAATTCCTTGTGAAAATTATTATACCTATGACGAAAGAATTAATACCTTTAAAAATAGAACTATTTTCGGTGTGTCTAATCTATAATTAACTTAAGTATCCACGTATATACAATAACCATACAGGATATTGTCCAATAGTACTTTAATATGTTGTATTATATAATAATACATCAAAGTATGCAATACAACAAGTTGAAGTATAATGGAACAGTGTCCTACATGATAATATTAAAAAAGAAAAATCATATTTAAAGCCTCTAACTATTCACAATGATGAGGAAATTTATTCAATACTTATGTTTGAAGTTATACTGAAAACTAAAAAGAGAATATCAAGAATTTAGTCACGTATATGTCAAAAACTTTTGTAAATTAGATTCATAGAAAATTTGCGGTAAACTCGAGAATACCTTTTAGCATAATAAAATAATAGTTAGCATATTGTGTATCACCTAATTAAATTATTTCATGAAAGTAGTCAAAAGAAATTATTTAAAAATTGCCACAATCTTGTGTTTTTCACCGGTATACAAGTAATATAAGTTACAAGTTACAAATGAGTATAAAATGATGTCGTTTGAGGTTTGAGAAAATGAAATACGATAGCAACAGAGGATAGCGTCGCAAGTAAAGATCAAATACCAATCATCATCTAGGCTCAATAGTTGACGCAGTTAAGCCATTAACAGAATGTTTCAGAAGTTGATGCGATCAAACTTTTGGTAGTAAAAGCAGGTTGTTTAGGTGCTGGAAGAGCTGCATGGAAACAACACTTGACATATTTGGTCTATCATTGGGACTTTCTTGCACACATAAAAGTCCCACATTAATGTACCTTAATGCCCTTGAAAAACGAGGCGATCCCATCTTATGATCCACCAGTTCCAGTCCTCTGTCGGAAATCCAGAGTTCCCAAGCCTGAAAACATGTGTTTTTGATTCTCACATTACTTGAAAATCTAAGTACTAGGATGTAAAAAGTTTGCTTACATATCTGATAAGATTGAGAGAGTCAGTATTGTAAAAGCTAGTGTTTTTCTTGCCACTAATGATCTCCAGAACCAAAACTCCGAAACTGAACACATCAGATTTCACCGAAAACAGGCCTTCCAATGCATACTCTGGAGCCATATAACCACTACAAATTTTCAGACAAAAATGAATTTTGTATCAGTTTCTTGCACAAGAAAAAACAAACCTTTTCACTTACTATGTTCCGACAATTCTTTTGGTATGCGCCCTCGAATCATTGCTGTTGGTGAACGAATCTAATCGTAAGGATTAGTGGCTGTTTTAATCCGTTTTTACGTCACCAATCAATAACGTGTGATTGATTACCACCGTAAATGGTAAATCGGGGTGTGAATTTATCGAATTTGAAATTGAACTTATTTCGTGTATGTGTAGGTTAGGGTGTGTTTGTGTGTGTATTTTTGTCTAAAATCCGAAATTATATAAATAAGCTGGAGAACAACTATTTATAGAGGCTAGCAAGCATGAGGTGCTACTGACTCTTGGTCTCTCTAGCTTGCATGCCTGACATGTGTCCTTTGACCTTAGTTTGACCTTATCTAAGCTGAATCTTAGTTACAAAGTCTTCTTTTGGGCCTTATCTCGGACTCATTGTTGTTCGCCTAGGTCGGCTTGACTGATCTTGATGACCCTTCAACTGAAAGTTGTTCGCCTCTTGAGGTTGTACTTTGGAAGTTGTTCGCCTTATGGCTTCGTTCAGCTTGGCTTTGGGATCTTAGTCCTTTGTTCATGTGCACACCTCTTTGGTTGATTGTTGTATCATATTTTGACCAAGTTGCTCGTCATTGGTGACTTCACGATTGGCTCATCCTTGGTCTCGGGTCTTAAAACCTGTTCGCCTATTAGTTGTTCGTCGGGGGAGTTGTTCGTCACTTTATACACCTCCCAGATTGGTTAATGCACCCAAATCGTGATTTTCTTTGTTTAGACTTTAATTGTTGTTTGCTCCATATTTAGATGATGTTCGCCTATCAACAATTGCCCCCTATCCTGACTAGATGTTGCATCAGACGAGCAACTTTGTGGCGAGCAACTGTAGTTAGGATATCGTCTTGGCCAAGATTTGGACGAACAACATCTTTGTGACGAGCAATATTGGGATAACCGTTTCGTCTTCCCATGATCTGGGGAGATCACGAAGATGACGCCAGCGCAAATGATTGCGCGCCGTTCACGCGCGAGCAACCCCGAGGCCACGCGCCCCTATAATTGCTTATAGGCCCTTCAACTTGTGGTTTAGCTCGGAATTAACCCCGTCTTCTTTCAATTTAGTCCCTGAGCTTTTGGGAAATTACGTCTGGGACTCCGTTTTTACTTGGGGTATAAATAGTGGGAAAACTGAAATTTTTCCCACTTTTCCCCCTCTTGTTACAGTGCTCCGGCGATTTCCACCTCCCTCCGGCGATTTCAAGCTTTCCGGCGTCCGTCCTTCAGTATTTGACTTCAAGTTTCAATTCCCAGGTAGTTACTCTTTTTTTTTTCCATCTTTTTCTCTCGAAAACTCTATCGCCGCCGTGTGGATCCGAGCGCCACCGTCTTCTCCGGGAAAGCACCGCCGTCTGCAACACTATCCGCCACCACCCGGATTCTTCCTTTCCCTCCTATGTCTTCGCATTCGAGCAATAAAACTGAGGAGACTTTAGATCCCCTTTTTCCCAACTGTTGCTTACGATCCACAACCCGTTGGAGTTTTTTCAGCATCGAACGCTCACGTGGATTCAGTTGTTCGCTCTGTGGAGGACACCGGTGCGGGCCCATCTGGGAGAGAACTAACAGTTGTGGCGAACAACAATTTGGACGAAAGCTCTTCGTCTTCTGCAGAATCTGAAGATCCAGATCTTAACGAACTCACTCGCGAGTTCTTGGAGGGTATTAACTTCCCATCCCCAAAGATGTTGGAAAATGAGATTCCAACGGGAGTTGCTCGGCCATTCGAATGGCGAGCATATGTTGAGGAATACGCGAACAGCTTTCCTCGCCCACAGAGACAAATAATGGACAAGGTGAAAACTGGATACCAGGCGAGCAAGATTAAAAGTGTTGTTCGCGAAGATGAACTGGACTCTATCCGGAAGGACTACAAGATCCCATATGATATTCACATGTGGGCTCCTCGGAGAAAGGAAAGAGCTGATCGCCCACCTCCAGGGTGCACGGCGATCAACATTCACACCTTAATTGCCGGACTAAAGCTGCCTCTTCCACCCGTTGTTGGTCGATTCCTGGAGGCGACCAACTTGGCCATCACCCAAATTACTCCAATTGGGTGGATGAATCTTTTAGGCTCCATGTGCTTGTTCGCCTTGGAGGGGTATGTTGATCGGATCACTGCGGAAGAAATCAACTACTTGATGACAATTACAAACTGCCCCTTAGGAGAAGAAGGCTATCACTATCTCAAGGCCAGAACTTGGTTGAAAATGGTGGAAGAGGTGCCGAACAAGATTCGTGACTGGAAGCAACACTTCTTCTGGATTGGGGGTGATTGGCGAGCATCTTCTGGTCCACACGGCGGCCCTGGACGAATAAATTCTCCAGCAGCCTATGGAAAACTGAAACGTAAGTCTATTTCTTGCTCGCCTTTGGGCTAAGTGGTTCTAATTTAACTTTTCTTGTCTGTTCGCAGGCCCTCGTCTACCCAAGTGGGATTCGGAAGAGGAGTTGAGCTCCGAGTTTCTATTTACTTCGTGCTTGGTTGGCCTCCGCAATAGGGCAGATAGGACTATTGACTATCTTTGCCGAGCAAGGTGTCAAAGAGCTGCTCGCCTTTTGACTTACCCTCATCACCTGGAGGCCCAAGCTGAGGTGCCCCCAGGTATGAAAATTTCTAACTTCTGGTTCAAGTCTTGTTCGTCGTTGACTTGTTTAACTTGCTCGTCTAATTCTAACTTTTTTTTTTTAGCCGAACAAGTAACAGTTGCCGTTCCTCCCTCATACGCCCTCCTTGAGCAAAGGGTTCTCGAAATGGCGCCGCCAAGAGGGAAGAAAAGGAGAGGTGACCCCCCTCAAAAGGTGCTCGCCATGACGAACAAGCCTGAGGGGGCCAGAGTTCCAAGACAGGCTGCTCCCCCTACTCAAGTTCATTCTCCTCCCATTTCCCCTCCTCGTGGGGGGAAACGTTTAAAGAAGGCAGACGGGACTCCAGTGTCCCATGATGTTTCGGATAAGGGGAAAGAGAAAGTGAGTTCGAGTCATGCTCGCCCTGAAGGGAATGTTGTATGCCGTTCGTCGGTAGAGCCTACGGAGAGATCTGGCAAAGCGAGCAAAGACACTGGCTCCCCTCGAGGCCCAGAGGACATTACATACCTAGGCCGGGACGAACGAAAATTCTCTGAGTAAGTCCTTACTCTCTTGCCGAACAAGTTTTTCTTTTGTCAAATTTTCCAAGTGTTGATCTTCTTTTTTGTTTGCAGGTACCGGCCCAGCGATCACCCAGGGCGAGCAGACTTGGTTCACCATTTTGCCTGCTCTAAGACCCCGGCGAACATCCGTGACATTCCGGATGAACATGTTCGCCGAGCAACTGAAATTGTTGCTCGCGCCTGGTCGCGACCGCTGAACAAGGCTGTCCTCGCCCAGGGCCCCATTGATAATTTTCACCTATCAATGGTTCAAGCCGCCAACTCCCTTGTTTCTGCTCAAAGGGGGATGACTCAAGTTGCCGAGCTAGAGGAGACTGCTCGTCATCACGCCGCTTCCATTCGCCAGCTTACCGAGGAGAAGGAGAAAGTGGTGAATAATTTCAATGGCCAAATTGCTCGCTTAAAGGATCAATTAAAGATGGCCGATGACCTGGAGAATAAGCGTATCGAGGACTATCAGCTTGTCTCTGGCGAGCTTAAGAATACAAAGGCCGAGCTACTTTCCTCTAAAGCTGCGCTGGATGAAGAGAGGAAGAAGAGGGAAGAAGCAGAAGAAGAAGTTGCTCGGCTGAAGAAGCAAATGTCCGAGATGCTCTCTAGGGAAGAAGCCGAGCAAGAATTTCAAGCTCGGAGTGGGCCTATCTCAAACTTGGGTTATATCTGCGCCTACGCGGACAGCATTCGCACGGCCGATGCTTATGACTTCAAGGATTTAGTTGAAGAGATGAGCAAAGATCTAAACGAATTCCTGGAGCACTATCCTCCGCCAAACAATATCGAGATTCAGCTGGCGGATCTGGCAGTACTAGGGGTTAAACTTGACAAACTTGACCCTAGTATTTCCATTACTCATCCTCCGCCCCCAACTGATGAAGGCGAGCAAGAGGAAGAGGTGGCCGTGGCTGACGAGCAGAACGCAAAAGAGGCTGAGGATAAGGCTGCTGAAGATTTGGCTCGTGAAATGATCGTCGAACCCCCTGTCGAGCAAGCTCAAGATCTTTCCCCCGCCGAGCAACAATAGTTTCTAGGACTTAGCTTTTTGTCTTTTGCAATAGTTGTTCGTTCCTTTTTTGTAGTACTTGTACTATTTTTGGGGCTTCAAAGCCTTTGATTAATGGAATGTCTTTCTTATGTTCGCTCATTTTCTTTATATGTTAATTGCCTTTACATTTTTATCAATGCCTTTGCAATTATAACATATAGTGTTGGGCTTTTGTTCGAATTGAACTTTGCCTTTAGTGGAATCAGGGTTCAGCCTTAGGTTCTGTTCATTTTAAAAAACGAACAACCTTTAAGTGGCTTTGGTCCTTAGGTTCTGTTCATTTGTAAAACGAACAACCTTTAAATGGACTTGGTCCTTAGGTTCTGTTCATTTGTAAAATGAACAACCTTTAAATGAACTTGTAGCTCGAGCTTTTGGACTTTTCCTTTTTGACGAACAACTATTATATTTACATTGCGAAATAATTACAAGTGTTGTAAGACTGTCCATCACTATCATATACAATCTGACGAACAGCTTTAAACACAAACTAAAACTTGCTCGCTTATAATATTTTTGCCGAGCAACTCTATCTACAAAATCAAAAGAACTAGCACCAGACTATACAATGTGCCGAGCAACTTTTGAATCTATACTTAGGAAAATTTAAAAAATTAGGCAAGTTTTTAGCCTTCCTTCAGCTCATACGCATCCCTTGCCCCCCAAAACACTTGTTCGCCCAACTTCAAACTTATTGATAGTACTTCTTCAGATGTACAGCATTCCAGGAGTATTGGGCCGGCTCGCCTTCCATATCCTCAATATCGTATACGCCATTAACGAATTTTTCCGTTATACGATACGGGCCCTCCCAAGTTGGTCCCAATACACCTGGAGGTTGGGCGAGCAACTTTCTTAGAACCAAATCTCCAACTCTGAATTCCCTAAGTTTAACATGGGAATTATAGTAACGTTCTGCTCGCTGTTTATAGGTGGCATTTTTTAGCTCCGCATTTAATCTTTTTTCTTCGAGCAAATCCATTTCTGCAGCCAAAGCAGAGTTGTTCGCATGTTCATCAAAGTTGGTCGTCCTGAATGTATTGGCCTTTAACTCAATTGGTATTACAGCCTCTGTCCCGAAAGCCATTGCAAAGGGTGTTTCTCCGGTGCTTGACCTGGGAGAAACTCTGTATGCCCACAAAACTTCCGGGAGTTCAATAGACCAACTGCTTTTACTCTCCGCCAGTCGCACTTTTAATGTATGCTTTATGATTTTATTCACAGCTTCAACTTGTCCGTTCGACTGGGGGTGATAAGGTGTGGAGTAATGCTTCTTGATCCCCCACTTCGTACAGAATTCTCTCAACTCTTGTCCATCAAACTGTGGACCATTGTCTGTCACAATTGCTTGTGGAACTCCAAAACGACAGACAATGTTCTTCCAAATAAAGTTGATCATCTTCTGCTGTGTGATGTTCAACATGGCCTCTACTTCCGCCCATTTAGTGTAATAATCGACTGCCACCACGGCAAATCGAACGTTTCCGACTCCAGCCGGGAAAGGACCAATAATGTCCATCCCCCATCTTGCAAATGGCCATGGGCTATATACAGATACAAGTTCCTGAGCCGGGGTGTGGATGCCTGGGGCAAAAATCTGACATTGATGGCAAGTCTTGGCTTTTTTTTATTGCGTCCTGACGTAAAGTCGGCCAATAATAGCCTTGTCTGATTGTCTTGTATGCCAAAGCTTGCCCCCCAGTATGGTTTCCACATACTCCAGCATGTATTTCTTCGAGTACCGCTTGCCCTTGCCCCCTAGGCAAACACTTGAGAAGTGGGATTGATATTCCCCTTTTGAAGAGTTGCTCGCCCACCAGAGTATATCTGGCGGCTCGCTTTGTTAGCTTGGCAGCTTCAAAAGGATTGTTTGGTTTTTCCCCACTTTTCAAGTATTTGACTATACTTGTTCTCCAGTCTTCTTCTTCACTGGTTCGATCGTCGAGTTGGTTGACATTATAGCTTACTGTTGATGGGTCTTTCATCTTTGTGACTATAATATCTGCCAACTCTACGGGGCCTTCACTTGTTGCTAGTCGGGCAAGCGCGTCTGCTTGAGTGTTGCTCGTCCTTGGAATTTGCTGTATGAAAACTTGCTGCAACATGGACATCAGGTGAGCAACAATCCGTTGATACTCGATCATGTGATCATCTTTTGCTTCGTATTCACCTCGGACTTGGTTCACGATCAATTGTGAGTCGCCGAATATTTGCAAGCGTCTGGCACCAACTGCGAGAGATAGGTGGAGACCAGCAATGAGAGCTTCATACTCAGCTTCGTTGTTGGTTGCCATGAAACCAAATCTGATCGCCGAAGTGAATACTTGTCTGTCTGGGTTGATTAATACCACTCCTGCACCTGAAGCCACATTTGTCGAGGATCCGTCAACATAGAGATGCCAGGGGTGATCTAGTCCTCTCGTCGGATCTGGTGGGAAGGTTAACTCGACTATAATGTCGGCTAATGCTTGCCCTTTGATCGCTGTTCGAGGAGCATAGGTCACCCCAAATTGGCTAATCTCCAGTGACCATTTTAGAAGACGTCCAGCAGTGTCAGGGCGATGGAGGATTTGTCTGAGCGGGAAAGTTGTTAGTACTTCGACTTGATGATCGAAAAAGTATGGTCTTAACTTTCGCACACTCATAACCAGGGCATATGCCAGCTTCTCCGTTGGGGAGTATTTGATCTCTGCTTCATGCAAAGCCTGGCTGACGTAGTATATAGGTTGGTGGAATTTGCCGTCTTCGCGCACCAAAACAGAGCTGATGGCAACTTCTGATGCGGCCAAGTATAGGAATAACTTCTCTCCTGGGATTGGTTTTGATAGAATTTTAACATCTCCCAGGTAATCTTTGAGTTGATCGAAGGCCGCTTGGCAGTTGTTAGTCCATGCAAACTTTCCTTTTTTGATGGCCTCGAAGAATGGACGGCACTTGTCCCCCGATCTGGATATGAATCGGTTCAATGCTGCTAGGCATCCGGTGAGTCTTTGCACTTCTTTCACCGAACGTGGTGGTTGCATATCCATGATGGCTTTAACCTTTGAAGGGTTGGCCTCAATTCCCCGCTGGCTAACAAGATGACCCAAGAATTTCCCTGAGTGAACTCCAAAGCTGCTTTTCTTTGGATTCAACTTCATGTTATAATGTCGAAGAATTTCGAACACTTGAGTCAGATGTTGAAGATGGTCTTCCTTCTTGGGACTTTTGACTACGATATCGTCTACATAGACCTCAACCGTGTCTCCAATTTGTTGATCAAACATCTTGTTCACCAGTCTTTGATATGTTGCTCCGGCATTTATGAGGCCAAACGGCATTCTTTTCCAACACAGCAAGTTTTTGTTTGTATAAAACGCTGTGTTGCATAGGAATTTGATGATACCCGGCGAAAGCATCCATAAATGTCAACATCTCGTGACCTGCAGTGCTGTCCACCAATTGATCGATATGTGGGAGAGGAAAATTGTCCTTCGGGCATGCTGCATTCAGATCTGTAAAATCTATGCATAGCCTCCAGGTCCCATTTGGTTTCCTCACGAGTACTGGGTTTGCTACCCATTGTGGACAGAGTGCTTGTCGAATGAGATCGTTGTCTAGCTACTTCTTAACTTCTTCATTCAAAGCTTGGTATTTGTTTGGGCCGTACTTCCTCCGTTTTTGATGGATGGGCTTTCTTGCTTGGTTTATGTTCAGCCTGTGGCAAGCATGTTTCGGGTCTATCCCCACCATATCTGCGTGAGACCAAGCAAAGACATCTAGATTCTTGGTAAGGAACTCTTTCATTCGGGATCTGTAAGGCTCTGGGAGCTCAGATCCTATGAATAATTCAAGATCTTCGTTGTCGGGATTAACTTTGAACGCCTCCAGTTCTTCGACTGGAGTTGCTCGTCGTTTTTGTCCCTTCCAACGGGGATCAAGTATGGGTTCCTCAGGGTTGAAATCATTTTCGATGTTCATGGGCTCTGCCCCCAGGCGGGGTTCTAGATCATCAGTTGGCTCCGTCCCATTGTTGTTCATTTGTACTTGGCCCTCCAAGTCCCCCACTGAAGGTTGTTCGTCATCACCCCTTTGTTGTTCGTCAGATGGAGGTTCCTCGCGGGTGGTAACGAGTTGTTCGTCCAACACTTGCTCGTTCAAGTGTTGTTCGTCCGTATCCATGTGGTCGTCTATGTCCATCATATTGTTCAGTATTGATGGTTTGTCGACGGGATAACTTGTTGCTTCCACCATGGATATTTGTACAAATTTTGCTCGTAGCTGTTGAATGCATTCTCGTGCTTTCCGTTGGTCTCCCTTAACTGTGCCTGCTCCACTGGCTGTTGGAAATTTCAAACAATAGTGGTAAGTGGAACACGCAGCTTTGAATTCATTGAGAAAAGGTCGGCCAAGAAACCCGTTATAGGTCGACTCCTGGTCTACAACCAAGAAATCTACCATTCTTGTTATATTTTTCTCGGGTTCATTAGCCGTTACAAGTTGTACTGCTAATGTTACAATTCCTAACGGTGTTGTCACAGCATTCCCGAAGCCTATGATTCTATGTGTTGTATTCCGAACATAACTCGAATAATCTCCCAGATTATCGAGGGTCTTCTTGAATAAGATGTTGGTGTAGGCTCCGGTGTCCACCAACAGTCTGTGGACTCTGGTCCCCATAATCTTTGCGCAGATTACGAGCGAATCATTATGCGGAGTTAAGACGCCTTCAAGGTCCTTTTCGGTGAAGGTCAATTCCACCGTTTGCATGATGGACGGCTTAACTCTCATTTCTTGTACTTGGCCAATTGCTCGGAGCTCCGCTTTCCTCTTCCGATTGGAGCCGGGTGGTTGTCCATCAAAACACCCTCCCGCGGGACCTGCGGGTTCCATCATGAACAGATCTTCTAAAGGTTGAGCCGGAATACTGGGAACTGGTCGCCCGGGTCTGTTGTTTCTCTGAGGTTGACCATCCTCTTCGTCTTCTGAGTTGTTCTCCCGGGCTCTTTTCCCAGGTTGCTTTTTAACGAAATCGGAGAGCTTTCCCTCCTCATAAAATCGCCAGAGTTGCTTAAGCAAATCTCTACACTCACTCGTAAAGTGCCCCACACTTTGATGGTAGGCACAATACTTGTTTAGGTTGAGTTTGCCAGTATCCTGGCGGATTTTACGTGGTGGGGAAAGCAACCCTTTCTCCTTTACGCTCTCATACACAGTATCAACTGATACTGTCAACACTTGGTTCAATTTTTCCTTCAAATCCGACCCTTCGGTGAATGCCTTCATATTCTTTGGGACCCTGTAGCTTGTCCCGACGGGCTTTTTGTTATTCTCCTTGGGATCAGCTTTGTTCTCCCCCAAATTTGTTTGTAGGGCCTCGTGCATGGAAACAAAAATGCCAGCTTGGTTTCTGAACTCGGCATAAGTCTTTGGGCACTTAAGACGTACCTCCTTCCATAACTTCGACCCTTTTTTCAACCCGGCCATCACAGCGACGATCTTTGTATCTTCGCTTACCGGTTCTCCTTCTAGCAAAACTTTATCGAATCTTTCCATAAACGCCCGATCAGTTTCATCATCATTTTGCCTCAAATCCGACAGCCGGTGTTTTTGGGAAAGATACGACCCCGCCGTTGAAAAGTGAGAAAGAAATTCTCGACTTAGTTGGGCGAACGAGTGAATTGATGCCGGGGGCATTGATGAAAACCACTTGTGAACCCGATCGCCCAATGTTAAAGGAAAATTCCGGCATTGGGTGGCATCGCTGGCCCCCACGGAGACCATGTAGTCCGTATACTTCGTTAAGTGGACCCGGGGGTCGGCGATGCCTTCATATTGAATGCTAGCCGGAAATTGAATCTTTTTCTGTATCGGGGCCTTCAAAATGTGAGCTGCCAAAGGTGAGGATGGCATGCTGGTCGTTCCCATCCCCCTCTGTTGGTCTAGTTGCCCCTGCATGTTCTCCACAGCCCTCCTTAGGCTTGATAATTCATCAAGAGGTGCCCCCTGACTTGGAGGCTGTTCGGCGAGCAAAGGCATTAGCCTTTCTGCTCGTCGCAGTCCCTCGCTTGGAGTGGGCACTTCCTGGGCTTGCCTCCTAAGGTTGTTCGCTGCATTTGGCCCTAGGCGCCTGAAGGCCGACTGGGAGAGTCTTTCATGGACTGATGGGCGAGGCTGTTCAAAAGTTGCTCGCCCATCTTCTGCTCCCAGGCGAGCAGCTTCCCGTTGCTGGGGTTGGCTAAGCCTGTCCTGGGCACTGGAACGCGTTGTTCCATGGCTAGACATAGTTGTTCGTCCGCGACCAGACTCAGCCTGTACTTCTCTTTGGTCGACCACCTTGGCCTTTCCCTTATTCCGTCTAACTTGGGCACTATCAACCTCTCGCTGGTCCTGGGCCTAACAACCTCTAGGGACTTGTCCCTTGGCCTTGCTTGTGTTGGCCTGACCTGCTCTTGTTGCCTCTGGAGGGCCTGAAGAGCAGCTATGGTTTTGGCCAACTCGTTGGGGTTGTTCGCCAAAGCCTCCATCTCAGGAGGGAGGTTATGTGTTATGGTTGTATGCTGTGACCTGTTCGCATGTCTCGGGTCACGGTCCTGGTGGTCGGCCGACGTGGCCCGGGTCTGAGATGCTCTTTTCGACAAACGTGATCCTTGGGTTTCTTTAGATTGAGGCATTTCAATTTAAATTATTTCTTAATTTATAAATTGAAGAACACCAAGAACACTTTTGTTTGTATCTTCAAATATTTCTTGAGATTTCCTATGAATCTTCAAGTTTTCAACTCGAAGTTCTTGAGTAATCACACTAAACCGAAGGTTCGAACCCTCCTTCTAGCGCCAAATTGTTGGTGAACGAATCTAATCGTAAGGATTAGTGGCTGTTTTAATCCGTTTTTACGTCACCAATCAATAACGTGTGATTGATTACCACCGTAAATGGTAAATCGGGGTGTGAATTTATCGAATTTGAAATTGAACTTATTTCGTGTATGTGTAGGTTAGGGTGTGTTTGTGTGTGTATTTTTGTCTAAAATCCGAAATTATATAAATAAGCTGGAGAACAACTATTTATAGAGGCTAGCAAGCATGAGGTGCTACTGACTCTTGGTCTCCCTAGCTTGCATGCCTGACATGTGTCCTTTGACCTTAGTTTGACCTTATCTAAGCTGAATCTTAGTTACAAAGTCTTCTTTTGGGCCTTATCTCGGACTCATTGTTGTTCGCCTAGGTCGGCTTGACTGATCTTGATGACCCTTCAACTGAAAGTTGTTCGCCTCTTGAGGTTGTACTTTGGAAGTTGTTCGCCTTATGGCTTCGTTCAGCTTGGCTTTGGGATCTTAGTCCTTTGTTCATGTGCACACCTCTTTGGTTGATTGTTGTATCATATTTTGACCAAGTTGCTCGTCATTGGTGACTTCACGATTGGCTCATCCTTGGTCTCGGGTCTTAAAACCTGTTCGCCTATTAGTTGTTCGTCGGGGGAGTTGTTCGTCACTTTATACACCTCCCAGATTGGTTAATGCACCCAAATCGTGATTTTCTTTGTTTAGACTTTAATTGTTGTTTGCTCCATATTTAGATGATGTTCGCCTATCAACAATTGCCACCAAAAATACGCGCCATACCAAAGTCTGATATCTTGGGGTTCATATCACCATCCAATAGAATGTTGCTCGCCTTCAAATCTCTATGAATTATACGCACCCTCGAGTGTTCATGGAGATAGAGAAGCCCCTGAGCAATCCCTTCAATAATGTGAATGCGCATTGTCCAATCTAGTATCTCCTGTTTGTCTGAATCTGATTCATGTTCATTTCATCAGTGACAATATCTTACCAAAATTTGTTTAATAAGTGGATAAAAATAGGATCTTTGCACTAACCATACAAGAACAAGTCTAGACTCTTGTTGGGCATGTACTCATAGATCAGTATGCTCTCATTAGGGTCAATGCAGCAACCTAATAAACGGACAAGGTTCCGGTGCTGCAGTTTGGCGATTAAGGAGACCTCGTTTCTGAATTCTTGAAAACCTTGTCCCGATTTTTCTGAAAGCTTCTTGAGGGCTACCTCTTGTCCATTGAGTAGTTTCCCATATCCAAAAATACAATTCAACTTCATTCATTTTAGTTTCAATGCAAAGATTATATATAAATCATAGTACCTTATAAACTGGTCCAAATCCTCCCTCTCCAAGCTTGTTTTCCGGAGAAAATTTGGTCGTTGCTGCAGAAACACTAGCGTAATTAAACGTAGGCAAATCAAAATCAGAGTTATTTCTACTCCTCAAATTTGATCCATCATCTGTTGTCATAACAATACTGTCAAAATTGTACGACAAAAGATTCCCCCTAATTTCTTCTTCTCTGTTCATCAAGGCCAACAATGAACCACTAATCAGCATGAATAAAAACCAGACTAAGTGAAATACACCGCGATTAAAAATATAAAATAATCACACAACCTGATCAGAGATATTGCATGGCTTCAAAGTTTCTAACCTTTTCTTTTGGTCCTCCTAGTGTAGAACCAGCCCATACCGCCTGCGAAAACGAGAACAAAAACTGGCACCACTACTGCAATGATAACCTCTACCAGTTTTCCTTTTCCTAAAAAAAAAAAAAGCAAAACTGATAATATAAAACCATTGATGTTTTAGTACAAAAGAAGGAAACACAAACATGCACGCACACAACCTTCATCTGTTGGAAGATCAGAACCAGCAAGTTTAATGTACAGAATGTGTCGATTGTTGGAGACATTTTGTAGATCATATAAATCCCCTTCCCAGATTGAGCAGCCCTTTTCATTGAATGCATAAGCTGTGCAAGAGCAATTCATCAAACAGTCCAACATACATCTTTCATCACTATCAGCATTACGATTTGCAATAGAATTAGCAGGAAACTTCATCTCCGAAACTTCCAAAAATCCATCCTTTGGACCATTTCCGCACTCCAAACGGGTTCGCCTGGAACACCCATCATTGGGCCTCATTGACGAAAACGGGATGAAACCGTGCAAACACGAGCAGGGGTTCGAAGGGTTCCCAGTAAAGATACCATATGCTCTACAGAAGCCTAAAATTTCACTCTCACTTTTAGGTACAAGAAAGGTAGTGTCCCACTTTCTTATATGATTTCTAAAAGACGTAACCTGTTTTAATTCTCCAGATGGATTTATGACAAGCATCGAGAACACTTGAGGATTCAACACAGAGTAATTGTAATAAGTTTCTTTATCATTTGAAATAATCTTGAATCCTAAAATCAAGCTTATTTCTGGAACTGAGCTAAATAACCTTCCATTCCAACCTCCACTCTTCCAATACGCAGTGGACATATTCCACTCTAGGAAGAACTCAAAATTTTCCTGAGATAGTTCTACAGAGTATAATCCAGGGGCAGGATCGTCCTCGTTTCTCCAAGAAACAAGACGATGCCTTCGCCCTGTGATTTTATTCAATCCAAGTGCTGCTCCAGGTAACCAGACATGAGTAGGGTCATCAAAACATTGCCAATATATAGCAGAAGGTTTTGATTTATCTCTCAATATTAGATTTCCACTGTCAAGAAGCACTGCTTCGGTAGTATCTGGTAAAGTAGACATCAAATTTGTGGACCAGAAAGAATCTACGTCATGGTACAATCCTAGGTTTCCATTTGGAAGTATTTTAACTCAGAGTTTTGTCCCTCAGGTAGTGATTTATCTCTGTTTGCTTCCCAAACTACAGTTTTTTCTGGAAAATCTTTGTACCATATGCCTAGGTATATTCGTTGGGAGGAATTAGTACCTGTTTTGAAGAATCCCAGTTCAAAGATCCCAGCTTTTGAAACTAGAGTCTGGTTTTCTGTAAGAGATTCGCCTTTTGAAAGTGAGTCTTCTTCAATGCAGAAACATGTGATGAACGACAAAAGAACACATAACGAGATTCCCAGATTTGATTTCATACTTCATTCAAGAATCAAGATTGAGAGCGAGAGTGTGGCAAAGTTAAAGAAAAGAGAGGGATATTTCATATATCATATATGTGAGAATTAAGTGGCATAGACTTGTAGACTTGTAGTAGGCTTTGGAATTTCTTCTTGTCTTCATCAATGATGTTTGAAGACATGCACATGCCAGTTTGGCAGTTGCCTGGAAATCCAACCGGTAGATTATAGTAATTTGTAAACATGAAAAAAAATCTGAGAGGAAAAATCGTAGATGAAATATTCGGTATTTAGAGAGGTTTAAAGTTTTAAAGAAATATTCATATCTACTTATTATTCTCCTCCAAAACTCAGGTTCTTACGCGTTACACACCCCTCCATCACTAGAAACGTCACTTCTCATCTGACTTGCATGTGTTAAACATGGCGTCAGCATTAATCCTGAGCCAAGTTAAAAAAATCTACAAGAGTATGCATGACCTTTTATTTTTCATGTGGTACGTGAAAAATTGACCATCCTTTCTAACATTAATTAAAATAGGAGGAACACATTCCGTAAAACGGTTTCACGCCACATGCGTTTTCTATGATATTAAAAAGCTCGAACATATTTCGCATTTTATTTGTAAGTGCCAAAAGTTGGAAAATAGTGGAGAAATTTGACCAGTTTAGCCAATAATAGTAAATATTGAGTTTCTTTTTGTTGATTGTCTAAAATCAATCACAAATCTGGTCCAAAGTAAGGACTACTAAAAAATATGATGCGAGTGTGGCATCATCCATATTCTGGTCCTAGTATTCACCCAAGGTTTAAAATATTTGATACATCATTAATTGTGTGAGTCACAAATAGTTGTTCAATGAAGTGGTCAGCAGGTTAAGTCATAATAATTTTAGAAAATAATTACCCCGAATTTTCATGTTGAGGAAATAAGTGAGGACCTAGTCCGAAGGAGGAATACTATTTTCAGAAGTTAGACGTGAGATTTAAAAAAAAATTGATATCCCGGAGGGATACCAACCTCAGAAGTTAAACATATATTAGCGAGACATGAGCTGAAAAGTTCCGCAAGTCAAGGCTGGATGAACGAACAGTCCCACAAGGGCAAACAAAATACCGAGGGCTATCTCAACGACCTAGACATGAACTGACCACGATCGCACATTATTAACAGACCAAGCTAAATGAGCTGTGCACAAGCTACTTACCACCACATAAAGTACAACACTAATGTCCTCAAAACTCCCCATCTTATGATCCACCATGCAGGCTCTGTTACAAATTCAAAGTTCTCAAGCCGACGAAAAAATGTATTCTTGATTCTTACATAGTAAAAGGTGCAATCTATGTTTAAGCACTAGGATGTAACAAGTTTGCTTGCATATCTAATAAGATTGAGAGAGTTGCTATTGTAAAAAAACACCAGTGTTTTTATTGCTACTCATGATCCCGAGAACCAACACTCCGGAACTGAACACATCAGATTTCACCGAAAACAGGCCTTTCAATGCATACTCAGGAGCCATATAACCACTACAAATTTTCAGACAAAAATTAATTTGCACATGCAGAACCAACCCTTTTCACAAAGTATATAAATCATAGTACCTTATAAACTGGTTCAAATCCTCCCTCTCCAAGCTTGTTTTCGGGTGAAAACTTAGCCCATCGCAGCTGAAACACTAGCATAATTAAGTCAAAATCCGTGTTATTTCTCATCCTTAAATTTGTTCCATCATCTGTTGTCTTGACACTACTTTCAAAATCGAACGATAAGAGATCCTCCCCTGATTTTTTGCATTCTGTTCATTAAGGCCAACAATATATAATTGATCAGTATCAATACGGACCAGACCACGTGAAATACAATGTAATTCAAAATCTTCGTGTACACATGTTTAGCCCTGCCGATTCCTTAAAAATATAAAACACACACATAATCTGATCAGAAATTTTGCATGGCTTCAAAATTCATGGTTAATCCAACCTTTTCTTTTGGTCTTCCTAGTGTAGAAGCAGACCAGATTCAGCATCTATTTTTCATTGAATGCATAAGCTGTGCAAGAACAATTCATCATTCAGTCCAACATATATCTTTCAGCAGTATGAGCATTAGGATTTGCAATAGGCTTAGCAGGAAACTTCATCTCTGAAACTTCCAAAATTCCATCCTTCTTTCTTTTGATTGAGCTACCATCGCCACAATCCAAAATGGATTTCTTGGAACACCCATCATTAGGCCTCATTGACGAAAACAGCACAAAACCGTGCAAACGAGACCAAGGGTCCCCAGTAAAGATCCCAAATGCTCCACATCAGCCTAAATGTCACTCTCACTTTTAGGCATAAAAAATGTGGTGTCTTGCGATTATCATTAATCCAAGATGTAACCTGATTTAATTCTCCAGATGGATTCATGATAAGCATTGCGAACACTTGAGAATTCTATACAGAGCAACTGTAATAAGTTTCATTATCATTTGGAATCATGCATTCTGAAGAACACAGAGGTGTACTTACTACAGGAGCATAATAATCCATCTTCAAAGTGATGAAACCAGTTTCCATCTCTTGCAACTATTTCTCTATATCATGTAGATAAGCTTAGTAGCAGAGTAAGCAGACGGCAATATTCACTCACTCGTAATATATTCACTACTTTAGTGGGAAAACTTGGACGCACAATTCTTCTCCATCTTGTGGATCCCATTATCAAGCTTTTTGATCCCCTTCTTCACCATTTCTTTTCTAAGTTGTAACCGTGGATTTCTGTCCCAATCCAACATTTTGGACTCATTTGTTGCCTCGTTCTTGATGAGATTCTTCGTTATTGTTTCGCCAAGATTTAGCTGACCTTGAGCACGACAAGCAGCAATCAAAGTTCTCTAGACAACTGGTTTTGATGCTATAGGCGTTGTGTCTACCAACTCCATAGCCTCCTCGACTAATCCAGCCCTGCTCAACATATCAACCATACATCCGTAGTGCTCTATCCTGGGTGCAATACCGTAATCATTCACCATTGAATCAAAATATTGTATGAATGCAACATCATCGGGAACAACCCCAGCTCGTTTCATCTCCTCAAACATTGAAACCGATTCTACACCACGGTCATGCAAAGCCATACCAAAGTAACAGAATTCCAAGATTCAATGGCCTAAATAACCTTAATGCATTATCAATATCACCACATTTTGCAAACATGTCTATTAAAGCATTGCATACCTTGATCTCACCTCAAACTTCTCCATTTCAATGTAAGACTACAACCCCCCCCCCCCCCCCCCCCCCCCCCCCAAATTAACACATGCAGATAAAAAAACCATCACCATATTAATCTCATCCGACCCTCACGCCATCATTCTGCATTCTTCGGAACAATCTCGCAGCTTCACTTGACATTCTCCACTTCACATATCGTACTCGGGGACGGATTTGGAGGGGGGGGGGGGGGGTGAGATTTAAAAATTCTCTATTATATATGTAGAATTTTTTTCTATATATGTCTTGAATCAATGAAATTTTGTCATTTTGCCCCCTTTGAATAATTTTTTTTACCCCTTATACATTTCGCCCCTTGCACAATTTCCTGGATCCGTCCTGATCGTACTCCAAGAAACCGAATTGTTCACAGGCATTTCAACAAACACCTTCCATGCAAACTTAATTCCATTTTCACAATTGTAATACGTACGAATCATGGAGTTCAGGACACGCATATCATCGCAAAGCCCGAGTTTTGAAACCGACCCGTGAACCGTTTTGCCCAAATTCAAGTCCCGAATGCCTTGAAAAGAAAAGGGAAGGTGTAGTTATTAGTTATTAGGTCTAATACTACGAGTAAGCATTTTGTTGTAGCGACATATTGCAGTGCGCTTAAAGTGAGCAATATCAGCATAAACAGTGTTGGCGCCATAGTGATGGGGTCTGATTTCGGAGATAAAATGTAAGAAGTAGCTTACTGAATAGCATTAAGGCCTGAAGAAATGGAGGTGAATTTTGTGAGGATTAAAGGATTCTTTGGGAGGCCAAGAGCAACTACTACAATGTAGAGGGTTATAACTACGGTGATAAAAATTACTCCCTCCGTCCCCTATTAAACTTCACACTTTCTTATTTGGGACGTCCCACAATAAATTTCACACCCCAAATAAGGAAATAAAATACACTCACAATACCTACTTTAATTCAAAATACTCTTCATCTATTGGTTGAAAAAGTCAATAAAGTAATTTTTCTTAAAATCTGTGCCACCCAACCTGTGAAGTTTAATAGGGGACGGAGGGAGTATAATTCAATTTAGGGGACCACCATTCATCATATATTATTTTTATTGTTACTATTTTGAGACATTACAGGGACACCTTTTTTTGGTTGAAGAGAGTTACCGCAAAGTAACTAAAATTAAGAGAGATAAAATATTTTAGAGTTATAACTTCATTTCACAATGATAGTAACTCATTTTCTAAAGTTATAACTAAATGAGTTACAACCACTGTGGGTGCTCCAAGTTTTGAATCTGAACAAGTTTGAAGAAAGAATTGCAGACAGGCTTGCTCTGCTCCTCTTTTGTTCATTCTAATAAAAAAACAAAAACTCACTTGCTTATGGAGGTGTAGTGTAATACTCCCTCCTTTCCAGGGGAATTTAGACAAAAAAAAAAAAGAATAAAATAGTGGCATGTGATTAAATATATGTATTTGTGTGAATATGCATGCAAATTGATGTTTTCTTTTTAGATAGTGTATAAATTAGTGTAAGACGTACAAATAAAAAAAGTGTGCAAATTTTTCTAGGATGAAGGGATTAATTCAAAGACAATATAATATGCTCATTGATAAATATCTTATTATACTATATTTTCAAACCTCCCCAAAATAATGTGTCAGCACCACTTTATTCTTAGGGTGATGTGGCATGTCTAAAATCTCTCCATTTCGAAATATCACCCTCTCATTAAAAGTTATTTTAGGCATATTTTAAATTTTACTAAGACTTAATATACACCATATATTTTACATTTTTAATCCCAACCATACATTTCGTTTTGTATTTTCTATAAATGTCAAATATCTCTTTAGCTTCATTCTAATTCACAACCCTAATCCTCATCTCTTCTCTTTATTTTCTCATTTGTTGTGTACTATGTGAAGAAATATGATTTTATTTGTTGTTCGTTTATTTGGATTATTTCGATCATATCCCTCTTTTTTTTGCAGGTAAATAGATTTATTATGCACATGGAGATGATTAGGCGCACATTAAAAGAAAATTATATGTGCATCTTGAAAATTATTCGAGCGTATTAAAAAAATATTCATAAGTTTCTAAAGTATATTCATATTCATATCTTTACATTCGCATTTTTTTAGAATCCACCATCAATAACTTATTTCTCTTTTAATAAGAAAATTCTCTCATCGCACGTTTATGATTTTGATCCAACTATTATTCTTTCCTGAATAAGGTGGGCGTTAATGTTGAAATCTTGTTAAATTTTATATTTTTTCGTTTTGTATTCCAGGTAACCTAAAAGTGATGTAGAGATATTTTTTTACGGTCAAACGATATCTCTTCTTAGATATTTTTGGAATTTATTTTGTAAAATATTGATAGATGTGAAATTTTTGTAGGAGGAAAATGAAATATTTTGGAAAAAATATTGTCACCGAAATAGTGTATAATACCAAAAATATCCTGCTATCAAATATAATATCTTGCCTTCAATAATAGATTGTAATACAAAAGTTTATTTTTGGATAAAATTATGTGGCCAAAATAGACTATTAAACTGCAAAATACAAATATTTTTCTATACTAGGATATCGATTTTTCTTTTATATTTTTTAACATAAAAATATTAAAAAAATATTGTAATTTATAAATAAGTAAAAGACTGTTATATCTTATATAATTAATTTAAATATATTTTCTTAAAATGTGTAAAATAATTTTTTTATGGATTGAAAATTATAGTGTTGGGAAGAAAAAAAGGACATTAATTTTCTTTACTAACAATTTCAGTACTATAACTTTTAAAAGTATCTTACTCTAAAATAAAATAAATATGAGTATATTTTAATTAATGAAAAGAAAATATTACATAAAATATGGAATATTATTTTAAATATTATATTAATGCAAGCATATTTTTTTCACGGTTGAACGGTTTCTCTTCTAAGATATTTTTTAAAGTTATTTTTACAAAATATTGATAGATGTGAAATTTGTAGGAGGGAATTGAACTATTTTATAAAAGATATTGTTACCAAAATAGTGTATGATACTTAAAAAATCTTGACACCAAATATAATATTTTGCTTCAATAATAGATTATAATATAAAAGTTTATTTTTGGATAAAATTATGCCGCCAAAATAGACTATTAAACTGTAAAGTACATATACTCTTTTATAGTCTAGGATTTTAATTTTTCTTTTATATTATTTTAACATACAAATATTAAAATACTTTTGTAAATGATAAATAAGTGCAGTTATATGTTATATAATTAATGTGTATATATTTTTAAATATGTGGAATAAGTTTTTTATGGATAAAAAATTATAGTGTTGCCCAAAAAGAAAAAAAAAAGGACATTAAGTTTCTTTACTAACAATTTAAGTATTACAATTTTAAAAAGTATCTTACTCTAAAATACAATAAATCTGAACATATTTAATCAATGGAAATATAATATTTACATATAATATGAAATATTATTTAAAACATTAAATTAATGCAAGCAAATCTTTTTTTCGAACGATTTATTTTCTTAGATATTTTTGCCGATATAGCATATGATTCCCAAATAATATTGTCACCAAATATAATATTTTACATTCAATAATAGATTGTAACACATTTTTTATTTTGGATAAATTCTACTTGCAAAATAGAATTTGAAAATATAAAATATAGACATTGTTTTGTAGAGTAGGATTTCGATTTTTTAAACTTTTTTTTTTAAATATCTATATGTAAATTGAATTAAAAAAAAAAACACTAAGATTGACGCCTAAACGTCAATTTTTATTGTTGAATTGTGTATTATAAATACCAATGCATTAATCAGTTGTTCCCACACAAACATCTACACAATATTTAGTTTAATTATGAGATTATTTTTGTCAAATGTTACTTTTAGGTTTGAAATGTGTGATTCTATCTGCAGATTTAAACTTTTGCGTTCGATTGTTATTGTATCTCCATACCATGGGGAAAAAATGGGCATGCAAGTATACATCAACTGTAATTTTAAGTAATATTGTGTTATATTAATTTGACTTTGAATGTGAATTAGTTAATATTTTTTAAAATTTTAATTTATTCATGTTTAATATTTTTTTATTGTTCATTGAATTATAATTACAATTTTAAAATTATATCGAAATTACAAGATATTTTTAAAAAAACTTAATGTTTATAGTTTGAAATAATAATAACATTTTTTTTTCCAGTCCGCGAAATTCGCGGGGATACGCACTTGTGTGTGTGTGTGTGTATATATATATATATTCAAAAATTAACACCCACCCCTATCAAAGTGTTAATGTACAACACTTGAATTTAAGCTCAATTTTGATTTCTTTCAAAACACACATTAACACGCCGAACAATGTATTTTTTTTTTTTTTTTTGCAATTGGGGTATTACTAATTTTTGTTGGGGTATTTTTTTCAAAATTCAAGTGCATATTATACATTCAAGTGCACACTAATACTCCCTCCGTCCCGGATCTTTTTTCACGTTTTTCTTTTTGGGACGTTCCAACTCCTTTTTCATATCCTTAAAAAAAAATTATACTCACAAAAGTCAATAAAGCACATTTTATTATTTAACTTTACACTCACACAACTCCATTTTTCTTAAATATTGTGCAAACTCACATATGAAATAAGATACGGGACGGAGGGAGTACTACTTTAATATACTAAATCCAATTTATACATCATTCTACCGTCTTATGTCACCCAAGAATTTTTATTTGGTCATTAATATCAATATTAAAAAATAATGAGATTTTCATAATATTCATAAAATAATGGATAATATTAGCATGAAATATTAATTTCAATTAATTCTTTTTACAAATTGAACATAACATCAATAAAATATGGAGAAAATATCAATGATTTCGATAGTTATAAATAAACATCACAAATTTAAAAAAAAAAATCAAATTCTTTTGTAAACTATATGTATTTAAAAGTTTTTTATTAGTTTTTCTTTATTTATTTTTATCAATATGAATATTTTCTTATTGCACTTGGATCGTTTAGTGTGTGTTGCTTTGGGCCTATTGTCTGTCTTTGGGCTTAATCTATAAGGTCCGAAGATAAGTGGGCTTCATCCAGCCCGAACCCGAAACTATCTCAAACAAAAAAACGGCATCAACTTTATCCATTTCAAAATTTTGCGGTGGAATTGAAAACTCGGGAGCTTAATCTGCTTCTGCTCAATCGCACGCATACCAGCCATCACCTGAACTCCAGGTTTTCTTCCCAAAATTTCAGATTCTATCACCAGAATATGAATATCAGTATATTATTAATCAGTTATCGAATTTCAATTCTTCACTTTATTATCCTTCATACCTCATGCACCATCACGAGTATGAGATTACCCAAATTACTTCTCCTCTAATTCCTGGTGATTTTTCGATGAGTTTTTTGTTCATATGGCTGTTATTCTAATTATTTGTTTAATATCAATTTTTTCCGTGTTTCAATGCTAGAGCTTATTTGTTGTATATGTATTTGTATTTATATGTCGATGATGCGGATTACAGTTTGTATAACAAGATTGAATAATTTTGATCTTCTCGTATTATTTAGAGAATAAATTCTGGTTCTATATTATTAGAATATTTGCCGTTTTTGTTTCCTTTTTCAGAATCTGTAGAATTGAATAGCCAATGAACAATCTATGAAAGAACCAGAACCACCAATGTACGATTTCCAAATACTGAAGTAGAAATTTTCGTTTCACCTTGATTTAGGAGTGATTTCTGGTTTATAGTTGTTGCCTCTTAAAACCGAGCTTTATAGTCCATGCCTCCATCCATGATGCTGTAATCATATGATTTCGCTCAGAAACAGCAGTAAATTTATCCAGCATTCTTTGAGCACGCCATTGTGAATTTCCCCTAATTGTTACAGACTATACTGCTAGCTTCATTCTTTCTTTTATTTCAGCTATAAATGATCATAAAGACTCTCTTCAGGAGATATGAAAGGTGGAATCCAGTGCATCCAACGTCCGGAGCATTTTGGGGGGTTGGAGTTGGCATTGGTTGTGGTGTAGGATGGGGCCCGGGCTTTGGCCCAGAGGTAATTGGTTATGTTGGATCCGGATGTGGTGTTGGATTTAGTGTCGGGATCACTTTTCTTGGTCTAGGCATCGGTCTTCCAGCCAATTACCTTTTAGAAGTCCCTCATAGTGGTACGTATTATCTCCTTAAATTGATATCAGTTTACTTGTAAGCTAATAAATTTCTAATAAGAGGGACTGTGAACTTTACACCTACACATATTTGTATGATAGCATTGGGCAATATTCTGAAGTTTTTATGATAGCTTTCAGAAGTGGTGCATGTCATGTTGCTCAGGTTGGAGGTCTACTCGGGAAGAAAGGTTTAGATGGCTGTGGCCATATCTTTGAAATGCTACAAAATCCATGTGCATCATATTCCAGCTTCAATATAGGAGATTGGCCAAAAAAGAACATGACTGATTTGTCCGGCATGAAGAGTACATTGGTTTCAAATGCTAAACAGATTGTAGACCGTTTACAAAAGATCAGGCACTGTGGTCCTTGGGATAGAGGTATATGTTTGAAAATTTTGCAATTTGAAAGCATCCTTAAATGTTTTGTTCCTTTTCTCTTCATGATGCCAATAATAGATACATGAATTGAGTTGAAAAATGCTTTCTTGTGTTTCAAGTTAGTTTTCCTGCTATTGCACCATTGAGAGTTTTGCTCCTTTTGGAAATGCTAAGAAAAGTTTAGCATAATAATCAAAGGGAACAGTGAATTTATGTTTTCTTTGCTAGAAGAAAATATTAGTATTTCATAAGCTAATTACCCAATGCAGACTAGTAACGTAAATGGTCACAGATTCTGGACCAACCTGCGAGCAAATGCAGATGCTTCAACTTATTGCATTGCTCTTTCTTACAGGTTCCAAGAATTGACAATACGGACTGCTCAGACTTGAGACGGATCTATTTTATATTGCTTTGTATTGATGAATCTATGTGTAAGTTATACATATAAGAGAAAAGATCCTTCTCTAATTTTTTGTGCAATTTCTGAGGTATATATGATAATGATGTTTTTAAAATTTAATACTCATTCAATGGTGATATTATAGAATCAAAAAGTTTATTACAGGAATTTTATTGAAAGAGATAAATGTTGCTTGTGATAACTGTTACAGTTGCTGCCCACACGACTACCCCGTCTGTGATCTTAGAGTCGGCACTTGTCTAATGAGTAAGGACAGTCCGATGGGAATACCACCATTAAAACGGGGTATGCAAAGCCAAACTGATCAACCCGTCTATTTGCTAGGAAGATTAGTAGTGCTTAAGAGTTGGATTTCATTGAAATGGGCCATTTGATCTGGAGAAGGTTATTGTTTGGAAATTTTTCTGCTCCTTCAGCTAATTAAGGCATTTATCCAATCTTTGTTTGTTTGTTTTTTTTTTTTTTGTAAATGATTCTTGATGTACTTGTGCGTCCAGAAATTTGCAAAGTTAGATGAAGTTTCAACTCCCTCTTGCTTGTGCGTGTTGCCTCACTGGTCTTTTATTTATTCTGTTTTGTATCTATGTTTATCATTAAAAAAAAAAAAGGGATTTTTACATATAGGTTCAAAATGGTACCATTTATTAGCAATTAGTTCAAAATTATTTCATAAATACAAGTTGGTGCAAAAAGTGGGACCCTCCCTACCTTTTCCCCAAAATGATGCCTGCAAACTCTGCACTGACGTGACATGAGTCTTTTCTGTGCAAAATTAGTTTTAATGTGCACATATACTTTGATATATTTTTTCACCCAGTTTTTAGTTTTAATTTTTATTTTAATAATTTGTTCTGTATTTTCGGTAACCTTTTTAATTCAATTTTAGATTCAGAAACATGTGCATAATTATAATAAAAATGCACACTTTTTTATTTTAATATTTTGTTCAAAATTCTGGTAACTTTTTTAGACTCAGAAACCTGTGCATAAATATAAAAAAAAATGCACACTTGTCGTTTTACCATATTCAAACACTGAACAAATATTTAAAATAATTTATACAGATCTAAAAAAAATGGATTGCTAATATATAAACCTTCTAAAATTACATATTTAAATATAAAATCTACAGATTTATAACAAAAATTATAGTTTATATTTAGGAAGAATTCCATATCAAGACCCAAATTTTAGGTAATATCTCAATATAAGTACCCATTTTTAAAGTGTCTCAAATCAAGTCTCAATTTTTACTTTATTCTCAATTTAAGGTTTGTCCTAAATTTTTGTGTCTCAATTTAAGACCCAACAAATAATTATTTCTAAATTAAATTCATTCAATATGAAAAAATTAAAAAATTAGAGACATTCGTCATAAATAAATAAATAAAAACTTCATTATTAAAAAAGCATTTTGATTTTTTTTTATTAATTATCATCTTGTATTAATTAAATTTATTGTTTAAAAAAAATAGAGACATTCGTCATAAATAAATTTTTTTATCATCGTGTATTAATTAAATTTATTGTTTGAAAAAATGATAACTAGCATTTTGAAATTTAAAAATCAAATTAACATTTTAGCATATATGATGGGAAAAGATTATATGGGAAAAAAAAGGCTCGTTTTAGTTTAATTTTAAAATGCTAGTTGTCATATTTTTAAAATACTAAATTAATACACGACGATAAAAAATATTTATTATTTTAACAAAAAAAATATAATTAATATTTTTTTTGACGAACGTCTCTATTTTTTTTCCATATTGAATGAATTTAATTTAAAAAATAATTTCTTGTTGGGTGTTGAATTGAAACACAAGAATCTAAAATATGTCTTAAATTTCAAAATGCTAGTTATCATTTTTTTAAACAATAAATTTAATTAATACACGATGATATAAAAAATTAGAAATATTCATTATATTAATAAAAAAGTTAATATTTTTTAATAATGAAGTTTTTATTTATTTATGATGAATGTCTCTATTTTTTTATTTTTTCATATTGAATGAATTTAATCTAGAAATAATTATTTGTTGCGTCTTAAATTGAGACACAAAAATTTAGAACAAGCCTTAAATTGAGAAAAAAGTAAAAATTGAGACTTGATTTGAGACACTTTAAAAATGAGTACTTATATTGAGACATTACCTAAAAATTGGGTCTTGATATGAAATTCTTCATTTATATTTATGTGCAAATAATTAAAAAAAAATGCACACTCTACATCTTCAAATCTTCATCTTCAAAATTATATCTTCATCTTCAAATCTCCTCTAATCTCAACCTAATAATATTGATTCAAACGTAATACTTTATAAATTTAATAATAATTTTATTGAAAATTTGCAGTAATAAGCACCCCCAAAACACACCCAAACACACACCACCACACATAAACACACGCACACACACCACCATAACACACTGCATACAGAAACACATACACCCACCTCACCATAGCACACAAAACACACACTGTATACACACAAACACACACACTGATCACACATAAAACACACACACTGCACACACATAAAACACACAGTGCACACGCAATCCACACACATCCCTGCACATACATAAATACACCTATAAACACACATAGAATCACCTAAATAATATCTCATTCACCAAAAAATGCAAGAAAACCCCCCAAAAAAAATAGATGTATAAACACCTTCTATTTCAAATCAAAGACACAAAAAAAAAAAAAAAAAATTCGTATCATACCTTAGATTGACGAATTTGTGCAAAAAAATTTGCAAATCTGGACCAATCGCGGTGGGATGGATGGCGGTAGGCGGCGCCGCTGGGTAGGGCGCGGTGGCGATGAACGGAGCCGTTGGGTAGAGCGAAGTGGCGTGTGGATCTACGTTGTTTGGGTCGGCGGACAGATCGAGACGACACCCTCATCTGGATCTACAGACCGACGACGGAGGGTTCGACCATTCCTCGCCGAGAGAGGCCGTCGTGTAGAGAGAGGGAGAAAAACAGTGTTGGTGGGAGAGAGAGGAGCCGTCGTGTTTGGGAAGACCGGCCATCGCCGTGTTTAGAGAGAGAGAGAGAGAGAGAGAAACAGTGTGTGGTGGGTTGGGGGGAGGGGTGGGGGAGAGGGAGAGTTTGTGCGGTGTGTGTTGGGTGGGGTTGGGGAAGAGAGAGAGGGGGTGAATTTTATTTTATTTTTAGTGGACCCCATGTTTGAACCATGGTGTAATTTTAAAAAAATTTAGAACCAAACTCCAATTTATGTCTTAGAGTAGAACCAATTTGTAATAATTCCATTTTAATTCTACATCATTTCTTATACACTTATAACTATGGTCGTCTTTGTATAGTTAATAAGTAATATAAATGTTTATAGTTCAATTTTTTACACTTTCATAATTCCATTACATTCCTCAATTTGTTTCACTTCTGGAAGTTGTATGTGTTGAGGAGACTTGTGAATTATGTACAACATTTACCCTTTTATTGGATTTTTTGTCTTACTAAAAGAAACTACAATTTGTTGAGAAGGCTGAATTTGGAAATAAAGAACATATGTACTCGTTTTCCTTGTCAAATAATTTTCTTCAATCAAATCAAAATTAAAAATATTGCGGGCAAGTTCTTATATAAGCGCAAAGATTTAAGAAGAAACATGTAAATGGAAAAACACCTGGTCTTTCTGTTCAACAATATACTTTTACCTTTTTTACTCTTCACATTTTTAAAATGAAAATAACATTCAATTATAGCACTTTTATAATACTATTTTCTATTCAAATAAACCCTAAAAAAGCGGAGTGATTCTTGTATGTATTTAAATGCGTACTTAGATTTTAAATTTAATTTTCAAATTAATTTAAAAAGTCCATTAAATAAATTAAACTTAAAAAATTAAACTCAAGTGCATTGAACGTGTTTAGGTTGTACTTGGTAGGCATTATTAATTTTAGTAGGGGGTATAAATTTAGTATAGAAAAGTCATATAAAATTGCTTGGTAGGACATATAAAAAAGGTCCTACTAATTTATGCAAAATTCTTATACTTACTTGGTAGGAAGTAATAAAAAAGGTAAAAATTAGGTCCGGCAGCCTCCGACGACTTTCCGGCGCCGGCGGTCCGGCGACTTTCCGGCCAAATTCCGGCGGTCCGGCGACTTTCCGGCGCCGGCAGTTCGTGTGACAAACCAATAATAAAATAGTACGACCTTTCGGACCGAATTAATTTTGTAAAGGTGAATAGTGCTTTGGAGGTATTACGCCTTACTATCTTACAGGGTCGGGCATATAAGAAACGGGTCGATATTATTTTAGTATGCCCTACCAAGTGGAATATTAATTATACAACACCCCATAATATGACATTTTACTGTGTAAAAAGTATGCCGAAAAGTCCAAGACTAATGTGGGGGAGTTTGGGGAGTACAAGGAATGAAGGAAATATGCAAGAGAAAGTCGGAAATGCGACTTATGCTGAATCAACTAAAAATAATGAAAACTACGGATATTGTTTTGTTTTGTTTTTTTTTTTAAATAAAATAGATAGCTGCTAAATTGTAATGGATAAAATGAGAAAGTGGAGAATTGGGAAAAAGAGATGGAGGGCCTTTTACCGATTCGTCTCCACTGAACCATCACTGCTCCAGCCACCAGTTTCAAGTGGGGAGCTCCGGCGCCGTCTCAGGTACTCTCTCTTCTCCGTCTTCCATCTCTTTTAGTCACGCTCTCCCCGCCGCTCTTCTTCTTCTCTGTTCTATCTATTTCTCTGAAGCTACTCTAATTTGCTACAAATTACTTGAACTTTTGAGAATTTCACGGAATGCAACTAAGTGCTTTGTTTTATGGGGTTTTTTTTTTTTTTTTTTTGTGTGTGTGGATAACTCTTACTACGTGCTCGGAATTCGGGAAATTTAATGGGGAAATTAGCCAGGAATTTTTCTTCAATTATGTTCGAAATATATGTACATTACTTAGATTATGAACAGGGTTTGCTGAAATTGATAAACTGGAATTCGTGGAATTTGCCTGTTTCCATTGAATTTATTGCACAAATAATCTTCTTTTGATACTCTTACTTATTTTTAATTTCACGTGTAGTGAACTGTTTAATCATTCGTATGGTATATTGAAAAGCATGAAAATCGATGTTGTTGCTCGTTGAGGCCATCTAAATGTTGTATAGTCACAAGGCTGGATTTCTTATCACTTCCACAGAATATGCCCAAACTACATTTTGTAAGGGTTTGTTTGCAAACTGTATTAATAGCTTTTAGAATCACATACTTTTAAAAGGTGTGAGGAGTAGCCATTGAAAACAAGTGATTCTGCACTTTTTTTGTAGAGTTTGCAAACACCAGCTAAGTGGGTTTACCTACCTGTTTTTGTTTATTGTATTGGTAAATAGATTTTGGCGTTAAGCTGTTATCTCGGGTTAATCTGTAGCTAAACAAAATCCTATAGGAGACATGGAAACAAGTTGCCAGGGTAGTAGCATTATGTGGTTCTTCAAAGACAGAGGGTTTGATGATACAAGCATTCACAATATGTCCAATAAGTGCAAACGTCTCGAGGGCATTGATAGGGAGAAAGCCTCAGAAAATTGGGATTACTTGAAAAGCATAGGCATACAAGAGAGGAAACTTCCAACTGTTATTGGAAAATGTCCCAAAATTCTCACTCTCGACCTCCATGAGAAACTCGTTCCAATGGTTCAGTGCTTAACAACATTGGGGACAAAACCGAAAGAGGTAGCTTCTGCCATAACTAAATTCCCACACATACTCTTACATAGTTTGGAAGAGAAGCTCTGCCCTCTTCTCGCCTTTTTTGAAGCCCTCGGTGCTCCTGAAAAACAGCTCGGTAAAATGATACTATTAAACCCTAGAGTCATCAGTTACAGCATCGAGTCCAAGCTTTCACAGACGGTGAATTTTCTTGCTAGCCTTGGTCTTTCCAGAAATGGGGCGATTGGTAAACTCATGGTTAAGCATCCCTTCATTATGGGTTATAGTGTTGATAAAAGGTTATTACCAACTTCTGAGTTTCTGTGGTCATTAGGTCTGACTGAGGCTCAGCTTCAAAGGGTAGCAATGAACTTTCCAGAAGTTTTGTGTAGGGACGCAGACAAGATTCTCAGACCTAAGGTTACGTATCTTAAATCGCGTGGGTTTAATTCAAATCAAATAGCAGCATTGGTGGGTGGCTATCCTCCAGTTCTGATCAAGAGCGAAGCTAATTCCTTGGGACCAAGAATCAAGTTTCTGGAAGATGTGATGGGAAGACAAATCGAGGAAGTTGCTGAATACCCAGAGTTTTTTAGGCATGGTTTGAAGAAAACATTAGAGTCGAGGCAAAAAATATTGAAGCAGAAGGGCGTACAGTGTAGCTTGAGTGAAATGTTGGACTGTAATCAGAAGAAATTTCGATTGAAATTTGGTGTAGTCTGAGCAATTTTGTTGGGTTAATTTTCATGGCGTTCATTTTATTGGTATCTAACCTAGATACGATTTGTAATGTATTTTGCCACATTTAGTTCTATGAGAGATGAAATGATCCGCTTAGGCGTAAACTTTGTATTGGAAATTTCAGCAAATGTACCAGGTTCAGCAAAGTGTTATTCCAATTAAATTTCAAAGGTTGGTCTCATGGAACTGTTTTATGTTGTAATTCAGCAGAGTGTTATTCCAATTACATTTCAAAGGTTGGTCTCATGTAAACTGTTTTATCTTGTAATTGGTTTGTAATTATAGTAAAATAATATATATATTTTAAAACAAAATTAGTACGTTTTTTGTGAAACAACTAGTAGATCATAATTATAACATCATGGGTGAACTTCCTTTCTTTTGTTACCTTCATAAAATTGGCAGAGTATTATGTGCACCTTGTGCACTATAACACCATTAATACTATTGTTTAGTGGGATGCACGAGGAGTACATAATAACCTTTTCACAATGAATGCATTACAGTAAAATTTGGACAGATACTAATCACCTTAAAATTCCAGCTACCATCAATTGAACATTTGGTTAAAATTCGTCCTACTTTTGAGCAAACATAAGCAAATAAAGGTATAACAATTGATACAAGCAAGAAACTAGTTGTATTCATTTATTCAAGATGCTGAGCTCATTCATACAAATACAACCAGTTGACTTATGAGAATACTGAACACTAAAACAACAAAATGAAACAAGTATTGGCATACGTTCGTACAGTACAGAGACCTTTACATAATCAAGTGTAATTTCTCGCACGTACTTACCTATTGGGATTATTTCTGTACCATCTATCTACCTTGAAGCATCTGTGCAACAACAGCGCAAAAAGTTCAGTAGAAGGATTTTTTGCTTCATGCGTAGTAGAGGTTCCTTTTACTAGACTCACCATTTTTAGAGTAAGCAATCCCCGATGGGTGGTCAGAGGATGCCCTAGGAATCGAGATGGAGAGCTGAGTAGAAGAGGAAACGCTGTGATTTGATTGATGATCATCAAGATTGGACCACAATTCCCTAGTTGCAGGCCATTCACTGAAGAACGGATGCACTGGATGTTTTCCCTGCTTCACTGCTGCTGGAGAAGCAGTATCACTTCCAAAGAAGTTGTGCTGCTGTTGATTTGAGAAGCTACCATTGATTTGGTCAAACCCCCAAGGCATATATTGTTTAGCCGAAGAATTTCCCTGTAAACTGGAAAAAGATTCTTGTATGGAGCTCGTAGAACACAAACCGAGACGTCCTACCCTTGCAGAGGCTTCTTGAGAGAAACTGTGCTCTTCTGGATCAGGAGTCGGCATAAAATAACTGGGAGAAAAGAGAATTAGAAAAAAAGAATAGTTTTTTATTTACCAAGGGTTATTACATCAAATGCTTGCCAAAATATCCCTTGATTAACAAGGAAAAAAAACCTACGAGAATACTAGCAATTAAAACTTGGGATAGATAATCATTCTATTGTCATATGAGAATCTTAACAGCTGGACAACTATCTAGCTTAGCTCTTGCGGAAGTTGTGAGCCCTAAATTAGAAACATCTAGGTTATATGTAGAAGCAGATTCATTTCAAGTTGTACTCCCAAGTTCCACAATAAACTTCCTCTCAACCTGATCACCTCACATTGATGGCAACACAGAGCGCACCAGATCCGTTGTTTTTTTTAATAAAAAACGAGAGATTTTATTGCTTTGCAAAAGAACAAGGGATAAGAGGTCCCTGAAAAATTACAAAACCAACAAAGAAGAAAAGCTATCTTAAACCATAATAAAGCAAAAACCCAAATCCTAGCAAAATCCAACAGAGACAATCCTTTAAACTATTGAGACTCAAAGACCATAATGCAACTGTGTACTTTATGCGATCCCAGATTTCGTCTAAAGATTCACAACTATCATTAACAACTCTTTGGTTTATTTCTAACCAAATGAACCAAAAAACAACCGAGACAGCAAAAGTTTCATGACTCTAGTCTTTACAGCAATGATTATGAACCAAAGCCTTAAGCCCCAGAAACCCAAAATGGCCCATCATTCTAACCGGAATTATATTGTCATAAATGGAATTTATCCAAATTTCTAAGCTAGTTAAACTATTATCCCTAAAAGAGTACCTGGATTCTGTGTTATCAATCCCATGAGAGGCAGGTCCCATCTTCAGCTTTGTCACATTGCTCCAAAAAGACGATTCTTCTGAACTAACAAAGCATAAAGGCATATCTTGAGAGCTTCTACTGCTACTGCAATGCCCAGTAGACAAGGAGTGAGAAGTAGGTCGAGATTCCACAGGCTTTCTTGAACGGTTTTTGCTTCGGTACATGTGGCGCTCACAGTATTTGGACTCCAAATATGCTGCCTTAGAGCACCTCCACTTCTTTCCATCAGTTCTCCGGCATCTCCCTGGCTCAGGGTCAAACTTCTTTCCATAGTAGGACAAACAGCCCACTGCATGTTAAGTTCCAAAATTTAGATTGCATAAAAGGAAATCAGAAATTGCATGTTAAGCATGATCAAATAAGAATGCTTGTTTACAAGTCTAACTGTCCATTGTCCAAAATATCTCTTGATATACAACCTAGCATTAAAATACACAAACATAATAACATATCCCCAAGAATGTGTTTCTATCAATTAGACTCATTACTTGCTATTCTTCTATGCAGCCGCATAATCCAAAGGAGATATACTTAGCTATAATGCAGTTAAAGAATGCTCGTCAAATTTAGATGTCCATAACAATAGAGTATAATTTACAAACTGTGGCTGCCAATGAACACATATATAAGTGCAATGACCCCAAGACTCTTTCAAGACGACTTGGAACATGTGAAAATTTTCACTATTTGTAGACAGGCTTCCTGCTATATTCCAAATAAATACTCCATTAACCAACTAAAGTGCAATCAGTTCACCAAATAAGAGTTTATCATCTGCTTTTTTTATTAGGATGAAGAAGTCATAGCAAGTGCACACAAATAAATAACAAAGGGTAGGGAAATTACAGGCAGAGTAAGGGGCGGGAATGGGCCTGACGAAGTCTGATGGGACTGGTAAGCCAGCCAGCAAGTACTTGTAGATCATGGTTTGCTTCTCCAGCTCCTGCCACTGCACCGCCGTGAATGGAGGCTTACAACCCCCATACCCCAGCACCACCACCGCCGTCCCATTCATCTTCTTCCCTTTCAACCGCTAATTACACCAGTATCAGGCCCTCTGCACCTAGATTTAGCAAAATTGAAGTAAGCAAACATATGAGCTTGATAAATAAATGCAAATGTGGAGAGAAACTAGAGTTGCACGCAAACTGCTTGATGAAATGCTGCAATGAGACAATAAGTCAAGATCATAAGAAAATGCATACACATGGAAAATTAGCTTCAGGGCCGGAAATGGAAACTGATGAATGATTATAACGAAGAGCAGTGTGAGAAAATCTGGAAATTAGGGTGAGTTAATGGGATGGTAAAAGGGGGGTTTCAGAGAAGATTATTGTGGTTTGTAATTGTGTGGAGGGATCGAGCAATTATGGTGGGCTGGGGCGGTGGTTGTGAACTTCAACTTCGTGTACGATGGCATCAGCGGTCAACTCTCAGTTGCAGAAAAAATAAATTCCCTTCCCCACAAAATTTATTACTTCCCGCCCCTAAAAAAATCAAAAAAAAAAAAAAAAAAAAGTCCGTTGCCTATAAATACTCCATCCCAAGCTCGTTTTTAGAGACCCTTGGATCACTTTTGATATTTTTACGTACTTTGAGCAAGGAGAAAACTTGGCAAGGAGATTAGAAGAGTTTTACAAGTTGTAATCGAGGTTTTAGCTTACGAATTCATAGTTTAATTATTTATTTCGTACTTTTTAGATTAATTATTTCTTTCTTTGTTCTTTGAGACGATAAACCCTAGCTTTTTAGATTATAGAAGATTATTTTTGAGACGTTAATTTATTCTTGTTTATGTTCTTTGATTTTATAGTCAATTCAAGCATGTTTATGTTTCTTATCATCGTTATTGCTTTCGTTTTCGTAATCACCATGTTAGGCTAGAACTCCTGCATGCTTAGGATAGGATGAACTCGTAGAAGTAGGATGTGGTACATAATTAGGGTAACTCGTGATGTTTAATTTTAATTCTCTTAATTAATGAATGCTTAAAATAAATCCCAGATTTATCTTTGAATTTAGTACGAAAATTGTTAGAGAGAAGACGACCGTATCACTCTTTAATAACGAATAGGCTTAATGAGAGGGTTTTAGAAGGGATTTATAATCTACCGGTTTATCTAGGGAGGACGACCGCATCACCTTAGTTAAATTAGGGTTTCATTACTTAAGCACAATCCTATTGGTTTAGTGAAGTCGATTGATAGGACGAAGTATTAGGGTTTAATTCTCGAGCTTTTAGTCTTTCAATCTTATTCTTAGGATTATTTCTTGCACGTCACTGTTATTTTGATTATGTATCAGCTCCGTTAGTATACGTGAGAATTCCTATCTTGAGCATCACCTTCTTTTATTTGAAATCAAACCTTAGATAATTAATTGTATTCTTTCTTTTGCATACGTAGAGTATTATAGTTTAGATTGAATAATTCTCAAAAAGCCAAAAACGCACACTCATATTAACTATGAGACACACATCTCCAGGGCTCTATTCGCATACATATCTTTCATTGGGTTCGATGCTACTTGACCCCTATACTTGTCAATACTACTGTGTTCTCATACTCTTGTGGAGTAACTACTAGTATAGCTAGTATTTTGCGTTCAAGTCAGCCAACGTTGAATCTCGAGACGAACTTGCTAGAAAAATTCGAACTAGAAATTTTATGGAGAAATTATATTTCTGGTGTGTTTTGAAATTTTCATAAGACACATATTTATAGGGGTTAACTTGGCTTAATTCCTAAGCAAGATATCGGGTCTAGCCAGTAAATATAATCTCTACGGATTATATTTACCTAGATATGTTCCTACGAATAATATATTTGTCATATCTATTATTCTTGTATAATAATATTCCAAATATTATTATTGGGATTTCATATTTAATTAAATTCAATTTAATTAAATATTAATAATAATTAATTTTAAATATAATTGTTATTATATTCTCCATAAATTAAATATTATATCTAATATAATATTTAATCAACCAACTATAATTGGTGAACTGCCATTGTTTGTTGTGTGACCCATATGCCCTCGTATATCGAGCGATTAGTCAAACTAACGGTCTTAATTGAACCCTAGACAATAAATCAGACATTCTCAATATACAATGTACATTGCGAGGAAATCTGCAACTACCTGTAATACTGTAGGCTATTGTGATATCTTCCTTTCATTCGCGACTACCCGATTAAGTTTTGAACATGATGACGTGTCTATTCAAATAACTTAATCATATTATCTCAAATCACTAATTGATCAAGTATATCACACTTAGCCACAAAGTCTAAGTTGATGTGCGTCAGCCGACGACTTAGATCCAATTATGATGAGAACACGAGTATTCTCTCTAAATCCACATTGAGAAATGAATTCTATTCTTGGCTCAACTACCACGCACATGTATTTCGTGATGAACCCAATCCATGTCATATCTACCTTGGAGGGTGCAAGCGTCGGTCATGGTCAAAGTGCACCACTCCACCCATGTCGTGCGTATTGACCTCAAGTCAGAGGAGTATCACATCACTTACACTAACCGAGACACCCGTAGACACATTATGTGGAATTACATCAAACGGTTTCTCGGATAGGCATACCAATACCCTCTAAGGTATCTGTGCATCCATCATGAGATACCCGGTATCTCGTAGTAAATGAGATCTTACTACACTCTATAAGAGTATGTTGTAGATCGCACACCAATCTCAATTGCATTATCAATATCCCATTCTTGATGATCCTTGATCGGGACTATTTGAGAATCATACTTAAGTCATCTGAGTTCTCACTCACTCAATAACATTAGTGATTCATGGGAACACAAATAAGAATATATGCAAACAATCAAACATCATATTCAGATAAGTGCAACACCATACATTTAATATTAAATCAACAATAATATTAAACCAAATCTGAATATTATCTTAATATTATATCCTTTTTATGGATTGTCTTAAGGACACTAACACTAACAATTTCATCATACCAAGCATGCCATAAGTATTACTGAATTGCCAAAAACTTGTATGAGACCAGACAACACAAATTAACACCTACCCCTACCCCTACTAAAGTGTTAATGAGTCAATGCCCTAGTTACACCAATTCTCATTGTCTCATACTATGAGACAGTCTCATACAAGATATACTCTACTTAATTTTATTTTTTTAAATTTTATTTATCTTTAAACACATGCAATTTAGTATTCTTCAACTCTATGTCAGATCCTTAAGATAATCTATTAGAAATTCAGATCTTCAAACTCGACAAATTCAAGTTTCAAGTTCAACTCATCAGTTAAGTTTCCCCTAAATTGAACATTTGCAGAATAAAATCAAACATGATTAGAAAAAATATTTGTCTATATAATTCATTTTATCCAATTACAAAATATACAAAATAATCAAAATTACAAATTTCCTAACAAGAAGACATTATTGTTTAACACTCAAAGTTTTCATTCATAGGACGTGCACACTATTGTTTAACATTTAAAAAAAAAAAAATCAATTATAATAGTTTCGTAACATAATCAACTATAATAATTCTTTCGACCATCGAGTACATACTGGAACCGCAATCGCCATAAGAGGGGGACCGTCCAAACCTGTAACTCCGAACCACAACTACCACAAAAGGAAAACACCATCCCACCACAAGAGGGAATTAAATTTCTTCTCCATGTCTCGAACTCAAGACCTTTGGAGTCTTAGGTTGTAGGCTCAAAGCTACCAACTCTTGACACACTATTGTTTTACATTCAAAGTTAAAAAAAAATTAGTTTAAAGGTTTTTGGAAACAAAAATTAACAGTATTGAGATTTTTTAAAATAAAAAATAATTTGAATCAAAATTTAATAGTTTAAGGACTTTTTTTTTTCAATTTTTTTTCCCTTAAATACACATCATATTAAGAGCGTCCACATCATGAAAAACCTCAGCCAGATACCATTCCAGCCCTGATACTGTTTTCGTTGGAAACGTAGTCATTGCTTCACAGCTTTTTTCGATACTTCCATTCCATTAATAATATTTACCCACTTTTGAATATATATATACACATATATATACATTCCTTTCTGAAGAATCAATAATCCTCACTTTTCATCACCATTCTCTCTCTCTGTAAAGAATCATGAGTCTCTTCGGCCTCGGCAGGTAAATTTTCCTAGAATGATTTCAATTTGATTTCGATTTCTGTTGTATGATCGCTTTTTGATCTATCATATACGGGTTCTTTTGTGTAATTTCTTATGTGGGGATTTTTTTTTTTTTAAATATAATTATCATCAGAGCCTTGTATTTGTCTTTTGGGTGCTCTTTCTGCATTTATAAAATATTGAGAAGGGGATGAATTCTGAATAAGAATAGGGTGCAGAATGAGGAGAATCTGTTAAAAGTGTTATGTGGTTGAAGCGGGCATAGTCAATTAGCTATTGATGCATGTTGATGATGATCGAAAGCATTATGCTTCAATTTTACAGAAAGTTAACATACAGATGATTGCAAAAAGAAAAAAAAAAAGAAAAGAAAAAAAAGAAAAAAAAAAAAGTTTTGATAAGTTACTGGAGTTGGGAATTTTGCTCAGTGATCCAATTTATCTTCTTTTATTTTCCGATTGATTGAAATTAATTAGTTCTTCCTAAATAAGATAGTGTTTCCCCAATGGTAATTAAATTCTACCGAAAGATCTAGCATCACAAATATCCTCAGTTATGAGATATACATGGCTCAACACATTCCCGGGTGCCTTGTCGTTCACATACAACAAACTTATATGAATGTGCAGACCAACTGACTGACAATCTAGCACCGAGGATTGACAAATATTGTTCAAATTATCAGTTTTGAAGAACGATATGGCTATTAAATCCCTCAAATTGTTAATCTTTATCCTTTTGAGTCTTTGATGATCAATGTCACTTAGTTGGAGCATCCTTACTTAATAAAGACGTGTAGTTCAAAGTTCAATGAATAACTTAACTCTTTTCTTTGAACAGTTTGATATTTGGATAAAGTTACAACTTGAAGTTTTATCATAATCCATCTTGAATCTTTTTATGATTTAGCTAATTCAAGTGGAACTCTACTTTGACCTGAGGCAGAAATATGATGTTAGATGTTAGTTTTCTAGGTTGTTTGGTTCATTTTTTATATGGTGCACTAGTAGAAGTGTAGAGCCATGAATTTTATATTATTTTTCCTGGTGTCAATGATGAATTTTTCAAACATATGCAGCTTTGAAATATATATTATGAAACTGATTATGTAATTCGAACAATTATATATATTGATTGTGTCAAAATGATGAGTCATAACATGATTCTCTTAAAGAAGGGAAAATGCAATTGACCATTTGTACCTAAATAAACGAATTCTCCTGGATAACAGTGTTTTGTGTTCACTCTCCCCCGCCCCCCCCCCCCCCACACACACACACACACACGCATGTACACACCTCTCCTGACTGTAAGTCTAAACTGAGTGACCATTTTTTTGATAGTTGAATTTAGCGTGTCATATTTTTTTAGTAATGTTTTAATAGACTAGATGATATCTAAATCTACCATAACTGTCAAATATACTGGTCTCAATTCAGTCAAATCTAATCATGTTACTATTTTTTGTTATAGTTAATCAATTATATGATTTGTCTTTTGTCACTTATTTCATGATAGGTTATTGTAGTGATTGGACCAGTTAAGCATTTGAATATTTGCATAACTGAACAGATACTTGGAATAGAATAGGAAATAAAAAGGTTGTTATTGTATTTGTGCATTAAGTGCAGTATTCACTCAATCTCAACAGTGACATTTAAAATTGGTTAAAATCCAAGCATGTGTAATATTCCATGTATCAATCATATATAATGCTTATCACATAGTTTGGGAACAAAATGATTGCTGCCAAATTAATTACACTATAGTGTAATCAGGTCCCCTACTGCCTTGTGCTCCATCTCTATAACTATCATGGCATGCATCTAACCGTTTCTTTCTGATACAACAAGTACCTCAACTTGATTTTCCTTGGAGTTTATCTCTTTCATTTGTAATGCGTTATTTACTGTTTCTGAACAGGAACCAAAGAACATTCCGCCCTAAAAAGAGTGCCCCATCAGGCAGTAAGGTAAATTTCTTCGCCAAGCTAAAAATACATGCTTGTCCAATATTTAATAATTCTTTTGGATTTCTTTCTTGGTTTTACAAGTACTGCCCTGCGTTTATCTTCAGCTTATTGAGTCCTATTGGCATCTTTAATTTTTCAAAGAAAAACTCAATGAGTTGTTGTGTTTTCTTCTTCCATGAATTTAACTGTCTCGGCATGTTTAATTATCAGTTTGCTTTGTTAATTAGTTCATATATATGTTTGATCCTTATTACTCCTATATAACCTATCTGGAAATCCTCCATGTTATACGTTATGCTTGGCTCTGTATGTTACCTACCACTGAATTGCTTATGATTATGTTGCAGGGGGCACAGCTGAGACAACATATTGATGCCACTTTAGGTAGTGGGAATTTGAGAGAAGCTGTAAGGTTACCACCGGGGGAAGACATGAATGAATGGCTTGCCGTCAACAGTACTCTCTCTTTCTCTCTCTCATAGTTAAGTTTGGGTAGAGAATTATTGCACAGAAGTACAAAGCAAACATCAAATTGTTAGAAATTGGACAACTCGTCCTCTTCTTGATCTTGTGCAGGCCGTGTTAATATCATTTTATTTAGAAGGTCTTTCTTTATGGTCTTTGTATTCCATAATCACTTAATTGGATCCTTTGAATCTTTTGGCTTAGAGCATCTTTGAACTAAATAAAGCTGATGCATCATGCCAAATAATATCAACATGTGTACAGATTTACTAATTTTGTACCATTTCCTTGGTATGTGCTTCTATAAGATCCATTCAGAGGATTAAAAAATTGAAAAGTTGCTTCATTTCAATTTTCAGCTGTAGATTTCTTCAACCAGGTGAATCTGCTTTATGGTACCCTGACTGAGTTCTGTACTCCCGAGAACTGCCCTACCATGTCCGCTGGCCCCAAGTATGTTGGACCTTGATTGTCTTCTTTATTTTCTTTTGCAAGCATCCCATGATTTTTCTGATGTCAATGTGACTATTACTATCCATCTTATAGGAGAAATGTAGCTATGCTTATTGCTTCCAACTTTTTGGATATTAGGCTACATAACGAACAAGTTCATACAAAAGAGAAATTTTTCTTATTTGTGGAAACTTCTTATAGGTATGAGTACAGGTGGGCAGATGGTGTGCAAGTTAAGAAACCTATCGAAGTTTCAGCTCCTAAATATGTTGAGTATTTGATGGACTGGATTGAAACCCAGTTAGATGATGAATCAATATTTCCTCAAAAGTTAGGTAATAATGTTGCCTAATATCATTATCTTCCAGGAGAAACCTCATGTTTTGGTACCATTCACATTCTTTTCCAGTGATATACGGTTTTCTTCATATTTGGTTACACATCTGTTTTATCATTTTCATAGGTTTGTCTTCCTATATAATGTATGATAATTCTGATGAAAGAATCTTTTGTAGGTGCACCATTTCCTCCAAATTTCAGGGAGGTTGTGAAGACCATATTCAAGCGTCTGTTTCGTGTATATGCACATATATATCACTCTCATTTTCAGAAGATTGTGAGTCTAAAAGAGGAGGCCCATCTAAATACCTGTTTCAAGCATTTTATACTTTTTACTTGTGTAAGCCCTTCCTTAAACCTTTCAATACAGAGTTATGGTTTTAACGATGACATGCTTTTAAGCTTTTTTCTTTGCTCAAAGAAAATCTAAGTCTTGGTCTTGATTTTTTCATGAACCTCACTTTATGCCTCAAACAGAGTAGTCCATATGGTTACCACAGCAACTAAACAGCAATTATGTCACATTTCGGTTAAAGTATTACATAAAGTTGCTGTTTTTCTTTTATGATCAGCAATTGAATGTCTTCATTGACTAAAGTAAATACAGAATACCAAAGTATTATATTTGTTTTGAGAGTATGTTATGTTTCTTGAGATTCTGAAGAACCCAGTGGGGATTGTAGTATTCTAAATTTTGAACTTGAGCATGGCTCCAAACATTCTCTGGGGGCCTAGGACATATCTAGATTTTTTTAAAGTTTTTTTTTTTTTTTTTAAATCAGGTATAAACAGAGGGTCGGTTTCTTTAACTTAAGGCTCTTCATTGTAAATTGATAGTTTATTTCTATGATAGTGTTTGAACTGTTGGTGCATTTAAAAAAACAGATTGTATTTATTTTTGTTATCATTTCTATTCCCATCATGCAAATTTCTATCTTGATAATGCAGGAATTTACATTGATTGACAAGAAAGAACTCGCACCACTCCAAGAGCTCATAGAATCCATTGTCCCAATCTGAGCACTTTTCACGCTCATCCATCTGAACTAACATATTTAGGATGCTTGTGTTTGCTTACACTCCGAGTAACAATATTGGATGTAGTGTTCGTTCGTTCGTTCATTTGCAGCTTCAGTAACTGTATCATATCCTGTTGCTAGAATTTAGCTGCTGCTTCTTATGAGGCTTTTTTTTGTCATGCTTAACTGCCTTGATAAGTTTGGCTGTACATTATTCTTTGATGAACCAACTGATGAGACAGGGGATATCATTCCACTCATTCACGTTATACCCTCTGAAAATGTTACAAACTTTTTCATGTCCAGCAACTGATGACATTGCTACAAATTGTCAGAGGACCTAAATTACTTTTAGTGCTGTTTTGGTTTTGATTATCTTTCTCAAAATCCGATGAAACTTTGCTGGAAAATATCCAAGGATTTGATTACACGAGCAGAGTTATCATGAAACACTGATTGAGATCTCACTTGGAATACATCTGTTTACAGCAGCATCTCAATCTCTTCTGTTTTTTTTCCCAGTTACCATTGGAAGGATTCAGAGTGGTGGCACAATAATCTCTTTTTTATCCTGTGTTTTATTTCACTTTTCTGCTTCATGACGACTGATGAGGGGTGACAATTTCAGTAAATGACACAATAATATGATTTGAATTTGATAATGCAAAATGAGTTAGTGTTTTGAGTTTATCGTGTCTATATCATAAAAACACAATTTTTTCGTGTCGTGTTGAGTCAACTCATTAACCTCAAAAAAAGTTTCGATTGTTTTGTACTTCTCTTATCATGTTTATTGTGACACATCGTGTGTAACGTGTATTTCCCTGTAATATTATATCTAAATTCTGTTTTTTATTTTTCTTTTGCATCTTGTTAGCACGAAATCCTATTATCATCTCATTTTCGCGTCTAGTCTAATCGTATCGTGTTTTTGTATCAATTTATATGAATTGTCACCCTATTCTTGATGATGCTACACTATTCAAGGAGCATATACGGGCAAAACAAAACAGGAGATGAAATATAATTTCTCCAATCATCAGCTCATGCCCATAAAGAGGATTGTTTCCATTACAGAGACCAAAATCTCAACTCAAAGAATTTTGCTACATGTTGAGGACAAAAAAAAAAAAAAAAAAAAAAAGCTGTAATACTTTTCATCATCAGTAACGCCAACATAACTATTGTCTTGCCTAACATCATGTGAGTACTACAATTCTGAGCTAGCTCTACCTTAAAACTTTAACATCAAGAGTATATAAAAGAAAGAATAAAGAACCTCAAGACAAGTATGGTGCCAAAAACATGCCTCCTCTAGCATATAAATAAAAAAAACTCACACATGTTCATCACCTTAACAGGTCGAACCCCACGCGCCTGTACATCTCAGCTATCCTCGCTCATCGCAACAGAACGACCATACTTAGGCTCAACATACATATATGCTCCTACAACTCCAATAAGAACGCCTAAAACTTGCGCAAACAGCTGAAAATAAGCGAGCAACTCACCACGAATAGCATGTTCTGTTGAAATACATGAAATCTCGTTGCCCTTGAGCTGGCATCCATCTGGCATCATTGAACCGTAGAGAACAAAGGCTGTTTGGTAGAACCAAAGGCCTTGAAGTGTCATAGCAATCCCACTGCATAAATCAGCTGGGAAACTGGTTGGCATTATAGCTCCAGCTATGGTGGACACTATGCAGAGGCCTACTAAAAGGACAAGGATAAAGTGGTAACATCCCTCGAGCCCCTTGTGTGAAGTTGAATGGAAATAGAATAGGAGATACTCTGCTGTGAATGCTGCTGAAGCGACGAGGCATAACGCGCCTTCTGGCAATGAAAAGTAGCTGAAAAATGAGCAAATTCAAGAAAATCAGTAGAATTGTAAATCTTTCTGAATCAAGGTTACTATTATCAGATGAGTTGGTTGTGTGAATCAGTTTCACCATGAAACTAGTTTACAACTTATAGCTTATAGTAAAGCAACTGATACCCTTTAATGAAACAATTAATACCATTCAAAACTACCACCTTATAGTAAAAACAACTAATATCTTTTAATGATACAATTAATACTATCAAAACCAGTTTCACAGTGAAACTGTTTCACACAAGACTTTGCCTAATCAGATAGGCAAATACTACTATGCATCAGTTGCATAATGCAATTCAAGTGCACTTTTAAATGGTATTAGTCATTTTACCAAAAGGTATTAGTTGTGTTCATTGATAAGTAATTAAATAAGCTGAATGATCAAATCTAACGGGAATTGCAAGAACGGATACCTTGTTTTCTCGGAGAGAAGGGCAGTGAGACCTAAGATGAAGAACATGAGCAGCATTCCGGCGTGCTCAAAGTCATTCATGTGAGAAGGGTTCAGGACTCCATTAACTATGATCTTTAGATGTGTTGAGTAAAGAAATTCTATGCATAGATCAATGAAAGATCCGATTATGATGATGTAGAGCTCCAAGTACTTAAGCCTGCCATTAAAACCTGGAACAGGGTTCCATACCCTGACCCGGAAAGACTTGGGATTCGACCCGTATCTGAATATGGAGCACCATATGTGCCACAAACCAACAGCTAGAAATAATGTCCCTGGAAGAGCATGCCCCTTAAAAGAACCCATCCTTTACAAGTATAGCTTCAATAAGATTTTCTGATTTCACCTTTCTAACACCATTCAACAAAATTGAAAACTAGCTTCTGATATTTTTTGCCCCTTTTGGATTTGAATCCCTATTCTGCCCTACTTCTTGATTTGTAAAAGGGTTCAAACTTTTATGCTAAAAGAAAAACTGAGAAGTAATAATCAAAGCAAGAAACACCACTCTTTTCGGCCACCAACTGATGTCTTAAGAAAATCAAAATCTTCTTTCCCAGGTTGAAACACTCTGCAATTACCAGAAAAAAAAAAATAGAACTTAAAACAATTGATACAGATAGCTCTTAATTTCTGCTTATAATCAAACTTCACATCATCTGTGCAAGCTTTTTGAATCGAATTTTCGTTACTAGAGAAGTTCAACAGAGATGTAAGCAGGGATTTCCAAGAGCAATTTTCTTGATTAATGGTGGCAAAGTAATGGGAAAGCAGAAAAACCTCATGCAAAACATTGAATCTCAAAAGTCAACAATTGACAGATTCTGAGAATTAGATTTCTAACACAAGGTCAATAGTGCAGGTAAAAAGAAACAGAAAAAGCAGTCAAAATTCAAAGCCCAGATATCTAATTCTAAAAACATGGCAAGAATGACTGAAAACTCGAAGAATTGCGAAAATTCAAAAAGGAAAAAAAAAAAAAAAAACTCACTCTATGTTTTTCAAATCATTAATCGTGACGCAAACAATTGGTATCAAGTAAAAAATAGAGACCAATTGAGGAAAATTATACCAGGGCTTGCTCTGTCTATGCTTCTCAATTCTTCTCTTTAGCGGAATCGAAATGCCAGACGCGTTTGGGAAAGAAGAAAAAAAAAAGAAAGAAAAAATGGAATTGATTGATGGGATCGTAGAAATTTGAGTGGGGTCAAATGGAGACGGCAATTATAAACACATCATTGAATGCTAAAATCCTAGCTGTAGTTTTATTTAATAATTTATTCTCTCTCTCTAGAAAATAAACAATACTTTTTTCTGTTTGTTTGCCTTTTTTTTTAATTAGAGAGAGAGAGAGAGAGAGAGAGAGAGAGAGAGAGAGAGAGAGAGAGAGAGAGAGAGAGAGAGAGAGAGAGAGAGAGAGAGAGAGAGAGTCAGGAAGGGATTGCCTTTTTGGCTACTCATGGCAATGGCAATGGCAATGGCAATGCCATGCATGAAATTGAATCCGTACCCTTTAGATTGTTAATTAATTTGGCACATATCACATTTTACCTAATTTATCATATTGTTAAGGGGCTGGGATAAATATTTTGTCAATTTGGATAATTTTTTTTTTTTTTTATTGCTAACCAGACGGCTGAGCACTCAATTTTTAAGTGCATTTAAGACTTTTTACACATTTAGATGAAGTGGTGAATTTATTTATAAATTTAGTAAACTTTAGAAAACCGCGACTAATCTGAAAGTGAATAAATAGAAAAACAACAGTATCATAAATTTTGGCCATATTTAGCTATTCATACATATTTTGAAAATAATTTTTATTTTATACTTTATTGCATAACTATACATCATTTGTATTATAACTGTTGTAAATAAGTGCGTAAATAAAGAGATAGCGTTTGTTGACCCAGTTCGTAGGGAACGACTACGTCTGGGGGGCGATTCAAGCCAGAAGTTCCACTATTATTTTTGTGTATGAGTGATTACAATAATGAATACAAAGATATATTTATAATACTAAAACTCTAGTCTAATAGATAAAGCCCATTGAGTTTCTTGGTCCATAAGTAATGTCCACACCAAATCTCCTAGATTTGAAATATTAAATCTTCCGGATTTACAACACTCCCCCTTAGACATTACGACATAACATAAATGTTTTGTCATGAAAACTCCACGTGCTAGGGATCGGCCAAATAATAAGTAGGGAGGAATGTCATTGATCTTCTTGATTTAAATCTTCCAGATTTATTTCGGGGTTACCGCTCCCCCTGAAGACAACAACACTTTAAGTCTTTGCATCCCAATACCACGAACATACTTTTTAAAAGTAGACGTAAGTAAGAATTTAGTAAACAGATCTGCTAGATTGTTACTAGATTGCACCTTTTGAATGGTAATCACGACACTCTTCTGGAGTTCGTATGGGTAGAAAAACTTAGGTGAAATATGTTTAGTCAGGTTTCCCTTGACGTATCCATTACTCATTTGTGCAATGCAAGCAGCGTTGTCTTCAAATATAACGGTGGGCGGTGTATCGCCTTTGGCGATACCACACGAGTCACCATTGTGTTTTACCAAGGACCTTAACCAAACACATTCTCGTGCGGCTTCAAATAAAGCTATTATCTCTGAGTGGTTTGAAGACGCGGTAACCATGGATTGTTTAACCGATCTCCATGAGATCGCAGTTCCACCACAGAGAAAAACGTAACCAGTCTGGGATATGGCGTTGTGGGGATCAGACAAATAGCCAGCATCCGCATAACCTACTAAGATTTTGTCTCGGTTCTTACGATAAAACAGTCCAAGATCTTGAGACCCTTGGAGGTATCGTAGAACGTGCTTAACACCATTCCAATGTCTCCTTGTAGGAGAAGCGCTATATCTCGCAAGCAAGTTGACAGCAAATGCAATGTTCGGCCGAGTGCAATTTGCGAGATAGAGCAAAGCTCCAACAACGCTAAGATAAGGAACTTTTGGTCCCAAAATTTCTTCTGAATCTTCTCTTGGCCTAAATGGGTCCTTATCCACTTCGAGGGATCGGACAACCATCGGGGTGCTAAGTGGATGAGATTTATCCATGTGAAATCTCTCCAATACCTTCTTTACGTAGGTCGACTGATGAATAAGGACTCCTTCTGGGAGGTGCTCGATCTGCAAGCCGAGGCAGTACTTGGTTTTACCCAAGGACTTCATTTTGAATTCAGCTTTCAAGATTGAACTGACTTCTTCAATCTCTTTGCATGTTCCGATTATGTTTAGGTCATCAACATAGACGGATATGATGCAAAAACCATCTTGCGATTTCTTCGAGAATACGCATGGGAAAGCTTTATCGAATGTGTATCATTTCTTCTGAAGGAATTCACTAAGTCGGTTGTACCACATGAGGCCCGATTGCTTCAGGCCATACAATGACTTTTGCAGTTGTATGCTATACATACTGCAGTTTCCACCTGACTTTAAGCGAATTACACTAACTTCTACTAATCGCTTACCCGCAAGCGGACGGGTTCACTGTAGTAAAAGTAAGTATAACGGCCAAGTATATCGAACCCACGAGATGGGGTGTATGCGAACAGATCCCTGAAGATCTACGCGTCGTAGCTAATATGAGTGTAATGTTTTTGGTTTTTTTTTTCTTTTGAAAGATTTATTAAAAGACTGAAATAAACTAATTACTAAAGAATTAAAGACGATAATTTAACTAAGGGTTGTTTTCAAATGAGAGATGATGGTGCTTAAGATAGGAATCCCTACGTATACTAACGGAGCAGGTAACATAATCAGAATAACTGTGACACACAAGAAATAACCTAAGTCTAAGAATGCAAGGTGAAAGCTCAAGATTCTAAACCCTAATACTTTACCCTAACACTCGACTTCACTAATCTACTAACAAGTTAATAGATTGTGCTTAATTAATGAGACCCTAATTTAACTAAGGTGATGCGGTCGTCCTCCTTCGCTAAACTGGTAGATGAATTAACCCTTCCTAAACCTTCTCGTTTAGTCTACTCGTTGTTAAAGAGTGATACGGTCGTCCTCTCTCTAACATCTTTCGAACGAAATTCAAAAGCGAAGTCTAGATTAATTTTAAGAATTCATTAACCAAGAGAATTAAAACCTAACGTCACAAGTTACCCTAATTACGTACCCACAACCTACTTCTACGAGTTCATCCTACCCTAAGCATGCAAGGGTTTTAGCTAGACATAGGTTTAACGGAAATAATAACGATTAAATAAGTAACGAAAAAGAACATGATAATTAAGACGAAGAAGAGATCAAACATAAACTAGGGTTTAACTAATTGAAAGAATAAACTTAAATTAACTCAATGAATTAGGTCTCAACGTGTTCAAGAACGAAAATATTAAGAAACAAAACTCAAAAGTAAAATCGTAATTCGAATTCGTAATGAAAACCTCAAAAATGTAATAGTAAACTTGCTTCTCATCTTCCTCTCCAAAAACGAACTCTAAATCTCGTGGTGGTAAGTGGTTCTCCCCAGAACGAACTTGGGATGGATATATATAAGCGTCGGGCCAACTCTGACTTGCATGGGCCAAAATTCCCGTCGAGCTCGAGTAGAGGTGCTCGAGCAATGCAAGCTCGAGTGTTGAAATTGTCCAGAACCCGAAAAGTACTCGAGCCCCTTAGCTCGAGTAGTTCTACTCGACCGGCCTCAGCTCGAGTAGTCTACTCGAGTGCCCGAGTAATGGCTACTCGACCAGCCTCAGCTTGAGTGCTCTACTCGAGTGCCCGAGTAATGGCTACTCGACCAGCCTCAGCTCGAGTGCTCTACTCGAGTGCTTGAGTAGTAAGTACTCGAGCTCCTCCATCTTGAGTACTTCAATGACACTTTTGCTCGCTCGAACTAATACTTCTCGTATTTCTTCCATATCTTCTCATCCGGGTATCCGTTTGAGTCGATTCAAAGTCCTACGAACTCCTCTTTTCGCCCTCTATCCATCTATAAGCATCGAGGAGACAAATTTATTAGTTTATGAAAATGATATCAAATGACTCTAAATACTTATATGAATCCATCAAAACAAGGGCATTTCGAGCGACGAATCATGACAATTTCACGCCTAATCAACCCCCCCATACTTACCATATTGCTTGTCCTCAAGCAATGAAATAATAAGTCAAGTGAAATTGTTCGGAATGAGTCAAAGAATCAAATCGTGCAAGTAAATGAACTCGAGCTTCAACGATCGATCACTCATATACTCACTCACTTTCCTTCATCATACTCATGCAACAACAACAAGAACCATCAAGATCAAACATGGATGTGCACTCAACGATGTGTTTCACTCCCTCACAAGTGTATAACAATGATCAAGGGACTCACTCAAACAATCAATCACACAAATTGGCAGCCATAGGCTTGTAAGTGCTCTTAACTTCGACCATACTCTAGAAATCAATGCCGAATAAAAAAGGACTTTTCTCAAGGTTGTAATGTAGGCTCTTTGGACAGGTGGGATAACAATATGGGTAAGTGACTCAAGTGAATGGAGAATAGAAACTCAAACTTTGGTATTTCGAGATTAGGAACATAATACTTCAAACATTTTCTATCAACACCCTTTCAATTCCATACTCTCAACACTTCAATTTTTTTTCTAACTCTTTTCACTTTTTTTTTTCAATCACTTCACTTTTTTTTTTCTTTTTCGCACAAACACATGAGCTCATTTTTTTTTCTTTTGCTCATTCTCAATTTTTTTCTTTTTTCCCACATCTCATAACTTCATCACTCATTCTTCTCATATTCACTCAACAAACAACCTTTTCCTTTTTCAACTCAATTCACTCCCTTCACATTCACACTTTCCTATTCTCCACTCAAATTGGGACAAAAAGGCTTAGGAATTGGAATAGTGTTCATATGTGCTAGCAAATAAAATAGGCTTTAGGCTCAAAGGGGCTAACAAGGGATTCAATGTCATTGGTACGGAAAATTTTGGCTAAGTGACTCAATAAAATCAAAGATGGCCTAAGATCCTATTCGGCATATCAAACTAGACACAATCAAGAAGCAAGAGCACACACAAGTTCTAGCATCCTCTAAGGTGACGATCCACTCACAAACGAAGAGATTAATTTATATATCGAAATCTCATAAGGCTCAAGTCTCTCGACTTTCACATTGACTTGAAGCGATTTTACTAACTTCTACTAGTCGCTTACCCGCAAGCGGACGGGTTCACTGTAGTATAAGTTCGTATAATGACCAAGTAGTATCGAACCCAAGGGATGGAGTGTATACGAATAGATCCCTGAAAATCTACGCGTCGTAGTTAATATGAATGTGTTGTTTTTGGATTTTTGGAAAGATTAATTAAAAGACTAAAATAAACTAAGTAAACTAAAATACTAAAGAAATCAAATTAACTACGGGTTGTGTTCTAATGAGAGATGGTGATGCTCAGGATAGGAATCCCTACGTATACTAACGGAGCAGGTACATAATCAGAATAACTGTGACACACAAGAAATAACCTAAGTCTAAGAATGCAAGGTGAAAGCTCAAGATTCTAAACCCTAATACTTTACCCTAGCACTCGACTTCACTAATCTACTAACAAGTTAACAGATTGTGCTTAATTAATGAGACCCTAATTTAACTAAGGTGATGCGGTCGTCCTCCTTCGCTAAACCGGTAAATGAATTAACCCTTTCTAAACCTTTTCGTTAAGACTACTAATTGTTATTGAGTGATGCGGTTGTCCTCTCTCTAACACTTTCATACGAAATTCAAAGGTAAGTTAAGGTTAATTATAAGAATTCATTAATCAAGAGAATTAAAACTAACGTCACGAATTACTCTAATTACGTACCCACAACCTACTTCTACGAGTTCATCCCACCCTAAGCATGCAAGGGTTTTAGCTAGACATAGGTTTAACGGAAATAACAACGATTAAGAAAGTAACGAACAAGAACATGATAATTAAAACGAAGAAGAAATCTAACATAAACTAGGGTTTAATGAAATAAAAGAATAAACTGTAATTAAATTAATAAAAATGAAGTATGAAGTGTTTAACGTAGTCTAATTACTCAAAAGAAACTAAAAGACGAAAAGAAACTAAGAATTCGTATGAAAACCTAAACAAAACGTAAACGTAAACTTCCTTCTCTCCTTCCTCTCTAAAAACTAAATCTCTATCTCGTGTGTGTGTCAAGTCATTCTTTAAAACGAGTTTGGAAGAGGTATATATAGGCACCGGGTCGAAACGGGATCTCATGGGCCGAAAAACAAAATTTGGCATATAAGCCTCGAAGGCGCTCGTGCTGTCCCGGTCGAGCGGGGCGCTCGACCTATGTTGGTCGAATGATTTGCTTGGTCGAATGAGGCGCTCGAGCCTGTTTGGTCGAATGGTTCAAGAGCTCGAGCGGGGCGCTCGAGCTGTGCCCCTCGAGCGGCAAAAACTCTCTGTAAGTTTGGAGCGCTCGACCTATGTTGCTCGAGCGAGGTGCTCGAGTGATTGTGCTCGAATGGTCCTTCCTTCCTTGCAACTAACACTTTTCTTCTCACGTACTAATACCAATCGTATTTCTTTGATATCTTCTCATCCGGGCATCCGTTTGAGTCGATTCAAAGTCCTACGAACTCCGTTTTTCGTCCTCGATTCACCTATGAGTATCTAAGAGACAAATTTATCAATATATAGAAATAGTACTCATTTGACTCTAAAAACTCAATAAAATCGACCAAAACTAGGGCGTTTCTAGCTACGAATCATGACAATTTCACGCCTAATCACACATCCATGCTAGTCCTAGTGAATTCTCACTCTTATCACACAAGCACTCAAGAAGAAAACTTGTATGTATACTAGTTCTCTCTCAAATCCACTCTAACTCAAACACTCACACAAAAGAGTCCCTAACTTCAATTCACAAATCTACTCTACTCATCACTTCATACTCAAGAATGACAACTAACAAGTAGAGAGGGTTAACAAGCACGAAATATGCAATAGCGACTCAGATCAAAATCACCTCAAGGAGCATCTCAAGGCACCAAATAACCCAAACACATTCAAAGATAAGGGGTGCTCCGGTGCAATATGACAAGAAACATAAAAAAACACCACCCCCCCAAACTTCGACCTTGCGAAGAGGTCTAAGTTTGGGGTTGTGGGTTACCTCAACCAAACAATTCAGTTTCTCTTCATCAACTTGGCACACTCCCTTGCTTGAGTTGGTCCCTTCAATCTGAATAACTCCATGATACCTTTACTCCTTTAGAGACAAGCCTACAAGCAACTCACTCAAATACGAGGTTAAACATACGACTCAAAATAACTCCCTAATAACTAAAAAAACTCAAAGCAAATAAAAAATAATGGGTTGCCTCCCATTCAGCGCTATTTTTAAGGTCCTCATGCCGGACCAAGCTCAAAGGAGCTTATGGGACATCATACTCGAATTTACCTCCCTCACTCTCATAAGAGTGGTGTTTGAATTTCTTTCCTTGTTGTCCCTCCATTATGAGTTCCTTTGCTTCCTTCTCCACCTCAAGTGGTATAGGTCTCAACTCCTTCTTACCTTTATCTGGAGGCGTCTTACCAAACAAGTTCTTGAATTTGGACTTTTTCTTATTAACTCCTCCTTTTCCTTCCAACTGGATTACGTCCACACTTTTAACCTCTTCATCCTTCAACTTCTTCACTTTGTCCCTATCAACATAATCAAGAACATAATGCTCATGTGTTAAATTATCAAGTGAAGGACTAACAAAATCATGAATATGAGAAGGATTAGGGATAGAAGGTGTGTCTTCAACACGAGGATCAATGACATCCATGCAATACAAACTCTCATCCTCCTTCGGGTGCTTCATGGCTTCATATAGGGAAATCTTCACTTCTTGATCATCAACCTTCAATGTAATCTTCCCATTTGCCACGTCTAGCACCATCCCCGCCGTAGCTAAGAACGGTCTTCCCAAGATCAGGGGCACGTGCTCATCTTCCTCCATCTCTAGCACTACAAAGTCGGCTGGAAAAATGTGATCTCCAACTCTCACTAGGACGTCTTCAACCACACCTTGAGGTCTAGTAATAGACCGATCAGCAAGTTGAAGCGTCATCATTGTGGGTTGAAGTTCTCCACCTTCCAACTTCTTGAAAAGCGACAAGGGCATGAGATTGATGCTCGCCCCTAAATCACATAGCGCTCCTTTCTTGATCCCGTTCCAAATGTCACATAGGATCGTGAAACTCCCGGGATCCTTCAGCTTCGGTGGAAGCGCCTTGTGCACTAATGCACTCACCTCGTGGTTCAGCTGCACCAACTTCGGCTCATCCACTCGCCGTCTTTTCGCAATCAAGTCCTTCAGAAACTTTGCATAATGCGGCATCTGTTCCAAAGCATCATAAAAAGGAATGTTAATGTGAAGTTGTTTAAAAACATCAAGAAATTTTGCAAATTTTTCATCAAGCTTCTTTTTCATGAAGCGCTGTGGATACGGGACTGGTATCACAGATTTGGGTACCCCACATTCATGTCTTTCTGTTTCTTTCACTTTATCCCTTGCTTCCTTTGCCTTCTTCCACTTAGGAACTCTCTCACCCTTCTCAATGCCTCACTCTTCAAGCTCTTTGCTCTGATGAGACTCATCCACATCTTTATGCTTCTCAATCCCTTCACTTTCAATCCCCTTCTCAACTTGGGGCGTCTCAAAATCAGCAGGCATCTGAGGTCCTTCATAATTAGTTCCACTTCTTAACTGGATAGCCTTGCAATGCTCTTTCGGGTTTCCCTCCGGCATGGAAGGATATTTTCCCGGCTCTCTATTCAACGACTTTGCAATCTGGCTCATCTGGAACTCTATAGAAGTGAACCTTCGATTGTTCTCTTGTTGAGTTCTAGTCCACTCAACGTTCATCTTCTGGAGCTCTTGATCACGTTGATCACCCTTTTTATGCAACTCTTTCACATCGTACTCCAAGGATGACAACCTCTTACTTCCTTCCTCCACCTTCTGTAGAATCGCTCTCAACATCTCCTCTGTCGATGCACCGCCTTCTCCACCCGGAGGCTTTGAACCTGTCAACACCTGCAGGAACAGTAATACCAGCTTTTGGGTTAGCATATGAGAAATTCTCATTCTTCCTCCATGTGTTTTGAGGAGGCTGCTAGCCTCCTTGAAATCCTTGTGTGTTCCTCCATTGATTTTGAGGCGGCAGTGGCCCTGGAGGTACAAATGGCTGACCATAAGAAGGTCTTCCAAACTGATTTCCTCCTTGGTAGCCATTTTGATTGTAATACGGACCTCCCATGTAATTGGCTACCTCTTGCTGTCCACATGGCTGGTCTACTCTATCATTCTCTGTTGCATGCTCTCCAACCAAATTCTTCCCCAACTCGAGGTTGTTAATCTTTTCCATCATGGCCATCAACAACCTTCTCGTTCATTCACCTTCTTTCTCCTCTATCTTGCAAACTCTCTGGAACTCAGGATCCTCGTTCCATGCACCAGCATTCGTGACAATGTTGTCCATGATCTCTCTACATCTCGCTATCCCCTGGTTCAGAAAAGCTCCACTCGCACATGCATCTAAATGGGCTTGGCCAGCCTTGCTGGCTCCACTGTAGAAGAACGCCATAGTATCTCCCTCGTTGTACCCGTGCTGCAGGCACTCTATTAGCATGTTTGAGTATCTCTCCCACGCTTGACGTAGGTCCTCTCCTTGCTTCTGGCAGAAGGTAGAGATCTCAATTCTCGCTTTAATCATTCTCGATGGAGGGTAGAATCGCTCAAGGAACAGACGCTCGAGCTCGGCCCAAGTGGTAATACCTCTCCGTGGAAGCGTATTATCGTACCACTCCTTGGCTATTCCCGTCAGAGAGAATGGAAACAACCTGAGCCTTTTGGCATCTTCAGACATGTCATTATAATTAAAGGTTGAGGCGATCATCAGGAAGCTTCTCAAGTGAGTATGAGGATTCTCCTTCCCAACCTCCCCCTTGAATTGATTCTCGGTAAGCAGCTTAAGAATTCCTGGGGAAATCGAGAAGTTGTTTGCCTCAACAGGAGGCAATGCCACTCCATCATAGTACCGTTGTGGCTGTGCTGCAAATCTTCCTCGAATAGCCATATTCTGATCTGCGTTCTGGGGCACAGGCTGAGGAGCAACATGTGGTGCTGGTACTTGTTGAACTGGAGGCGGTTGGTACAAAGGCGGTTGGTTGTAAACAGGAGGTGGATGATATGGGTAAGGTGGATAGGGATATGGTGGGTATGGGTAAGGTGGGTAAGGCAAGTTGTTTTGTGGTAAGTTAGGATGTAGGTAAGTAGGGTTGTTCAGAGGATTTTGGACAAAATTCTAAGTTGGATTGATAACGTTTTGTGCACCCGGGTTTTGGCTCTGACTATCCCCTAACGGATCTTGGTTCTTACTGGTGTTGCCATCAGTGCCGTCAACCCGGTTCAACCCCTGGTTAAACTCATTCTCGGCATCTTCCAACTCATTAGTGATGTCCATTGGTTCTTTCCCTAAGTCGGCAGCGTTCATCCTCCTCAAGAAAGCTCGGTTCCTTCTAGCTATTGTCTCAGGGTCCAACGGTATTCACTCTTCGCTCGTATTGCCTTGTGAGCGTGTTTTCATATACCTGACACACTAGCAGAAGGATCAAAACGCAACTGCCGAATGAATAAAAATAACAATAAGAAATAAAAACAGAAAATAAGCACTCACTACTAAGTTATCGACAAGTCCTATTCAAAAAGCATACAACGCCATCCCCGGCAACGGCGCCATTGACTTTAAGCGAATTACACTAACTTCTACTAATCGCTTACCCGCAAGCGGACGGGTTCACTGTAGTAAAAGTAAGTATAACGGCCAAGTATATCGAACCCACGAGATGGGGTGTATGCGAACAGATCCCTGAAGATCTACGCGTCGTAGCTAATATGAGTGTAATGTTTTTGGATTTTTTTTTTGAAAGATTTATTAAAAGACTGAAATAAACTAATTACTAAAGAATTAAAGACGACAATTTAACTAAGGGTTGTTTTCAAATGAGAGATGATGATGCTTAAGATAGGAATCCCTACGTATACTAACGGAGCAGGTACATAATCAGAATAACTGTGACACACAAGAAATAACCTAAGTCTAAGAATGCAAGATGAAATCTCAAGATTCTAAACCCTAATACTTTACCCTAACACTCGACTTCACTAATCTACTAACAAGTTAATAGATTGTGCTTAATTAATGAGACCCTAATTTAACTAAGGTGATGCGGTCGTCCTCCTTCGCTAAACTGGTAGATGAATTAACCCTTCCTAAACCTTCTCGTTTAGTCTACTCGTTGTTAAAGAGTGATACAGTCGTCCTCTCTCTAACACCTTTCGAACGAAATTCAAAAGCGAAGTCTAGATTAATTTTAAGAATTCATTAACCAAGAGAATTAAAACCTAACGTCACAAGTTACCCTAATTACGTACCCACAACCTACTTCTACGAGTTCATCCTACCCTAAGCATGCAAGGGTTTTAGCTAGACATAGGTTTAACAGAAATAATAACGATTAAATAAGTAACGAAAAAGAACATGATAATTAAGACAAAGAAGAGATCAAACATAAACTAGGGTTTAACTAATTGAAAGAATAAACTTAAATTAACTCAATGAATTAGGTCTCAACGTGTTCAAGAATGAAAATATTAAGAAACAAAACTCAAAAGTAAAATCGTAATTCGAATTCGTAATGAAAACCTAAAAAACGTAATAGTAAACTTGCTTCTCCTCTTCCTCTCCAAAAACGAACTCTAAATCTCGTGGTGGTAAGTGGTTCTCCCCAGAACGAACTTGGGATGAATATATATAAACGTCAGGCCAACTCTGACTTGCATGGGCCAAAATTCCCGTCGAGCTCGAGTAGAGGTGCTCGAGCAATGCAAGCTCGAGTGTTGAAATTGTCCAGAACCCGAAAAGTACTCGAGCCCCTTAGCTCGAGTAGTTCTACTCGACCGGCCTCAGCTCGAGTAGTCTACTCGAGTGCCCGAGTAATGGCTACTCGACCAGCCTCAGCTTGAGTGCTCTACTCGAGTGCCCGAGTAATGGCTACTCGACCAGCCTCAGCTCGAGTGCTCTACTCGAGTGCTTGAGTAGTAAGTACTCGAGCTCCTCCATCTTGAGTACTTCAATGACACTTTTGCTCGCTCGAACTAATACTTCTCGTATTTCTTCCATATCTTCTCATCCGGGTATCTGTTTGAGTCGATTCAAAGTCCTACGAACTCCTCTTTTCGCCCTCTATCCATCTATAAGCATCAAGGAGACAAATTCATTAGTTTATGAAAATGATATCAAATGACTCTAAATTCTTATATGAATCCATCAAAACAAGGGCATTTCGAGCGACGAATCATGACAATTTCACGCCTAATCACCACCATCCCTCATTTGAGGAATGTCAAATCCATCTGAGATTTTCATATAAATGTCGGCATCTAGTGATCCGTATAAGTACGAGGTTACTACGTCCATTAATCTCATTTGGAGATTCAACTTAACTGCCAAAAATATCAAGTATCGGAACGTTATTGAGTCCATGATGTTAGAATAGGTTTGATCAAAATCAATCCCGGGTCTCTGCGAAAACCCTTGTGCTACCAACCTCGCTTTATACCTCTCCACAGTATTGTTCTCATTTCGTTTTCGTACAAATACCCATTTATATCCTACGGGGATAGCGCGCGCGGGTGTACGAACGATATAGCCAAATACTTGTCTTTTGTTAAGCGAGGCGAGCTCTGCATCAATTGGCTCTTTCCATTTAACCCAATCGGAGCGCTTCCGGCACTCGGCGATTGTTTTGGGTTCTAGATCTAGATCATTTATAATGGAAAGGACGATTGACGCTGCAAATGTGTCGTCGAGGACAGTAATATTTCTATTGTATGTTTCTCCCGTATCTGTGAAGTTCACTGAGACTTCGACGTTTATGTCAACCAGACCTTCCTCATTTCCCATTGTATCTGAGTCTGGTCGTTCCACGGTCCTAGTGCATGGAATATTTTGTGCACGTGCTTCATCACTAGGACTCTCGTCTCTTAGAGACTTAGAGTTATCTAGACGGATATCTTCTAGAGTTTTTCCATTCGACTGACCAGATTTGCTAGCTTTTCGTTTAGGTGTGTTACTATCCCCTGAGGGTCCCTTACGCTTTTGGCGTGTGGGGGTATGAGTACTCATTTTGCTTGGGACCTCAACCCTTTGGGGAGCATTTACTGCAGGTATATGCGATCTAGTCACACCTCTATGGTCAGTGAACGCGTCTGGCCGATTATTTGCTAAGTTTTGCAAGTTAATGATCTTCTGAACTTCTAGTTCAGATTGATTAGTGCGCGGATCTAGATACTGAAGATTACTTACGTTCCACGTAAGTTCTCGTCATTCATTCAATTTTGAATTCGGATCTCCCCCTAATGTCAGGAAGTAATCTTCATCGAACGTGCAATCAGCGAACCGGGCCATTAATTGATCCCCAGACAAAGGCTCGAGGTATTTCACGATGGATGGAGAGTCAAATTCGACGTAAATACCGAGTTTCCTTTGTGGGCCCATAGAGGTTAGTTTGGGTATCGTTATTGGTACGTATACCGCACATCCGAAAATACGCAGATGGGAAATGCTATGTTCTTTCCCACGCACTAACTGTAGGGGGGAATGATCATTGTATGCAGTTGAACAAATTTGAATTAAGTGCGATGCATGTAGGACTGCATGCCCCCAGCATGAGGTGGGTAGTTTAGAGTTCATAAGCAATGGTCTCGCGATAAATTTGATAAGTTTTATTAGCGCCTCAGCAAGACCATTTTGGGTATGGACGTAGGGGACCGAATGCTCCACTTTAATTCCCAGGGCCATACAGTAATCTGTGAAGGCCTTCGAGCTAAACTCAGCTGCATTATCCATGCGAATCGATTTAATTGGATAATCCGGGAATTGAGCTCTAAGCTCGATAGTCTTTGCAATGAGCTTCGCAAAAGCTTGATTGCGGGTGGACAACAAACATGCAAATGTCCACCTAGTGGAGACATCAATAAGGACCATGAAATAACGAAATTGTCCTGATGCTGGGTGAATCGGTCCGCAAATATCTCCTTAAATTCGCTCAAGGAAAATCGGAGACTCTAGTCCAACCTTGGTGCGCGACGGGCGCACTATCAACTTACCCTTAGAAGTCTTCCCCTTATCGTCCTTCTGCTGCCTTTGATAAGCCTCGACCAAATATTTAGGAGTGCGACACGTGCGAGACCAATGGCCCTTGCATCCACATCTGTAGCAAGACTGTTCAACCTTATCTTGATTCTCAGATTTTCGGGTAGCGGAGTTCGTGTAAGGTGCAGCCTTCCCACGAACCTGAGCTTGATTGTCATTCAAGGCACCTGAACCACCGGATTTATTACGACCCCGTCCTTGGCTACGAGTTCGTTTACTTCCTCTCCCCCTTCCACGCTTGCGACCTCTTGTATCACTTTGAGCTACAGCATGTGCTTCGGGCACCGTTTTCGTGCCAACCGTCCTCGCATTATGATTCTGCATAAGAAGCTGATTGTGCTTTTTTGCTACTAGAAGTGCAGAAATTAGCTCAGAGTGTACAGTGTAGTTCTTAGCCCTATACTGCTGCTGGAGTACAAGGTTGCTTGCGTGGAAGGTCGACAAAGTCTTCTGGATTAAGTCGTCCTCAGTTACAGTTTTCTTACATAACTTTAACTGAGACACAATACGATGTAGGGCTGAGTTGTACTCCGTAACGGACTTAAAGTCTTGGAAACGGAGGTTCAACCAATCGTATTGTGCTTGAGGGAGGAGTATGTTATTTTGTTGTTGGAAACGGTCCTTCAGGGACTTCCACAACGTTTCGGGGTCTCTCTCAGTGAGGTACTCATTTTTCAGGTCCTGATTGAGATGATGCCTAAGGAAAATCAAAGCTTTCGCCTTCTGGGCGTCAGTTGATTTTGGATCATCGACAATCGTGCCGCTAAGGTTGTTTGAGGCTAGATGTATTTCAACATCTAGCGCCCATGTCAGGTAGTTACTACCATCAAGAGTAAGCTCAACAAATTCTCTTTTGGTAATATCAGACATAATTCACTACAATTAAAGTGACACGGGTAAGAGGATTGACCAAATTTATAGACAAGGATTTATTTACTTATTCTAAGGCACATAGATGCACGTACTGGGCGCCGTCTACCCAAGGCATAAATTTACTGTCTGTCAAATACCGGGCGTCGCCTACCCGGGCATAATATGCGGACTATGAATAAAATAAACTATGTGCGCAAAAGTAATGCACGTAGGATAATTAAATCACATAAACATGCAAAAACAAATAAGGGAGATAATCACATGAAAATAATTTGCAGAAAATATACGATTTAATAGACAGAGGGAATAATCATAAGGATAATTATTTCATGTATATTAACGCAATTTAACGAAATATTTTCAGGATAAAAAATAAAACAAAACACAGATTTTATGATATCAAGAACGCAAACGAATCGGGTTAAGAAATCACAAAAAATCCGAGGAAAAACTTCGCGTGAGTTGCGCACGGCAGACGGAGGCGACGCACGTAGGTCGACCGCGTGCGTGCGGCAATGGGCACTAACGTGCTCGGCGGGCGGCGCCGGTGTGCGCGACGGGAGAAGCGATCGCGCGCGGGAGTGTACGTCGCTTAGAGATGTTAATCCGGGCCGGGCTAATAGGGCCGACTCATTTAACCCTAAAAAATGTAGGGTTAGGGCTATGGTTTAAGGGGCCCGTTTAAATCAGGACCTTTTTGGCCCGGCCATATTAGCCCGCGGGCTAATAGGGCTAGCCCGCCAGCCCGGGTTATATATATATATATATTTTAATTATTTATATTATATAATAAGTGTATTAATTATTTATTACAATTAAAGTATTAATATATATATATATATATACTCACATTTTTTCAATTCATCATCTAGCCCTAACTTCAGTAAAAGATGATGTACGAGAAATTTAATTAATCCATTTTAGTGTTATTTTATTTTTAGTTCTTTTTTTAGTTTCTTCCATCCATGTACTAGTAGTACTTATATACACAAGTGCCCAATTAGATGAACTTTTTAGTTAATTTGCTGTTAATATTGTATATTCTTTTATTTCTTGGATATTAAATTTATTAGTATTATTCCGATTAATTTTTTTTTTTGGTATGATATGCATGGTAGTGAGCTGAATTATTACAAGTATGATTAAGTGATTTTTTTGTAATTATAATACTGCAATAAATCGAAAATTAGTCGTGTTGATGTTTGAACTATTACGTGTTGGTCTTTTGTACTTTTTAAGTATTGATGTTTGAATTTTTATAATTACGTTGAATTGTTTTTATATAATTTTAATTAATTTATGAAAAATGTTTAAATTCATTAACATTTTATTGCCACTATTTTAAATTTTGTGTTGATTTTTTTTTCGACATAACCCGTTTAGCCCGAGGCCCGCTAGGGTTAGGGTTAGGTCTTAATTATTAAAGGTCCGTTAAGAGTGAATCAGATAAGACCCTAACCCGTTTAGCCCGAAGCCCATTAGGGCCGGCCCTATAGGGTTAGGGCTAGCCCGTTTAAAATCTCTAACGGCGCTGGGCGGGAGCGCGCGGCGCTGGTGCGCTGCAGGTGGCACTCGGCACTCGGTACTGGCGTGCGGTGCGCGGCGCCATGCGGCGAGCAGGCGGCACAGGCTCGGGTCGGCGGTGGCGAGCGACGCTACGGGCGCGCGGCTGCTACCGGTCGTCGACCGATCGTCTACGGGCGACGGCCGTTGATCATTGATTCAATTCACGAGAATAATTTTAATAAAAAATAATTATACGCAGGTATATTCAGGATCAAAATTAAATTTCAAAGTACACAACAAATCATGTGATTAATATAAAAATAAATTAAAGGCGTGCCATATAATCTCGGTTAGAGACTCGTGCTGATAACGTGTTGTAAATAAGTGCGTAAATAAAGAGACATCATTTGTTGACCCAGTTCGTCGGGAACGACTACATCTAGGGGCGATTCAAGCCAGGAGTTCCACTATTATTCTTGTGTATGAGTGATTACAATAATGAATACAAAAATATATTTATAATACTAAAACCCTAGTCTAATAGATAAAGCTCATTCGGTTTCTTGGTCCATAAGTAATGTCCACACCAAATCTCCTAGATTTGGAATATTAAATCTTCCAGATTTACAACAATAACAATAGTGTTCCCTCGTAAAAAAGGAAAAGAAAAAGAAAAAGAAAAATAGCAGTATATACATTCTTGATATGCACGGACACAACAATGCTATAGCAACTCCAATCCTGCGCTACACAACCCTAAATCTCTACTGTGGAGTCCAAAATGTTCTCCAATGCAGCGCCAAATTCCAGCGCCATTTAGGGGACATTTGGTTAGCAACTCTTCAATGATAATGGGAATGCGTTTAAAAATTAGTGTAATTATGAGTGTTCATAGAACAAAATCATCTCTCCTCCTCCTAAATAAGGTAATCAATTCTCCATTTTGATTACCCTATTTTCCTCCTTCAATCATCCTCCTCAATCACTCCCTTACTCCTCCACTAACAACCACCAACAAATATTTGTTGTCTACTTCTATTCCAAAATTAGGCATGCCACTACCAATGCAACTACCATTAGAACAATTCTTCCCCCAACATATCATTTTTATTATGGAGGTATATATGGAAAAAAAATTCATTTCCATTACCATTGAAGTGCTCTTAACCAAGCGCCCCCTTAATTGCTGTGAACAGTGCCGCGCTGTGTTCAGCGGCAACTGTTCACAGCTGTTGGTGATCAATTTTTATCGGATGTATTAGTGACTGTTTAAGTTCGGTTTAATGATCATCAATCAATTACGTGTGATTGGTTACCACCGTAAATGGTAAATCGAGGTTCAGGTTATGAAATCGGATATACGAAAGTCGAAATCGAAATAATTTTGTATGTGTGCCCGTTTAGGTGTATTAGTGTGTGTTTTTGGGAGTGTTTATGAATTTGAACTTTTTTTGACTTATATTTCTTAAGCTGGAGAACAACTATTTATAGAGACTAGCAAGCATGAGGTGTTCCTGACTCTTGGTCTCCCTAGCCTGCATGCTTGACATGTGTCCTTTGACTCTAGTTTGACCTTATCTAAGCTAAATCTTAGTTACAAAGTCTTCTTTGGTCTTATCTCGGACTTCATTGTTGTTCGTCCATGTCGGTTTAAATCGATCCAGGATAGTTCTTTCATAGAAGTTGTTCGTCGTTTGGGTGTATGGCTCAGAAGTTGTTCGCCTTTGTGTCTTGCACAGATTGGCTTTGGGATCTTGGTCCTTTGTTCGTCGGCATACACCTCTTAGGCTGGTAGATTCATCACCTTTTATCAATGTTGCTCGTCATCAGTTACTTAGCAGAATGTTCATCTCTGGTCTTGGGCTTTCAAACCTGTTCGCCAATATCTTGTTCGCCGAATAGTTGTTCGTCAGTTCATGTACTCCCCAGACTGGTTTATGCACCCCGACTTGATTTTCTTTGTTGATCATCCTTGATTTGAGGTCGGCTCTTCATAATCCTTGCTAAGGCTTTAATCTTGTTCGCCTACCAACAATTGCCCCCTATCCTGACTACATGTTGTCATAGACGAGTAACTTTGTGGCGAGCAACTATAGTTAGGATACTATTCTAATGAGAGTTGGGACGAACATCATTGGTCTGGGCGAGCAACATATGGTCTGTCGTTTCGTCTCCCCAAGGTCTGGGGGTTGTACGAAGATGACGTGGGCGGCATGGCTGTGCGCCGCCCACGCGCGAGCAATCCCGAGGTGACGCGCCCCTATATTTGCAACTAGGCCCTTTGATTTTCGATCTTGGTCGGATTTAACCCCGTTTTTCTTCAATTTGGCTCACATTTTGCTGGAAATTACATTCTGCACCCCGTTTTTCGCTTGGGGTATAAATAGGAAGGAGAAACAAATTTTCCCACTTTTTCACTACTTGCTACAGTGCTCCGGCGATTTTATCTTTCTCCGGCGACTTCGAGCATTCCGGCGTCCGTTCCCCTTTCATTTGGCTTCAACTTTCATTCCCCAGGTAGTTATTTCCTTATCTCTTCTTCCTTCTCTCTTTTTCTTCCATATTTTTCCATCGCCGCCGTGAGGGACCTTGTGCTACCATCTTCTCCTGTGAAGCGCCGCCGTCTGCAACTTCATTCGCCGCCATTTGGATTTTTGTTCTTCTCCTCCCATGTCTTCGCATTCGAGTAACAAATCTGAAGAAACTCTAGACCCACTTTTCCCATTCGTGGCCCCCGTCGATCAACCTCCCTTTGAGATTTCCTCGGCGTCAGATCTTCACGTTGATTCGGTAGTTCGTTCAGTTGAGGATACTGGTGCTCGCCCGTCTGGGAGGGAAATAGTGGTGGTCGTTGCGGACAGAAACTCCGACGAGGGCACCTCGACTAGCGCTGAATTGGAAGATCCCCAATTTGACGAGTTGACTCGTGAATTTTTGGAAGGAATAGGGTTCCCATCACCTAGAATGATGGAAAATGAGATCCCAACTGGAGTTGCTCGGCCTTTTGAATGGCGCGCATATGCTGAGGAGCATGCGAACAACTTTGCTCGCCCACAGAGAGAAGTATTGGATCTGGTAAAGACTGAGTACCAGGCGAGCAAGATTAAAAGCGTTGTTCGCGAGTATGAGTTGGATTCGATCCGGGAGACCTACAAGATTCCCTATGATATTCATATGTGGGCTCCCAAGAGAAAAGAGAGAGCTGATTGCCCACCTCCAGGATGCACGGCGATCAACATTCATACTCTGATTGCTGGATTGAGATTGCCTCTTCCACCTATTGTTGGTCGCTTCCTAGAGGCGACCAACCTTGCTATCACCCAAATCACCCCAATTGGATGGATGAACTTATTGTGGACGATGTGTTTGTTCGCATTAGAGGGGTACGTCGATCGCATAACTGCGGATGAGATCAACTACCTTATGACGATCACGAGATGTCCCCCTGGAGAGGAAGGTTATTTTTATCTCAAGGCCAGGACTGGACTGAAGATGGTGGAGGGGGTGCCGAATAAAATTCGCGATTGGAAACAACACTTCTTCTTCATCGGGGGTGATTGGCGAGCCTCTTCTGGTCCACACGGTGGTGATGGACGAATAAATTCCCCTGCCTCTTATGGGAAATTTAAACGTAAGACTATTTTCTTGTTCGTCCTCGAACTGTATTGTTCTAATTTAACTTTTCTTGTTTGTTTGCAGGCCCTCGTTTACCCAAGTGGAACTCGGAGGAAGAAGAGATTGGCTCGGAGTTCCTCTTCACTTCTTGTTTGGTCGGCCTTCGCAATAAAGCGGAAAGGACCACTGAGTATTTGCGTAAGGGAAAGTGTTTGAGAGCTGCTCGCTTGTTTCCCTATCCTCATCACTTGGAAGCACAAGCTGAGGTGCCCCCAGGTATGAAAAATTTCTAACTTCTAATACCAACTTTGCTCGTCATTTGACTTCCATAACTTGCTCGTGTAACATTTTTTTTTTAGCCGAGCAAGTCACTATTGCAGTTCCCCCCTGTTTTGCTCTCCTCGAACAAAGAGTTTTTGAAATGGCACCTCCGAAAGGACGAAAGAGGAGAGGTGAGCCGCCTACCAAGGTTCTGGGGATGACGAACAAAGCCGAAGGAGCCAAAGTTCCCCGGTCCACGGCACCTTCTGGCCATGCTCGGCCAGCTTCTCCGATCTCTCCTCCTCATGGGGGGAAACGTTTAAAGAAGGCGGATGGAACCCCACTGGCCCAGGACGTCCCCCGTGGTGGCAAGGGGAAGGAAAAGGTGGGCTAGAGTCGTGCTCGCCCCGAGTGGGATGTTGTTCGTCACTCCTCCCTCGAGCCTGCAGAGAAAACAGGCAAAGCGGGCAGGGATTCTACCCCTGTCCGTGGCCCTGAGGACCTCACCCATCTGGGTTGGGATGAACGGAAATTCAAGGAGTAAGTCTACCCCTGCCTTTGCCGAGCAAGATTCACCTATTTTTTTTTATATTTTCCTAAGTATCCTTTACTTTCTTGTTCGCAGGTACCATGCTGACGATCATCCTGGTCGAGCAAGTGTTGTACATCAATATGCTTGCTCGAAGACTCCCGTCAATATAAGGGATATTCCCGGCGAGCACGTTCGTAGGGCGACATAGTTGGTCGCCCGAGCCTGGACACGTCCATTGGACAAGGCCGTCTTTCAACAGGGGCTGGCTGACAATGCTCATCTTTCCATGATGCTTCACGCCAACGGCCTTGTCACCGCTCAAAGGGTAATAGCCCAGATTGCCGAGCAAGAGGAAGCTTCTCGTCGCTACGCGAGCACTGCTCGGCAACTCACAGAGGAGAAAGATGGTTTGGTTGGCCAGTACGAGGCCAAACTTGCTCGCCTTAATAATCAGATCAATGTTTACATTGATGCTGAACAGAAACGCCTTGAAGAAATTCAAAGTTTGTCTAAGGAATTAAAAGACAAGGAGGCCATGCTCGGCGAGGGGGAGAAGAAATTGACTGCGGCTGAACAAGAGATTGCCGAGCTCAAAGCTGAAAATGCTCGCCTTCGGGAGGCGGAAACCAACCTCTTCACCCGCGAGCAACTTGAAGAGGAGGTTCAAGCTCGCACCGGCCCCATCTCCAACCTTGGATATATTTGTGCCTACGCGGACAGCATCCGCACGGCTGATGCTTATGACTTCAAGGACTTGGTGGAAGAAATGACCAAGGACTTGAATGAATTCATAGAGAACTATCCGCCGCCGAGCAATATTGAAATTCAGCTGCCGGATTTGGCTGTACTAGGGGTTAAACTTGATAAACTTGACCCTAGTATTGCCATCACTCACCCTCCTCCTCCAGTTGACGAAGGCGAACAAGAGGAAGAGGTGGCCGTGGTCGACGAGCAAAATGCTAAAGAGGTGGAGGATAAGGCAGCTGAAGACTTGGCTCGAGATCTGATCGTTGAACCTCCCGCCGAGCAAACTCAAGATCCTCCCCCTGCCGAGCAACAATAGTTTTTAGGACAGCTTTTTTACTTTTCTTCTTCTCTGTAATAGTTGTTCGTTCCTTTTGTAGTACTTGACTTCTAGAATCATTGTACTATTTTTGAGGCTCAATGCCTTTTGATTAATGGAATGTCTTTCTCAAGTTCGCTCATTTTCTTTATATGTTAATTGCCTTTACATTTTTATCAATGCCTTTGCAATTATAACATATAGTGGTGGGCTTTTGTTCGAATTGAACTTTGCCTTTAGTGGAATCAGGGTTCAGCCTTAGGTTCTGTTAATTTTTAAAAAACAAACAACCTTTAAGTGGCTTTGGTCCTTAGGTTCTGTTCATTTGTAAAACGAACAACCTTTAAATGGACTTGTACCTCGAGCTTTGGACTTTTCCTCTTTGACGAACAACTATTATATTTACATTCGTAAAAAATTACAAGTGTTGTAAGACTGCTCGTCACTAACATATACAAATCGACGAACAACTTTAAACACTAATCAAAACATGCTCGCTTATAATATTTTTGCCAAGCAACTTTATCTAAAAAACAAAAGATGAAACAGCACCAGACTATACAATGTGCCGAACAACACTAAACTCTATACTTAGCAAAATTTTAAAAAATTAGGCAAGTTTTTGGTATGCCTTACTTGGTTTCTCTGCCCCCCAAGACAGTTGTTCGTCCAACTAAGAACTTGTTCGCCTTATTGATAATACTTCTTTAGATGTATGGCGTTCCAGGAGTATTGGGCCGGCTTGCCTTCCATATCTTCAATATCGTATACGCCATTAACGAATTTTTCCGTTATACGATAGGGGCCCTCCCAAGTTGGTCCCAATACACCTGGAGGTTGGGCGAGCAACTTTCTTAGAACCAAATCTCCAACTCTGAATTCCCTAAGTTTAACATGGGAATTATAGTAGCGTTCTGCTCGCTGCTTATAGGTAGCATTTTTTAGCTCGGCACTCAGTCTTTTTTCCTCGAGCAAATCTATTTCAGCAGCCAGAGCATAGTTGTTCGCTTGCTCATCAAAGTTGGTCGTCCGGAATGTATTGGTCTTTAATTCAATTAGTATAACAGCTTCTGTTCCGAAAGCCATTGCAAAGGGTGTTTCTCCGGTGCTTGACCTGGGAGAAACTCTGTATGCCCATAAGACTTCCGGAAGCTCTGTTGACCAACTGTTTTTGCTTTCCGCTAGCCGTACTTTTAACGTATGCTTGATAATTTTGTTTACGGCTTCGACTTGTCCATTTGACTGGGGATGATAGGGCGTAGAGTAATGTTTCTTGATCCCCCACTTTGTACAGAAATCTCTCAACTCTTTTCCATCAAACTGCGGACCATTGTCTGTCACAATGGTTTGCGGAATTCCAAAACGACAGACAATGTTCTTCCAAATGAAATTGATCATTTTCTGTTGCGTGATTTTCAACATGGCCTCTGCTTCTGCCCATTTTGTGTAATAGTCGACTGCCACAACGGCAAATCGAACTCCTCCAACTCCTGCTGGAAAGGGACCAATAATGTCCATTCCCCATCTAGCAAAAGGCCAAGGGCTATAAACCGATACGAGCTGTTGAGCCGGGGTATGAATGTTTGGTGCAAAAATTTGGCATTGGTGGCAAGTCTTTGCTTTTTTGATTGCATCTTGGCATAAAGTTGGCCAGTAATAGCCTTGTCTGATAGTTTTGTATGCCAAGGCTTGCCCCCCAGTGTGATTTCCACATACTCCGGCATGTATTTCTTCGAGTACTGCTCGTCCTTGCCCCCTAGGCAAACATTTGAGAAGTGAGAGTGATATTCCTCTTTTGTAAAGTTGCTCGCCTACCAGAGTATATCTGGCGGCTTGCTTTATTAGCTTGGCAGCTTCAAAAGAGTTGTTTGGTTTTTCCCCACTTTTCAAGTATTTGACTATACTTGTTCTCCAGTCTTCTTCTTCACTGGCTTGATCACTTAGTTGGTTGACATTATAACTTGTTGTTGATGGGTCATTCATTTTCGTAATTATAATGTCTGCCAACTCTGCAGGTCCTTCGCTTGTTGCTAGTCGGGCCAATGCATCTGCTTGAGTGTTGCTCGTCCTTGGGATTTGTTCAATGAATACTTGCTCTAACAAGGACATCAGGTGAGCAACAATCCGTTGATATTCGATCATATGGCTGTCCTTCGCCTCGTATTCACCTCGGACTTGGTTCACAATCAATTGTGAATTGCCGAATATTTGCAATCGTCTGACACCTACTGCAAGGGATAGATGGAGACCAGCAATGAGAGCTTCATACTCGGCCTCGTTGTTGGTTGCCATAAAACCAAATTTGATTGCCAAAGTGAATACTTGTCTGCCTGGACTGATTAGAACCACTCCCACCTCCGAGGCTACGTTAGTCGAAGATCCGTCAACATAAAGATGCCAGGGGTGATCAAGTCCTCTCGTCGGATCTGGTGGGAAGGTTAGTTCGACTATAAAGTCGGCCAACGCTTGCCCTTTGATCGCTGTTCGAGGAGCATAAGTTACCCCGAATTGGCTAATCTCTAGTGACCATTTTAATAGACGACCAGCTGTATCGGGGCGATGGAGAATTTGTCTGAGTGGGAAAGTTGTTAGCACTTCGACTTGATGATAAAAAAAGTACGGTCGTAACTTTCTCACACTCATGACAAGTGCGTACGCCAGTTTCTCGGTTGGGGAGTATTTGATCTCTGCCTCATGCAAAGCTTGGCTGACGTAGTAGATAGGTTGATGGAATTTGCCGTCTTCCCGTACCAGAACGGAGCTGATGGCCACTTCCGACGCTGCCAAGTATAAATATAGCTTTTCTCCTGGGACGGGTTTTGATAGGATTTTCACATCTTCCAGGTAGTCCTTGAGTTGGTCGAATGCCTTTTGACAGTTGTTAGTCCACGTGAACTGTCCTTTCTTGATGGCTTCAAAGAATGGACGGCATTTGTCCCCCGATCTGGATATGAACCGGTTCAGTGCTGCTAGACATCCTGTGAGTCTTTGCACTTCTTTTATTGAACGTGGTGGTTGCATATCCACTATGACTTTGACTTTTGTTGGATTAGCCTCAATTCCTCGTTGACTAACAAGATGACCCAAGAATTTGCCTGAATGGACTCCAAAGCTGCTCTTCTTTGGATTCAGCTTCATGTTGTAGTGTCGAAGAATTTCGAACACTTGGGTCAAGTGTTGGAGATGGTCTTCCTTACGGGGACTTTTGACTACGATGTCATCAACGTAGACCTCTACTGTATCTCCAATTTGCTGGTCGAACATTTTGTTCACCAGCCTTTGATAAGTTGCCCCGGTGTTGATGAGGCCAAAGGGCATTCTCTTCCAACACAGCAAGTTTTTGTTTGTATAGAATGCTGTGTTCTCTTGATCATCTGGATGCATTGGAATTTGATGGTACCCGGCAAAGGCATCCATGAATGTTAGCATTTCATGACCTGCAGTGCTGTCCACCAATTGGTCAATGTGAGGAAGAGGAAAGTTGTCCTTCGGGCATGCTGCATTCAGATCCGTAAAATCTATGCATAGTCTCCAAGACCCGTTTGGCTTCCTCACAAGGACTGGGTTTGCTACCCATTGTGGACAAAGAGCTTGTCGGATTAGGTCATTGTCTAACAATTTCTTTACTTCTTCATTCAGGGCTTGATACTTGTCTGGGCCATACTTCCGTCGTTTCTAATGGATGGGCCTCTTTGCATGGTTAATGTTTAGCTTGTGGCAAGCATGTTTCGGATCTATCCCCACCATGTCTGCATGAGACCAAGCAAAAACATCTAGATTTTTGCTGAGGAACTCTTTCATTCGGGATCTGTAAGGCTCAGGGAGCTCAGATCCTATGTATAATTCGAGATCCGGGGTTTCAGGATTAACTTTGAACGCCTCCAGCTCTTCAACTGGAGTTGCTCGTCGTTTTTGTCCTTTCCACCGGGGATCAAGTATTGGTCCCTCAGAGTTAAAATCATTTTCGATGTTCATTGGTTCTGCCCCCAGGCGGGGATCTAGATCTTCTGCTGGCCCTGATTCGTTGTTGGTAGTCAACACCTGGCCCTCCATGCCTTCAGAAGAATGTTGCTCGTCACCACCCCTTAGTTGTTCGTCAGGATGATGTTCCTTATGGGTGGTAAGGAGTTGTTCGTCCAACACCTGTTCGTCATGATGTTGCTCGTCAGTATCCATGTGGTCTTCCTCTATGTCCATCATGTTTTTCAGTATTGATGATTCTTCAGCAGGATAGCTTGTTGTGGCCTCCATCATGGATACTTGCGCATGTTTTGCTTGCATTTGTAAGAGGCATTCCCGAGCCTTTCTTTGATCTCCTTTAACTGTGCCTGCTCCACTTGCTGTTGGAAACTTTAAGCAATAATGGTAAGTTGAACAGGCAGCTTTAAATTCATTCAAAAAAGGTCGACCAAGGAACCCATTATAGGTCGATTCCTGGTCTACGACCAAGAAATCTACCATTCTTGTAATATTCTTTTCGGGTTCCTCGATCGTTACAAGTTGTACAAGCAAAGAAATTTCTCCCAACGGGACGGTTACTGCGTTTTCGAAGCCTAGGATTCGATGGTTTGAGTCCTGGATATGGGCTGAAAAGTCCCCAAGTTTATCAAGTGTGCTCTTGAACAAGATGTTGGTATAGGCTCCGGTGTCCACCAACAATCTGTGGACTCGTGTTCCCATAATCTTTGCACAGATTACGAGCGAATCGTTATGCGGAGTCAAAATTCCTTCTAAGTCCTTTTCGGTGAAGGTCAGTTCTGCTGTCTGCATGATAGATGGTTTGACTCCCATTTCCTGGACTTGATCGATCGCTCGTAATTCAGCCTTTCTTTTCCGGTTGGAGATTGGCGGTCGTCCATCAGAACATCCTCCTGTGGGACCTGCAGGTTCCATCATGTATAAATCTTCCAACGGACGAGTAGGGATGGCAGGAACTGGTCGCGCCGGTTTATTGTTCTGAGGTTGATCATCTTCGTCCTCAGAGTTGTTCTCCCGGATTCTTTTCCCGGGTTGTCTTTTGACAAAATCGGAGAGCTTTCCGTCCTCGTAGAAACGCCATAGCTGTCTGAGCAAATCTCTACATTCACTTGTAAAGTGCCCCACGCTTTGATGGTAGGCACAATACTTGTTAGGATTGAGTTTGCCAGTATCTTGGCGAATTTTCCGGGGAGGGGAGAGCAACTCCTTATCCTTCACATTCTCATAAACAGTATCGACTGACACTGTTAGCACCTGATTTAACTTTTCTTTGAGTTCCGTCCCTTCAGTGAATTCCTTCATGTTTTTAGGGACTCAATAGCTTGTTGCACCAGGTTTTTTGTTGTTCTCCTTGGGGTCGGCTTTGTTCTCCCCCAAGTTTGACTGCAGGGCTTCATGTGTTGGGAAAATAGGGGTGCCCGGAATCTATTCGGGATGAAATTTAAATACGAATTTAAATACAATTATTACTAGCATGAATTAATCCTAATTAATTCAAATAATAATTCCAACAACTAATTATCATCATGCATGTTAAATTAATTTCACATATTTAACTAGGCGGAATTAAACAAGTAAATATGCGATTAACGTACCTCTCGTAGTAATGGCCTTTGGATATACGGGACACTTGTAATCTCGCTCTATCAACCCAAAGCCTTCTCAAGTATTTCCCTTTTCACCTCACTTGATCGCCGGTGGGAGACGCTTTCAAGCAATTTAATAAACTAAGGAAAAAGAAAAATATCTATGCTTCTTGATTTTTCCAACACATGGAATTATGTACTTGGGGATGAAATAATCATCCCCTATTTATAATGTGAGATGGCCGAAAATTATAGTATATTTGGGCTTGGAGAAAATCTTTTCTTAGACTCTAAGAAATCTTGAATATATCCCATATATTCTTTTCTCCAAAATAAAATATTCCACAAAAATCTCACACCCCTAAATAAATAGGTAGTTTTCGAAATTTACATAGAGAAAATCCAAGATTTGGATCTTCTTGAATATATGAGATATTCTTGTATTCCTAGAATACATATCTTGCATAATATCTTTCCAAGAAAATCAACAAAATCTTTTTCCTCCTTATCATGTATTTTTCAAAAATTAAAGGGAAAAATCAGCATATTATTTTCTTTTTATTTTAATCACCTTATCATTATTGGGCTACTTAATTGGGCTACTTGAGGGGCCTTAAGGAGAATTAAGATTGGACCTCCTAATGGACTTCTGAATTTCAATATTGAGCCCCAATATAATTCAGCCCATTAATATTAATTATTACCACTAATAAATTAATATTGCACTATCCATCTTAATCCATATTACGATAATATGGGCTCCCGGTTATTATTTCCCGCGTTTAAGATTATCAAGTCTATTAATTAATTAAGCTTCTGAATAGCTCTAAATTAATTAATATATTTCACCTTGGAGTAAAGACAGCTCAACATTATTATTCGTACCGAAGAAACTAATTCTTCACTTGCAAGATTTGGTACAATAAAACTTCTGAGCCCACCAAGGGGACTAATCACACGAGCCGTACTCGCACGCGTTTCTCCGTATTAAATCTTGGCAACCGTCGTATGATTAATATTACTGCCCAAGACACAAAGTTCGAAGTCACAATGATTCTCACCCAACATGAATCAAAACAGTAACTATTAAGCACACACGGTCCTATTTAAGGGACGGAGATTAAGAAATCAATAACCACTGAGGTCTAATTCTTCACATTTCAGAACAGAAGAATTTATCCTCGCTGTAGGTCCTCTTCAACACATACTAAATGTGCTAGTGCAATCTCTTAGTCAAGACAGACCAATCTGAGCCTTACACATCGACCTTTCACGGCGGATTGTTCAATTCCACCTAGGTCGTGAAAATGTACGTTTAGTTACAAGTATACTGTTAATGTTGTCTTCCGTGATCGGGTATCACCACATTAACTACAATGTAACATGTACTATATATTGAACGGTTTGCAATAGAAATTCAACATTCAATTATATCTAAAGCAAATGTGATAAAAGAATTATTCTCATAAATCGAGTGTTTGATACACGAGTTATACAAAGTAAAAGCATACTTTCACGTATAACTCCAACAATCTCCCACTTATACTTAAAGTCTGCTTTTTAGTATACATCATGCATGTCTAGTGCCACCTCTTTATCTCCTCTCTTAACGATTTCTCGTATAAGATGGTGTTTTCTTTCAATGTGTTTGCTGGCCTTGTGGGCTCTCGGTTCCCTTGAATTTGCAACTGCCCCGACATTGTCACAAAAGACAGTTATCTTGTCGGGCAAATTCGGAACAACGTCTAAGTCCACTAAGAAGTATCCCATGGGAATTAGATTGTCTGATTGTTAAATCAGCATTCCATACTAAGTTCTTTTCAGAAACTAAAGAACGCATTTAATTGCAATCTAATGTGCTTTCCCGGGGTTACTTTGATATCTTGCCATCATGCCCACGGCAAAGCAGATATCCGGTCTCGTACACAACATTGCATACATAAGACTTCCTACGTCCGAAACGTACGGAACATCTTTCATGTCATCTATCTCCACTTGCGTCTTAGGGCATATTTCTTTAGATAGATGGATTCCGTGCCTAAAAGGTACAAAACCTTTCTTGGAATCTTGCATGCTGAAATGCTTCAAAACAGTGGCTTTGTATGAAACTTGCGATAAACCCAACATCCTCCTCTTGGATCTCGAGTGAACTTGATCCCAAGGATGTGACCGGCTTTCCCTAAGTCCTTCATATCAAACTGATTTGACAGCCATACCCTTACGTCTGACAATACCTTTACATTGTTTCCAATGAGCAGAATATCGTCTACGTATAATACTAAGAATACCACGGCAGTTCCGTCACACCTTTTATACACACAACTTTCGAACTTGTTTTGATCACAAACCCATAAGACTTAATAACTTGATCAAAACACTGGTTCCAAGTACGCGACGCTTGCTTAAGTCCATAAAATGGATCTCTTAAGCTTGCATACGAGGTGCTCTTGGCCTTTTTCAACGAAACCTTTGGGTTGTTGCATATAGATCCCATCAAGACTTCCGTTAAGGAAAGCTGTCTTGACATCCATTTGCCAGATCTCGTAATCTAAGTGCGCAGCGATCGACAAGAGAATACAGATGGACTTAAGCATAGCTACAGGCCACAGGCCACAAGCCTTGCTTTGAAGGTCTCTACCCTTCCGTCCGGTCCTCTTTTCCTCTTGTACACCCACTTGCATCCAATGGGCTCTACCCCATTAGGTGGATCAACCAACTCCCACACTTGATTATAATCCATCGAATCCACCTCGGTTTCCATTGCGGTTTGCCACACTTCCGCGTCTTTGTCTTGGATTGCCTCGTCGTACGTTCATGGGTCTGATTCTCCAATTCCCATGAATCTCTCGGGTTGCCTTGCAATCCTCCCACTACGACGGGGTTCCGGTTGTGAAGGTATGACGTGTGGTATATCATCTTGTATACTTGGTATAGGAGTTTGCCCTCTTAACTCGTCTAAGGTAATCTCACTTCTGGACTTTCTTTTGTTCATATAGTCTTCCTCCAAGAATTTAAAGTGCGAACTAATCACGGTCTTTTAATCCTTGAGACTATAGAACATACACCCTTTCGTTCCCATGGGATATCCTATAAACAACCTTAATTCCGAACATGGATCCAATTTACCGGCTTCCTTGTCTAGCACGTATGCCGGACAACCCCAAATCTGCAAGTGTCTTAGAATGGGCTTGCGCCCCGGTCCACAATTCCATTGGGGTTTTAGGAACTGATTTGGATGGCACCAAGTTTAGAATATAAGTCATTGTTTCCAAGGCGTTACCCCAAAACGACTTGGGTAAATCCGAATAACTCATCATGGATCTGACTATTTCTAAAAGAGTCTGGCTCCTTCGTTCCGCCACACCGTTCTATTGAGGGGTTCCCGATGTGGTCAACAGGGATACAATCCCTTCTTCCGATAGGTAGTTCAAGAATTCATTGCTAAGGTATTCGCCTCCATGAACAAATCGTAGAGACTTGATACTTCTTTCCCTATGCATCATAAGGTAGATGTATCCGTATCTTGAGTAATCATCAAATTACTCATACCTCTTCTTGCTATGATCGTCATTGAACCACACATATCGGTATGAACGAGTTCTAACACTTCCGTAGTTCTATTCCCCTTGGCTCCAAATGCCCTCTTGGTCATTTTACCCTCTAAACAGGATTCACAAGTTGGAAACGGTTCGACTTGGAATGATTCCAAGGATCCGTCTTTCACCAATCTCTCTATCCACTTTAGATTAATATGACCTAGTCTAAGATGCCATAGAAGTGTTTCGTTCATCTCCGAAGAACGCTTTCTTTTATTACTCGAAATAATCGATGTGTTATTAGATTCAATTTTGTGAGTGGTGTGCCCAAATAATGGTATAAAGATCATCCATTAAAGTTCCGGAACGGATAAACTCATCGTTTCAAGCAATAATAACATCCTTATTAAAAGAAACTGAGTATCTATTCAAACAGTTTAGAAACTGAAGGTTGAGTTCTTTCTAAACTAGGAACATGAGGGACGTCTCTCAAGACCATAACTCTATCTTCACAAGATAGGCGCACTTCTCCCACTGCTTCAGCTGCCACTCTCGTAGCATTGCCCGATGTGATGGGGATCTCACTTCCGTTAAGTCGTCGGGTTAGCTTAAACCCATGAAACAAATGTGATCAGTAGCTCTCGTATCCACTATCCACGAATAGACAGCATACGCCACTTCACAAGTTTCGACGACTAAGGTGTGTGAATTACCTAACTTTCCTAGCCTCTTAGGCTTGGAACAGGCAGACCTCCATTGTCCTCTCTCACCGCAACTAAAACACTTCCCCTTCGATGCTTGCCTTTGCATTTGCCTTTCGCAACAATTGGATTTGCTTGGATCCGGCCTTTGGTTCTCTTCCTCTTTTTCCCTCCCTTGGGACCAAAAGAGGTAGACGAACCATTAGCCACCATAGCACTAGACTGGTGCTCCATTATCACCTCCACCGAAACTAAAGCTTGCAAGAGCTCGGGCAAACGACTTGTCCGTTCATTCATCTGACAGTTCAGATGAAACTACTCAAAGCTTCTCGGTAGGGAATGGTATATGAAATCAATTAAAATCCGCAACAAGTACTTCCAACTTGTTAAAGTATGCCATTATCTCGAGAACGTGCTCCCTCACGGGCGTTCCTTCCACCATTTCCAACTTGACCGAGTCATGTTTGGTGAACTGATTAGTCATGGGATTCTGATGTGAAAACATCTCTTCAAGGTGCTCCATGATTTCAACAGCGGATACAATGTCTTCATGAACGCGCCTCAAATCCTCAGACAGAAATGTCAAGATGATGCACTTCATTCATTGTCACGCTTCCGATCATAAACTGCCTCTTCCCATTGCTTGACTTATCATTAGGCTTGCCGGGTATATTAACATAAATAACCCAATTGTGTTTTCGTGCAGTAAGGACAAATTTAAAAAAAATATTTCCAATCGATATATTTCTCTCCAAAAAGTTTATTAACTTTAAGTATATTAAACAGTGGATTACAAGGTTGCGACATGATGAAATGAGAATAAAACATACATTCATATCAATATCTAGAAAAATATGAAATTATCACATAATTCGATCACATCAATTATATTGAAACCTTAAAACAATATAATCATGCATCAGCCAACATCTCGAAACAATTTAAATGCGCCACGAGGGGTGGTCTATACATTTAAATACATTCAAGCGGATCACAAACTTAAAAGTTACAAATCCTTAATTCAAAATTAATAGTTGGCTCCCACTTTGACCACATAGAAATTGACAGGGATTCCGAGGGGAGTAAGTTAATATCAATTTCCTATGCCTAAGTAATAACCATAATTAAATACAGGATTATTATTTCGCTTTGAGCAAGCCACTCGTGGTGAGGGTCAATACCGCCACTAGTAATAATCCACAATTATCCTTTCGGAATTTATTCATGTGAAATCCGTTCTTTTGGCCGATCCGAGGGGGAAATGTATTCCAAAAGAACTTCACAAATAAATAAATAAATTATGGAGGCCAAAATAATCCAATTTAATATCCGGAATAAAATTGCGATTATAAAAACATACTTAGTAATTTTCGAAAGTAAGGTTTTTCTTGGACAATCAAATTCATGCAAACACATATTAACAAATAATAATAAGTGCACGAAATATAACATCCATCAAAACAAAATTAAACACTTTGGAGCACTCAAATCCAATTGTCACGGTTTAATTTCTTCACGTCTTGATGCGAAAAAATCGTCCTTGTTGCTTTCCGACGTTCGTCTCGACGTGCTCCCACTCGAACAGCAACACTTCATCAAAAACAACATCGTTTGGGGTTCGGGACGACGTTTAAAATCACACGTAAAAAAAATACGAACCGAAAAAATTCCACGGACTGAGATACAGCGCGCGTCGGCCCACGAAGTGGGCCCGCGCGCTTCCCGGCCCGAGAAGCGCTGGAAAAATGCCCGAGGCGCGCCGAAGCGCAGCCCCGAGGCGCACCCGAGGCGCTGCCCGGGGCGCCCCGAGGTGCTGCAGTTCCCTGCCGAGGCGCGCGCGCGCCGTGCGCCCGTTGCGCACGGCGTGCGCCGTGCACCCCCGTGCACCGTTTTTTCGCCGTTCGTCCTCGTTTTCTTTACCCCTTGCATGATTTTACCTCCATACACGCGCCACGCTTGTATGCGTCGTCCGGGTACGCCGTTTTTAATTCTTCGTTCTTCGTCACGATCCGGTTACAATTTATTTTTACAAAAAAAATAAATACTAGATCTAGACTAGTCTATTACAATGATCGAATCAAAATAAAAACAACTAATCTACTCGTGGATTTTCTCACGAGAAAAACGAATTCGAACGAATCGAATTAAAAACAATTAATTTACACGCATGAAATTAACAACATTAAAAACCATGACAATTGGATACCTGCAAAAAAGATCTAACAATTCTACTATCCAATTTCAATTTAATGTTCAACAATTTAAATTCCAATTTAAAATTCAGAGCCCGAAACCGTGGCTCTGATACCAGTTGTTGGGAAAATAGGGGTGCCCGGAATCTATTCGGGATGAAATTTAAATACGAATTTAAATACAATTATTACTAGCATGAATTAATCCTAATTAATTCAAATAATAATTCCAACAACTAATTATCATCATGCATGTTAAATTAATTTCACATATTTAACTAGGCGGAATTAAACAAGTAAATATGCGATTAACGTACCTCTCGTAGTAATGGCCTTTGGATATACGGGATACTTGTAATCTCGCTCTATCAACCCAAAGCCTTCTCAAGTATTTCCCTTTTCACCTCACTTGATCGCCGGTGGGAGACGCTTTCAAGCAATTTAATAAACTAAGGAAAAAGAAAAATATCTATGCTTCTTGATTTTTCCAACACATGGAATTATGTACTTGGGGATGAAATAATCATCCCCTATTTATAATGTGAGATGGCCGAAAATTATAGTATATTTGGGCTTGGAGAAAATCTTTTCTTAGACTCTAAGAAATCTTGAATATATCCCATATATTCTTTTCTCCAAAATAAAATATTCCACAAAAATCTCACACCCCTAAATAAATAGGTAGTTTTCGAAATTTACATAGAGAAAATCCAAGATTTGGATCTTCTTGAATATATGAGATATTCTTGTATTCCTAGAATACATATCTTGCATAATATCTTTCCAAGAAAATCAACAAAATCTTTTTCCTCCTTATCATGTATTTTTCAAAAATTAAAGGGAAAAATCAGCATATTATTTTCTTTTTATTTTAATCACCTTATCATTATTGGGCTACTTGAGGGGCCTTAAGGAGAATTAAGATTGGACCTCCTAATGGACTTCTGAATTTCAATATTGAGCCCCAATATAATTCAGCCCATTAATATTAATTATTACCACTAATAAATTAATATTGCACTATCCATCTTAATCCATATTACGATAATATGGGCTCCCGGTTATTATTTCCCGCGTTTAAGATTATCAAGTCCATTAATTAATTAAGCTTCTGAATAGCTCTAAATTAATTAATATATTTCACCTTGGAGTAAAGACAGCTCAACATTATTATTCGTACCGAAGAAACTAATTCTTCACTTGCAAGATTTGGTACAATAAAACTTCTGAGCCCACCAAGGGGACTAATCACACGAGCCGTACTCGCACGCGTTTCTCCGTATTAAATCTTAGCAACCGTCGTATGATTAATATTACTGCCCAAGACACAAAGTTCGAAGTCACAATGATTCTCACCCAACATGAATCAAAGCAGTAACTATTAAGCACACACGGTCCTATTTAAGGGACGGAGATTAAGAAATCAACAACCACTGAGGTCTAATTCTTCACATTTCAGAACAGAAGAATTTATCCTCGCTGTAGGTCCTCTTCAACACATACTAAATGTGCTAGTGCAATCTCTTAGTCAAGACAGACCAATCTGAGCCTTACACATCGACCTTTCACGGCGGATTATTCAATTCCACCTAGGTCGTGAAAATGTACGTTTAGTTACAAGTATACTGTTAATGTTGTCTTCCGTGATCGGGTATCACCACATTAACTACAATGTAACATGTACTATATATTGAACGGTTTGCAATAGAAATTCAACATTCAATTATATCTAAAGCAAATGTGATAAAAGAATTATTCTCATAAATCGAGTGTTTGATACACGAGTTATACAAAGTAAAAGCATACTTTCACGTATAACTCCAACATCATGCATAGAAACGAATATGCCGGCCTGATTTCTGAACTCGGCGTAGCTTCTGGGGCACTTCAGATGTACCTCTTTCCATAGCTTTGACCCTTTCTTCAGTCCTGCCATAATAGCAACAATTTTTGTGTCTTCGCTGACAGGCTCACCCTCCAACAACACCTTCTCGAACCTTTCCATGAATGCTCGATCTGATTCGTCGTCATTTTGTTTTAGGTCCGACAATCGATGTTTCTGGGACAAGTATGATCCTGCCGTTGAAAAATGAGATAGGAACTCCCGACTCAGCTGAGTGAATGAATGGATGGATGCTGGTGGCAATGCTGAGAACCATTTGTGCACCCGATCCCCTAAGGTTAACGAGAAGTTTCGGCATTGAGTGGCATCGCTAGCTCCCACCGAGACCATATAGTCCGAGTATTTTGTTAGATGAACTCTGGGATCAGCAAGGCCGTCATATTGTATGCTTGCAGGGAATTGGACTTTCTTCTGAATCGGGGCTTTTAGAATGTAGGTTGATAATGGTGACGTTGGCAAACTGGTCGTCCCTACACCTCTTTGCTGGTCCAATTGTCCCTGCATACTTTCTATCGCCCTCCTCAAGCTTGATAGCTCATCCAGAGATGCCCCCTGACTTGGAGGTTGTTCGGCGAACAAAGGTACAAACCTTTCTGTTCGTCGCAATCCCTCGCTTGGAGAAGGCAAATCCTGGAGCTGCTTTTTAGGGTTACTCGCCGCATTAGGTCCCAAACGCCTGAAGGCAGATTGAGAAAGTCTTTCATGGACCGAAGGGCGAGGCTGTTCAAATGTTGCTCGCCCATGTCCCTCTTCCTGGCGAGCAACTTTCTCCTGTTGCTGGGGTTGGCCAAGTCTGTCCTGGGCACTGGAGCGTGTTGTTCCGTGGCTCGACATTGCTGTTCGCCCGCAAGCAGACTCTGCTTGACCCTCCCTTGGCTCGTCCATCTTAGCCTTGCCCTTGTCCCGCCTGATCTGGGCGCTGTTCACCTCACGTTGCTCGCCCCTTGTTGACCTGGCCCTAACAACCTCCAAGGGTCTATCTCTAGGCCTTGCTTGTGAAGGCTTATTTTGTTCTTGCTGTCTCTGGAGAGCTTGGAGAGCAGCTATGGTCTTTGATAATTCGTTAGGGTTGTTCGCCAAGGCCTCCATTTCAGGGGGGAGATTATGTGTTATAGTTGTATGTTGCGACCTGTTCACATGTCTAGGATTTCGATCCTGGTGGTCGGCTGACGAGGCTCGGGTGGGAGATGCTCTCCTTGACAAACGTGATGCTTGGGTTTCCTTTGATTGAGGCATTTCAATATAAATTGTTTCTTTAATTTTAATTATTGAAGAACACCAAGAACACCTTTGTTTGAATCTTCAAGTATTTCTTGAGGTTTTCTTTGAATCTTCAAGTTTTCAGCTTGAAGTTCTTGAGTAATCACACTAAACCGGAGGTTCGACCCCTTCCTCTAGCGCCAAAATTGTTGGTGATCAATTTTTATCGGATGTATTAGTGACTGTTTAAGTTCGGTTTAATGATCATCAATCAATTACGTGTGATTGGTTACCACCGTAAATGGTAAATCGAGGTTCGGGTTATGAAATCGGATATACGAAAGTCGAAATCGAAATAATTTCGTATGTGTGCCCGTTTAGGTGTATTAGTGTGTGTTTTTGGGAGTGTTTATGAATTTGAACTTTTTTTGACTTGTATTTCTTAAGCTGGAGAACAACTATTTATAGAGACTAGCAAGCATGAGGTGTTCCTGACTCTTGGTCTCCCTAGCCTGCATGCTTGACATATGTCCTTTGACTCTAGTTTGACCTTATCTAAGCTAAATCTTAGTTACAAAGTCTTCTTTGGTCTTATCTCGGACTTCATTGTTGTTCGTCCATGTCGGTTTAAATCGATCCAGGATAGTTCTTTCATAGAAGTTGTTCGCCGTTTGGGTGTATGGCTCAGAAGTTGTTCGCCTTTGTGTCTTGCACAGATTGGCTTTGGGATCTTGGTCCTTTGTTCGTCGGCATACACCTCTTAGGCTGGTAGATTCACCACCTTTTATCAATGTTGCTCGTCATCAGTGACTTAGCAGAATGTTCATCTCTGGTCTTGGGCTTTCAAACCTGTTCGCCAATATCTTGTTCGCCGAATAGTTGTTCGTCAGTTCATGTACTCCCCAGATTGGTTTATGCACCCCGACTTGATTTTCTTTGTTGATCATCCTTGATTTGAGGTCGGCTCTTCATAATCCTTGCTAAGGCTTTAATCTTGTTCGCCTACCAACAACAACAATGGGATTTTTTTTCTTTCTTTTCTTATTTTAAAATCATACAGTTATCCTTTTTTTTACAAGTTTATTACCATATTTTATAATAAATAATAAAATAAAATCTAAAAAATATATTACAATATTTTAAATTATATTTATCTTTTGAATATATAATAACCATTAAAATTAAATCTAAATTATATATTACAATATTTCAATATATTTTACCGACCAAAAAAAAAATTACAATATTTCAAATCATATTTAAATGTGACAAAATACATTAAAATGCATAAATTACAAAAATATAATAATAGAACATTCTAATAATTTAAATACTTAAAATTAAGGGTTAATTGCAAAATAAATCACCAATTTTATAGTCTTTATCAATTACAACATAAATTTTTAAAGTTTGCAATTCGATGCATGAACTAATTTATTATTGCAATTTAATACATGATGTAAATTTTTGGAGTTACTCTATACTATAGTGTAAATTTTTTGTGATACTAACACTATGTGGTAGCCGAAGCCCACCACCAAAAACACGTCCCACGCTACATCAAATGTCAAATTTAGAAGGAAACAACTTTTTTTATATCAATATATTTTTTATGTAATGTTTCTCACACGGTTTTATAATATTGATAAATAGTAAAAAAATATTATTTTCTAATATCTGTACAAATTTGAATGTTACAAAATATATTTTCTACAGAAACTAGAAAACATCAACATTTATTATTCATTATTAAATGTGTTTGAACAATATTTTATAAAAAAAATTGAAATATTAAAAATAATAAAAATTTACAGATTTTACATTTGACGTGGCGTGTGACGCGTCCTTGGTGTTGGCTTCCGCTGCCCCATATGCGTACATATAGCTGGAAATTCACATCATGTATCAAATTGCAATAATAAATTAGTTCGTGCATCGAATTGCAAACTTTAAAAGTTCGCGTTGTAATTGATAAACACTATAAAGTTCATGAATTTTTTTACGATTAACCCTAAAATTAAACGCCCTAAAATACTTGAAAGTAAACATCCAAGTAAAATAAATATTTAAAATTAAACGTCCTAAAATACTTAAAAGAAAATGTCCTAATATTATTCTATAATTTTAAGTGTGTATATAAATATAACTAAATATTTTTTCAACTTAAAAAATATTTAATCTTAACTGATATAAAAAAAAAAAAAAAATAATGTATATATTATGTTTAAAATTATATAAATTTAAGTTTAGAATAAAATAAAAAATATATGTAGCGCAAAATGTAGTGCCACGAGTTTATTTGTTATATACGGAGTACTAATTTTGGATAAATATTCATTTCTAATATTGAATTTGTAACGTCGATATTAGTTCAGCAGTTGATTTCTACGAAAGAGTCGACCCCATCAATTTGCATGTCATATTTCAACACCTACTGTTCGACTCTATAATCTTCAATTTAGGATAAATTTTTATATACATCAATTTTACCGAACAAATTAGTGTGCATTTCTAAAAGTATCAATTATTTTTATTGAATTGTATTGGCTATTTTTGCTGAACAATTACTTTTATTGGACGTAATAATTGTAGTTGTTTTCATTAAAAAATTATTAATTGGTTAATGTGAGTTATTTTTGCGAATAATATTTATCATTTCTATTCAATAATATTAGTTGTGAATTAGTTGCATCATGCAATTAGTACACAAGTATTACTCTATCTTTTACTAACAAATGAAAAGCTATAAATAATGAATATATATATATATATATATATATATATATATATATTACTATCCTGCTAAAAACTAATTACTATATTTTACTAGAAAAATTTTAGACAAAAAAATGGTAACGAATGCAAGCTGAGGGAATAATTATTACTCCTATTTAATCTATATATATATCTATATCTATCTATCTATCTATCCATATCTATACTATATTAAAAAGTGGTTTGGCTTTGAGAAACATTTTTAGACCATTCTAACCCTTCCACTAATTGTTTTTGACATTTTGATCCCTTTTTTTTCCATCGTTACATCTCAGGTCATATGCGTTACGACTCATCAACTTCCTTTCTCACTTCATATGCCTGCGGCTGTCCCTCAAAATCCTCGGCCGGAAAAAACTGTTTTCCCCAATCTTGTGCTTCGTTTTTCCAAGCGACATCTGATAGTCATTGTCTATTGCATCCGTTTTTTCTCTTAGATCAGAATTTGATTTGAATGTATTTGGTATGGTTATTTTCAGTTGATGCTAATTCCCATTTAAATCTCACGCTATTCTTGACCGGATTATTTGCAGAATTCTTCCAGTTTCCTTCATCTGCTACTGTCTTTGTTCGCCAGAGAATTTCAAAGTTAAGCACTCACTGTGAATCAGTTCTACTTTCACTATAGTTTTCTTTGATTTTAATTTGCGTTCAATTCGTGCTTCAATGTATTTAATATATTTCAATTGACCCATTATACAATTATCCACCATAACCCATCGATATCCCATTTCCGACTAAATTATTGGGTTCTTCCGTGATAGACTCAAAGCAATGATTAATGTTATTGCTGTATATAAATATATGGCTATTCCTGGACTATGATATTAAGGGCCTTCTGGAAACCCCGGTATATCTGTTTGTCTTCTCACCAGTGGTGGTTGTTGGATTCACAACGATCAGTTTATATACTGAAGGATATGCCTTTTGCACTGCAGTTAGGTCTTGTAGTCAAACAAATGATGCCGGTGATTGAGACATCCCCTGTATATTCAATGGCTCAGACTGTGTCAGGTATATTTTGTCCAAATGCCCCATTACATTTTCTCAATTTATTCTATATGACTTCGATGCTTCAATTGCGCCAATTGTGGGTTCAATTGTGCATGGTAGGAGGTATTGAACTCATACAATTGTTCAACATGCTCAACAATGTAATTTGATAAATTTTCACTATGTAAAAATGAAGGCGTAGCTTAATGGATGAGTGAGTTTATTAACAAGGTTCGCCTTGTTTACTGATGATACTACATATTTTCTTAGAAGTCTGGCTACTATTACGAGGAACAAAATAACTTCTTGAACACCGCTTGCATATTTTAATCTTCAACTAATGCCTTTGCAATTCAACATAATTAGATTTATGCTTTTGCATATTCATAATTTTTTGCCTTCTGCTAGGAGTAACAGTAGGAACTACTAATCAACCAAAAGCAGAACTTTGAGTTTTTAGATGGATCTTTTTGTTTCAGTAGAATGAAACGTAGTGTTAAAAATAAAAACAAAAAAATCACAGACATTAAATCAATTACTAAAATAGGAAAAAGTATATTTTTGTGCTGTTGAAAGTACGGTCTAGACACCCTGAAGTCCAAGAACTTAACTATGAGTAAGTTATAGCTATATCAGTATCTTAGAAGCAAATTTTCACATTATTTTTTACCAATTCTTATGATACTTAAGTAATCTGAAGATGTATATAATTTAGCGGATGGATGGAGGACACTCATTGATGTAGCTGAAAGAGTTCTGCCGGGCTATGATCCGAAAGCTACCGTGTCTTTGACCAAATTTGTCGATCAGTTACCGGGGGTATTTAATCAGGTATGCATAGTATTTATTAAGACCAATAGCAATGACTTGGCAGACATTATTACCTTTATATCTTTCTTTCATTTCCAATTATTGGTTTTTCATATGCTTCATCCTTAAGGTATCAGTCATAAATTGCACTCATCTCTGGGTATATACACGTTATCCTGTTATCCAATTTTCCTGCATCCATATCTGAAATCATCTCCATAAAAAGTTATCTCATGTTTTATTCTGTTTAGGTCACGCAAGGGATATCCGAGTTCAAGCCTACACCTTCTGAGAATCTTGACTGTTTCAAGAAGTTATACAACATTCCACAGACTCTATTGGTACTTAAAAATCTATGTATATTAAGTTTTCAATTATGGACCTTTGCAACTTTGCTGGAGCTTTTTGAAGTGCTGAAACTTGATATATCCATTTTCTCTCAGGTCAAATTTGATTTAGACACAATTGATGAGACATATCTCCTAGAAGAGACACTGAAGCCGCATGTCGAATCTTATGGTGGAAAACTTGAGAAAGTTGTTTTACGCGGTACCCATATAACTCCATGTACATAGGTATCATTACTATTCCTTGAGTTTCTTTAAAATAGGCCCTTGGATAGTAGTAGTAGTAGTAACATTGGATGGATAAGATAGAATTACCCTCCTCTTATGATATATGTATGAGGACCAAAGGAGCAAAAAAACAACATAAGATGTTAGGCCTATTCATTTTTCTACCTTTACCTCCATTAAAACCATTAATATTGCTTAAACTCTAGAAAGGTAATCTAATACAGAGATATAAAATCGATACTATTTGTTTGTGTGATCAGGAGCCAAGGTGGGAAGTAGGAGCAGTGTACACTCCTGCAGATGCTATTGCTCAACGACTTGTAGCCGTTTCCCTAAACGGCGTTAGATTCCTTTCGAGGACCATCAATAACTGGTTTAGTACCCTTTAATCAACTTAAATGTAAAGATAGGAATTATTGGATTGTCTTCAATACAAATCTTCCCTGGAGAGTGCATCCCCTTTTTCCCCCCTTCTTTGATATGCTCAGGAAATGGGAAGATTACAGAAACTTCCCTCGGAATACTTTATAATTTATTTTATGGATGATACTTTAATATACTAATCACATGAAAATAATAAATTCATGTCCCTATAGTTAACATGTCGGAATTTTTTTCCTCCCTACTATTCTTGGATGCTTAAACACATTCTGGCATGATAAGAAAGCAAAAGGCAATGGGAAGTATAATAATTTAAACAAATAGCCAATAATTTTGATTTTACCGAAGGACTTAAAATCTCGTCCTAGCCGATTATTTTAAAGCAATATCATTAACCTGTAAAAAAAAGTTATTAATCTAAAAATTATACTAAAAGAAAAACTTAAATAATATGACAATTATGTCTATTTTTTTTAAATCTCATCTGAAACTGGGTGAGAACCCGAACACGTTACTGCTCAACAGTAATTCACTTTAGGACAATGTAGGATATTGAACACCGTTTCCCATCTTCTCAATTCATGTGGTGATTTTGCCAAGATTTATTCATTACCGGATTTGATATAATGCCCACCGGTGGGCATAAACTTATATGCCCACCGCGAATGTGATAATGACACGTAAGCAAATTTAAGTAATCAATTAAAATAATAGTGAGGCCTCTATTTAAATTTGCTTACGTGTCATTATCACATTCGCGGTGGGCATATAAGTTATGCCCACCGGTGGGCATTATATCAAATCCGTATTCATTACTCCATCAATAAAAAATATATATATATATAGTCATATTTAAAATTTTGTAAAAGTTAATAAAATATTATTTATTAGCAGAAATGATCATATGCCCACCAGTGGACACAATATAATATACTCACTGCGAATATGATAATGACACATAAGCAATGGGCCCCTATAATTTTAATTGATACATTTTATCTGCTTATGTGTCATTATCACAATCGCGGTGGGTATATTATAGTGTGCCCACCGGAGGGAATATTTTTTATCCAATAAATAGGGGTATATCAAGAATTTATAGCTAAAATACATTCTTTCAAATACTAATAAATACGAAAATTATTCGAGCTATTTTCAAGCGTGGAGCAGCAAAAAGTAGTGGAGAAATAACAGTTCCCATTGGGGTTCATTGCATTGAAGTTATTTAGTGTTTTTTTCCTTTAAAGATGGAAGATATTTAGACTAGAGTATAGCTAAAAGTGAAGATTGTGCTTTGATTGAAGAATTTGAATAGTGTAAAGAATTTGAGAAAGGTTAGAAAATGGAATTTTGATTAATCCGGTAAAGGTCGAAGTTGCATAGACCCCCGAATCTTTTATTTGCACATAAACTAAAAATTAAGTACTAATTGTGATTTGTGGAGTCATTATCCATAGTTTCTAATCTTCTATTTGGGCTATAACTTTTTTATTCAGGTGTACATCTGACCATTGATAGGGATGAGGAAGTGCCACATTCGTTAAGAGAAGGACTCTGTAAACAATTTGGTGAGTCTTTGTGGTTGTAGTGGGAATCATAAGGTAAATATTTGGTTGCTGCATCTCGGGGTTTGTTGATATTTATTCTATTATTATTGTGGTTTAGTTAAGTATATACTTTGTCTTCTCCTATTCTTGAAAACTGTGTTCATATTTGGTATCGGACGAAAATGTTAGATCTTTAAAATAACATATAATATAATGATGTATAGTTTGCATGAATGAGCGTCTAGATAAGTTTTGTGTTGTAGAATTTATGTAAATTGGAACTGAAAGATCTTCTGTTTATTTTCTAGATATCTCAGTTTTTGCATGCACTATTTCAGCACTTGATTCAAAATCTGATTGCAGGAAAATGCATGTTTACGTCACAAGTGTGCCACTCGAGCCATCTGAGGTACCCTATCTTCCTTACTAATGAAAAAAAATATTATGTCCCCTTTCGGCTTTCACCCCTAATAAGTGTGGGGATATATAAAGGGTAGGAGTAAAGAAGAACTACCAGCACTGCGAAATCAAAGATATAGAAAGAAAAAAAAAAAACGCTGCCGTTTCAGAAGCCCAACCCCCACACCCGCCATTTCTCTGTTGGTAGGATTTTTTAGCCGAGTTTCAGAGCAATTCTACAACAATTTTTTCTTCAATGACTGCTAATCGTGTTTTGTGGTTAGTTTGTTGACTGACTCATCAATTTACTCACAACAAAAGATGCTACAATATGTGTTGGGATTTTTTCTCAGCTTAATTGCTAATTCTTGTGTTCAGATTTTAGTACTATGATTTTGATTAAGGTTCCAATTTTCTTCTTTGTCATCGAAAATATTTGTCTATTTAAGCATGTTAGGGCTATGAGCTGAGAGTAATTCTCAGTGTCTTGAAGTATTCATCCCAAGTTTGTAATTAAAGAGTAAATAGAAGTGCAAAATCAAATCAAAATTTTATTTTATTCGGTGTGTTGTTTTGCTGCTTCTTTTGCCTGCTTTCAATTAATTATACTTATATTAATATTGAATACAAGATTTTGGCAAGATATCAGAGGAAGAAACAAATATTATTGCATCCAATTTATTTATTTTGCAGCAAAATTTTAGTTGCCCAAGTGGGTTTTCCTTCTAATTTTGCACATTAGAAATAAATCTCATGTCCATTAAATTTAAACTTCTTGGCCTCATATTTCGAGTAGCATCCATCGATCATATCATTCAATAGATTACAAGAACCAATGCAAATTGACACACAAATAAACAAATAACATGTCACATATTCATGCAAAGAAAACGTCAACGTGCAACACACGTTGTATAAAAAGTATTAATACTTTCCAACCGTATCTGCTGCATAGAGTTCATTTAGTATCATTTATTTGTCTCAAATTTAATTTATTCGAGGTCTTACATGACAATGTTTCACCTTGATATTTATAGATTAATGGCAAATAAAATCACAATATTTTCGTAAATTGTAATATAATTTAAAATTTTGGCAAATAAAATTTTAATTCAATATTTGATTGCAATATGAACTAACAAACAAAATTTTTACGGTGCACAAATAATATTTCACCTACTTGACAATGAATAGTAGTTCGTATTAATATGTTTAGATGAAAAATTATGACAACAAATAATTAATTATTATCTTCGGGCAAACTGAAATTAGTATTTTGGTTAGAATTACAAATAAATTTTTAATTGAGATTTTACATGCAATGATTCAAAAGTTTAGATTAAATTGCAATTTGCAAAAAAAAAATTGTGATTTTATTTGAATTAACCATATTCATATCATGTTTCCTTTAAGTTATGTAGTAATTGAGTTGAGATTATAAATTCAAGTATCATATACTCCACCCACCCCATTTTCGATTGTTCGTTTGCTTTTGGTACGAGTTTTAATGTGAGAGTTGTGTTATTAACACTTATAGTGATAAAATTAATTTTTAGTGATATTGTGGTAAATAAAATATAAAAAAGAAAAATAAAATTGTTTTTTTAATAATAATATGTTAAATAAAAATTTATTATTTATAGAAGAGATAATCGGAAAAAAAAAATCGAACCTTTTTAATAAGGGGCAGTTGAAAATGAGATGGAGGAAGTAATGCAATAAATGAAACCTATCTCATAATTGTTATATTCTCGTTCGATTTTTTTTGCCAATTTAATATTCCATCACTCTAGTTTTACATAGTCCTATTTATTGAGCTATTATTTTTTATCATGTATTGGAAGATATTATAGGGTATTGTGAGGTTCATGTATGAATAAAGTAATTGTTAAAAAAATGATACTTATATTTTTCATAAACAATCATTTTATTCATAAATGAACCTCACATTACCACATAATACCCTCCAATATATGATAATAATGAGTGGTTCTAGGGTGCATCCTAGTGCATACTATGCACTTGAATTTTGCACTCAATTTTCAATTAATTTTGACCAAAAATTCAAATTCGCGGGTATTGGGACGAGCAAAAACAGGGTCAAAAAACAAAGCCTGACGGAAGCGCGGGGGACGCGAAGCTCTACTCCTCTAGAGAGGCGGCGATCTTCTCCGACACCGTTTGCAGCTTCATCTCTAGATCCACCAAGTGTTTCTCAACCGGATTATGCGGGTGCTTCTGCTGAACCACCCCATTTATTCATGTCTGGATCGAATTCCTCCTCCGAGAATGCACTGATCCACCATCATTTTTGGGGGTTTTAGTTCCCAGACCATGAAATTTGGTTACTGAAATCGCATTTGAGAATCATATATAGTTGAATTTTCATCATATAGATTCAACTTATACCAAGTACAAATTAGAATGATTTAAGTTGCACTTCATCATATAGATTCATCTTAAGTAAGCTTGTTTCCCTCTAATGGAGGCACTGCTTTGAAGGAAAATCGAACAACTTCGAAACAATTAAAATTTGGGTATTGTTGATTATAACTTGGGGTATTGGTCATTAAGTCTCGGGGTACTGGTGAATAATTTTTTGGGATTATAATTTGGGGTATTGGTATGAATCGCGCACTATCCATTTGCGACCTGGTTTATTACCAGACCCACAAAATTTGTATGAATAGTCAATAGACTTGTAAAAAATTAAAATTAATTTTAAATTAAAATCAAATTCCAAGTCCATTGTAAAAAATAATAGCCTGTAAAATAGGAATAATAAAATTTATAAGGCGGAGCTATTCTCACAGACTTATACCGTAACATGCTTTTAGGAGAGTGGAATAATAATTGTCTAGTCTACTCTAGTTGCAGAGTACCATTGGCGTACAACATATGCTATTTAATAAAAAAAATTAGGGAGAGTTACATGGAGGTCCATTTTTTGGAGTCTTATTGCAAAACACCACCTCAATTTCCCTTTGTTACAAATAATCATATTTTGTGGGACCCCTCAACCAAAATTATTATACAAAGACATACTTTTGTGGGACCCTCCACCTTTTCCTTTTCTATTTTTTAATTTCAGTTTTCAAATCTGCAAACCACTTTTTATTTTCTTTTTCATTTTTTTTTGAATTCGAATTTTAAATTTGGGATCATGTTCCCTGCAGCCATTTTTTTTGTATTTTTGAATTGCAGGTTTGTTATACCCAACCATTTTTTTTATTTTTTCTTTTTGAATTTACACAAACAAAAATAAAAAATTAAATGCACAAAATCATTAACAATAAATATTTTTTCTTATATAAAAATCTAAAAATTACATTTAAATATAGAATTATATTTATAAAATCTAAAATTACACTGAAACAAAAAAGAACACATTTTTTCTTGAATATTCATGCTCTCATTCTTCAATATGCAAACACCCAACTTTGAATAACGGCGAGAAATATTTGAATACCTGCAAAAAAGAAATGTTGCATAATGCAAAAATTTTGTTGCATAATTCACAAATTGTTTGCATACCCATTTAGAATTGTTTAATAAATTCACATTTTGTTTGCATACTCATTTAAAATTTTGGTATAACAGGTCTATTTCGATCTTCTACTATCACAAACAATTCTCCATTGTCACTATCAAAAATTTCCAGACTCCTAAGAATATCAACAATAAGAACGTCCTGTTATGTTCTACAACTATCTCACCTTTTTCATGAGAAAAAAACTGACTCAAACTCTAAAAATCTTACAAACAAAATGGAATTATGAATTGCTACCTTCAATAAAATTGAGATCAATCAACATAGTTGATGTTGAAAGAAATGGGACCCAAAGGTTGACAAGCGGCTGAATATTTACCCAGGGCTTACTTGACCTAATCTAATTGTATCACACCTTCTTTAAAAACTTATAGCCTCTTAACAGAAAGAAGTGCATTCTCTTTTATCTTTTTAAAAATCAAATGGAACACTTATGTTGTTAAATATGATATCAAAGTAAATTAGCAATCCATAAACCAACCAAAGTATACTCCAACAAGTGCAAATAATAAGATAATAACTTTCTAAGAGAACACTCACAACCCAATTTGGAAGCAATGCTGTCAGTGTTGGGGTAAGGCCGCGGTAAAGTCCCTTCATACCTTCGTTTTTTAATATATTTCGCAGGCTCACAAGAATAACACTGCCTAATTGTCACCAGAAATATGCATTGCGTCAGAAAATATGCAAAGTAATTAAGCAACTAGAATTATATCTTTGAACTACAATTAAAACACAATTAAAAAAGGGTATTTAGCAAAACACACCTCTACGACCAGAAGGGTGCATATCAGGTGGGCCATGAACTTGTAATCTCATCTTAATCACATCCAATGGACACACAAATATAGGTTAAAATTGCCACGGAAGTCAAAATCAAATATACATTTTGCAATCACTCACAAAAACAAAAATAACTCAATAAATTACACAGAAAAATCTAACAATTTCACGAAAACAGAGAACCACATGAAGAAAACAAACTCTAATCGAAAAGCCGCTAGGAAGAAATCAAATTACCTGGAAGAAATCAAAAGCAGCCACTGGTTGAAACCGCCACCGTTCGCCCAGATCTACCGCCATCAGACACCGCCCGTCTGTGCAACTGCAACGACGTTGGCCGAGGGGTGAGCGTCGTAGTGGTGGCGGAGATGGCGGCGTCGGCCGAGGGGTGAGCGCCGTAGTGGTGGAGATGGCGGTGACGGTGGTTTCATATCCGCCTAGAGCTGTCGTCTCCGTGGTGGTTGTGGGGGTAGTCGTGGCGTCGCCGCCTATTTTCTCCCTTAGCCTCCATTTTTTTCCGTTCAACAGATCGAGGGTCGGGGCCTATTTTCTCCCGTCGCCCTTCCTCTTCACGATCGGTGATGCCGCCGTAGATCAATCTGGAGCTTTGCCGTGGAGAGAGGGGTGTGGTGGCGGTGGGGTGGTGGTTGAGCCACCGCTTCGGTGGAGAGAGGAAAAGACTTGAAAGGGGGGAGGGGAAGGAGAGAGGTTGGGGGTGGGGTGGGGTGGGGACGGCAGAATGAGATAGATTTTGGGGTTGGGAGAGTTTTAATTATATTAAGAAAAAATATAAAATATTACCCCAGTGGGTCCCACCACAAAATGAAAAGTGTGGTGTTTTGAAATGAAGTGTGGTATTTTGAAATGAAGAGAAATTGATGGGGCTCTCCTCAATTAGGGTGAAAATAGTATGCCTCCATGTAATTATTTCAAAAAATTATTTAATAAAAATAATTAATAATATTTTGTAAAAATAAATGCATAACAAAATAATTAATATTTTTTTTATCCACAAAAAATATGCTCACATCCATCTATCAAAAGTATGCTAATTTTATATGAAAATAATTATTTTATTATCACCCTTCAACCATTATTTAATTACACATATGCCATTAATTTTTATATTTTTATACAACTACTTTATTTACAAAGGATCCTATAATACCAAAAAAAAGCTTTTTTTACTGTCGGGAAGACTTTCCCCACAGCACAGACCCGATTTAGAATTTAAATATTTGTCAAAAATGATTTATTATGAAATATTCACTCACTAGCCTCCGCACGGGACCCAATTTAGAATTTAAATATTTATTAGTAAATCCATATCGATAAGTCCAAATCATAATTCTTTTATTTAATTACAAATAATTAAAACTTTGGATTTTCTCTGAAAAAAAGAGATCACGTTTCTGAAATAAACTATCTGTCTCTCTCTCGCTCGCATTAGACCAGCCCACTCAATTCACGTAAACATTTGTTTACAGTTATTATATTATTGGTTGGTAGAGAGAATTGAGAAGATTTTGGTACGACCATGGCTAATGATGTATATATCTCTCATCCCTGTCTACATAGTTGCAAATTTCTGTTTGCAAATGCACCTTCAGTATTGTTTATACGTTCATAATATATATGCTCATTTTGTTATATATGTGCACGCTGGAATTCAATGCCTGTATAGGTCTTTGTTGTTATAACCTTGGGAATTTTGGTGTTCCAGGAATTCAATTCGGAGATTTAATCGTATAGGTGGTTGATCCACCATTTGTCATTTCGTGGAAGATCGATTTAAATTCAGGTGGATGCTTTAATAATTTTTCCTTTTCAGTGTGTAACGTCTTACCATTTTAGTGTTTGTATTCGTGATTTCGCGACTCGATTTTTTTAAATTTAACAAATATTTATTTGGTCGATGATCGCGGCATTTTGATTTTGAATTTTGCTTTCTCGTATTTTCCTATTGTGATTGATCCAGTTCGAGTGGCATAGATTTTGTTGAATTTTTGGAAGTAAGAGTAATTGCTCTTCCATGATTCTGGACTTTTTGAGGAGTACAAACAACAATTGTTTTAAGAGCAAGAAGAGAAACTCCAGTGATTGAGTGGATTTTGAGGGAAAGTATAGAGTAAAGTTGGTAGAGATGCCGAGTTCGAAGGTCGTTTATGAAGGATGGCTTGTGAGGTATGGTCGCAGGAAGATTGGAAAATCGTACATTCACATGCGATATTTTGTGCTCAAGTCTCGATTGTTAGCCTATTACAAGAAGAAGCCCCAAGATGGCATGGTAATTAATTGCATTTCGATTCTTTTATTATGTATATTAGATGTCTTATGGAAAATGGGTGATGACGAGTTATAAGTGCACATGCTAATGAATTTCCTAGTATTCTCGCCAATATTTCAGTTCAAAGGGAAAAGAAGTTACAAGCTCTATTTTATTGGCTTATACTATTATATCTCTACACTACTTTTTGTGGATACACGAGATAACTTTGTTAGTGCTTAATGATTGGTCTTCTTGAAGATTATTACTGTTAAATTAACAATTAATGACTTCTGTTTTTCCTGTGATAAGGTGCCGGTTAAGGCTCTTCTTATAGATGGTAACTGTAGAGTGGAGGACCAAGGACTGAAGTCTCATCATGGCCATGTGAGCTAGTACATTTATTATTTTCTATTCTGTTACAGATCTGTATCTTATTAAAGAAAATTAATTGCAAGTCGTAGCTATCATTTAACTCTCAAATTTAGAGAGGCCATTAATCTGGAGTCATTCTTTTTCAGCTTTTGTTTGCGTGCTTCAAGATTGGAACATTTAAGCTTGGAATTGTCATGCCTTGTACTTTATCATGTTGTGTTAAAAAAAGGTTATTTATTGATAGAATATCACAAGTTCTTTTTTGTAATTTGTTGTTCATTTTTATCTGATCCTTGCACGAGGTAATAGGTCAAGGCTATGCCTCATACAAAATTTTACTGTTATTCCAATTGAGAGAAAAGTCTTACATAACTTGAATCTGTACACTTATGCCATTTAGCACACCAAGGTAGCAAAAGAGGCATTGAAATATTCCTTGTCCCAAAAGTTCAAAGTATTCTCATCAGGTTACGTTCTACTGAATTAAGGAAGTAAAATGCTCATCTATGTCTCTGTCTTAGATGATGTTTCATGTGACACAAATATGAAATTTTGTTTCCATTAGGGTGGCACAAGCATGGGGAGCAGCTGAGCATGATCTTATGAGGATGATTTTAATTTTAACAAAAAAGGTTGAATTATATAAAATAACGGAACTAGATTGTTCAACAACTCATGTCTTGATGATCTGACTTAAGTCGATGTTTGACTAGGTAGGTAATCGTTCCCAAAAAAGTTGGATAGGCCAAGGTAAACGTTTCCTTGTTTAGGACTTGATATAAGCTATTATAAATTAGTTTTGTAGTATAAATCAGGCTTAGTTATCGGACTTAAAGGCTGAATCTCTAACATACAGGGCATACTCATAGTTTCTATTGGTTTACGAGTTCCTGGGATACAATATATGCTAATTAAAGGACTTAATTGAAAAATGATATACAAAATTGAAATCTGTGGATAATTAACTGAGGTGAAGGATTACAAGAGTAAAAGAAAACCCTATTAATATCCCTGTTGAATTATGATATTATTATGTTTATGTGGGCTTAACTATTTCATCAATGGGTTCTAGAATTTCCTACCAGTTCTATAAATCTTGTCTCTTTCCGTTGGCTTGATATTAGTTCTATTTTTCTCTTTCTGAGCATGCAAAAACACTGGTTTGTGCTTTGTATTGAATAATTCATTTTCTTCTTGAAATTTTTTAACGGAGAATTATTATAGCTGTAAATGAGAGTGATGACGTGCTAATATTCTTTTACTGATGCATATAGTTTACAGTTCACATATGGTTTCTGGTAGTGCATATATAATTTTATAAACTCCAACTTTTTGACAGATGGTTTATGTTCTCTCTGTTTACAACAAGAAAGAGAGTTACCAGCGAATGACGGTATGTAACATATGAAGATGATATTACTGCAAGTTTTAAGTTTGGCAGCACAACTCCTTGTGTGTGTAATTGAGATGTCTTTTTATGATACTCCACTATAAATTTTACTTACCCACACAGTTCCATCCACCTAATATGTAATTTAAATGAGACTTTCTCATGTGCAAAAGGGATCTCATTTGGATATTTCCCAGGCCATTCATACTTCTACATAAGTATTCATGCACTGCAGGAGTAACCAATAGTTGCCTTAGTTGGTAATGAGATTGTAGGTATCTATGAAATGCATTAAGATCTCATAGAGCGGGAGAAACATATTCAATGCTGCACTTAAAATATTATGATCTTGATAAAAAATCCTCGTTAAATGAAAATTTGAAATAGTTAGGTAAGTAGATGTTAGAAATTCCATGAAAAGAATTACATGACATATTGACTCAATACATTTATAATGAATGATTGTATGTGGAAATTGGCCTTTTTTATTAATATATATATGATTATAAGTTGCTTTATGGGATCCGAACTCTTCTCTAGTAACAGCTGGTTCATTTTGGCCTCCAGTTCCAAACAAAAGAAAGAGATTTATTCCTCATTAATCATAATGTGCGACTGAAATTGTATTCAGAACAGTGATCTTTTTACAGTTTTTCCCCTTTCTTTTCCCTAGTTATGATGCAGTTCTTTCAAAGGATTGTTATGATTTTTCTAGACCACATAACGTTTAATTTTGAAACCTTAACAAGGGCCCATGTTGGTCCTAAAAATTTAAGTGAACAATGAGATTCATGTAAGTTGACTTAAAGATATAGACTATAAAATCCATCAACAAATATTTACAATTTGTAACGTTTCTTAGCCTGAATAAGCATTTTACCTGACCTATATCACTCAGGATACTCTCTAATTCTCTAAATATCCCTGCAAGCTTTCATTCTAGGATATTAAGCTGTTTGTGTATTCACATTCCTGGTTCAGATGGCAGCTTACAACATTCAGGAGGCACTCCTCTGGAAAGAAAAAATCCAATCCATTATTGATCAGGTTTCCTTAATGTTGTTGTCAACTCCTCAGTATTTAATACTCTAGCCTAGTTTTAAGTTAATATTCTTTCCTGCATGCCAACAGAATTATCTTTCTGATTTTGTATTGAAATAGCCAAAAGACTGAATGAATGTTGGTGGCATGCAGCAGCAAGAGTTACAAGCTTCTAGCGGTAACAAATACCATTCTTTTGAGTATAAATCTGGCATGGACGCTGAGAGAAATGCTTCATCATCAGATCGTGAGTAAGTATTATTTGCATGAATACCCAAGTATATGTGTGGCTGCTGTAAGATTGCTCATGCAACTCATTTGCTTCTAAATGCTTATAAATGGGTTCAGTCATAAGTTCCTGTAGACAACAGTTGCTTAGGTGGGGGTTGCCTTTGCATGACAGATACTGAATTTTATATTAATCAGTAGACAACTACTTGTCCTAATGTGCAAGAAAAAACAAATCGACACCCCTCACTAATATTGCTAGTTTTTTTTTTAATCTGTCAAATGGTGACTCTAATCCATGACCTCACGGCCATAGGCAGTGGGGCTCCAACCAATTGAGCTATTCCACTTTGTCAAAAATATTGCTAGTTAGTAGCATTAAAATATTGTTCTGGTCACGCGGGTTCCCATATTTGCAGAAATATTTTATTGGGGAGCTAAAATTCATTATATTTGAGGATACTGGAAATAGAGTTGAGAGTACATGGCAATGAAATCCTATATTAAAGTCCTTTAAA